>OW119926.1:37954664-39204664 GCA_933210815.1 Meta bourneti | reverse complement strand
TATTTATTTAAGATTAGTTATATTGTCACTAAAATGTAGGCTTCATTAACCCTTAAAACAAATAAAAACATTTTACATTTAAAAACAAAAAAAATAAGCACAGAAATTATTAGTCAAGAAAATAACCAATATAACCTTATCTAAAGGTATCAAAGTAATTTAATATTTTTATTTTTGCAAAAAAGGGTTTTATGATCATACTGTGTAAGAAGCTATTGCAATTACATTGTAACAAACTGATTTTAAAACTGTTTTTGATATTGTATTTTTTCCAGTTTGAACAGTGGCATAAAGATAAAAAAGGGGTATTTAAGGTGTCCGACTACCTTCGGAAAGGATTTTTTGAAATAATTTGAAATTTGACTTTTTTTGTGCATTATATTATAGAATATGGTTAAAAACTTAGAGAATAACATATAAAAAAAATAATTAATAATTTTTTTAAAATTTAAACCCCAAAAAGGGGTGAAAAATAGACAAAAACTAGCACCACCGCAAAACATGATAACTTAAATTTAAATTAAGATATTCTTATTTTGTAAATTTTATTTTGAAGATTGAAACCTCCTTTAGGGAATGTACCTCTCACATCATTGTAAACCAGTTCTTTTAAAAACTGGAGAGGTTCAAGTACAACCAAGAAGAAAATCTTCCATAAATTATAGCAACGCATAACTTTTATAATTAAAAATAAAAAAACTAATTAATGCACAATTACAGAAGTGGTACATTCCCTTTATAAACTCTTTGAAAGTATTCCTACCAAATTTCATAACATTTGAAGCATAACTTTTTGAGTTTTCATGTTTTGCGTAAAAGCAAAATTCTAAAATGTCAATTTCAAGAAAAAGCTTAAAACAAAATTCAATAATGAATCTTACCTTTAAATGGAAAATGTAGCTCTAAAATGATCCTGATTTATAAAGATCACCTTCTATAGAAGTTAAATCAACTACTTTTTTTTTCCTAATTGCCCTCAAAACCTTCCTGCGCTTCTTTGAAACGGGTGTTGTATGGCGCTTGGAATCACTGATTCTAATGCGATCCAAACTTTGGTAACCTTTTAATGTGAAGTAACCAAGATTTTCAATGTTCATCTTGCTTAAAACACTGGTGCAACCCTCAAATCCATCATTATATTGTATTACTGCATCATAAGCCCCTAATTTTACAGTTTTTAGGCTGACGAAAACCTCCTTCGGAACTCTCTGCCAAATAACACCATTGAAACTTTCATTGGCATTTTGAGTTTTGCCATGCAGACACTTATTCAAAAGTTCTCTGGTGCAAAGCTCTAAATACACTGGTTTGACTACATTTAAAATATTGTTGGGCAAACCAGAATGCTTGAGCTTTTCTGGTTCTTTCCCTTCGCTTACAGCTCGCTGGTAATAGCACCAACTGTCTACACCAATAGGGCACTGGCCATGCATCGGTTTCTTTGGTGATGAAGCACAATGAAACAAAGCTGCAATTACATTTTGCTGCATCATTTGTAAGTTGCCCACGTTAGAGCGAATTGCAATGCCATAATAATTTTGTAGTCTGTCGATAAAGACATCTGATAACTTGCCTTTACCAGACAGACCTTTGGTTTTGCTTTTCAATTTTCGCAGACGTGTACCCACCCGTTTTTGAATGTGCCCAATGCATTCCAGTTTTGAAACACTTTTTTCGCCATATGTGTTTTGGACGCACAAATAGCCTTTAGAATCCCCATCACCGTAGTATTTCGTGTACTTCAGCTTCCGAGTGCTCACTGACCTCTTGAAAATTCTGTCGACACCAACAGTTTCCATCTTTGCTGATGACCCTTTAAAATTGCACTGGCATATATGGTCAGCTTCCTGTGATTCAAATGACGGGTTTCTCTTCAGTTTCTGTAATCTTTTGCAAATTCTGCAGTATGAGGACATGACTTCTAAATCGAGAACCTTTCCCGTGTCAATTGAAATGGCAGCAACACAACCATTCAAAGAAGTGTACCCTCTACGCTGCCACGTTCCATCTACAGACACGCCGCATTCACTGTCTTCTCCCTTTGAACCAACTTCATCAGCTGCTTTTAACATTGAAGATTCAGCAACCTCGGACACAACTTTCAAGAGTTTCTCTTCATGGATGTTATACGCAGCTTTAGAAATTGGTGGCAAATTCAGCGTGGTGCACAGTTTATACGCTGAAGAAAATCCCTTTCCAATCTGCCTCATCCCATAAACTATTCTAGAGTTCACTTCAGGTACATTTTTGTTCTTTTTGGAGGAGGCAAAGCCTTTTACAAAATCACAATTGTGACATTTCAAAGAGAAGTGTGAGCACAATCCATACCTGGAGTCTTCAACTAAATGCAAACCAGAAGCAAAGCATTTGGGACATGGAAGCACCAAAAATATATTTATTAAAGTTTCCAGGTCGAAAATCCGATTACCACACAGTTCCTCATTCAAAACTTCGAATTTGGAAGAGCTAGATGCTTGCAGTTTTGAAGCACTGGCTGTGCACACTGGATCTTCAAGACTGTTAGTCTTCAGTGTTTTAGAGTGTTGATTACCTTTGAAGTGGTGTTTCTTCTTCCTGGCAATACTCTTTCCCATTTTGTAAAGAAAAATCACTTTATGCAAGAAGAATTATCAAGTTGTAGAACTTTTTGAACGCACGATCGAAAATCACGAGTTCAAATTGTGTACAAACTGAAACTCAAGTTTGATGCCAGATTGTGAAGTTAAACATGATTGCCAGATGTATTTTTGTGTAAAAAGTAGTTTTTTAATTAATTTTTTTTAATTAATAAAAAAAAATCCACACTTCAGAGCAAATTTTAACGCTTTAATTTGTTAAAATAAGAATGTAAACAAACTTTTACGTTCACTTCCTGTTTGCAGAAAGGCACTTCCGGTTTTAAAAAGTGTCGACTATGTAGTATTAAAAGACCTGTATCTTACGTTCTATGCATGGTAGGAACAAAATTTAAACAGATTTGGAAAGATAAGAAATCGGGCTTTCATATTATATCAAATTTGGAAAATCGCAATTTCCGCCGAAAATCGCGTTTTAAAGGTAGTCGGATACCTTAAACAAATTTAAAATCACATAGAAAGCATTTGAGGAAAAGTGAGAGAAAATAAAATTTGTGTTAGTAAACTTCATCCCACTACACATTGGGTAGCAAATCAAGCATTCTGATAGGATCCAATATTCTGCATTGAGCACCCTATTTGTAACAAATGAAGGAAATTGAAGTCATTTATATGTAAAATAATGTAGAAGTGCAATATGGGTGTAAACAGGGAGGTTAATTAGAAAGTACAATAATTAGCATTAAAAATATTAACAAGGAACTGCTTTAAATCATCAGAAATGCTATAATATAGGTTGAGCAGAAATATTTAGTTTAGACAGGAAATATTCATTTAACAGAAAAGCTGTTACTACTATCAATCAAATACCAATTTACTGCTTTCTTACACAATAAACAATAAATTGAAAATGACTTGATTTGTTCAAGTTTACTATAACAAGGCAATGAAATAAATGTTATCCAAAGGAAGCAATTTGAAAGGTACAAAATATTCTGAACTCTGAAAGTAGAATTATTAAACTTTGTGTTTGCAAGCAAACTACCTAAGGCAAACAGTTCCCATTAACTTATCAAATTTAAATTTTTATCCAACTACTAACAGTCAATAGCTTTTCCAATTCTACTATGGGTTGGAAGGGTTCAGAGGCTTTACTTCCTTCTTTATCTTTTGAAGCAGGGGTAGAGCAATTTTCTCGCAAAAGATCAGCAAGCTCACTTGCAGACAAAAGGATTGTGCGTCCTGCTTGAGCATCATCTTCAAAACCATTCACCATGAGTCGTAAAAATTCCAACGTAGTGGACAATGTTGATAAACAGTCACTAGAGTCTTTACTGAATGACAAACTAAATCGAGTGAACAATGAATACACAGCTCCTGGATGCTGATCTAAGCCCCTAAAATTATACAAAATGGTAAACAAAAATCATACATAATGGTAAACATTAAAAACTACATGAAATGTAGTTTTTAAAATATACTTACTTTTTCTAGTTATAATAGGCAGCAAATTTAGCTGGGTTGGCAATGAGTACATTGCAGAACCCCTGGTTTTTAAAATAAAAATGCATGTAAAACTAATTCTACAAATAATACTCACTGTTTTACATGGAAAAATCCATAATCATGCTCTGTCAGCATTACCAAAGATCGCAGAGAAGGAAGCACAGAAGAATAACTATGCTTATGACAGCCTATGTGCTGAACAAGGGCTCCACATATCTGGGACATATGCTCCTTAGATGGAAGACTACTAGACAACTAGAAAATAAAAAATAATTAATAGACAAAACAGCAATTCATATAAAAATTTAAATATTTTTTGTAAGATGTACACGATTTAGGAAAATAATAAAATAAAACTCTTTACCACTTCATTTACAGGGGCACCACTCTCGATGGTAATGAAGCTTATATCAGGGTCACACAGAGACTGCAAAATTGACTGAAAAATAAAATTAAATTAAAACTTTCAAAAGTTATTGATCACTTTGAATACACATGTGAATGCCAGTTCAATATATAAGGAAAGAAAATTTGTTTATTGTGGACAGAATACACAGAAAATTAAATCGTTCACTGATACAATAGAATACAATTTTCAATTCAAATTAATTATCCATACATTATAATAAACTAATAATGATGAGTTTTGGATGTCATCAAATACAAAGGAAAGCAAAACTTGTCATTATTTTATTTGTTATGGCACTAAAATAACCCATATTTCTATTTAAAAACATTAAGCATTTCTATGGAGACAATCTAAATTGGCACATCAATACATATCCTTTTTTAAAGACAGCAAGATACAAATAAAATTATACACATGATTTCTTACCACAATGTACTCTTGTGCTTGTACTATGAAAGGCTTTTCAGATGGAGTGTTAAAAAGTTCTAATGTTAATGGCAGAACATCAAGATATTTTTCATCAGCCTTAACACTAAAATGAATAAAAATTGTTGTCTTAAGAATTAAATACATCATAATCAGACACATTAAGTTAATGGCAACTGATATTTTATACCTGAAACATTTAAAACGAAATCCATAAAATTGTGCTTAATTTTTGAAGGTCAGTAGATAATAGATAACAAATACACAAAATTTAACTCAAGGTTTAAAATGATTGAGTGTTTCAGGTTTCAGTATTGAATTGATACCTTAATGGTTCATAAAGTAAATTTAACTGAGTAATTACAGCTGAGAAAATAAATTCACATGCAATGACTTACCTTCCCTTAATGACATGCATGAGTGGCACTTTGAAAGATGCATGAGAAACAAGATATGCGACAAGAGTCAATATCCGTGCCGTGGTCGATGTTGGGGTTTTTAACACAGGTGCTCTCTCATGAGTTCCTGATACTACAGGATCTAAATTTTCCTTCTGATCAGGAGAAGGTAAAACTAATGTTTCCAGAAGTGCATCCAAAACAGATCTAAATAAAGTAATCAAACATAAAATTAGTATGAAACAAAATTATTACATTATCAAGAGATTTTAAAAACGTTAATTTCAGACTTTAGAAATTATGATATTTGAAAGTTATCTTCAGAAATAATAATTCTACAACATACTTCTTAAACAAAGATTGTTTACATAAAGCATAAATGAGCATAGAAAATTTCAGGAGAAATTACTATAAAAAATTAAATATAGTATGCAATTTACTTCTTGTGTTGTAAGTCAACCATTCAATTTTAAGTAGAACTATCAAAATGTATAAAGATAGAAGACCATTACAACCATTGTGATAATATATTAGGAACCTTGCTTTAATTGCAATAAATTAGTGAAGTGATACCAAATTACTAACATCCCTTGCAGTAGATGAAAGTAAATCTCATATTTCACATGATAAATTTCTATTTAAAAATAACTTTACATTATTTCAGTAGACTACAGTTTTAAACTTTATATAGCTCCACTAAAAGAAAAGAGGCCTCGAAAAGTCAAATTTTTACTACAGACCTAACAATAAAAAGTGCAGTTGGAGCTGCAAGGTCAACTAATTGAACACAAACACGACGAAGAAGTTGTTGAAGTGGATGACAACTGGTTGCTGAAAAAAGAAAATACAAGCTTAAAAGACAGTTGTAATTACATTTTAATGCTGCAATACAGAGATCACTATTAGAAATTCATGTGTACCAATCCCTTGATATATTTTACTTCTTAGATGTCAAGAAAGAGTCTTATTTTACTTCTTAGATGTCAAGAGAAAACTGAGGGCCAAGAAAAAATTGTTATTAGAAATACAAAAGCAAAAATGAACATTAATTTACAAGCACTTTTTATTTAAAAGTATGTAAAACTATAAGTATGGTAATATACGAGGGCTGTCTAAAAAGTATCCGACCTTTGGCCAGGAAAAATATATTACTTACGTGACGAAATTGGGACCCTAATCCCATTCAGAGTAGGCCCCTTGCGCCCTCACACACTTAGCCCACCTATCCTTTCACTGCCAAAAACACTCCTGAAAGGCTTCTTTCGGAATGGTGTTCATCTCCATTGTCGCGTTCTGCATTCTCTTCTCTACTCTCAAAACGGGATCCTTTCAACGGCATCTTCAATTTCGGAAACAACCAGAAGTTGCAAGGAGCCATATCTGGAGAGTAGGGAGGTTGGGAGACGACTGGAATTCCGTGTTTCGCCAAGAAAGTCTGGATCAGGTGTGATGAATGAGCCGGAGCAGTGTCATGACGCAACTGCCAGTTTTTCGTCGTCCAGAGGTGTGGTCTTTTGCGCCGAACTGCATCTCTGAGTCGGCGTAGAACTTGTTGATAGTACTCTTTTGTCACTCTTTGTCCTTCCAATGCGTATTCGTGATGCACAATTCCACAGATATCAAAGAACATAGTTAGCATCACCTTCATTTTGCTTCGCACCTGTCACGCTTTTTTCGGCCTTGGGGACTCGGGATGTTTCCATTGCGACAACTGTGCTTTTGTTTCTGGGTCGTACCCATATACCCATGACTCATCCCCAGTAATCACGGTTTTCAGAAACTGAGGATCAGTGTTGGTAGTGTCCAGAAGGTCCTGTGCAATCTCAAGATGGAGTTCTTTTTGTTGTGCCGACAGCAGCTTGGGCACAAATTTTGCAGCCACTCTACACATGTTCAAATCATCACCAAAATTGCATGTCCGGAACCTTTACTGATCCCAACCTCTTCGGCAATCTCTCGTACGGTCAAACGACGATTTAACTTTACCAGATTTTCCACCCTCTCAACAACAGCTGCATTCCGAGCAGTTTGTGGCCTCCCAGGACGCTGATCACTCTCCACCGATGTGCGGCCATTTTTGAATTGGTTTAACCACTCCTTCACTTGGTGTTACCCCTATAGCATCGTCTATAAAACACTTGCTGAATCTTACGAATTGTTTTGCTTTGAGAATCACCAAGCTTTTGACAAAATTTGATGCAGTATCTTTGCTCAACCCGTTCAGTCATCTTGAGAGAAATCAAAAATCCGACGAACACTTATAACAGCACCTTACTCAGCGGCCAGCAGGCAGCAACTGACACACTCGAACACGGAGAAAAAATTCAAGCATGCGCATTAAATTGTCTTCTTCCATTGTGCACAGTGGCGCCGCTCTAGCATCATTACAGTACGCAGGCAAATTCAA
The DNA here is from genome assembly GCA_933210815.1 of Meta bourneti. Lineage (NCBI taxonomy): Eukaryota > Metazoa > Arthropoda > Arachnida > Araneae > Tetragnathidae > Meta > Meta bourneti. Next base: position 39,196,942 of record OW119926.1, on the reverse strand, counting down.
GGTCGGATACTTTTTAGACAAACCTCGTAGTGTGGCTTCAATGAGAAGGCAGTCGACCTTGGGTCTGTTGATTTTTGAAAAGATGGAAAGCGCATAATTAGAAGGCTGCCATATGCAAAGCATGAATGGTGATTGCTGTAGATGGTTCCCAATGCCAACTCATTATCAATCTTTAACTTTTGGTTAATTGTTTTCAGGTTTTATGGCCAAGGGCTACATTTGGCCAAACTACGCCAAACACGACAGACAACACAATGAGGGAGGAAGGAAAAGCAAAAGGCAGAAGAGTAGACGAGGGTAAAGATGAAAGAGAGGGAAGATTACTCTGGTACCTTGGGATTGTGATGACTGTACTCACATAAAGATGCATCCCTGAGGATGCTATCAGTTTTGGAATTAAACGATATACCCAGAACAAGAATATCAGTGATAAAAATGCTAGTGCTGTGGAAGCGCTTTGTTTACCTGTCACCTAATTTAACTAATAGACTGGTTCAAATCCACATAACTCGACAGCCAACCCGAAAGAAGTCAGACTATAAATCCTTTTAAATTAATACTAAATATGGTAGAATATTTTTGAAAATAGAAATTCCTTCTCCCATTCACACTTCCAAAGTACCAAGAAATCTCCCCAATTCAGTTTAGGATAATTCTTAACACAAGACTTTTAAACATCTATTTCTAAAAAAGCAGATTGAGTTTTTCTCAACTGTTCATGAACTTTGAATTCATGGGGGACAACTAAAAAAGTGATACTGCAAAATGTGCAATATAATGAGTTGAAATATAACAAGTGGTTAGTGTACATCTGAAGACATAACAGTCATGATATATGTATATATGCAATATAATAAATGTAAAAATTACTATTTAATGCATAACAAATCCTATTTTAAGAAATCAAATTCTATTAACTAATTAATTATGCAAAAATATTTCAAGATACATATCAAAATGTTTTTTCATATTCATGCTAAATTCATTTAAAAAGAAGCAAAAACAGTATACTTGTTTTAAAAACTTGGGTTTCATTAAAATATTTTACCTATATCGATTTTAGTAATCATGAATATGATATTAATCTATTATAAAATTAATTCACAAAATTACTAATACTTGCAATGGAGCATATGATTATCACAAAATCATTTTAAAAATCGAAGCAGCCTTGTAACTTTTATATTTATAACACAAAAAATTCTAAAATTCATCAATATTTGAAAAATCATAAAAATACCAAATTAGATTAACTTTTACCTATTATAACAGTAACAATACTCTGTTTACAAGTTAATTATAAAATAAAATATACCTGCAAGGCTCACTATTACTTCTTGAATGGTGGAACTAAGAGAATGCAAGTGAGCACTCCATAATTTGCGATAATTAACCATTTTAATTATTTCATCTTCAGTAAGAGGCTGAAATAAGAGAAATTGGGACATTAAACAAAAGTTAATGATCATTGCTTCGACAAAACTCACAAAAATAACTAACTATTGAACAAAACAAGTTTTACTGATTGTGACAGAATGGAATTTGATCTACTTAGTTGTATGTAGCAACATGAAAGATTTAAGCACTTTTTAAGCAAAACTAAACATTAGCACAGGGAATTTGGTTAAGATGCATATGAAGTGACATTTCAGAATGTTTCCTGTTCATTTTTAAGAAATTATGAGTGAGACAGGAAATGCAAAACAAATGAAAGAACTTTGAAAGCATGAGTTCTAACAGCCATGATTTTAATAATTAGTTACATGCGCTTGAGGAATATAAAGTTTGTAACAAATTTATGCATTGAATAGAATTTCTCACAGCATATATAGCACTGATTATTGAAACAATAACTGCTTGGTGGGATATAACTTCTGAAGATTGAACTCGATATATTTTCCCCATAAAACTCTACAATATAACAATGAGTTAATGTAATGAAAATAATGAATAATTTAATTATGAAAAATAATGAAATATTTCTGTAATAATGAAAAATTTCTTTTGGCCCCAAGCTCTTTTAGAAATTGCAGCTTTCTGTTATGCTGTGCATATATGCACCTTTATAAAAAGTATTTGTAAATAAATATGAAACTAAACACAACTTCCAAAAACATTTATAAATGGGATTACTTAAATTTTTAATAAAAGTTACAATAGTAAAAGGTGAGCAAATATTTGTGCCAGATGGTAATAAAGCGATTAACAATATTGCAAGTTTAAGATCAAGAGCAAAACTAATCTCAATACATAAACTAAAACTTTTAATGATAAAGAAACAGAAATCCGTAGAGATAATTAGTGATGTCTGTTAAAAGTCAATTTCAGAAAAAGTTCTCAGTATGAGGGGCACTAACTTAACAGGAATGTTCAGTAGAAAATTAGTGTCTAGTCAACAAAGTGGATAACCTTGCAATAAAAGTTCTAATGTTTTAATTCCCTTTATTATCTCAATACTTTTTCACAAAAAAGAAAACCTTACTCATTCCATCTAATTAAGCTACAAAAATCTATTTGGTCAGGTTAGTTTTAATATGAAAATTAGACTTGCCCACAATTTATGACAGTAATCATGGCAAATAGGTACATTGATATGGCAATTAGAAAATGGTAGTACCTCTGTATGCTCAATGCTGACAGTTCGCGAAATACGTACATAAAGTTTTGCTATGATGTAGAGGATGATTGGTTGTTTTTGAGTTTTATGGCACAGGGGCCATATTTGGTCGTGCTATGATGTAAGGAAAATGGTATAAAATAAAATTGTAGGTACACTTTATTTTTTCTCTGGTTAAGGCAAGAAACATGTGTGGAATTCAATAACAGTGTTTAATATTAAACATAGTTTCTTTAATAAATAAAATAAAATAAAACATTGTGAATGGAATAATTCTAATTCATGGCATCTGCATGAAAGGGCCTTCATTTTTATTTTTCAAGAACTTAATAGTTAAGTTAAAAATTAAAATTTTGACACTTATTTTGTTTTAAGCATCTCTTAAATACCACAATATTTAAAGAAAACTGCGAAATTGCATTCACTAAACCAAAATTGCTTGACTTTTCAAATCAATAAAAACTGCGATCATTTAAAGGATGACCCTTAGGATAAGTTGTATTTCTTCACTCAAAAGATGCATTTGTCATTATAACATTGAAAAAGCCCACCATTAATATGAAGTGGTTCCTAACCAATGATTAAGAGAATAGAAGGAGTACTTAAAAGAATGTCTTGAAAAGACTCGTACAATCAAGTCAAGAAAAAGATATTCATGATCTTGATGAAATAAAGCTAAGAGGATTGACGATCATATTTAAAAAATCTTATAATTGCCTCGGATATTCTAGTCCCTAGTCTAGGAGCCATGGAGATCTGGAACCTGGTATTAGTCCACTCCTGTTAAAATGCAAGATGAAATGCTCAAAATTATAAAAAATAAACAGAACTTCTTCATATGTAACGTAATATTAGAATAACATTAAGTTATTCTCCAAATTACTAGAAAATAATTTACTGATTTGTATTTTATAGGAGGGTGTTTACTTTCACAAAATGCATCATGTAAACTAAAAACAACAAAAAAGTATAGTTCATTACAAAAATTTAATTTCAAGACTTCTGAACAGAGTAAAATTGAAGTGTGAACTAATAGTGCACTTTTGAACAAATTAAAAATTCAATGTAACAATAATGTAAACTAAAACTAATGTAACTACACTTCATTTGTTGAAACTTCATCTGTAAAATTTGAATAAGTTTCATACAGTAATGAATCTAAACAAGATTTAAAATCAAATAACTAAGGTTTCCTACAATTTACTGAAAACATCTTTATTCAGCTGTTAAGTAAAATTAAAATAAAACAGAATTAATCATATCTAAGTTTAAGCAACTAATAATAAAACTAAAGTCACAGAACTTTAAATATAAAACTAACTCACTTCTCTAGTTTGTAAAGGTAATGGCAAAGGTAATAATTCAGAGAGCACAGTTAAACCTGTAACAAAGTTACTTGGTGACAACCTTGTGAAATTTAATATTTCTTGGAGCATTTCAGTCCACAAACTTTTACTTAAAGCTGAGAAAGAAAAAATTTCAAAAATAAATACAATTATATTCCTACTTTACTACAGAACAATTCATATCAGAAGAAAGTTGGTTAAAAGGTTAAAAAAAATAGTTGTTTTTAATCAATTTAAATCTCACCTTCTTCAGATTCAGATGATCCTAAAAATGGCTGAGTATAGGCCAACAGAGCTTCAATTATTTCACATTCAACCTACAAACCATAAAAATCTTAACAAAAAGAATTATAACAAAAAGCATAGTTCAATTTCAGAAATTCAAACTAATATTACTTTAAGTGATAATAAAGAGGCCTACCAATTGTGCAAGTTGATAGGAAAATGAAGATGGTGGTACGAGAAGCATAAGTGAGTAAACTTTCAACAAAACTTGAACAGCAGTAAGATCTTTGAACTAAAAAAGAAATCAATTAAAATTTTAATTTTGTTTCATTTAGTCCTTTCAATCGGAATATAGAAATTAACTATTGCAATGCCGCTAATATGGCGACATCTGAAAATAAAATTAACAGTGAAAAAGATATTTTGAAAATTTGCTATAAAATTTATTCATTTAAAGCCTAAGAAATCAAATTGATAAAATTCACACATTTGCATTTTCAATTCAATATTTAATTATTTGACACCTGAAAATATTTATAATTTTTTGAATAATTCTGTTTGGATGTAAATTTTTTAGATTATCTTAACTAAATTTCTTCACTTCAATATTTAAAAAATTAACAATAAGGAGTAAGTTTTGATTTTTTTTTAAATAAAAATTTTAACAGGTCCACACACAATATTTAACTTTTCATCTAATCTCATATCATCTATCATCTTTTAAACTGCACCAGTGAAAACATTTGCTTCATTTTCGTGTAAATAAACATTTGCCCAGTTCTTATCTCTAAATATGAAGGTAATCGTATAAAATCAAAATGTATCATAAAATATCAAAATTGTACCTACATCAGTTCCTCGACTAGAAATCAGGTATGCCAAAATAGACTTCAACAAAAAGATCGACGGCTTTACAATAGCTACAACCATAACACCCTGCAAGCCCACTAAAGATGGAGATTGGTGAGATGGTTTCATAAAGAGGTCACATAAATTCTAAAATAAATACATTTGGAAAGTTTTAACTTTAAATTATGAAAATATTGTAAAACATCAAATAACCTTCAAATACATAAAGGAAGCAAAATGGATAAAATACCTGGTTTATAATTTACAAGAGTATAAAATTTACGCAAGATGCTATTATAAAATTACTATAACAATCCAACGTATTTAGGATTACACTATAATCTGCTGTAAGATAAGAATGAAAACATACAAAATGTTCATAAATTACAGAAATTTTTATTGTTTAATGAATGACCACTGTGGAATTTTCTACACAGGTTGGCCTAAATTTAACTGTAATTTATAAAATACAAAGTAATTGGTTAATTCGAGCAAATTTGCATTAGGTAAAAGTAAACACAAGCAAGTTGCAAATCACAAGAATTTCCTGAGGTAACCCTTTAAAATGAAAACAAAAAATATAGTATCATTAACTTTAATAAAGATACACAAATTTTTAATTAAACATTGATAAATATAAATTTTCAGAAACTTCTCATTTAAAATAATGGTTTAAATGAAGTGATTTAAACTAAAATATTAATATATAGTGAAACAGAGTAATTTTTAATCTGTGTTTACATTTCTTCAAATGTGCATAATTTAAGTAAGAAAGCATACTTGAAGAATAGTTTTCAAGCTGTCCATCCCATTATTTGCAAATACTTGAATTATGGCATACATATATTTTAATTCCACATTCTCAGGATTGTCAAAACCTGCAAAATAACATTCAATTCATGTATATATTGTGTTATGTCACCAATTCAATATTTATTTAAAATGTAAACCACACAGATGATGTAAATATATTTAAAACTACAAATATACAAAACAATTCCTGAAAATAAACTCAAAAATGTACAATACACCATTCCCTCAGATGTATTATAATTGGTTCTTTAATTGGCATTAACTCCTAACTAAAGTGGCATTGACTTATGACAGATGGCTTAAAAAAGTTAAGAAAATTTATAGTTATTTGCAAATTTATTGCCATTATTTAAGTTAAAAGGCAAACAAAATACTTGGAAGAATTTGGTTTTAAATTACGCACACACAAGACATTTTTCAAGCATAATCTTATGACAGTAAAAGTTCAATCCTCTTTTATTTCTTTAGTAAAGTTAAGTCATTTTTATTAAATTGATTTCTATGGTCCAAAACTAACTTCAATCAGATAAAGCTTTCCTGTATATTAAATTGTGAAGCAAAAATATTGGCTGAAAAATTGGAAAAAGATAGCTTGATGATATGCAGTTTTGAATTTTTAAAAGATTAAGATAATATATATAATTTAGTAAAAATAATGCTCTTTAAATAAGTATTGTAAGAAAAGAAATAGCTATTCTTTACTTGCCTGGAGGTAAACATAAGTGTTGAAGAATCCTGAGAGCAGTTATAAGTTCAGGTGGTAATGATGCTGCATCTTCAGTGTGAGTTTTCAAAATCCCCATCAAAGGTGCAACAGCTTCATGAGTATAACATGTTATAGAACGAGTAGGAGCTATCCAAAATCCTAATTCATGTAATTTGGGTGTAACATCTGTGAATAAGTAAAACAATAATTGTATATAACACAGAAAATTTATACAAACACATTATAACTATTAAAAACAGGCAATAAATTTTCAAGTTGAAGAGTAGCATAGCAACTCCAAAAAAGCAGTTTTACATAAAACAAATTCCATAAAAAAATTTCATATTCCATTCAAGAGGAGTTCCCGAGAACAATATGGGGGGTTTCTGTGAAGTATGCGGCAAACCAGAAATATTTCGAGAAGCAAGATGTTCATATATTTTGGGCCTGCCGCTTGTCATTTGGGTTTTTTCCTGGCTGTATTCAAACTGAATTTTTAGATCTGTGTTTGGGTATGCCACTTGGAGGGTTGCAAGAAATTCAAAACAAACTTTTTGTTATTGGTATACAAATTTGTAATTTAAAAAAATGTTAGTGTATATAGTTTTGAGACTATCAATATCAAAAGATAAAACAGGATTATTATGCTTCTACTTAATACACTTCCAGTTAATAAAGTACAGTATAAGAGGTAATGCAAGTATCTTAATATTGCATTTTATACTAGCTTAAAATCATATACAACCCAAATATCAATATACCTTGCTGGCTCAAATTATAAAGTGCATCAGAAAATTTTTCCAGCATAGAAACATCTTCAGAGTAGTGCACGACCAGCATAAGAAGCTCTGTCACATAACCAGCACAAACAGATTTACTCTGTTTCAGATTAGCTCCCTCATCACCTACAAAAGGAATTAAATGTAATTGTTCAATCTGATATTAAAATATTCAATCATTTATAATAGTGAAAATTTTAAGCTGGCCAGAAATGCAATGTTTCAAATGTGGCCAAAAGTCGAATATCTTTACAAAACTAAGTTCACAGTTGGGTTACAGTTAAAAACAAATACTGCTTTGGAAAGATTTTGCAATATTTTAATTGATTCCAAAAAACTTCAAAGATGATGGGCACAGCACATATAATTTTTTTGCACTTGAATAAATTTTATTTTGTCATTTTTTGAAGAAACTCAAGAGTTACAACTTTAGTTTAAGATTCAGTCATTTGATTTAGGATGACAGAGTTGGAGACAAAGATATTCATAATTGGCAGAGCAATCTGATTACTAATATAATATCAGTTTTTATTTCATTGAAAACTGATTTTGTTTGATGCACAGTAAAATCTCTGCTGATTACCATCTTTTACTAAAGCAGAATTTGAAATTCATATTTGCAATGTTAAAGCACAGTGATTTTTCAAAAGTTACTATACTCACTATTTCTCCACAATTTAATATTTTCCATGGCTTGAACAAATAAAGGAATCACAATTAGCTGTATTTATGTTTCTGAAGGTTAAGAAATAAAGTAAATCTCACCTGCCATTTGTACAAAAGGCAATAAACAGTTCATATTTTCGGCAACACTCAAAACATTCACAACTGCTGGACGACCAATAGGTGAGAAAACCATTGTGTACATGTGATGTAAGGCAGACACAGTATCTGGTTCATCTGGTTCATTTTTGATTCCATCTGAATAAAAACAAATGAATCAGTTTATACATAATTGTAGGCATAAAAACTAGTTGGACAAGCAAGCTACTGCCCTTAATCCTTGCTGATACATAAACCATCACATAAGTTATAAACATTAAATAGCAAATTAATGTTTATAATTTGTGTTTAAAAACAAAAATTATAACAAGCAATTCCCACCCTCTCATTGAAAGTAAAAATTGATTAAATTTTTCAGTTTCAAGTAGATTTCCTTGAAAAGCTTTATCTAAGTCTGTAAAAATAGTAATCAAAATGAGAACATACTCCATGCATAACGTTTATTCTATCATCAAAATATACATTCAATGTACATATAAAATATTTACATCAGGTGGGTTGAACCTTCAGAACTCACCATGTGGTGAGTTTTGGACAGATCGATTTACCTGATGTAAATATTTTATATGTACATTGAATATATATTTTCTATACAGTTTAGAGGCAAGACTTGAGAGTTCTTCTCTAAGCAATGCAGTAACATATTTTACGATTTACTTAATTTGGAGAACTCTTCGTACTGGCACCAACTACAGGATATAAACAAAATATAATCCACAGTGACATGCCACTTAGTCATGTCATTGTTGAATCTGTTTCTGGATCCAATGAGATAAAATAGTTTCCGATAGCAGGTTATTGTAACAAAGTTTAATTTCCTAGGAAACTCCAAATATAGCACTCCTTCGAGGAAGTGTTTATAACATTTGATCCATCAATTGTAGTCTTTCTGAAACTTTTTGTACTATTAAAAACTACCAAGATACCAAAGATATATTCCTTTCATTTATGTTGTGAAGTGAAGTAATTGTGAAATGTAACTGGCCAATGAGCGACACTGTAAAAAGTGACGTAAGCTTCCGAGCTGAATTTTGTAAGTTAGAATAAGTTTGATCTCGGCGGTGTATGGAACGTATGTTTCTGCCGTCTGCTTATTTTGTAAATAAAATTATGCGTTGTGCAAAAAGGCTTTTTGGCTTATTTCCAAATGCACCCAGCATCGGGTAGATGCAGCCAGTGCAGACTTTCTGAACTTATTTTTACGAAATTGTTTTCTAAGACTGGTACCCTCGGCGGGACTGGGTGCTTTGGCCTCTTTAGAACTTTTGAACTTAGTGATTATACAACTTTTGAACTTAGATTGAAAATGAATTTAAATGTTTTAAAAACACAAAGAAAAGGGCTGAGAACTGTTTTTTCTGAGTTTAAAGAAAATAGAAACGATATATCGAAAGAAGTATGTGATTTGAAATCGCTTTCGATTTTCAAAATTCAACTGAGTGATACGAAAATCACAAAGACTAATTTTAGGAATTGTGCAGAAATTTTTTGATCATATTGGCTTGTTAACACCAACTACATTGCTTCCGAAACTGTTATTGCAAGACTTGTTGATGTTGAAAATTGCTTGGGACGATGAATTGTCTCCTAATGATGTAAATACTTTTTTAAAGTGGTTTAAAGATTTCTATGTTTTAAAAGATGTTACTTTACCTTGTTACATGGTAATTAATTCTTCGTCTGAACAACATGTCTTTGTGGATGCTAGCAAGGGGGCATATGCGGCGTGCGTCTTTGTTCGATCAATACTTGATTCTGAAGTAAAAGTAATTCTCGTTAGAGTGAAGTACAGAGTAGCCCCCTGAAACCTTTAAGCATACCTCGTTTAGAACTGATGGCTTGTTGTATAAGTTCTAGACCTGCAAATTCTATTATGAAAGCCCTCAATTTGCCTGACATAAAAATCACATTTTGGTCCAATTCCACAACAGCTTTGGTGGATAAGAGAACAAGGCAATTGGTCTGTTTTTGTAGGCAATAGTGTCAGAGAAATTCGTGAGTTGATGTGAGGTCAGTTATGCAGACATGTTCCACGAAATATGAACATTGTCGACTTATTATCGTGTGGTTGTTCTTCGCGACAAATGCTCCTTTCTAGATGGTGGGACGGTCCTTCGTGGTTATGAGAAAGCCCTGAGTACTCGCCTACTGGTGAAACACTGTCAGTCTGAAGTAGACATAGAGAGAACAAAATAATAGTGAATATTGATCTTTCAAAAGACGCACCCCCTCGGCATCTAAACAGTGTATCCAGTTATGATAAAATGATTAGAGTATTTGCATGGATATTGAGATTTGTGAATAATTGTAAAGAGGCTCATGAGAAATGTAAAAACTATGAACTTCCAGTCCGAAATTGAAAATGCTGAAAAGAATTTAATTCGTTTAGTTCAAAGACATTATCTGTCTGATGCAAAATCGTCAAATTTTATTGAAACTTTCATAGATGATTCGTATTTTGAGAGTGAAAACCAGAATACTTCATCGAGTTGATGATAAATCTTTTCTGTACCCAATATTGTTACCAGATAAATGTGAATTTACTAAGCTGTTAATCAGATTTCTGCATATAAAAAACTGTCATGCGGGAATCCAAATGATGCAATGATAAGAGAAAGATTATGGATTATCAGGGCTAGGAAAGCTATTAAAAATGTTGTATAAACTGTATTGCTTGCAAACACTTTAAGGTTAAATCTATGTCAAGCGAACAGACACCTTTACCACCAGACCAAGTTACGGATTGTGCGCCTTTTAAAATTGTGGGAATTGATTTAGCTGGGCCTCTCTTTCTGAAAAATAAAGAAAAGGTGTGGATAGCACTGTTCACTCGTGCCGTGTACAGTACCATTCACCTTGAACTTGTGAATTCCCTATCTTCTGACGCTTTTCTATTAGCACTTAGACGGTTTATCGCTAGACGTGGGCGGCCTAGAACAATTTATAGTAATAACGGAATTAACTTTTGGGGCGCCTCTAATGATCTTTCGAAATTGAATTGGGATGAAATATTAAAAGAAACCAGAACTCCTAAAAATACTTTGGAAATTTATTCCACCCACCGCAGCTTGGTGGGGATGCTGGTGGGAAAGGTTGGTCCGCACTGTAAAAGAACTGTTAAAACGTACTTTGGATAAATCTGTGTTAACTTATGAAGAACTGAATACTGTGATTTGTGACTGAATCTATAATTAATTGTAGACCGTTAACATATCTCTGAAAATCCGGAGAAATTGGTTTCTCTGACATCCGCTATGTTTCTTATCGAGAACCGGAGTTCCAGTGTTGAGGATATTGACGAATTAGATTCGCGAAATCTTAGGACAAGAATTAAATATAGAAGTAAATTGGTTAAATGATCTACAACAACGTTTTAGAAAAGAGTATTTGAGTCAGTTGGTTCAAAAACATAATGAAAATGAACCACGTGAGCCAAGGGTTGGAGAAATAGTTTTAGTGGGAGATGATAACAAAAAACGTTTGTTTTGGCCTTTAGCAAAGATTATTGAGTAGATTCCAGGACATGATGGAAAGATTCGCACAGTTAAGCTTAAAACGCAGCATGGAACAGTTTTACGTCCGATACAGTGTATCTTCCCTTTGGAAATACGGGCAAATGAAACAAATGTAACTGCTGATAAGAAACCGGGTGAAGAGGAATCTAATTCTGGTGGCATCTCTTGTCTTGGAGATGCATTAACACCTGATAATGTGATAATGAAAAGATACGTCTCTTCTGGAAGGTGTGTGAAAGCTCCAAAGAGGCTTGATCTTTTGAATAATATTAGTTATGAGTTTGAGACTCTATCTGAGTCTCAAGGGGAGAGGATGTTGTGAAGTGAAGTAATCGTGAAATGTAACTGGCCAATGAGCGGTGCTGCAAAAAGTGATGTCAGCTTCCAAGCTGAATTTTGTAAGTTAGAATAAGTTTGATCCCGGCGGTGTACGGTATGTATGTTTCTGCCATCTGATTATTTTGTAAATAAAATTAGGTACTTACGTATTAACCGCATGCCAGCGATTAATCGCCAAATCTGATGGAAGGGGTATAAGATGGAAGAACTGGAACAATCTGGTTATATTCACTGCCAAGTGAACAACAAATACATTTCATTGATTCTGACTGTTTCGCAAAACATTTTAGAACCAAGGTTCAGTATTCAGTGTGTAGTTGCATTAGATACTCGTGTTCAATTCTCTGTTTTTACGTCGAAGTAAATTTTTACGTAACGCTTGATCGTTACGAAATACTGCTGGAAGAATATTCCCATCCCAATAGATATTTGGGGGCATTAGTCACGAAACAAGAGAAACATTTCTTGTCAGTCCCCGATTGTAGTGTACCACATTAATGAACGAAATAAAAAAAAACATTAAAGATGGATCGACCATTTTTTCCGACTGTTGGAAGGGGTATAAGACGGAAGAACTGGAACAATCTGGTTATATTCACTGCTAAGTGAACCACAAATACAATTTCATTGATTCTGAAACTGGCACGCACACACAGAATATATGACGAATCTGAGGAAGTAGAAAATGGCGAAATAAAAACCATCGAAGAACATCTCGCCACCACCTCGAATCCCTATCTCGCAGAGTTTATAATGATAATATGTTTGATACCATCCTAAGGGCTATTGCTACACATTTTCCGCCCGAAACAAAACTCGGCTGATATTCGCCAATAGCATGCGGTTAATACGCAATTACCTAAAATTATGTGTTGTGTAAAAAGGCTTTTTAGCTTATTTCCAAATGCACCCAGCATCAGGTAGATGCAGCCTGTGCAGACTTTCTGAAATTGTTGAATTGAGAACTTATTTTTATGAAATTGTTTTCTAACAATTTAAATAATCTTTTCTCTTTTCCTACAGCTGGCCTGATATAAGAGTGGTTAGTGCTCTGGTCCTCAGTTCAACAGGCTCTATAGGTTCGAATCCCGGTCTAGGCATGGATGTTCATAATGGTCCATTTTAAGTCATAGGACCTGGTCTAATTAGTATTTGTGAACTTTTCACAGGAAACAACTGCCTGTACTTACCACGTAAAATAATAATATTGAGAAATTCATAGAATATTTAGTTCCTTTTTCACTTAAAAATAATAAAGCATTACAATAATTATATTGATATATTTTTCTTAAAATTTATTGCGTTCCAAAATAAAATAAGTAAAATGAGCAGTATCATTTTACTTTTAAAAATGCCCTTATTGTCTAGTTTAATAAAGACAGCCTGATTCTTGTGCGTGCTTCTGTATTCAATCTGATAGGATATTGTTTTGGTGCAGGTACAAGAAAATCCAGTCTCACAAGGTATGCAGTTTGAAAAGGAATTTAAATTGCATTTCAAATAAATTTGTATATTCGATTAGCCTGGCTATACTTCAACCTTAGAAAATTCTAGAAAACACAACATTCAAGCAATTAATCTTAGGTATAACTCACTAGTTATAAAAGTAAAACTAATGTATGCATGCAGGTCTTTCTATAAATATCTGAAATGTTGTGCATGCCATTTTATTCTGCATGATGCGCATTACATGAGTTGGAACAAAGAAAGTTTTTCCGACATTTGGATTTATTTTTGTTATATTTTATTAGGAAAAGAATGGCAATTTTAAAAATTTTTCTTCAACAAATCTGATTTTAATCAAGGTTTCTTTCAGTAGTTACATTTTAAAATGTTTTGGAACCCCTATGGATACTTGGAGCTAAGAGGGACCACTGAGATAAAAATAGTATGATGCAATTCTCCTTCAGGTATGCAAAAATGTTTGCATTTCATGCCAGAAATAATTTCAGTTGTATTTTGATTATTCAATTTCTTTACCTTACACAATGACTGTGATCTCATCTACATATCCATTGGATGAATAATGAAATTTGAATAAGGAAATCCATATTTTTACTTAGGAAATATTTGGATTCATCTACATAAAAGTAAAGAAAAATAACATACCTCTTGCATGATAAGCCAGCAAACAGTCAACATACAGTAGTGCCTGTAAGTGATAACCAATCTGCATGCCTAAATTCTGAGCAGCATTATCTTCAGCTCCTTCTTCTCGGGTATCATCCTAAATCAAAGTATGTATATCTTATTTCATAACTTCGCAATTAAGTCAAATTCTACAGGTAAAACATTCATAAATTGTTATTTAAAATGCTATTTGTATTTATAGTTCTAATTCAGTTTCATATTATTAAAATGAATGTTCCAATAAGGTAAAATACTCAGTTTTGAATAAAAGCTTCAAACTACTGCTTCTATGCAGTCCAAGAATGGAAAATGGTAGAAAACACTCCTCTGCTCTTCAATGTCTGCCTATAAACACAAACTGCTACTGAACAGAAAAATACAAAAGTAATTGATTTTGCTTCTAATTATTGCTAATTAGGTTGAAGCAAAAAAGGCTTTATAATAATTCTGGTAAATAAAGAATACAGTGATGGATGAGGAAGAACCCCATAAGGCCTTATTTGGAGTATTCAAAAACCATCATTTTGCCAAAGGGAATTAATTTTTATTTTAAGATGTAGACTTCAGTATAAGGGGCCACATTACCATTTATTCAGAAACTTTTAATAGATGAAATTACAATATTATACACTTCTAAAACTGCAGCATGTTTGTACATCCAAATACCGATAACTTTCTTTTCTAGAATTTAGTTTTTCAGAAGAATCTTTGAAAAGTAGACAATTCATAGAATGCAATTCTATCAACAATTTGTCAGTTTTTAAGTGTCCTCCTTTGGTAAACGTCCAGGAGAGAAAAGTCTCTAAATTTTGTTATGAAGATGGCAGAAGGTAGGTTTTGGTTAAAGGTTTTGAACAAGGTTTTTGAACACAATCAATATCATTGATCTCAGGTAATTGTTAATGTTATTAGTTTAGTTATTGGTAATATTAAATTAAGTATTCTGTAGTAAAAACTAAACCATTACAAAAATTTTATTATTGCATAAAGCACTTCAAAAATATATTGCATTGCATCATATTGCACTTCAAAAATAATGCCAAAGGGTTTATTTATAGAATATTTGATTATTAAACTTTTAGAGAAAAAGTTTTTGATCTCAATAAAATTTTCAAAAGAAACTGTTTTAAAATAACGAATTGAAAACTTTTATATTACCTTTTATGGACAAGGCATAGTATTGAAATTATGAAAACATTCAGTTCTTCCACAATGTAAAAAATAAAATGAGTACACTGTTTTCTGTAGGGAAGCATTAAAAATCCCTTTCTATAAACATTATTTTCAACAGAAATAACTTTTTCTAAATAAAAAGAAACCTTACAACTGTATGCAATAATGCTCTTTGTATCCCATTAATGACATCTGAAAGAGACAAAAGGAATAACCTTCCTTCTTGGGATGACAGTAGCTCAAGAAGCAGATCTTTAACAGCAGAAAGTATAGACGGATGTCCAGATAAGGCTGGTGATGATAGGAGAACGAAAATATTCTCCAACAATTTGCTGGGGAAAATATAAAAATTCTTAAGATCTTTAAAAACATGAGGGGTATCAAATTAAGAAATGAAATAACATTTACTTCTGTTTGAACATTCTGAGTAAGCCTGGATATGGATTGTAAGGGGATTTAGGAAATTCAAACTGACTTCTGGCTGGTAAGAATCGCTTGGCTTGTGCCTAAAAGTAAATATGGATTTCATGCAAAAAAATTAAACATTTCAAACTAATGTGTAGCATGAAAATTTAGTCATTCAATAAAATATAGCAAAAAGGTAATAAAAATAAAATGGTCCTGAAATCTACAATAGCATGTATCAAGATGCCTAAAGCAAATTAATAACACTTAACAGGGTTCCCACTCATTTTGAAAATAAAAAATAAAGAGTTTCTAAGGACACAAATAATTTTTTATAAGGACTAATCGAGATATACCAAAAACCATATTGCACCTTCATTGTATGAGTCAATCTAGTAGGACAAAAATTAGGGATGTATGCAAGACCGTTGGCAGATTTATAGTAACTTAAAAGTTAATTTTTTGATGTTGTCTGTTATAAATACATTGTGTGTTTTGAAGCTAACTTTCTAAAAACAATGCACAAAAAAGATGAATGTATTTCACACCCTATAAGTTTTCTAGCCCATTTAACCACAATAAAACTTATTTTTATAAGTTTTAAGGATGTCATCTCAAGAGGGGAAAAGAAATGAAATTCCAAAATCATTGCGTTTTTTCTAGAAAATAAGAATTTTAATAACAGATTTATTTTCTGTTTTAAATACAAATACATTTATCTTGTTAAATATTGCTCCCAAGAAAAAGTCTTACGAATAAATTTCAACTGATTTGCTTTTTTTTAGAAATTATTTTGTCTAATTCCTTTATTTCAGATGTTTTTTCTTTAATTTCTTTACGTAGTGGCATTTGAACTTTTTAAAAGAGAATTCCTCAGAAGCTTCTGCCTCATTAGCCAGTTCTTCAGCTGTCTTTTCTTCTCATTATATCACCCTCAAGACAAATTCTCTTTGATTTTAAGGAATTAAGTTCTTGTAGCTCAAGTTTTATTTTATTTTCTAAATTTGTCTTCTTCACACTTTTGCGTTGTTCTTCTAAATGCACAACATATTTCTGCCTTGAAGAAACAAATTTTCTCATTTCTTTAGTAATTATTAAATTTGGAATATCATTAGCATTTTCATAAATAAGTCTCTGCAATATAGGAGTCTCAAATTTTCAATTTCTAAGGACTTGCTGATATTAAATCCACATTCTACAAAAGCCTGGATATGAGATAAGATCATTATGGTTTTCATAACTTTCCATAGTTTTAATTTTGTATCATCTATACTAAGAAAGTCATTTAAAAAAACTATCTAAACGCATTGTTTTTGGTTCAAAATTCTGAAACAATGAAGCGGATTTGAAAGCTTTCCATAAAATCTTTGAATTGAAGTAATATATCACAATCTTTTTCTGAGTAAAGTGAGATAGTACAAGCTTCATGGAGTTCATGCACTTGGTCTGATCTTTAACCATATGTCTAGGATCAAGACATGAAGCATTTCGAACAAGCAAATATGCTGCAGGAGATTTAGCCATGAGGCATAACATATCTGATAACATCAGTCCAAATTACTATTGCACGTTCTACAACTGGGACATTCTCTAGCCATTTATGACCACAAAATATAAAGGGAAGCGCCTTGACATCAGACAAATTACTGAAATCTTACCTTCTTGCAGGAGAATCTTAATAATGCACACAGAATAAGTAATATATGCACACAGAACATGTTCTTGTTTTTCAAAAATTGTATTTCATTTTGTGAAAATTATTAAATTTCTTTGGAAAATGATAATCGCACGCCACTGCATTATTTTTCATTATATTAGTACCTAAATAGTTTTGCAATCCATTTGCATGAGATTTTTCTATTTATTTTAATTTTAAAAAAGAAATTTTTTGTTTTTTAATTTTCTAATATCAGAGCGAATTTCAGTGATGGTAATTGCTACAAAGTGTTTTGGAGCAGATCTTGGAGCAGGTAAATTAACATTTTGGAGCAGTCAGACTGTCTTTTGGAGCAGCACATCAAAGGAGCAGTGGAAGATATTTTAATAATGAAACTAATAAAATTCAGATTTTTAAACTTTAAACATATGACTGTATGAATGATAAACAATAAACATAACTGTAAACTATTACAAAATTCATTTTAAATACTTACTAAAATTGATTAAATATATGCTGGCGCAATTGGAGCAGCATTACCATCACTGGAATTTCCAGAATATAGGCTCTTAAAAATCATTTTGGGCACGGTCTTAATTTTATTTTATTAAAATTTGTTCTTACAATTGTAAAATGGGTTATGCCCAGCACATGCATGATTTATAATCCATTTGCATTCATCTGAGTCTTTTTTTTATTTTCGTTATCATATAGATCTTTTGTTTGTTAATTTTTTAATTAAATTAGGTGCATTTTTGGAATAGGCTCTAAAAATAATTCATTTAGTGAATACATTTGTAATTTTATTTTACATGTAAAAATGATCACTAGCGATTGCAAAATGACTAATGCACTGCGCATGCATCATTTAAAAATTATATTCGAACCTAAGTATGGTTTTACAATCCATTTGCATGTATATATCCATCTGTTTTTTCTATTTGTTTTCCATTTAAGAGGGACATTTTTGTTCGTTAATTTACTAATTATATCGGAGCACATTTTTCGAATATCATCACTTATAAATAAATTAACGCATTTAGAAAATTTGATTGTTTTACACATTTTTATGTGTAAAAAATTTGAACAAAAAAGTTTTCACAACAGCTAACAATCACCAAATAAAAGTTACCCAATTTACTTACCAGTCATGAGCTTTAACAGCATTTTCCCTCATTCTTAAATTATCAAATTCTTTTTGGTAAACAAGTCATTTTGTTTTAAGGCGATCAGTCGAAGCTGTAATCCATTCTCGATACTTTTCATTTCTAGCTGTTAAAAACGCATTTCCCAGGCATACTTTTTTAACCCTCCAAGAGCTTCGTCTCCATAACGAAGTATGCCCAAAATTGCCACTCCTTAAAAGGGGAACCAAATTGTTTCTCCTCAATGTTCTTCATTCTCCCAGGAAGCACATAATGCAAACCCATCTGCCATGTATTTTGCTTGTGGGGACAAGTAGAAATAAAGATTGTTATTTATGTGCTTTTCCTTCAGATGTTTAGAAACTTTGTCATTGTAAAAACTATGTGAAAACGTCTGGGAAAAAGCCAATAAATGCACGAACAGGAAGCATGAGCAAATTTATCAATGGAAGTCATCTATCTCCCCAGACACAATGAACTAAATGGTCGTTACCCGTCAATCAACCTTACGGGGTGTCCACAGTCACACACTCTTCGGAAGGTCAATCAGTGGGCCTCTTTGTATTCATTTCTGAAGAGGGGAGGATAAACGTTTCCCAGTGAAACCAGCCGTT
Organism: Meta bourneti; assembly: GCA_933210815.1. Taxonomy (NCBI): domain Eukaryota; kingdom Metazoa; phylum Arthropoda; class Arachnida; order Araneae; family Tetragnathidae; genus Meta; species Meta bourneti. The sequence goes on along the minus strand of OW119926.1, from coordinate 39,177,846 downwards.
TTCCGTCCAAGATCGGACAACAAAGCTCGAAAACGGGAGAAATCGGAAAATGGCTGTGCCATCAGAAAAATTTAGTGTTCTAATTTTGGGAAAAATGAGGAGTTTTTAAGGACTCATGATTTTAAAACTAAGGAGTTTTAAGGGCTCTTAGAAATGATAGCTGAAAATAAGGAATTCTTAAGGAGTTTCTAAGGAGTGTGGGAACCCTGCTTAAGAAAAATAGCAGCTCACATTAAACCTTGAGTATTTCTAAATTTATTTGATACTTGCAATTCGGTTTTTAAAACACTTATCTTTTTGCTATAAAATATTTCAAGAAATGCATAACTCTGGAACACTGAATAACCAATCAGTCAATAGTTGTTACTTTTTTGACACTAGTGCAACAGCATGACCCTTCATTACTCACATAAGCTACAGACAGAAATTGTCAGAAAAAAATAGTATTAAATGATTTTATGTTATGGTATTGGCTTTGGATCTTAATACTTAACATAAAAACATGTAAATATGTGTACAACTTTATTTTTGTGAATTGAGTGTATCAATACTAATTTCATTATTGCAACCTTAGATACTAATATATCAAATTTCAGTTTTGAAATACTAATTTTTTAAACACGTCATTGAGATATGACATATTGTTGATTTGAATAGGACAAATTCAAAGAAATCTCTTTATATCAAAAGCTATTTCACAAATTTATATCTGCCAGATGTTTTAGAACTATTTGTTAACATGACTGCACAACTCATAAATCTCAAGGATATTTTTAACACAACTAATAAATAGCCAATGTTACAATTAAAATTAAAGTGTCACTTGTACAACAAAAACTAAATTGAAAAAGAAAATAGAGCAAACGAAGAAATTTAATTATTGGAAAATGTAGATGCCAAATATTGTTACTTCAAATAGATGAATTTGAGGTTTAAATTATAACTGGGAATTTCAACTCATCTCAGTCTTAAAATTGTAATAACTTGAAAAATAAGAACAATAAGTAAGAATGGAAATCATCATACATCTTCATTTTACATGGTTTACATTTTTTACTGGATATTTTCATAACATTAATGACACATGAAAGAATTTCAATCTATGTTCTTAATTTGTTCAAAAAATTTAATGAGGAAAACATGCAAACTCATTATACTGAAAAGGTAGGTAGTTAATTAAGGTCGCACTGGAGCAACACAACAGGTTATTGGCGACGGTCCGGGATCAATTCCAAAGGGAAACATCCAGCATTTTATTGAAGTAGCAAACAATGTTGCTAACATTTTAGGTACTATGTATGAGAACATTATATTGTATCCAATCAAAATCCATTTAGATATGAATCTGCAAATGATTGCCTTAAAATATCAATAGCAACATTTCTTAAATGCATGTCTAAGTACAAGAAAAAATTTCAACTATGGAAAAAAATACAAATTAAGGCTTTTAGCTTAAAAGTTTTAAAATGCATGCAAAAAGCTTAAAACATGTTTTAATGTTTTATGTGCATTATTAAGGTCGAAAGATTAAAATGTTGCTGACTCTGATAAAGTTGCACAGAATTTCTTTTTTTGCATGTTGTAAAAACATTTTATTACATGACTTATTCCAACATGACAAATAATTATTTTCCACATTCATATTGTTGATAAAAATCATTTGTGTAACCTGAAAGCATTTCTAATCAACACTATCATTCGAGCATGATAAAATGAATGTTTTTTAACGCAATTTAATTTTACCTAACTATTATTTTAATTTTATAACCAATTTATGACTAAAACGAACACTCCAAATGAGTTTGTACTAGATAGACTGAAAAAAATACATTAAAAATACATACTACATTTTTCCATGCATTTTGATAAGCAAATGTTATTTCCTGTAGACAAGAGACTATGACTTGAATTGAAGCTTCACAAGAATTGGATATAGTTCCAATGGTTTCTATTTCAGGTTCTGCAGAAGCAGCTCTTGGTTCAGTAGTCTCAGAAGAGTCAGATGGTACAATTTTTGCATCAGGAATTTGAGTGCTTTGTACAACTCTTAAAAACCAAAATGCAAATGTCAGTATGTGCATCGTTTCAAATACTTAAAAATAGTCAGTACTATAACATGGATTTTTAATACATTAAAAATCAAAATACAAACTTGTACCATTAAAGTAGTCAAAATAATCAGAAATGCAAACAAATTAAATTCTGTAATGATGATCACAATATATAGACTAGAAAAGATTTGACTTGCAATAACATTTATAAACTGTCATCAAACATCTCATTTCAGTATTTAAAAGTCTCACAGTAGTAATTGTGTGTATAAATGGTTTAAGAAACTGAAGCAACAATTTTACAAAAAAATTAGACACGCAAAAAGTGCAACACAACATAAATCCTATATATTTTTATTCCCAAATGATATACACACACCAGCTAAGGCTTTCTATTGCTGTGTCCAAGGAAAGTCACACTATGGAATAGAAACTTTTTAATATCCAGTGAGGGGTTTTAATAGAACAAATAGCCAATACAACTGAATAGAAATACACACACAGAGCACAAATGACAAGAAATGTATAGAATATAAGAATGAGCAAACACAGACAAAAAGTTAAACAAGGTTAAAAATAGTCAAACATAAACATCATAAACAAGGTTAAAATATAATAATAAAAGGTGCAGTCAAAGATATTGAGTCTATTTAATCCATACAGGACCCTTGCCTCCTAGTATTGCTTATGTAACTGAAAAGATTTAAGAGTAGAGCATGTAGTAGGTGGGTCATGTCCATATCCTCATGAAGGTCAAAGAGCGTGCAATGAGGGTTGGGAAGAATTATGATGCAGTGATGTTGGGCAAGACAATTGTGTCCCGTGGCAAATCGGAAAAGCAGGACCACTTTAACTCTAGGGCAGTCAGGGATGCTACAAATTTTGTTCCATCAAGTTTTAGAGAAATTACTTGAGAAGTACTCCTTCAGCCTTGCCTTAAAACAGTTCTGAATAAGCAAATTCATTGAAGTATAAGGCAACTCTTTTAAATGTCTGTAAAACCGAAGTTCCCTTTGTTGCCAAAAGATCAACCTTTCATTGCTGAAGACCCCATAGTTTCTAGGTATGTAATAGAAACTACTCATTCTGCAGTATGCCATGAGTGAGATTTTAAAAGTCAGCACCAATTTTCAAATAAATACATTTTTCTTGGATACTCTGATTTCATTTGAGATCAGTCATGCCTCATCTTGATTAATGGTCTTTCATAAAACATTTTTCATCATTACAAGTAATAGTCTGTATGGAAAGCAAACTCATTTCGAATCATTAGTGTTACACAATACAGCTTATTTTACAAATCTAAAAATTTGGTGATTCCATTTATTGCAATATGGACAAGTTTCATTATAATCAATTTAGAACTTGGATGAATAAGAAAAATCGCAATCACCTTTCAAATTTAAATTATTGGTTCTTTTCATTTTCTAAAAATTCCCGACCTTATAAGAGCATTTGTATAGTCTAATTTGATTTTACAGGAAAATGGGAACTAAACATTAAATAACTACTAAAAGGAAATTCAACTACATTAAACACACAAATAAATACATGATAATCTATGGATACTTTTCTACAATTAATGACATACAAAATACGTACTTTTCAACAGAATCAGAAATTTCAAGTAAAATTTCATAGAGGTGAATCTTATTCAATAGCGCTGACAAGGATACAGTGGCCCGTGTAAGCTGAAATAAAAATATTTTTCAATAAGACGTACTTAATAAATTTTAATATATGAAAATGTCATTTCAGTGTCTTCAGAAAATGTTATACACATATGATAACTAAAAACAATACTATTAATTCTCAACTTAATGAATAAATACTTCAATATATTTTTGTATAACCATTAGTGTTTACTAGTAGCTATTTGTGTTTACTAATTAGGAAACTAATTTTCAAGCCGACAGAACCATTAGTAATCATTAAAGGTACCATCATAAAATGTAAGTAATATTAAGTGTTGAACACAATTTTAACTACAATAAATGTGGAATATTAGGTTTACTGTATACCTGTTTGGCTAAAAGAAAATCCAAAAGTTTTTGGTAACAAGATTTTGGGGAATCATCCGAAGCAAGATCTATAAAAAAAGAACTTTTATAAACACCTTTTGCTAAGACAAGTTCAAAATATATATTTAATTGCTGTTTGGATAAAGGTAAATAAAGAAATTTTTCTAGAATAAAATTTAGGGCATAAATTACTTATATCATTTCAAAAACTAGAGAAATTAAAATATTTGCAGTTTATTTTAGCTTTAAACATTATCTCACAAACCACAGAACAATTTTACTTTCATAGTGAACAAAACCATTGCTAAGACCAATGGAGTAATCAAACACAATTTTTTTACATTTTGATTCGTAAAATTTATTTTTGAAATTACTGGTAAAAAAGCTTCCATATTTAAAATAAACTTGAATTTCTGAAGATATTTATTTAACTACAAAACTTATTGATTTGGAATCTGGGTTTAATTTCTAAAACACACTATAAAATAAAATTTTCCTTACTAGTTGATTCTTGATTTTTATTTGAATCAAAAATTTTTGGAGATGGAAATTGAAATTTCTTGTGTACGACATAATTCATGCCACAGTGAGAGGATATTGCAGTATCTATGCCTCTCAATATTAGTAGCTTCACAGGCAATACCATATAAGGCTGTTCATACAGCTGAATCAATAATTTGGGAACACCTTTATCCTGAAAGAGTTAAGGAAATTATTAAAAAGAGCAGATAAAATAAATGTTCGTTAACTGAACAATAGATCTCGCTTTTAAAAAATCCAGTTGATCCACAACTTTCCTGAATCAACCAGTTTAAATCATTAAAAATTTTTCACTAATACATAACTTCAATAGTCATTTTCTAATAATGAAATAGGAAATTGTTTATATAAAAACTTGTGGGGATAAAATAGTTATTAATTAAAAAGCAAGAAAGATCATTTGTAATTGAAAAAGCAAAAGAAACCTTAGCTAACCTCTTAGATAGTGAAAATGGACGTTTACATTACTTCCTTGCAATTACATTATGTCATTCAGTCAGTAAATATGTTAATAATGATGGTAATATTCAACAACTTTCCTATATTTTCCTTGGCCTCAAAGTAATATTCAAATTTTGTTTCAGAAATTAACATAAGGATTTAGGGATAAGTGTGAGGCAAACAGTTCACTAGTCATATATGTATACCACCTTAAAAACAATTTTACAGTTCATGCATCTAACATTTTCTTTCCTGTTTCCCGTTTTACAATGAATTAGCATCACTATTAATGAATTAACAACTGTTAAAAATTTATCTTAAATACACATAAACAGATTTTACTAGTTTTAGTTAAAAAATAAAAGCACATAAAGTTACCATCAGCTTCTGAATAATTTCTTCATTTGTTTCAAACAACAGGGTTGCTAAACGAATTCCTGCTTTGAGATGCCTAACTTTAAATGCAGTCTGAGGTTGATTCAATGCCATTTCAAAATCCAGACCTTTGACAACCCAGTCAATGAGTAGATCAATATGTTCTAAAAAACAATTTATTTCAAAAGATATAATATAATACAAATACATGTATATGTAGCATAAAAGAAAACTACAACATAGCAAACAACTGAGGAAATATCGAGGAATTTAAACCTAATATGTTTGCATAAAAAGTCAGCATTTATAATTCTGCATGGAAGCAGACCAAAACAGATGTGAGCAGTAAGAGGACAAGAGAAAGGTTCTGAGTTTCATAGTACCAGTCACATGATTGAATATATGATGCAGTCGATATTCCTTTTTATAAAATCCCTAAGAACCACAAAAACATTTGTAAAATATGTTCATTAAAAGGGATGTTGTTCTATGTGAAAGTTGTTCTATGCTTTAGGACGGAACTCAATGAAATTTCGTAAAATCAAAGTTCATTACAATGCAAACAAAGCAATTAATAGAATCGGGATGATTCTTTTTAAAAATTGTGTGTAAAAATGAAAATTAGAGTAAAAAATTAACAGGGGATGTAAATTCATCAGACACACATATATGATTTAAAAAACATGAGATAAAGTCAGTTATTTTTTATGTTAGTAAATTATTATATGGTATTTCACAGTATATGCAATCTAAAAATGTAAAACAATTATGGAATACAACGTTATTTTAGTAAAATTTCTACTAAACGTTTTTTAAGGACAAAGTTTCAAAACTTACCTTTAAACTTTTCATGATATTTCAAAGCTCCTAGTCCAATCAATGTATTTTCATTTATTGCTTCTAAAACTTCAACCCATCTATACACAGATATATTTAGGTTAAATAAAATCAAAACAAAAACAGTACATACTTCATCAGTAGCTTGAAGTATATAAGAAATATTTTTTATTCTAGTCAAATATAATTTTTAATGTTTTATTTTCACAATTAATGAACATAATTTGAATGCTGCTTTAAGATAAATAATGTTAAATTGTGCTTTAAATTATGCAAAAATAAATAAATGTTTTGAAATTGTATTTAGTAATTTGTTTAAAAATAATAGAGAAATCTATTCAGCTTTGAATAAGTTCCAAGTTTAACAGAGTATTAATGATTATTCAATGTACTTTTATCAATACTATTCATGTATTACTTTTGCAATTTAAAATCTTTTGCATATGAATAATTAATTGGCATCCTGGCTATCCATGCACAAAAATTTCAATGGAAAGGGAGTGAGAGCCTTGCAGAAAATCAGTCTCCATTGTTTTATGATCGAAATGCAGTCCAAGAAAAATGGCATCATGAATTTAAAAAATCATTAATCTTTTTTTCTGTTTGTATCATGCATGTCACAACTTATATCAAAGCATAACTTTTTGTTTCAAAAGATAAAATAATGAGTAAGTTTATAGAAAGCAATAAAACTTTAGAAAGAAAGGAGTTAAAACATTACAACCTGTTTATAAAAAAAGCTAGATAAGAATAAAAATTACTTGAAATTAAAAATGTTTTATAAATCACTGAAATGCCAGCAAACAAATTTCTACCTTTCATCATAGTCTTGATCCTTAGGATAATTTAGTGATTCTAAAATTTTTTCAGATTCAATGGACTTTTCTTCATCTGTGGCATTATTTTTTTCTTTTTTGCTTTCAATTTCAGCCACTTCGAAAGCAAATAAAGTTGGATCTGAAAAATGCTGAAAAGGAATAAACAATAAAATTTGATCACACATTTCATAAGAAAAATATATCAGCAAAAAAACTTTTAAGCATGTTACCATATATTCATGAACAATAAATTACTACAATATATTGCATTGAAATTCTACAAAGTGTTTTTAGAAACATTAAAACTAATTTCTGTACTTACATGAAATGTTGCCAGCTCACAATTATATGGTGAAAAACTTGACATGAAATTCCAAGTTTCATCCCCTAAATCGTAATCTATTTCACTCTGCAACATAAAACACTGAACATGTAAATTAAGAACTGAGAACATATAAATTGGTCAGTTTAGCTTTAATGGTTCAAGGTTTAATACTGGACAAGCTGTGCCAAAAGTCCAGATAAAATTAAAAATAGATTTTTTAAGTATCAAATAAACAGCTAAATCAACATTAAAAAGTGGAACAATTGTATATCAATCACGAGATAAAAATTCTTAAAAGTAGTCAAATTAATTAAAATCAACTAATAAAAGTATTGGCATAATATAAAAACAATGAATTAAAAAATTATCAATTGTATAAAAATGGTAAGCATCAATGAGATTAAAGTATGTTGATCAATGACAAAGAGACTGGTAAATGATAATTTTTATACTTTTTAAAGTAGTATGTGTTAAGGAGAAAGTGGTAGAATATGATAGATATGAATGATAAAACCATTACATATAATTTAAAAACTTAATACTATATAAAAATTTGTGTGGGGATTTTCTCCCACATAAATTGAATAGAATCTGGCACAGTTCCAGGTGTTACAAAGAATGCTTAAAGTAGTAAATACCACAGAAAATAAATCTAAGACTAAAGGTTTATTTCCATAATTTCCTAAGGTCTTTGTGAAATTACAAGAGACAAAAATACTTTTAATTTTATGTATGAAGACAAGAGTATATCTCACCATATCAATCGCTCTGTCTTCCACATCTGACATGTCTTCTTCTTCACTTACAATTTCTTCATAGCCATCATCCTCTTCAGTATTTTCACCATCTTGAATTTCTCCCTCAGACAAATTATAAAGATGCTCACCGGCAACACGCTCACGAACAACAGGATCAAAATAGTGAATGTTATCCGGTGTTCCCCTTTCATCATATTCAGCAGGTTCATCTTCCTTAGGAGTTCGGGGACCTGATCCGATTCTATCTGAATCTGGAGGAGTTTGAGGAGTGTGAGGTCGTACCTTTCTGGGTGATGGGGGGGTCGTGGGCCTCTTTGGTTCTCTACCGTCCTTGCGAGCACCTCTATCCATAAATGCACTTCTGTCACGTGTCCTATCCCTATCTCTGTCACGGTCTCTGTTTCCAGAGTCTCTCATACGATCCCGATCTCTATCTCGATCCCTGTACCTATCAGAATCAGCAGAAGTTCTTTCCCAACTCGTTTCACGAGACCTGCGACCCCTATCCTTTCGCTTAGAATCGTGATCTCTGCTACGTCCATCATCATCTTTGTAGTCATGCATATCTCGGTCCCAAGGTCGGTCCCTATTCCTGTCTTTAGAGATATCTTTATCTCGATGTATGGTAGGGATTTCAAGTAAAGGAGCCCTAGAGTAACTATCTCGATCATGAGCAGAAACATCTGATGAGCCAAGGTGGTCCTTGGGATCCCATAAGGGTCTAGCAGTGTCTTGTGGTGGCTGATAAATGTTACTATCAGGAGGTCTGCTGTATATCTGGTGGTCAAACTGCTCAGTTTGTGGTGGATATTGTGCTTCAGGAGGTGGCCATGGCTTGGGATAGTGGGCTTCATATTGTGCATAAGGAGCTGAGTTTGCAGCTACTTGTGGGACAGGTACTGGCACACCACACTCTTGGTAAACGGTTGGGGGAGGAGGTTCAGTAAAAGCTCCAATTACATTGGAAATTTCTGATGGGTATGAAACATGTTGCTCTGGAGGCTGATGTATCAAAGATGGGACATCCACAAATCTGGAAGTTTCTACCACTGGGGTCCTGACAGGTGGTGGTGGAGGCTCTGGTGGCACTTCTGGGATTCTTGCATTCCTTTCCCAATCAGCTATTGCAGGATCTCCAATTGGAGACTCAAAGTCTTTGGAAGTGCAGTGCTCTGAAATTGTAGCTTGTATTTATAAAAAATATAACATAAAAGCTATTTTGTAGTACATTTTATACCTAAACTATTTAAATAGAACAGTGATTTTCAAATGGTGTGCTGCAAGGATATCACAGGTGTGCCTTATGGATGATGAAATGGTTTAAATTGCAGATTTATTTCATTTTAACGATTTAGTGTATTGATCTTTTGATAAGAACTTTTACAATTCCAGGTAATTCCCATATAAAGCATCTGGGTATTACTTTTTTATTACAAAGTATAAGTAAATTGTTTCAAAAAGAATTTTTAAAAAGTCACTTTGGAGCAAAAAGGATACAGTTATTATTCTTTGTAAATCACTCAAAATACTTATTTTTTTGTCAGATATAATTAATATAATACATTTTTTAGTATGCTGCACAAATTTTGTAATGAGCTCATGTGTGCCATGAGATGAAAGTTGAAAATAGCTGAAGAGCAACATAACAATTTTCAAATTAAAAATGCATAAAGTAATACAAAAGTAAAGATGTATTATTCAACATTATTGAATGCCCAGGTGATTGTGATAACAATCTAGGAATATAAATTTTTACAGCCTGCATGGCAGATCTTTCCTGGAGAGGCTATAACATTGGTCATCTATCACAACACTAACACAATGAATTTTTTGTATTTACTATATTATTTATCTGTATTAAACATAAGTTGTCATATATTAATTAAATTCAAGTCTAACATTTTCTTTTGCTTGAAATCTCATTGATTCTAATTTATCATTTTAAAATTACAGAAACATTTTACATAATGAGATTACAATTCACATTTCAATATTCCCTTATATTTTTAATTTAATATTCTGCTTTTAAACTTAAATAAAAAATATGCAATGCAACAAAAAGTATGTTTTTCCATTATTATTCTACTAGAATGATTTAATTGTATAATTTCACTGCAATATTAAAAAAGCCTGTAAAAAGGGAAAGTAGTATAAAAATTTTATAAAAGGAAAAATACCTTGTGCCTGTGACCTTGAAGTAGATTGGGGTGGTGGAGGAGGAGGTGGTGAAGATCGTTCTTTGTTACTAACTTTAGTTATAACACCATATACAGCTAAAGTAACAGCACTGTACCACCCACGTAACACCAAGCCATCAGTAGGAATCTAAATAATTTGAGCATTTGCATCATCAAAAGGATAAAACATTATGAATTTCTCAGTTGGTTTATGAAAATAAATAGTAAATACTGTATAGTAACATCAATTATTTGTCCTAAAATCAAATTGGTTTTAAAAAGCATACTGAAAACCTTAAATTTAACACACAATACTTTACTAAAATAAAATGGCATATAGTACAATTAACATTAAACAGAAAATAAATAATAAAAATTAAGGACGCATTAAGCAATTGAAAAAGTCTGAAACACTAGAAATTTTAAAATGTGAATATCCAGAGGTAGATTTTCATACGAATCAAAATCTTACTGAAATAATAACAAAATTAAATTCCATTTTTAGAAATTGCTATCATTACATGCTGGATTTAAACTGAATGTCTATTACTGCATTAACAAATATAAATAATTTTAAATACCATAACTAATCCACTTTGAAAGTTATGAGTGCATAAAATCTAATGAAGTCATGCAGGATAATTTGTTCTAATGAAGTTAAAAGCTATTTCAAAAACTAATGTTAAATATCTATTCCATTATAAATAGGTTAAAGAAACTTCCTTGTTATATGCATCTTACTCTTGAGGATAAAACCAAATGTGTAAATGAAAGTAGGAAAATTAGTTTTGTAACTTATTTCTTCAATCTATATTTTAAGGAGAAAAATTGAATTGTTGGTTATAGTAAACTAAAGTCATAATTTTAGTGTTAAGTCAGTGCTGCACGAATTCCTTTACATGCAAAACATTGTTTGCTGACAAATCAATCCATTTTATTTGATGATAAACTAGTGAACCCCATCTTATCTTTTTTTTCTTTAAATCAACTGTGCCCCTATTTTGCCACTGAGCTTTTTAGTTAGTGCATATGCACTGGTGTAGATATGATCATAACAAAGGCAGCAGGATTACAAAACTTATTTAACAAAGCAGATCACTGGAACTAGAATTGTACTCAAATAAATATACTTAGGACTAATTTGCAACCCATTAGCAAAAATATTCATGTAGGAAAAACTGGAAATGCTAGAGTGCATTAAAAAGTATTGTTTTTTTTTAATTGAATATACTTACTTTATTTGATACTGGAAACTGAATATCTACATTCTGCTTATATTCCAAGCTGCATAGAAAAATATTAGTATAAAAGTTGGGATGAAAAACAGTAATACATACAATTTAAAGGATTACGATTTTAATACCCAAACTGTTTTCACAACATTTATTAGACAAAAGGCTCTGGACGTAAACAAATAAAATTACCATTTAAGAGCTGAAAAAGGGAGAAAGAATTCATAAGAGGATTCCTCATTTTAATGGTTCCACTTGCTCAGAAATCAAGGGAAATAAAAGATAAAAGTAACTCAGAAAACATTAAAAAATTAGCATGCAGAAATTTGATTATCTGAGGTAATGTGGACCACCTCAGATAACCAGAAACTTGGATAATACAGATGTAGTAATACATAACAGCCTATATGAATCAGAACAAATTTATTGTACTACATGTTATATTACTGTAACTGAAAGATTCAAAAAGCAAGGATTACAAGGATCTCACATTGTGACAGAACAGCATTCTGACCAGTCAAAAACAGTGCACACTAATGCTCAAAGATTTATTTCAAGTTTAAAAACCCTAGGTTTTTATTTCCTATTCCGTTTGGTTATGGACATTCGGTTAAAAGGAGCTTGGATAATCAAGATCCTACTGTATTTATTACAAGAAACCTCTCTCTCAAAAGTATAAACACTCGTGTGGTTACTTGAAATGTTTGAAGATATTATTGTTACTACTTACCTTCCTAATCGCTCAAATGTAGATGCACTTCTTTTACTCAAGTCATTTACAAAAAATTCAAGCTGAAATGAGGAAGGATTTGTAGCCCTGTAAGAAAACAAAATATTTATCTTGAACTGCTTCTACATTTTGTTTAAAACTGAATTTAAAAAAAATAAGCTCTTAGAATAAACCTTGTTGATTGCATCAACAGACTATTATGTACCTAATGAAAGGATTCTTATAACTTCAACATAAGCATATTTGTAAAATTAAGAAATATAAGGATTTTATGGTCCAAATCTTACATAAAAAAATTAAAAAAGGTTCTCTTAAAATTTAAAATGATGTACAATTTAGAAATCAAGTCATTTTTATTTGTTTTAGAAAAGTAAAAGCAATTTACCCTAATCTGTGTCCTCCAGGAAAATCTGCTTGAACTCTTGCACCAAGTGGAATAACACGAATCTCAAATATATAAACAGGACGAGGAAATTGTACTAAATCAAGATTAAGTTCCTAAGATAAGAAAAAAGAAAAGTTAAAATTAAATTAAATTTTAAATTATGATCACAGATTAAGTTTTATTTGCATTTTAAGAAATCAAGGCATGTACAGATATACCAGTGAACAATGACAGCTCATCACTAAATCCCCCGCAACAGTCAGGCCTCATCCAGCTTTTAATCAATTTTAACATCATGAATTGAGGTTGGTTTTGGGGATTTTATTGTGCAAGGGCCATATTTGGTCATGCTGCACAAGACATACAATATCAAGTAATAGACATATACACACAATTAAAGTTTTACTGACACAGAAGAGAGAAATACACCCAAGGAGGAATGCACCTGACAGGAATTGAACCTATGCTGCCTAGAATTAAGGGAGGCAAATCCTTTATAAAATTTTCATTATGGTAAGTGATTCAATATATATTGTTTATAGATTAGTCCACAGCGCACAACCACTATAAAAGCAATGATATACCAATAAGGAATTATAAAGCATGAATGCTGCAAACTTGTCATAATAAATGTATTGACTTAGAAAATAAAAACAATCAAACTTTGAAAGAGCGATTATTTAATCTATCCAAATTGTATCATCATAGATATCTACTGCAGTTTCTAACTCTTGACTTGTGTTGTCATTTTTAAAACCAATAACAAAAGTAATACTGAACTAAGAAGGCTACAAGTCTGGTGAAATAATTTTATCTTTGCAGAATCCATGATGTGCATAAAAATTGGCATTGCATTCAAAATCGAATGCAATGCCCAATTCGATGATTATTGGTAATGCAAGTTTCTACTGCACTATCACAATTGCCAAAGGAAGGTGCATTCAGTGAAAAAAATTCTAGAAATAAGATTCGCTTATTGGGAAAAATATGATGCTGTTGGCTCAATTGGAGGAACAATGTTTGGACTGGATCATTTTCATGCAGGATGGAGCATACAGATTCACTGTTCGGTACAGTGCCTTCTGCGGAGCATTTCAGTAATATTAGGCCAGTTCTTTCCGGTGGCATGGCCAACTAGCTTCCCTGACATGACCTTCCATGAGAATTTTGGTTATGGGGGTACTTGAACTCTGTTGTGTATGTTGGGGCTTTCCGAACTTGAATGCCTTGAAAGATAACATAAAATTGGCTGTTATAAACAACCAACCCGATTCATTATGCTCAGCTGTAGAGTATGCTGCAAACCAGATGTAATTTGTTGTACACAAGAAAGGTCAGCACAATAAAATTGGTCTATGTGGTCAAGGGGAATCTGATTCTTGTAAATAAAAAGATTGGTTCCTGGCAGCTGAATTTTTATATTAATTTATGTGTCTACTGCATCTTTTTTATTGCAACGCACCACATATCCAGTTGGGATTACAAGTGTGGTTGCTGCTTACGAAGCTAAAACTGCATAATCCATTTTATAAGTGTTTAATGCAGATGTTCTACTTTTTTCGACCAGGGTATGAAAAAATCATGATTTTTTTTTAAATCAAAATCATCGGATTTATTTTATTTAAACCAGATTTTTTTATTTAAATCAGATTTTTATGATTTTAATTCATTTCTTGCCCATACAAGTTTAAATTTATTGGACATGAGACATGCAAATTACAATGTAGTTTCTAGATAGTCTTGATTTATTTAAATATTAATATTTTATGTAAAACATTAATGTATTAAGGAATATAGCCAGGTAAATTTTTGAAAGATTAAAAAGCGACATAAGAATTAGCAAAGCAAATAACACGATAGAGTAAATAGACAGTGCCCCAATTGCCAAGATGAGCAATGCTTTTCAATCTGGTCCTCTAGCGGTTTAGATTACTTTGAGTTTAATCCATAACCAGTGAAGTGAATGTTTTGGACCCAGATAAATAAGGTCACTATCATATTATAAATTTTGTCCCCATGGACACCATATTATAAATTTTTTCAATCATACAAATTTTAGAAATTTTTTTTTGCATTATATATTTATCATATAAATATAATGTTTTGATTTACTTTAAAAAATGTTTTGATTTACTTCAATTATTTTGATAAAATAATTAATTGGTTCAAGACTTGCTTAAGAAATATCATGTCAATAGAAAATAAAAGGAACTTGCATCTTGAAAAAATTTCTGTTTCTCATTAATTTTTAGCTTGCAAAAATAAGTTTTTGGTGAAAAAATTGTGGGTTTTGTAAGTTAACAGTAAAAAATGAGAAGACATGAAAATACATAAATTTGAAATCAAATGTCTATTTTTCAAATTCTTTGAGCATTGACAAGGATTTAATAGGTATATTCGAAGCACACGAAAAGGGTTTATATATAAAATATAAAAAATGAAGCTTTTCTTTATGAACAGCATAGAACATGTAGTGGCTCAGTTTTAGCACAAGAAAAAGTAATTATAAGATTATTTCAATTTCAATAAGTATTTTAGATTGTTAATATTTATGTATTGTTTACTTTTACATTTTGGTTAATATCAATATTGAATGTTTTTAATCGATATTAAATATTTAGTTTCTTGTTCATTTCGTTTTGGCAATATGCGAAAAAAATAATTAATGCTTGTAAAAGGCTCGAAAGGTTTGTTTACTTACAGCGAGATATGGAATAAAGATTCAGAATAACTTGTGCATTTTTTCATTTCCCTTAAAAAGAGTAAAACATTTTTCGTCGTTTTCTCCTCAAGAAATACAATAGCGAGCCGACAAACAAGTGTAATAGCATCCCCCAGATAAAGCGAATTCAGTGGAATTTTGAGCTAGCAATAAAAAATTCATCAATTTCAATAGCTTTCTGCTTCAACCCATAATCTTTCTCAACATACTCACTCAATTATATCAGATGAGTGGATTAACTTTTACATTCCAAATTTCAATTCCATAAATATTAAATAGTTGTTCTAGCAGGGTAAAAAATTCTAAGGGATCAATGCATAAAATTTCCCAATAAATTGAAATAAAAATTAATCATTGCACAAAACAAAATGAAACTATTAAAATTGCCATTTAAAAAGATTTATGTGCAAAATTGGAATGCTTTGTGATACTGAAGAAAATATTTGCATTGTGAGTGTCTTTATATTTTTGATGAACAGACTACAATACAGTAATACCCTGATTTACGCGAACTTGGAGTTACGTGGTTCTTGATTTTTTCATTTGGCAACACTGCCACCCGCTATCTTCAGTGTTTCTCATGCTCTGATATGCATTGAACACATTTCGCACGAACTCTACATGCCCGATTATGATTCTATGATTGACGAAAGTTAAGATTGCTTTGTTATACGTTTCTAAACCCTTAAAAAAATATGCAGTCCAAACGAAGTAAATCTGCTTCTCCTGCACCTAGTAAGAAAAGGAAAACGGTATCTTTGGAATGTAAATTTGAAATTATCAAGGATTTTAGTAGCAGAATGAAAATTTGTGAATTAGCAAAGAAGTTTGAGCCACCGGAATCCACAGTAAGAACAATCATAAAAGATAAAGAAAGAATTCTCGATGCAGTGAAAAATGAAAAATGATGCGGTGAAAATCCTTGAACTCAAGCATAATTCGTAAACGTCATGGCATTATTGCCGAGATGGAAACAATTCTGAAATTATGGTGTGATAATCAAGCAAAAGTGAAGAATTGTCCAGTCGATCAGAACACTGCTATCAAGCTAAGCTGATTTTTGAGAGGTTGAAAGAAGCAGGGGAGGCGGGCGAAGATGAAAACATTGTAGCTAGTAATGGTTGGTTCAACCGATTTAAAAACTCGCTGTAATTGACACAGCATCGCGGAGAGTGGAGAAGCGGCAAGTGTCAATAAAGAAGCTGCATTTTCTTTTCCTGAGACACTCAAGGCTATGATAGAAGGAGGTGAGCAAAACGTCACTGAAGTATCTGACACTTCAGACCCAGTTCCACCAGAAAAACACATGACAATTGCAAGTTTGACAGAAGGTCTCGGCTCAATTGAAAAGGGCCTAAAAATTTTAGAAAACAGACTTCAACGAAGAACGCGTTATAGCTACAAAGCAAGGAATAAAAAAATTATTAGCTTGCTATGAAGAAATTCTGTGTGAAAATAAGGTATTGTGCATCAGACGAATGTTAGATTTTATGAAGCTATCGACATTGAAATAACTTTTTACGTAACTCATTTATTTTTTTTTAATATTTTGTATTAATATGTATAAAGAACTGCAATTTTATTAAACATTTTTCTTCTAAACTAGTGTTTTTGTTAGTCCTTGGTCCCAATTGAACAAAATTTATATGTATTTATATGCAAAGTTGTACCCCGATTTACGCAAATTCGACTTAAGCGATTTTCGTCGGACCTACCTATCGCGTAACTTCGGGGTATTACTGTACTAAATAAATAACTAGAACATCTTAAAAAGAAAGCATTACCATAATTCTAATAAATTGAGTGAATGTTTCAAGCATCTTCACTCAACACATGGTGAATAGTTTAAAATGGGCCATGTGCGATTTATAGTCACATGGAATGTTTAAAACAAAACCAACACTGATGAGCAGGTTGTAAGTGACACCTATTGGTCAATGGCCCAAGATGAAAATACTTGTCTGGTAATTATGATCCCAATCAGCAAATACACCTAATTCTGTTTTTGCATGAACCTTTTTTACACGAATTTGATTTAACACAAATTCAAAATAAATATTTCATTCTCTTTTTACGCAAGTCATTTTGATTTAACACGAGCAGTCCAATCCAATTTCAAACAATTTTGCTAAATTCTAAGAAAACAAAATTTTATTTGTGGCCTAGTAGATCATTTCTATTTTCTATATGTATAACAGCTAGTGTGTGTGTTTTGAAACGTGTGCTCTCCTCTAGATACATTACATAATGTTTTTATTATTGAATTTGGTGCACATCTACCGAATTTGTGCATTGTATCTTTGGAAGACGTAGCTCTATTTCAAAGTGAAAGAATCTATAGTGAAATTTGTGCACATAAAAAATTTATAAATTTTGCCGAAAGTCAATAAATTTTAAGTTTACAAATTTTTCATACCTTCATTTATTAATTTTAATTTGAGATATTTTTCGGTAGCCCTTATATAATGTCACATAATTCACCCGTTACCAAAACGAAAAGGAAAGCAATTTCTTTGGAACTTAAAATTCAAATTTTAGATCATCTTACAACTGTACAAGGTGCTATGTCTGTAGGAAAGCATTTTGGTGTACATGAAGCTACCATACCAATTTTAATTTGAGATATTTTTCGGTAGCCCTTATATAATGTCACATAATTCACCCGTTACCAATTAAGAAAAATAAGCTGCAATTAGGAAGTCGGTATGTTTTGGAACAAAAGTAAGTGTTAATTCATCATCATATAAAAGAGATGTTGTCAAGGAAAAGATGAAAAAGGCTCTGGTAATATGGATAGAAGATAAGTCACAAAAAAGAGTACCAGCAGATGGAAATGCCATCAAGCAAACAGCACTAAGAATTTATAGACAGATTAAAGAAAAGGAGCCAAGCACTTCATCTCAGTTAAACATTAAACAGAAAGTATGAATTTTCTGCAAGTGCAGGTTGGATGACAGGGTTTTTTAAAAGGCATGCTCTTCATAATATAAAAATTAAAGGTAAAACTGCATCTGCAGATGAATCGGCTACTAAATTATTCCCGCAGGAACTTGCTAAAATTATTAAAGATGGAGGATACACTCCTGATCAAGTGTGGAATGCAGATGAAAGTGGTCTCTTCTGGAAACGAATGCCAAACAAAACGTACGTAGACAAATTGCAGAAAAATGTTGGTGGTTTTCAGGTAGCTAAGGATCGTGTGACCTTATTATTTTGCTCCAACACTTCAGGAGATCATATGTTGAAACCACTGTTGATAAAGCGAGCCCTAAACCCACGTTCAATGAAAGATATAGATATCAATAAAAACTGCCTGTTCACTGGATGGCAAACAAGGCCTGGGTAACCACTGCTATCTTTACAGAATGGTTCAACAAATGTTTCGTCCCAGAAGTCAGACGTTATATGAATGTGAAAGGTCTCGAATTTAAAGTTCTGATTCTTGACAGTGCACCCAGCCATTCTATCTTGGAACACCCAAACGTACAAATTTTATCTCTGCCACCTAATACTACATCTTTGATACAACCGCTAGACCAAGGTATAATTGCGACATTTAAAACATACTACGTAAAACGAACATTCCAGCACGTTTTGGACAAAGTGAATGATGAAACACTAACAGTCATTGATGTGTGGAAGAAATTCTCAATTATGGATTGTATCAATCAAGTTGGATTAGCATTAACTGAATTAAAACCAGCAACTTTGAATGCGTGTTGGAAAGTGGTTTGATCACAATGTGTAAAAAGCAAAGATCCCATCATCCCTAATACGACCGAATTTCCCAACATCATTATAATGGCACACGCAATTGGTGGAGAAGGATTCGATGATCTATCGTTTGAAGATATTGATGAATTATTAGTCAATAAAGCCTTAAGATGAAATATTAGAGGTTGTCCTTGAGACTCCTAATCCCACAGAACGTAGTGATAATGAAGAAAATGATCCTGTTCTAAATGCAGATTTAATAAAAGAAGGTCTGGAACTGGCCAAAAAATTGGGTAATCATTTTGTCAAACATGACCCTAATGAGGAGAGCACTGAGAAGTTTCAACGTGAACTGAAGTTGTTGACAGCCTCTTAGAGAATTATATAACGGCCTAACCAAAACACGAACACAACGGTTAATAACTGAATTCTTTCGTAAAACCGGTGAAACATCAGCACCAGAGGAAACTCGTGCTGATTTTGCTCAAGAGATCACAGAAAGGATTTCATTAATAGAGGAAGAAGACGATGTCCACAACATTTCTAGTGATAGCAGTGATATTCCAGTCGTATGCAAACGTATGCGCCATTTATTGTCAGAAAGTGAAAATGAATAAAAAAATTTTATGTGTAAAACAGATTTTTTTTGTTCATGAAGAATTTTTTCCATTTTCATTACATATTATTACATGTGTATTTTGTTGAAATAAAATAATAAGCTTAAAACGAATATTTTCATATGGTTTTTTAAAATTATTTTTACTGATTTTTTAGATCCAGAACCAATCTTTTCTTCCATAGATACAATGTCTTTTTTTACACGAATTCTTTTTTACACGTATTCTTCAGGAACGTATCTATCGTGTAAAAACAGAATTAGGTGTACTGATATTTAGTGTCTTCAAAGGGAGGATGATTTTCAATATAATTTTAGGGTGAACTCAGTACGAGCGAAGTTTTTAACTTATTTGAAAATAACGTATCTTGTTCAGTATTTCATTCTCAATGTTATTAAACATAACAGAAAGAAAAATGTAATTTAAAATTTAATTTAAATCAATGATTTTTTTTAATAAAAATCACTTGATTTAAATCAAGCTGATTTAAATCGGCATACCCTGTTCTCGACCAACAGCACCAAATTTCCCCCTATCAGCGACTTATGGTACTAAACAATTTTTTCACTTAATACATCTCCCCAGGTCTTAGTCTCAATATCACATTTGGTTCTATTTTGTTTATTCGATTTAGATGCAGATGCCTCCAAAGAATTAGTTATAAAAACTATTTTAGATTTTTAAGAGATATGCAAATACTAAAATCAAGGAATACTCATGAGATCAAACAATGTAGATAAACTTAATGTGTGCGGATGCATGAAGAGATATACAAAAATCAATAATCAAGGCAACCAATTAGATAAGTGCCTGCATCTTTAGAACAAGTGGCTCTGGATCAAAATGAATAGTCCTTATGATAGTGCAAGTGAAAACACTTCATTAGTTAAGAATATAAGCTTCCAGTCCCCTCGTTGACAAGTTGGGTAGATTGGGTTACAAAGAAACATGCTAGTTATCTTTTATGGAATCAAAACAAATATAAAAATAAGTTATTTTCACTCATTTTGATCTGTCTATTGACTAAAAATTACTTTGATACGAATTGTGAATAACAATAAATCAAATTATCAATTTCTAAAACAAATTTTTAAAGTTTTAAAAAGGTGAGCCATCACAATACAACTAGAACTAGATAACACATGACACAATGCTGATTGATAATACATAAAACTGCATGAAACAAAGTCGAACTCTTTTCTTCGAAATTCTGTTAACTGTTTGAATTTCTTCAAATACATTGAACAAACCACATTTTCTTATGTATTCTTGCAATGAAAGAAAAAATCAGTAAACAGGAAGAAAATTCAAAATAAATACTTGAACAAAATGTCCAATAATAAAATAAGTATCCCATTCAAATAAATTATCTGTTATCTCAGATATTCGAAATACCATTAGCATAACTTTACAACTCACTTCGCATGTGTCGTGGGAGAATGTGTCAAAAAACAAAAGCTCGCAATCATCCCCCATTTCATTTGAAGTTTCGTTTGAAACAGTAACAACTTTGTAGAAATACAATATTATCAGATTAAACACCCGTCGGCCGCAATAAAATTACAACTGTAAACAAATATGATTCGAAATTACGGTGACAGTTAATATGGAACTTTCATAATTTTGATCACTAGTCGTGATCAGTTCACCTCTGACCGTGGTTCAAAATTACGTGGTGGTGTCCTCGGTTCTTTCCCTCTGGGATTGATCCCGGACCGTCACCAATAGCCCATTGTGTTGCTCCAGTGTGACGTTAATTGAAAATACCAATACCAGTTCACCACCGCGGTAGCCCGGTTGGAGGTGTAAAGGATTATGAGGAACCGGTGGGTTGCGAGTTCGAAACTCTATCCAACCAAAGACCGTCGTGTACATGGGGGCTGGTGCACATTAAATCTATCATGCCCTCAAATATTCTTACATTGGCGTTATGTGGAAGTTTGGAGAGTAGGGAAAGTCTTTTTCCCATCAATGAAGTTTGGAGAGTGGGTTGTCAGCTCAGGTGTTGCCTCGTCATCTGACCGTAGTTCAAAATTACGTGGTGTTGTCCTCGGATCTTTCCCTTTGGGATTGATTCCGGACCGTCACCAATAGCCCGTTGTGTTGCTCCAGTGTGACGTTAATTGAAATACCCCCCACCCCCATCAATGAAGGAGAAAATGCGAAATTTTGCAATTTAGAGGGAAATAGGCAGAACAAAAGCAACATGGCTTACATTTGAAAAATGTTTGTTTTGTCGCTGTCACTTTTTTACTGCACGAGAGGTGATCAGACGAGGATCTACAAATCCATCACACGACAGGGGTTCGAACCTAGAGCTGTCGAACTGAGAGTCAAAGCTCTAACCAAGCGACTACTAGACAGGTTGGCTGTGTTTTGTGGCGAACGATCTTGGTAGGTAGTTGAATTTACATCTATTGGAACGGCACAGCGGGCTATTGGTGACGGTCCGGGATCAATTCCGAAGGGGAAAATCTGACGACACCTCGTCATTTTGAACTATGATGAAGTCAATACCTCAGAAGGCACCCCACTCTCCAAACTTCCACATCACGCCAACGTGAGGACATTTGAGGCCACGACAGATTTAATGTGCACCAGCCCCGAGTACAAGCCTGTCTTTGGTATAATTGGGTTTCGAACTTGCAACCATCAGGTTGCTAATACGCGGCTTTACCAACTGGCGGCCCTCAGAATAGTACGATTTTTATTGCTAGCGAATGAGAGCACATGTATAAACAGGGCCTTCTCAAGGAACTATCGAGGGTTTCTCTCGAACAGGACGCGGAAACAAAAGCTTTTAATATCCTTTTGACCTCGTAGTCACTTATCAGGGGCAGTGGAACGTCTGGTGTCAAATCACCTCTGAAAGGTTAATGCTAAATATAAAAACATTTTAGGTACATCAAAGCTGCCCATGCATACACATTCAATAAATATCCTGTTGTAAACGAGTGCTTTATTTGGACGATTGGGCATGATATCTATCTAAAAACTTGAAGTACCTTAGATTTGTGACCTGAAAATGCATTCATATAAAGTAATGGTTTTCACCCATAAAAAATACTTTAGCCTAGAGTCTGCAAGAGTTGAGATAAATAGAAAAATGCCATGAAATTATTATTTGCAGAGTAAACATGTATCGTATATTTTCTAATTCGCATGAAAATTTCGGAAAAGAGAAATTATTTCCTCTGAAAATTACCAGACTTCTGTAAGTCGTGTGTTGATAGAGGAATGCATCCCTGCACAATTTCTTTTTATTTTTCGCATGTCTTTGAGAAGTCCCTATAGCTGAACACAGAATTCGGAATGAAAAAAAGGAGTCACCTTCATGTTTTCTTATGCCATTATTTTCCTATGCAACTTGGGGAAAGGGTGCTTGAAAAAATTTCCTTGAAGACAATCTTGGATGTTGCAGTGACATGTTTCATGAGATATGTGTGTGTGCTGAAGACCCAATTTTGATTTGTAAATAATTAAATAGTTGCAACATATTCTAAGCTTCTGAATAGATTTTACTACAAAGCGAAATAGTCACCGAAAAAATATTTGATTTTTTTATTAGATGAATTTTATTAGTAGTACAGGTGATTAACTTATTTGACACTGTTTGTATTTTTATGAATTAACTTTAAATTTGCATGACACAAACCTTTTTAAAATTCATGAAAAAGGGAAAACATTTAAAAAGAAATTCTAAATCCCGTTTGTAGACTAATTTTTAAACTTTTCTGGAAGTTTAATTTCCAACAGCAATCACATTTTTAATCCATATGAATACATTAATGGAAAACTGGATTCTTTACTTTAGTTTTCATGGTATGGATTTTGTATAAGATATAAGTAAAGAGGTGTCAAACATAACATTGCATATAAAATTTCTTCTTTCAGGATGCTCATTTTTCTAATTATATTTTTATAACAATGTTAACAGAACAGTCAAGCCTCCAGATCTAGATTCTAGAGTGCATTAGGTAAAAAGTGTAACAAATGGAGAAATATGTTGTTCCTTTTTAGGCTCAATAAAAATTGTGATAAAAAATGGACAGCATTTAAATTGAAATTACTAGCTTGTTGAATCAGTACTAAAAATAAATGTGTTCAAGCAAGGGGTAATTCAGTAAAATGTTGGAGTTGTATTAATATTCATTTGCTTAAACTGTTCCATACTTCTAGCATTGATTTGAGTATATTCCTCTTTTTGTACTAAATTTCAAAAGTATTTTCAAATGCCTAATACAATTCCAAAAAATATTAACTGCTTATTGTAAGTAATTTAGAAGTATTCAATTACATACAGGAGCTACTGTATATTCCAACTTGTGAGCTTGATACCTTTGTTATCAATAAAAAGAACTGTTTTCTTAACTTTAAAATGCATAGGTTAATTCAACATTGCCATCGAAGAAATGTTTCTTGTTTTAATTTTTTTATTCCTGAAACCTCGTTTCATTTTATAGTATCGCTTTTTAATGTGTTTAATTGTTTTTCATAAAATTTTGCAAGACCTGGCTGTTCTTTAGCACATGATTTTGTTTTGTATTAAATTTTAAAAAAAGATGTTTTTCTGATAATCCAAATGCTTTAAACTATCTCACAAGTTTGAGCATATTTTTTTTATCCATTACACTTTTATGTGCAATTCATTAGATTTTTAAGGGTAGTTGAGTTTGCATTATCTTGTAAAAGGTACTTTTTTGCTTGCTTGTGATAATTTTTTTGTTAAAAATAGCTATATTTCAAGGTCTTTTCTTGGAATAATTTCATTACGTAAAACATTTACAAGTGTCTGGAAATTCGTCGTTATAAAACATTTGTGTAATTGTCTTCACTACTTATTTTATCCTGATAGTATCTTGTAAGGATGAGTTTTCATCTTCAATTGGGTTTGGGAATCTCAAAACCTTGACATAATCACTATGTATAAGTGTAGAATGAAGCAATGGACTAAAAATGTCTGAATCTTTTCAGTGTTCTTTTAAAGCAGAATATATATCGTTTGTGTGAGAAACATTCTTGAAGACCTGACATTTTTTATTTGTCAGAGTTTGGAGTTCAAACACGGTTCATTGATATTTCCTGGAGTAATTAAAAGTTCTACACCATTGGTATAAACAAATGCTATTTTATTTTAAGATGAATATGAAATTCAGATTTTAGATGGTGTTTTTGAAAATTCCAGTATAATTTTCATTAAAACTTTTATAAATTGATAGAAATAGGTAAACTATATATTACAACCTACTGAGATATGAGTGGGAAAATTCATCTATCTTCCTAACAGCTCATATGGTTTCATTCCTCAGTGTGTATTTCTCTTCAGTGTCAATAGAACTTTCCTTGTGTATGATCTGTCCATTACTTGACATTGTGTTGTTTGGCACAGCTTGGCCAAATATAGTCCTTGTGCCATAAAACTCAAAACCAACCAAACTAGCTGCTCCTGCTTTTACACAAGTCTGATTAATTTCCATAGATAATGGACAATTACAATTTTTTCAATTCTATTTATGCACTATTTTGGAGTACTGTCAATGTGAAGTATAATCTCTACTAATTATACAGGAATGCGAGTTCTGAAGGTGAAGTTACATTTTACTGTTTAATACATTACTGTAGCTTTTTGATGCATGGTCGAATTTGTAACATTCAGAATATCGTCTTTTAGTGCTTATGGATATAGGAAATCTTAGAATTGTACATTTTAGTCTGCAGATATTTTTACTGCTTATTATTGTATTGGTAGCCCTTTTGTTTCTATTTTACCTGGCCTGGTAGTTGAGATAAAGGAGGACTTGGCATCCAAAAATCGATTTTTCTTGTCCCAAATTATTCTTTATACATCGAATATTTCTGCCAAGTTTTGTCCTTATACCAATTTCAAGATCATTCATTTCTTTTATTTACCGATTCTAAAATCTGGGATTTTGCTCACTCTCATAATTCGCTACTCAACTCACTAAAAGGATGTTGGATTAACAGGACCTATAAAAAAGAGGAAAATCATGATTTACAAAGCAGGTGTATTCTGGAAAATTTTTGTCCTTAAATAATTTAAATATTAATTTTTAACATCGTAAATATTTGTTTAAACATTTTTTGATTATTATATATTTATTGATGATAATCATGCATTCCACAGAACGTTTTGTACCCAAATTCATTTTTTCCATTTTTTTGCAATGTACAGGCCGCCTTTATCTTTGACTATTCAAAGGTAAAATGTTTATATTTGCTTATAAAATAATAAGCAAGTACATATGGGTTATAGTAATTTGCAAAAAAAAAAAAAAATGTTTTATTTCATTTTTCATACGTTTTGTATCAATACAAAATCTTTAAATTGATTTCTCTGTTTCGATTTTTTAAGTACTATATACCTTGGTTAAAATGCTATGGCTTTTTTACAAACACTTCAAATCACCCGAAATTTCTCAGAAACACTTACAATCAGAGTAATAAAACTAAGGATGGATTTTTAATAAAATGAATACTCTTTTATTAAAAGTTAACTTTTGAGAAAACTAAATTATAATTTTTGGGGAATTTTTTTATTCAAAAACTCTTCAAGATATCCAAAATTCCATCCTTAAAAGTATTGAGAATGTTTCTGATTATATTGAATAAATAGCAAGCAAATACAATGCAATTAAAGTAGTAACATTTTAAAATGTTGAAAAATTCACGAAATTTTTAATTTTTTAAAAATTGGAAAGTAATTTTACATTTTACCTTCTGAAAAACTTGTATTTAGACTCAAGATAAATTAAAATTCACAACACCAAATAACTAATATTTGAAAAATTAGCTTTGGGTGCCAAGTCTCCTTTATGCTCTGGCCCTTGGTTGAAATCATAGCCTAGACATGGATGTTTATAGTGGTTCAGAATCTACTTTATCCCAAAGGTCCAATTAGCCCTTGTAAAAATGACTAGTGCAACAAACCAAAACCAATCTCATTCCTTTAGAAATATCCTAACTTCCACAATTCCATCTGATTCTCTCTTTACAATTTTATGAACAGAATATTCATTACATCATGGAGCATTTTTAGTCACATTTTCTGTCTTTCAGTGAAATTAATATTGCATTATTAATTTCAATGAAAGACAGAAATTTTTATAAAACAGATTTCAATTCTATTTACTTTTTTTTAAAGAAAATCAATAATTGACAAAATATTTGATTTTTAGGATATACCTTTTGTAGAATGTTCTACAATGGTATGATTTTTAGGAATATGATTTTTTTTCTATCGAATGTTTTTAGTATTATAGATAAATAATTTTCATCTACTTTTAAAATTACTTTAAACAAAAAATATTAATTTTGTTTAAAATACATAAAAGTTGAAATTTGGATTACAATTTCCAAAGCAATACACAGCCACAGTAGAAGTGCCATCAACATTTTGCTCAACCCATACTCCATTTAACACTGCCTTAAAAAGTTCTCTCATAGATCCAGAAAAAATAGATCCTAACAGAACTCTAATTTAGAGATTTCCAGAGTAGGTCATGAGTTGATTTTTAATAGGTTGTACAAAACTTCAGAGTACTCGCAAAGCACATCCTCTGGCTTATGGAAGGATGGGGTACTATATTCTTCTGATAGCAAATCAGTCATGTTGTATTTAAACAATTTTAGAAAGTGATAAAAAAATTCAAAAATGCATCACACTTTATTTTATATGCAGACAATACATTGATACATTACTTATTGCATAGAAAATTAATATTGTGTATTTTCTAATTTACAACAGCAAAATAACATCAGCATAAATGTGAAAAATATTTTACAATTCAGCCTCCAAATGGTGGTTTTGACTATATACAAACAGAAAGCAAATGAAAAAGAATCAAACTACTAATCAATCAGAAAACTTAAAATACCTTTAATTGAGAATGAACCTAACACATAAGTAGACATTTAGCAAAAATGTAAAGTATACTCGATTCTTTTTCAGATATCCTGTATTTAGCAGAGAATATATTCAATCATAGATTGGTTCAAATTCCTGATCAGCAAGAGTCTCTAAATTTTTTCCATTAGTCCTATCTTCAGTATCAACTGCGACTACAGTACTTTCCAATTCAACTTCAGGTAAATCTTCAACAACATTCTGTGTTTCTGGGATATCATTCTCTTCAAGAGGTCCAATGTTTTCTTTGTCACCAGGGAAATTGTCTTTCTTATACCACTCTTCAACTTCAGATATATCTTTTTCCCTTTTTTCTTTGTGTTCGTGCAAAAGTTCTAAAATAAGAAGAAAACAAAATTGACAACACTAAGCATACAACATAATAGGAGACTAGATTAAATGTTATAAATATCCAATGCTAATTAATCTGAATACAATAATCCAAAAATATCCTACAAAGCAACATTTTACTAATGCGTTTTTCATGCTTTACTATAAACACCTTGAAGGATTTCATGATTTTGAAAGGGAAAACATTTCAAGGAAATTTAAATACAAAGTGCATGAACTACTGTACCATAATATGCCTTCAGCTTCTGGCAGCTATAATATGATAGTTCTGTTTCTTGCAACTGCCTGCAAAACGATTTCTTTGGAGACTAACAAGCTTTATTCTACACAAAGCACTCTTTTCTAACACTGTGTGTTGCCTGCCTGAATGCATTTCAACACATTCTGTCATCTCGTTTCCTCGCAAGATTTGAAATAGTTGGCTTTGTAAGTGGTTCCCAACCAGGAAACTTCCATGAAAGAGCCCGAATTAAAATAACTTTGAACGATAAACACACTCAGTAATCGTGAACACCATTATACTCAATGCTAGTCGATGGACAAAGAGAATGGCGTGAAACAGTTTCCACCAGATGCCATGCATTGGGGTGCCACCTGAGCATATGAGCAAAACATCGCAAATATGGATGAAATGTCAGAATGCATGGTACTTACAAAGTAATAAATAAACTTTGGAATAAAAACATCTTTGATTTAGCTTACCTTGTTTTAATTTTAAAAATAGATATAGTTATTAAACAATACCTAGAAATCACGAAAATCATTACTATGGACCTTTATCATTCACAAAACTGAAAGTTAGACAAGTGCCACATTTGAAAGTAATAGTACTTGGAATTTGCAAAGAAACAGGAAATAATAAGGAAAAATTTTGTGTTGAAAAAAAATTTATGAATATCCAAGGTTCCGTCACTTCATATTTTTAGCCCTACCTGATGTTTAATGACAAAAGTTTTAAAATATTTTCATTCTTCAATGATAAGCAATGGTTTCGTGACTGAGAAAAATAGAACAGTTGCATATTCTTTAAAATTAAAAAATGCAAGACTTACATAAATGTGCCAGCTTAATTTGTAATACTAAAGTCCTAATTTTTATACTAATTGCAAAATCTTTATAGATAAAAAAAAAATCAAAGCCTGAGATTTCAATACAAAAACTTAAAATATTTCATTAAAAAATCAACCTCAATTTGATTACAAATCGTCAATTTTATGATTTGCAAGAGCTAACTTCATATTGTTCAAAGTGAGTGAACTTGAATCATATATATAACTACAGAAATTTAAAAATACAATAAAAATCGATATATTATAACTCATAGACCACAATTATTACCCAAGCTTTTTGCCTTCGATGCTTCTAAGCGTTTTTCACTCTCTGGGGTGTGAGTTGCAGGTAAGAAATAAATAGGTGGCTTAGCTTCAGTAACAATGAAGTTGACCAGGTGTTTGTGTGTGTTCTCCCATGTTTCATGCTAATTAAAAAGAAATTATAGCATTAATCCTAAATTTAAATATAAATCACAAACAGTATAAGTTTTTGTAAAAGGCAAGAAATGTTGCATGTTTGTATATTCTTAATTTTTATCAATAAATGAGACTTAATTTTGACATAATTTAAAAAATCACGAGTTTGCATTTGAATTGTTTATTTTCATATTTTGCCCACTGCCCCTCTATAACATCGATCTCAAAAATATTTTGGAAGTAAAATATAGAGCTGATTTTAATAAGATAAAAATATAATCCTAATTTCCCATAAATGTTCAAACTGTTATTTATTTATTGCCTTTAACTATTACTTCATTAAAAGAACTACTCTCTCATTTTTAATGTTTTACTTTACAACTAAAATTAAAAAATAAACAGAAATGAAGCTTGGCAATGTACTAATTCAGCTATTTCAATCTTTCTTTCCAAGCATCGTAATTGCATTTGCTTCTCCCGTCTTGTGTGAAAGAGCTCTTCTTTTTCTTTTTTAATGCGCTCTCTTTCTTCTGCAGCAGCAGCTTCAACCTTTTGTTCAACTTCAGCCTTTTTCTTATCCTAGAAACATTTACAAATTTTTCTATCAAGCAAGGTATTAAAAAAAATCATGATTAAAAAAAAATGCAAAAATCGGATTTATTTGATTTAAATCAGATTTTAATTAATCCCTTGCCCGAACAAGTTGGACATGAGACACGCAAATCACAGTATAGTTCCTAGATATTTTAAATTCATGTTAAACATTAACATTTATGAATAACATTAAGGTATTAGGAAATATAGCAGGGTAAATTTTTGAAAGATTAAAACTCGATATAGGAATTAGCAAAGTTAATCACATGATAGAGTAAATAGAACAGCAAAACAAATGCCATGCATAAGCAATATTTTCCCATCTGCTTCTCGAGCAGTTAAGATTAGTTTGATTTTCACTCATAATCAGTGGCATGAAATTTTTGGACCTAGATAAATAAGGTTGCGGAATCGCACTAACACCATAGTATAAATTTTTGTATAAAAGTAATTAAAAATCAGACAATTTTCAGAATTTGCATTATATATCTATCATATATGAATAAAAGGTATAGAATTTCTTTAGTTTTTTTTATAAAGTAATTCCTTATATTTCCTTTTATTAAAATATTTCCTTGTCTATTATTTGACAATTTTTAGGCAGATCCCTGAGATCAAGTATACAAGTCAGGATTATGTGTATTAAATTAAAAGTTTGGGTCAAAAATAAAAACCATACATATAAAACAAATTTATACTTTTTACTATACAATAACTAATTTCAGAGTAATGTAATAATTTGTAATAACTATTTATATTCATGGATATTTTTATCAGTTGCAGAAACAAATTTCATGTTAACCTTTAGACTACAGGCGGTACAAGCCGTACCATATTCAGGTAGAAGAATAAAAGCACCACAGTGTAAAGGTTAAATTACTTAATAAAGTTACTTAATTTATACATTTAAAAATTACTTCTTATGCAATTAAAACAAGTATTGTGGTAAAAATATTCAATTTTTTTTGCAGTGCATTTTTGCTGCAATGACAAACTTAATTTTGCTAGGATGACAAAATAGCCAAAGATTGCAAATCCTGATTTAATTATACACACAATACTTTTGAACACCAGCGGTTAAACCATATTTTCATAAAAAATATTACAACAAAATATAGTTATAGAATCTGGCAAGTGAGGCAATTTCCCATCAATTCTGGTAACCAGTTCATTCCTTGCATTCCAGTTATTGGGTAAAATCTGTCAATGAACAGCATGTAAGCATTCAATTTTTTGTAGTCAAGTAACTACCAATGTTGACCAAAAGAAAGCTATATTACAATAATACATGAACTAATGGATTGTTATTGTAGGATTGCTAATAGTGTCACCTTGGCAACTGTTGCTCATCTGAATGCTCTACAATTAAAAATAGCATATTCCAACAAATTAGAAAGCAGGTTCTAAAAAAAGCAAAAGCCTAACAAAATGAGAAACAGATTGTGGCAACAAACGAGCAACTGATGTGAAATCTAATTGATAATATATAAATGCATTAAAAACATTTGGCATGATGAAACCTCATTCTCTATTATGACATATGTCACAAGATGGAAAAGTCAAACCCACTATAATTAGCTCATCGAGAAAATTAGCTGGTGTTTTGATTTAAAAACGTTTTGGACAAACAAAAATAAACTTCCCTAATGTCATTTTTAATACTAAATCCACGAAATTGGCACAGGTCTGCCTATTTCCAGCAGTCATTGAATAAATAAAAGATAAAAACGTTAAAATAATATTTTTGTAATTTCCAATTGGAGTTTTGTAATTAGAAATTACTATCATGTAGTTTTAGCAATGCAAAGAGAAAAATGAAATGCAGAACAATAAAAATACTTTTTTCCAATTTTGAAAAATATGGTACACATATCATGACTTTAACAGCTGAAACAATGCAAGTTTTCAAATAGCCGATTACTTAAGCATCAGTTTTGCATGAAAAATGAACAATAAATCTAACTGATAATCAAAACAAAACATACCTTTTCTTTTCTTTCTTTTGCTTCATGTTGAAATTTTTGGAGAGTACCAAGAATCATGCCCAACATTCTACGGTTTCTGGAATAAATACGTTTTGAAGTTAGAAAAGAATGGCAGAACTAAAGTAATGCAGTCATTAAAATGTTTCATGAATTAAGATTGATTACTTACAGAATACAGACGTAAAAGTTCTCAACAGGCAATGCATAAATTGTGGAATGTTTAATGCCAACTTAAGAAATGATAGCTAAGTTGACTTACCTGGCTTTAACATTTGAATTAATGTTTTGTTCTTGGATTGTATCTTTTCTGCTTTTCACATCTTTTGGAGTAGCTACAACTGTAGATTGTAAGGAAGGCTGAAATTCAAAATTAAAATATTGCTTATCAGAATCATATGTACAGTAACACCCCATAATATTGTGCTTCTTGGGAAAGAAGGAAAAACGATACATTGAAGGAAGTGGTAGAGTGAGGGTAAGAAAATCTTACTTATTACAAAGCAAATAAATTAAATTATGTATTTATTATTTACAAGTTAAATGCAAAACCGATGGTAAAACAATGCAAATAACACTAAACATAGGAAATATTTTTGAAACATAAATTCCTTCTCACCCACGCTTTAGTTATCTGCAGATATTTTTTTCCAATTCAGTTTATAATTCAAATGTGGGACAAGAATGCCCTGTAACTAAGGCAAACCACACATTAATCTGATATACGACAAAACATCTGACGTGTGTGCACTCCATTTTTGAGCAAAAATGTCTGTAAGCATGCATATCTTAGACATTTATTCTATTTAATGTTGCACAGTTGATGTTGGACCACTGTGTGGCTTGCTACATGTTCTAATCAGGAATCAAAACACTTGCTGGGGCTGATCTATTCAAAATCTTTTCCTCAGATCCCAGACTTTGACTCCCCATTTTTTACCGAACCTGTTAACTTACTGCCTCCTACCTTTTAATGAATTTTTTTACATAAGCATCCATTCTTGAATTTAGTAGTTTGACATTTTTGATGTATTGATATATTAAACTAAATATTTCATGTAGGAGTCTTTTTGGCATCATAAAGATTATTTTAATTAAAAAAGTGTTATTAACCATGAATTTATAAAGAACAAAGTGGGAAAAATTTGCACCACTACACATCTTGCACTTCCTACCAATAGATAATAGCAGTTTATCAGAAGTTTTGATTCAATTTGTGCTTTATCACGATTATACATTTTTGATTTAATAACGACTTTATATTAAATCCCATTAATAAATTAATTTTCACAATGAATCATTGATATAAGATTAATTTTAATTCATTCAGGGCCATAAGACTTTTCCAGTTTGCCTGAACTGTAACAGTGAACAAGCCTCCCGATGTCATCTTCTGACCTGTGTTTGTTTCGCAAGGGAGAACAAGACATATGGTGTCCCACCTCCTTATTAGAAAAATTGTCACCAAAAAGTTTCTTTAAGGCGATGTGGTACACCATGGCTTATCTCTCCTTAAAAGAAAATTTCAAGTATTAATTTTTAATGTCCAAAATAAATGAATATAAGATGTGCTCTTCATCCATAAAGTTTCTTTTCCCACAGCTTCAAAGGGTTTAAAACTGCATGAAACAATTGACCTTGAACTGCCAATTTAAAAAAATCTAAGATTTTCTGTTACTTTAAAACCAAAACTTCAATGGTGATCAAGTAAGAGCAATAAGCTGAATGTGTGATATAGCAAGGGGTTACTGTATAATAGTTCACTTTAGATAATAAAGCAAAAATCTGGCCAATGCAATTTCCATCTTATAGAGAATCCCAGATGTTTATTTTTCTAAACAAGAATGATTCTGTAAACCTACAAGAAAACATAATTAACTGGATGCAAATTAATAGTTCAAATACCCCAATACAATTTATTAATCAATCTATTCACTCTTTTTCAGTTTGCAATATCAGATAAATAAGTTTTTGGAATATTTAATTAAATTTGGAACACAAAATAAGTTGGTTTAAACATGACAGATTTTTTATTTTAGTACATACCTTTTTAGCAGTTGTATCTTCATCAGCACTTTCTTCATCTGGAGGAGGAACTTCTTCATCTTTTGTTTTCCTGTAAAGCGAAAAACATGAAGTGTCAACAATTTAGTATAATAAAGAGTTTGAGGATGTATGTAATAACACAAAAGGTAAAAAGGATGTGGTTCATATTAATTGTAGGTTTCATTTGTCAGCACTTTTATTAACTAGCCATTCAGAATTTATCAATCCTTTCTGGGAATTGCAAAATGCATCAAAAATATATTTGTGAACAAGGAATTTCCCTTCCTCAAGACGGACCTGAAATGAAGGGAATTCAATTCTGATAGAGCTCGATTGGTTTCTATAGTGCAAGGGTCAGAATTGGCCAAGCCATAGAGCAATTCCTATTCTTTCTAATTTTTTTTTAACTAAACTGTTGATCTATCACTCAAGCTTAAAGCTGTCTAGCTGAAAATTCTAATTACAAATGAGACAAAAATGTTTAGTTTCAATCGTTGAGTTGTTGCAAACAATACGTAGAATTTTATTCAGACCAATAAAATATATCAAACTAAATACAAAATCCAGACTAAATATATTCAATGTGTTGAATAATCACCGAGTATATTTTCTAGTGAGATTTTAATTATGAAAGACATGTTTTGTTTTCCAGATATAGTGGTGACAATTACTTAAGTGGAAATTTAAATCTTAAAAAATTATAGCTGTTTAAGGAAAGCAATTGCATGAAAATGACTTCCAACATATTACAAATATTATATCAACAGCACCATACCAGTCAACATTTATCGCTACTAGTTATTTACAATCACCAATGATACACAAAATTTGTTAACAAATAGTTTTGGGCGAGGCATCTAAATATTTGCTGTTAATAAATTAATTAAGTTAATAAATTAATTTCCTGCTTAAATATTAATCATTGAAAAAGATAAAATACATGGTTATATTCCATTTTAAAAATCCAGAATAACTGATTTATAGTAAATTAAAAATAAGTAATAGTAAATTGATTATAGTAAACATTCAATAAAGGCTCCAGTAAAATTGCATTTTGTAACATGTCTTATTTATCACCCTCAACAGAATACCTGGTTTATGATATTCTCATATTTTCTAACAATATTCACCAGTTTTAAATCAGATATTAGAATTTGTACATTCTCCAATTTCTTGAATGTAATGTTTTTCTAACTAATAAGCATTTAAAAAGTATAAGGACCTTATAGTGTTATTTATAAAGATGTATTTAACACACACACATAAAAGCAATGCATGCTTCCAATCTGATTCAAGATTTTCAAGATTTAGATTGCAAGAGAGAAATAGAATCAAAATATCTAGAAATTAAGAAAAGATAAACTCAATTGTGTAGCAGAATTTAACATAATTTAGTGTCATAACAAATTATAAATTTATAAAGTAACTGAAGAACCTACTCTTTGCAGAAAACACCCTGAGAATTTACAAATGTGACTTCCAAAGAACATTTGGTTGGTATTGTTAGAAATAGTATTGTTTGCAATTTATTATTGTGCTTGCGATTATTGCACAATGAAGTTTCTTAGCATTTAAAAACAATACGAATTTAACAGTTTAGAAACAATTTAAAAATCAGATCTGAACAAAATTCAATCCGAAAAAAGCATTCAGACATTTTTTGTAGGAAAATTTATCATAAAATAATACTATCATAACATGCTTCAAAACTAGATTGGTTAAGGTATTAACAAGCACAGGTCATACGATGAAATAAGAACTGAAATGCACAAAACGAAAACTTATTTAAAACTATAAATTAAGATAATATTTAAGAATGATTATAAGAAACACAGAAAAAACTATAAAATCTTTCAATAATTTAAATTGAAATAATTTTGTCACAGATAATTATGGTGGCAAAGCCAATATTCTGCTAAAACAAAAGCCAAGTGCACTTAAAATTTTCCATTTATAGATATGTGTATTAGAAATGATAATTTCTTTGTACATAAAAACTATTTACAAAACCAATGTTACATCTTATTTGTTTCATTATTTCCCTTAAGAATTGAGAATCCAAAACTAGAACTTGGCATTGGATACACGAAAGGCCAGCTATGGAGATAGTACTGATGTATAAAAAATGTAGTTTAAAATTAAAATATTCAATTCAATGAATATAAATTGCAAAAAGTAAACTTTTGAATATTTTCAGCAAAACAAATACAAATTTGTAACTTTCATAAAGGTATTTATTTTCCAGTTACTTAAAAAACATTGGTTTTCAAATTTACAGTGATGCGATTTCGGCCTTTTCCAAGACTAATATAGAGGCAAATATTTTGTGAAACAAAGTTTTTAAATATAAACTTGATAATCAAGCAACATAAACTGCAAAAGTAAAATAAATTCAGCATATTTCAAATCATTTAATGATATCTGAACTGTCATTGAAAAGGGCAAGTTGATTGTAATTTCTCTTTTTTTAGAAAATGGCACAAAAAGAGGAAATTTTCTGAAATTTTGGTTTTTACTAGTGATGGGAATACAAAAGTACTCTATTCTTTTCCAAAGTATTGAATTCCAATGTATTCAGATACAAGTATTCGGTTACCAAAGTAGTTGAATTCAAAAGTAGTGGATTGGATGTTTGAGTTTTATGGAGCAAGGTCCAAAAGTGGACAAGCTGCGCCAAACACAAGACAGACTATAGTCCAATAAAAGCGTAAAACACTTAAAAATGAATTCCAAGATAAAGATAGAAAGTAGATTTAAAACATGTAAAATTTTGAGATGAGAATAAAACTATTTAAATATCATATAAAAACAAGATCATGAGGCATAACTAATGAGACTGAAGAATTTAATTTACATAGTACGAAATAAAAAATGCATAAAATTTTGAAAGTGAAATAAAAACAGCCGAAGATGGACAATCCAAACAAGTCAGAAGCACTACACCTCACTAGCATGATTGTTTTTTAAAATCTCTTCTTGCAATATTATATCTTCCAATTTTTGTGCATACACTGGTGTCAAAAGTTTCCTGCAGACTAAGACATACAGGATAGCAACAATCAATGCCTCCACATTCTCAACATGGTTACGGTGGTAGCCTTGGCAATTACAAAATATTATTTTAGCCATTATGATATTCTTTCAGGGATCTTTTGCGTTTGTGCCCACTCTTTATTTTTATCCATTTGCATTTTCTCACCAAATGAGTCATGAATAGGTCTCCCAGTATTTTTCATTGATTCTATTAGATTTATAGGATCTAATTTCATTTGTGATTTTGTTTCAGAATTGTGTTTAAGATTAGGACCAAATGGTTTGGGAATGTTTGTTTCTGTTGATTTTTTAATGGTTGCATCTTTTTCTTGGAAGATTGTTTCTTTGTTTTGCATTATTGTATTTTCAATTTCATCATTGGAAATGGTATCAGTTGGGATAGCAACGGATTTCATCGTTTTAATTACAGATGCGTATGAAATATTTGCTTTTGGTGTCTGACTTTCTACTAGTTTTTCCTTTGATATAAAATCTTTTGTTTTATCTTTATGCTTTGGATTTCTTTTTTCCATTGAGGATAAGACCTGGAACAAGTAAGATGATTTCCCTTACAATTGAAGCATACAAGTTCATCAGTGCAGTTTTTGAGCATCTGGCACAAATTGCAGGTGATCGGCATGAAGACTGGGAATGTCCAAACCCGACACTTAAAGCATCTTTGGGGTTTGGAATGAATGGTCTAACGCTGCAATTTAAGTATCCTGCTTTAATGGATGTCGGCATGTCTGTGTTGAATGTTAATATTACATGTTTTGTGTTGATACTTTTATCATCTCATCCGATGCAGATGCGTTTGGCTGAACAAACATGTTGAGATTTCAATTCTTCGATAAAATCCCGTTCAGATCTATTAAAAAGATCAGATTCAGATATAACTCCACGACCAGAATTTAGAGTTCTGTGTGGAGTTACATTAATTTTTAGTTCACCAATTTGGTTTAATTTCATTAGTTGCTCAGATTGATATGCAGATACAGTTTCTATGAAAATATTACTAGACTGCGATTTCTTTATTGTTTTTGGTTTGCCAGCTGCAGACTGAATACATTTTTGCACAGAAATGGTGAAAGGGCTGCAAGTTTCCCCTCGGGGTTATTCATTATTAAAAATTTAGGTATTGAGCAAGTATTGTTGTTAGAGGGCTTTAGGCCTCCTCAAGGGCAAAGAAAATTTTGGGGATCCATAGATTAAATATTTAACTTCTTCATGGTGGATCCATACCCACCAGAGTCCAACAAGGGGAAGTGGTTGCTGGCTCTGGAACATTCCAGCCTCAGCACACACTTCAAGATACCCCCATGATATAATGCTACAGTATTGGGATGTGGATCCGCCGGTTCACCCAGGGCATCCCTAGCTGTAGCACTAACCCAAAATACTTAAGACCAGTGAAGTCCAGCACAACAGAGGGCCAAAGGGCACACATCAGGTACCCCAGGATTCCATTTTCTCCCGATACGGGACACAGCACATGGCAAACATGCGGGCCAGAAAAAGTACTGACATTTTATAAAGTAAAAATTAAACATAACTCATAGTGA
This sequence comes from Meta bourneti, assembly GCA_933210815.1. NCBI lineage: Eukaryota > Metazoa > Arthropoda > Arachnida > Araneae > Tetragnathidae > Meta > Meta bourneti. The sequence goes on along the minus strand of OW119926.1, from coordinate 39,139,142 downwards.
TGGGAATATTTTAAAAAAGCAAATCAAATTGGAAAACTCAAAATGGAATCTTGATGATATATAATTGGATTTCAAAGCAAAATTGTTCATAATTTCCATGCTGTTCACAAGACACATGGAAGGGGGAAACAAGAGAGGGTGGGAGATAGAACAGTAGGAGGAAAAGATCACTTGGGTGCCCAGGGAGTGCGATTCCCGTGTTTAACAAAGACAGTAAACCCCATGGGAGAAGAGCAGTTCACTCAGGTACCTTGGGTTCGTGAAGCCCGTACATACCTAAAGATGTGCCCCTGAGGGGTATAAAAGTAGTAACTACCAAGATTAGTTACTACTAGGTATTCGGATACAAGAGTATTCTGTTACCAAAGTATTCGGTTACAAAAGCAGTTGGATACTACAAAAGTAGTAACTACCAAGAATAGTCATCCTAGGTATTCGGATACAAGAGTATTTATCTTAAGTAGCAGTGTTACATTGCATGAGTATCCATGATTCCCATTAGTGTTATGTTTCTAGTCTTGATTTTGCTTTTTCCAATTTTACATGTCATGAAAATTCACATGAAGTGTCGAAAAATTCCATCGAGTAAGAGATTGGATTTGAAATTATCTGGAAGCAATTTCCCGAACAGACAGGATTATCAGTAAATTACACATATGGTTTGCCTTTTATTTTTGAAAATCAAGTGGGAAATTTTTTAATTTTTACTATATTTTTAATTTTAATTATTTATATTTAATTTTATTAATTTTTAAAATTTAATTTAATTTTCAAACTTTTTTATTTCTGACACTTAAAATATATCTGCAAATAAGATACTATAATGCTTTTCTTTTTCTTCAAGTAAAATAACGTTATTTCATTCTTCAGATGGCTATTATTTTCTTTAAAATATCTGACAACCCAACTAATATTCTCTTTTAAAGTATCTGACAAAATCTTTATTATGATAGTAAAATTATTATGAATATTTTTTCTGCTTTGACTCTACCTCTTCTCACATCCAAACGTGGTTGCAAAAATAAAGTGAATTTCCAGGAACAAGACTTGATTATTTAATGTAATTTATTTTGTAAACATTTAAGGAACATTCTTGTACTTAGATCAATCGAGATGTGTCATTTTTTATGATAAATTTACAGAAATAATTTTTAAGTTTCAGATCCTGGTATTAAAACTGACTCAGATCCTGATATTAAAACTGACAAAATACTTTTTACATTCATACAAACTTTTCAAAGAGTTTTTTATAAAAAGTTTCATTCTTATATTCGAGGCTCCCTCCAAAATAAAATTCTGGCTACGTTCCCTTTTAATAGTGATTATCAACGATTTCCTCAAAATATGGTAGAAAATCAAATCTTTCCAATGCGAAAACTAAAATTTAAAAATCATGATTTGTAAAATATCAAAATAAAAAATACTTGTCACATATTTACAATTACAGAAAATATATGCATGACCTGAAAATTCATTAATTTGTACATGGGATTAACTTTTGTTCTTCAAAATACAATTTGTCTACCATTCATATCAATTGATAATAGTAGTTGTACTTAATTTTTTTAAAATTTATATAAATAATTCAGAAAAGAAAAAAGTTTAATAATTTAGATTTAAAATTTGAGTTTTGTGAAAAATAAATTCCTTTTTAAGAGCACAGCTTGATCAAAAAATATTTAAGAAAAATAGAATCAATTTGATTGTCTTGTCAAAAATTATCATTCACATAAAAATAAATATCCACCAAATTCCTCTTATCGCGGATTCAAACCACGAACTAGTTGCAAATCCAGTGCTCTAACCACTATGTTAAGAACATGGCTCCTGTGCGTTATTTTTAAATAACTACCATAAATCGTAGTTCTCCTCCGATTCTTACTATTGATTAATCGTTTTTGTATACATATATATTCGAATACTTACTCGATACTTGAAAGTACTCAAATACCAAGTATTTGATTCTCAAAAGTAATCAATTCTCTTTCAATCACAAGTTTTACATTGGATTGGTGGTTTTGATTGGAGTAGCAATCTCACAACACAGTAAAATTATAAACAAATGTCCTTAAAAAATGTAGTTCAATTCTTTGTACAACACATCAAAAATCATGACATTTCTACATTATATATTGCTGAAAAAATTTGGCAGTTTTAATCAATTTGGCGATTATAAAATATGTAGAGCATCACGAAAAGAAATGACACAATAGCAAGCAAAGAAAAAAAGTGAAATTTTAATAAGAATTTAAACACAAATCAATTCCAAAACTTTAACAAGCAACAAAAAACGAAATCTTTGAAAAATTAAGACGGCCTGAAAATTAAGAATATAAAGAAACCTTACGCAAGGACCTTCCGAAATTAAGGAGTTCGTAAGTACTATGTGAACCTGTTTTACCTAAAATTAGAAAATGAAAGCAGATGAGTATTTGAAAAATTAAAGAATTCTTAACTATGAAGGAACAAATATATTGATACATTATAATATACTTGAATGAGAAAAAGTATTCTATACCTAATAGGAAACAATGGTCTTTTCCTCCCCGGAAACTGTCGTCCAGCATTTGGTCCAAGTTGATTTTTCCACTTCGTACTGCAAAGAGAAAAAACTATCATACAAATAAATCATTATGAATAGTCTTATACAACAAACAGCAATAAGTGTAAACAATTAGAAAATATAAGTGAAACCAAATGAAGATCAAGGATGACCATTTTTACTTCAGGTTTTAGGTAAATCAGTAGTTTAAATTTACTCTCGATATTTTCCAAGAAATAACACATTTGTAAGGATTATTTTAAATTGAACTGTGCTTCAGTTTGGATAGAGATACTTCCAAACTTAAATGGCTATAATGGTCTTCCGTTATAGCCATACTACTCCTTTTTGCTAAAGCCACACCACTCGTTTCCATTTCTTTCCGGCCCAACTAGCAATAAGCAAATACAGAAAAAAGTAGTTTTAATTATTGCATTTTAAATGACTGTATAACCTACACAAAACAAATTAATAAACATGCAGTGCAGAATGAATTATATAAGACTAAACAGCAGGAATAAAATTAGAAATTGCATTTAGCATAGCAGAGAACATTTCCTCTTTAGAATGTAGCCGATGCCACATAAATTCAATTAGATGAGTTTAAATGTTGGCGGACAGTCTCTTTAGTGTTTATTGCGCCATTTTGCCTTAACAGCACGAACGGAGGCTACATAACAATTTCGGCTTCAAGTCACGTTTTAATTTCAATAGGTGGTATTTGAATACAATCTTTCTTTGTGAAGAATATTTCTTTCTTGAAGAAATAGTACTGCCACTTGTTCACCTCTTGGCAATCCCAAATCATGAAATCCATAGCACTAATAAAAGAATAAGCTAAAATGGCAGTACAGCTGCAGTCTCTGCCGCGCGAGGTGGCAACGCGTTTTTTTTTGGCGCACTTTTTGTCGCCACGGAAATCTTCCATTGAATATATACTGCATACGTATGGATGAAATATGTAAATCTGAATGAAACAACATTTTGACTAGAAAAACACTGCAAATATGGATTAAATGTATGGAATTTTGGCGTAGTTATAAGCGACTCATGCCGGTGAGGGTAACCCATTTGTTCTCGGATTTCCAACAGCGAATCTATACTGTTCATTCTCCACATATGGATGAAATGAATAAAAAAATGTACATAAGTAGAATATAAGTTATTCTAATATTTTAACAGATTTCACTGTAAATGAGGGTTTCCTGTTTAAACGGGGACTGGACGCCGGCAAGGTTGCCATAAAAACAGGTTAACCCTAACCAGGAGAAAATTCGAGAAAAAAAATGGGTTACCATCAGCCGGCAAGAGTCGCTCATAACTACGCCAAAACGCGTTGCCACCGCGTGCGGCAGAGACTGCAGCTGTACCAAAATGGCATCTAAAACAAAAAGCTGTACTGGTAACAAATAGCACCAAGAAATAAGAAAAAATATACAGAATTGCCACTGAAGTTTATTGGTATGGCTATAATGGAAAAGTACTTGGAAAGGTAATCAAATGTATATTCTTGAAGCTCATATAACCAAGGTGCAGAAGAAAAATGACATTGCAATTGGGATGGAATTCTGCATCTTAATGATGCACCTCGTATATTAATGAAACTCTTCGAATCTGGGTCAGCTACATTGATTTTCATCCCAAATGCATGTGAAATTTTTCAACATATAAGGCTTGATGACAAATTATGAACTAGAATGGGAAGAAACTAATTTTACATCTTGATACATAAGTCCAGTGTATTAATGCCAATTTCACGATGTCTTCTATAAGTCAGCAAAGCACTATACATAAAACGAACAGAAAAACAGTAACAGAAGATTAATCAAATCTTCTTTGCGGGAATTTTAAAACTTTTCTCGGTAAAGATGTAGAATCCGGGACACGTTTGTCGCCTAATCAAGAAGGCGTCCAAAGCCAGTATGTTCATTTTAAAAAAACGTGGACTTCCCTACACAAAATACCTTTTGCAAAAGGTAGGAAAGTCCACGTTTTTTTTTTAATGAACATACTGGCTTTGGACACCATCTTGATTAGGCGACAAAAATTGCTTGGCAACAAACGTGCCCCGGATTCTACATCTTTACCTAGTTGATGATTTAGCTAACTTATCAGCCATCTGATTGCCATATACTTTGCAATGCGCAGGAACCCACTGCAGTGATATCTGTCTTTTAATTTGACAATAAGCTGTCTGATTTCCACAATTATTCGTCTTTTGTTTTACTCAATCCCATGACAGTTCATGCATAATGCAAGATAGAGCATGCATATTTGTAATCTTTACCTTTGGAAATTTTCCTGTTAATAGTGATTGGTATAAAGGCTTGCATCATAATCTAGATTGATCTCTAGTAATTAGCAAGCTCTTTCAATAGCACACTTATGTAATTAGGTTACGTGTAGAGAATACATATATTTCGAATTTATTTACAAGAAATATCATGAAAACCAGTCCAACCTTTTTAATTTTACTGTTCTAAACAGGAAATCAAGTCATCTGATGATTTGAAATCGCGCGTGTTTGAGATTTTAGTTAACACATGGATTAAATCTTAATTTGCCCACTCGAAGGAATTTTTTGTTCATTAAAATATTTTTAATCTTACGCCCCTGACAAACTGAGAACAGATCAAAATTTACAACTTACAGTCCAGGTGGTCCATTAGTAAAAATATCAGCATCACGACCAGTAATACGTTTGATAGTCTCTTCGGCCGCAGTCAATTCCTTTTTAGTTGTTTCAAATTTATCTAATAATGTCTGATAAGACACATTAACCGGCTGATTATCCATTATTATGCGATCTTGATGATACAAACAGATAAGGGAAATACGTGAAGTTTCACCTAACTTTACAAAGGGACGAAAATCATTTTTGTAAAATTATCTCAATCTTGAAAAGATGTCATCTGCACGGAAATGTGTTGTCGAAACGGTATTAATAGATTTGGGAATATTAAGATACTTTTAATAAATATAAAGTCTAATATTTTAATTATCGGTAATCGAACGCTTCAGGTGCTAAGTGAAGTAGAGTAGTTACGGAACTGATGTAAGAAATGTGAAAAATATTAATACCACCCCAAATAAATTTATCTTTTAATTTTAAAACAAACGTGAAGTGTCAATTATTTTTACTGAACTTTAACCTTTATAACTATTTTAAATTTTAATTAGTATTTCTTTTGTTTCATTATTCCATATTTTTCTTAGCCTCAATTGAATTTTAAAACTTCACTTCTCAGACTTCTCAACTAACTGTAACTGCTTTCATTTCAATTTGGTCGTAAATCCAGCACCACATGGAAATTCCTTTTATTTATAAATTCTTACGTGATCGCTCTTGAATTTCTTATACCTGTGAAATAAACATATTCCTCGCAATAAACTTGGAAAAAGTGAGTTTAAATTATCCTTTCAAACATTTTAATGTGTTTCGTAAAGTATATATTTTAGAAATTTTCCATGCCTTAATTTGATTACATCTCTACGTTCTAGTTGCAATATAATCTTACTTTGTTTTTATCTCACTGGATTAACTTGATAAATGTCGTAGAATTGAAAACGAAGGCTTTAATTAGATTCTTTTGAAGGTTCTGTCAAAAACACTGATTTGATGACTTCAAGACAACAACTAGACAAGTTTCAAAAATGAAGCTTATTCTTACTGTAGATTTGTAAAATATTCTGTCTTGATGTTGACGCACGCACACAATGGACACAGCCATATCTTAAAGTTCAAATATTATAGTGCATGAATAACTGAATTTGTGAGTATCAATATTACACTATTAAAAAAATGCAATTACATTCAAACAGGTAGAACCACTCGGGAACTGATTGATACGGTCAATTGGTACAGCTGTAGTCTCTGCCGCGCGCGGTGGCAACGCGTTTTTTTTGGCGCACTTTTTTATGTCGCCACGGAAATCTTCCAACATTGAATATATACTGCATACGTACGGATGAATTATGTAAATCTGAATTAAACAACATTTTGACTAGAAAAACACTGCAAATATTGATTAAATATTTGGACTTTTGGCGTAGTTATAAGCGACTCATGCCAGTGAGGGTAACCCTAACTGAAAAAGTCATATCCCCGTTACATTTATCGCAAGAAACTTTAGATTTAATTAATCCCGATTCCTTTAAAAAGTTAAAAAAAGCTCTTTATCGCGACACAACTCGTAACAAAAAAAACGATTAACTACTCCCTCAGTCCCGTAAGTTAGCCTAAAAACATGTTAACCCTAACCAGGAGAAAATTCGAGAAAAAAATGGGTTACCATCACCCGGCATGAGTCACTTATAACTACGCCAAAAGCCGCGCCAAGAGTCGTTGCCACCGCGCGCGGCAGAGACTACAGCTGTACCGGTCAATTTGTTGAATGCGAATGTTTAAGGATGTCGATCTTTTCCTTGTATGGTACAGCTGCAGTCACTGCCGCGCGCGGTGGCAACGCGTTTTTTTTGGCGCCGTGTTTGGCACACTTTTTATGTCGCCACGGAAATCTTCCAACATTGAATATATACTGCATACGTACGGATGAATTATGTAAATCTGAATTAAACAACATTTTGACCAGAAAAACACTGCAAATATTGATTAAATATATGGACTTTTGGCGTAGTTATAAGCGACTCATGCCGGTGAGGGTAACCCATTTTTTCTCGAATTTCTAACAGTGAATACGTACGGATGAATTATGTAAATCTGAATTAAACAACATTTTGACTAGAAAAACACTGCAAATATTGATAAAATATATGGACTTTTGGCGTAGTTATAAGCGACTCATGCCGGTGAGGGTAACCCATTTTTTCTCGAATTTCCAACAGTGAATCGATACTGTACATATGGATAAAAAATGTACATAAGTATAATATAAGGTATTTTAATATTTTAACAGATTTCACTGTAAATGAGGGTTTCCTGTTTAAACGGGGCTGCCATTCGTGAACTGAACTCTCAGTCGCACCCCATTCGATTTTTTTTAAATGGAACAAAATTTCAAAGCGTACATTTTATGAAGTTGTTAAGGGAGAAAATTTACCGTACCCAATTTGAGGGTATGCCGATTTAAATCAAACTTAAAATTTTCTTTTCTTCCTTTATTGAGGTTTAATAATGGTATTAAAAATTAACCTTTGGCAGAATATATGTTATTTTATTCAAATAAGTTTAAAAACACACTTGCTCTTACTCAATAACTCCTGAAGAATGACCTTTTTCGAACTGAAAGTAACTGGATTCCCTATTAGATATGGTAGGATTATTTGGGATACAGTGGTGCAAACTTTGAAAAACTAGAAGTAAAACACCACTTTTTTTTTAATTTTTAGGGGTGTTTCAGAACTCTATATTTTGTTAATATATAAATAATTATCATTATATTTGTAATATAGAGAGGAACCAGGCCCCAACCAAAATCATTAGGATCCAAGGCGTTTGGGTCTCTAGAATGTTGCTCTCGTGATAAAGTAATCTGTTAAGAGAGACAAATTGCTCTGCATATTTGATTACTTGTATTATTTGTAATACTTACCCCTTATGTTTTGAGGTCCTGGGTCTACTATAAAATTTCTCAAGGGGATAAGGCTTATAGGACTTGCTTTGTATAGGTGTTTCTTTCAACAACTTATTTGTTTCTGATGGGAAATATTTACTTCTCTTGTTTCTGGGAACATAAAAAGTTCAAGGATTTAAAAGAAAATAAAAAATGTAATAAAATTCCATAGATCATAGAACTGATGAAGAAAAGATTATATTTTTATTTCTGTTCTTTAACTAATGTTTGATAATTTTTTGTATTGATGAAAGACATATTTGTAGAGTGATATTTATTATTTATTTGATTTCATTAGTATTGTAATTTCTTTAGAAGATACCTTTATAAAGAAGCAATGGATGAGAATACTGTTGAAAAATCTGATAAATCTTGGTCTGTCCAGAGATCTAAAAAGAGAAAGAGTAGTAACATGGAAACCAATTCTGGTATTAAAAAAAGACGACCACATTTTGCACCTGCAAACAATAAGACAATGGTAAATACAATTATTTATAGACTCAGACCCCTACATATACAGCAGCTGTGCTAATCTTAAATCTAATCTAATTGCTTATATCTTATGACAGCACTTGCATTCCAAACCTTTTTAAAATCCATTTTTAATGGATATATCATTGTATGTGTATTTCATATCTCCAAATGAAAAATACATTAATCAAAAATATAAAACAGCAGTTTGTACTTCTTACTCATTCTTATTTCCAATAAAATTAAAATTAAATAAATTTTAAAAAGATAAAATAAAAATAAAACTTCACATCTCACAAACATGTCACCATAATTATCTTCTAATCATCCACTAATCATTTAATTACTACTCATTCACTCGTGAAAAGGCAATTCAATATTTTTAAAATCTAAACCTATTTTGGGGTTTGCTCACTTTTTCTGCTCTGATTCCTATCTTCATGATTTCTCACTACCTTCTATCAGACTATTGAAGGATTTTAGTAAAGTAGCAAGTTCTACCATGTAATTTTGGTAATATTATGCAATCCCATCAAATCAATCATTTAACTGTTGCAAATCTAGAGAATGAATCTCATAGCAGTTGATTTTTCCCCTTCATATTCACTTGGTGCAATGTACAAACGATGGCAATTCTATGCTGCAAATGTTAATACCCGTTCATATGTAATTAATCATGGCCCTTGTGCCATAAAACCCCAACAAACCAACCATATGTAATTAATACATATATAGTGAAATACATATGAAGATATTTAAAATTGGTCCTTACATGTTATGTATGGTTTTGAAATTGAAATTTTTGTGAAGTAGTTATTCGATTCCACATATGAGTTTCAAAAACACATAACTATTCATTTTTTATCATTATGGATCAAATGCGTATTAGCATTTTTGTTTGAAATGTAAATGTTCTTCCCTATTGAATCTTATTTCAGCTGCCTGTAATTCTTTAAATTTTCCAGGCTGGTCCAGTGGAAATAAGAAAAATTCGTATCCCAAATAACCGATACACACCTCTGAAAGAAAATTGGACAAAAATAATTACTCCTATTGTAGAACACTTGCATTTAGATGTTAGATTCAATATGAAGACCAAAATGGTTGAAATTCGGGTAAATATCTGCTTTTTATGTTTGATTATTCATTTTTTAATTTGAAAGATTGACAAATTCATTTAAATTTTGCTCTTTTCTAGTCTTGTACAGAAACTAAAGACATTGGTGCTCTTCAAAAAGCTGCTGATTTTGTACATGCTTTTGCGTTAGGATTTGATGTTGCTGTAAGTTGTGTGTAGTTTATTTATATTCGTTGACTTTCTTAGTTAATGCTATATTAGCCCAGCAATTTATTGCTACTTAGAAATATTGTATTGCAACTAGACTTTAGTTATGTCTAATTTCATTAGAAATGTACATAACTTAAGGACCACTCGGGGTTTTACTTATAACTTCTCATAGATGCAGCCTTTTCAATGATTACCAATCCTTTGAACAGATATATCTATGATACTGAAGGCCATTATATAAATTATTGCTATTGTAATTAATAAAGTTGCCACTATGAGTAATATCAGCTCTCTTCATAATTCACTCTTCCTCAAGGTATCTTGATCTTCAAATTTCAGTGGAAAAAATTTCTTTATATTTCCTTGCTTAGTAACCATTCTGGCATTTTTTCAACTGATGTTATTTAGGTGTTCTGGATCTAAGCTTTTTGACACATTCAAATGTTATGTTTCAGAATATTTCAACTAAAATATTTATTAAAATTCTTAAAAAACAAAAATGACAAATTCCAGAACCTTTCATGGCCCAGTGTAATCGATGCAGTTGATAAATGTCAATCTATACTATTTGAATTGTTAAGAAATAGAGCTATTCATGATTTTAGTTTGAGTGTATTGTATGTTTTTCTTCATGCTTAACTGAGAAAGAATTTGTTACAGGATGCAATGGCTCTGATCCGTTTAGATGCATTATTTCTTGAATCGTTTGACATAAAAGATGGTAAGTGATTTTTTTATCCATTTCTAAGAATTATATATAATATTCAAGGAACTATTTCTTGGAAGTTTGTCTGGTACTCATTTATAAAATGGGACACATGAATCTGTTACATTAGCTCTGAAATCTTTAGATCCAAAATTTAGATAATTCTGCATCATACAGGTCTGAGTAAAATTTCCTTATTATTTGACCATAATTTTTAAATATCAAGTTTTGATTCCACCAAGGGCATTAATTTTTACATAATACTGAAAAAAATTGTAAATCTGGAATTCATATATCTAGAAGGTGCCCTTTTTGAAAAGTTAGCATGGATTTTTTCAACCTGAAGGATAAATTATTTACATTTTGATTAACTTTGGAATCTAGAAAGGCCATGGTTTGAAGAATTCTGGATTTAAAATCCTTGTGTAAGAAAAATAAGATAGGTAAAACGAGCGTTCTAGTTACTTTTACCAATTATAATAAATTTAAACATAATTTGGGTAATAAAATCAAATAACGAATTAATTTAAAAGCAATTAATTTTAGTATACCTTATAGTATTTTAATGAATAAAACTAAAAACATAGCAAGAAAAAGCAATCTTTAGAAATATTTTTTCTCATTCAACATTTCTTGTGTTCCTAATAACATAGTGAAAAAATGTGTCATTTCAATTGTTCTTTATGATTTAAAGCTAATGCATGAAATTGCTATTTTATTTATGATTTAAAATACTGTGTTTTTGTAACAAAGCTTACATGTTATCTTGTCTTATTTTTAAAAGAAAATACATGAAAGTTTGAAATTTTTTATGTAAACTTACTAGATTTAGTAGTGATCTTAATTTGTGTATTTTTTATTTTAAAACCAATTTTAACTAGTAAGAAACATGTTCTCAACCATTTAGCTATTTGAGTTTAAGTAATTTTAAGTGAAGTCACCTGTTTGATGCAATTCTAGAACTACAGACAGTTAAACTGTATTAGATGTTTATATAATTGTTATTTATTTAAATGGCAAAGGAAATGCTTATATTGATATCTATTCATTGTGATACCCTTGAAGATATTTAATGTTTTTCATTTTGATAATTGTTCTGCTCTTTTATTGGGCTATATTCTGTCTTGTGTTTGGTGCAGCTTGTCCACTTTTGGACCTTGCACCATTAAACCCAAATCAACCAACCATCCATTGTGATAGTTAGTGTTAATAATTTTTATTTTGTTTACTATCTTCTCATATTTTTAAATTTGATTTGAAATAAAAAATGTATTAAGGTTGAAAGGTAAATAAGTTATAATAGGTTATATAAGGTTTCAAATTGAAAATTTCAGGTGTAAGAGGTATCAAATTAAAAAAAATTGGTAAAAATTTACTGTACGGTCACCCTTGGCGACTTTTTCAAAATCTCGCCAAAATGGCGACTTCTTGCATGAGCGAGATCTAAAGAAAACAGCGTAGTGAAAAATGGGTAAAGATGTAGAATCCGAGACATGTTTGTAGCCAAGCAATTTTTGTCGCCATCAAGATGGCGTCCAAAGCCAGGATGTTCTTTAAAAAACCGCGGACTTTCCTACGCGAACAACCTTTTGTATAGGGCAATAATAAATGAGGAATGCACAAATAAGTAAAAAATAACGGTTTAATTAATCCTGTGGATATTCTTAAAAAAAACGCGGACTTTCCTACGCGAACAACCTTTTGTATAGGGCAATAATAAATGAGGAATACACAAATAAGCAATAATAAGTAAAAATAAATAAAACTTACGGTCTAATTAATCCTGTGGATGTTCTTAAAAAAAACGCGGACTTTCCTACGCGAACAACCTTTTGAATAGGGCAATAATAAATCAATCACAAGCTCTCCGGTTTTGCTAATATATTCTGTTGCGACCCGGTTAAGCGGTAACCAATTACAATCCTTCTAAAAAGCTAAGACATCAACTAACACAAAAAGAATTCAAATTTTAAAACGGTAACCAATCAGAACGCAAAACATCGATATTTTGTTTAAAAAATGCGTTCGTTAAAAAAAAAAAGAAGCGCTCTTTCCTTCCGAAAAACCAACCTTTTCCAAGGTCCAATAGGGTTGCTGCAATTCCTTGTCGGGTCGGATGGGGGTTGCCATATAAAAAATTTATCGCCAATGTGGAAAAAATCGCGCCAAGGGTGACCGTACAGTAAATCTGATCCAAAAAATTTGTGGTTAATTGTTTTTAACTTGGAAAGACCTAAATGTTTCTTAGGAGTGCGAGAACAGAAGTGTGAATCAAACTAGCTCATTTTGAAACTATCTCCAATAGGCTTAAAAACTTGCATGATACAAAATCTTGCAGATGCACAACATATAGAGAAAACTCTATTCAATTGAATCATTTGAAAATTCATTAATATCGAAACTTTCGATAAGAAATTAGAATCCTATATAGTATAAAACAACAAGAAAAATCAAATTATGCACTTCATATAAAGATTTCAGATAAAAAACTGATTGTTTTTAAATTACTAAATGGATATGAATTCCTCAAAATTGTTATTTCTATTCACTAGGCAGAATTTTTATTTAAAAATTGTATTTTTATGTTGTTTCAATCTTGTTTAATCTAACCTGAAAAATAATTCTAGTGAAAACATTACATGGTGATCACTTATCTCGAGCTATTGGCCGCATAGTGGGGAAAAATGGAAAGACAAAGTATATTATTGAAAATGCCACAACAACACGAATCATTGTGGCCGATAGGTAATTTATTTTATTTATTAAGATCTTTGTGCAATGTATGAAAGATATTAATGCAAATAATCATTACTTATGTTTGTATTTATTCTGTTTTATAAATTTTCCAACATATAAAAACAAATATCCTCCTATTTCTTATTAACATGTGAAATGAAGTAGCAAAAATTTTAAAGCATCAAAGTAATTAGTACCTTTTGTAAAAATTACTATAATTTAGTATAGTATTTAACTTATTTCAAATAACAAGTACAGAAATAGCTGTGGTGGCAAGATGGCTTTATGAGTATCTAGCTTGCTACACAAGCACTAAAATCTTGATGAGTTTCCTCTGTTCAAAAGGAGATATCTGGAATAGAATGTTTTCACAAATAGGAAATCAAGAAACTTATGTGCTTTCTCTTGAAATGTCTTAATTACAGGCAGGATACTAGATGAATATTTTGTTTTTGTAAATGTTAAGAGGTTCCTTCTACTTTAGCCCAGTCGATTTTCTATCAGAGTATACACTAAATAAGCCAGGAAGTGAAGAACATCCAGTACTTGTTTTTAACTTACTGAAAACAAATGTTAAACAGTGCTGATTCCTTTATCAGAAATAGCAAATTCCCTCTTGAAAGAGCATCAGTTCAAGCCTATGCGACCTTTCTACAGAGAAGACTATCAAAATTATTCTATGTTTATGATAGACCCATGATCCCCAAACATAAGGGGTAACTGTTACAAATAATATGAGTAACCCCACACAAATATGTTGTGAGTGATTCTATCTCTTAACAAATCACTATCAGAAGGGGCACAAAGTTCTGGAAACCCAAATTCCTTAGCTCCTAAAATGCTCTTGATTGAGGTCTGACCCCTCTCCAACATGAGGGATGAATATTGCCAAATATTTTGATGATTTCGGAAATTATTTGTTAACAAAATAAAGGGTTCTAAAACACCCTTATTGTATGAAGCAAGTGGTTTTTTACTTCCTTCAAGTTGGCACTCTGTATCCCAATTAATATTACTATCTTAACCCTCTGACGGCTGACCCGCCCGAGACGACTTTGCATTCAGACAACCGCTAGCCGCCCGTCCGGCCTTTAAAGTAATCAGCGTTTCTGCCCCTCTACCAGTGAGGAGGGTAATCGGTCATCCCCACTCTACAAAGGATTTTCGAACATCTTGTCACCTGAAGGTGTGCTAAATGATCATCAGGTGTTAGGGGGTCGATTTCTAACTACGTTCTTCAGTCTGTCTGTGGATCGGATAACCACCTGTGAGATTTTTTGCAGATAAAATGCCTCGGTTATAGAAGAATTTTGACTCAAGAAGAGATCGAAATAATACTCTTTAATGATACAGATGAATCAGATTTGGATATGAGTGAAGATGATGAATTGGAAATGCCAACTAAGGAATTGGGAAACAATTCGATCAGTGTCGATAGTGAATCTGAAAATGAAGAAAATATAGATATTCCTCAAACTGAAAAAAATGACGGTACCGTTGAATGGGATTCAGAAGTGGTTGAGAACGAACGCATAAACGTCCCCCAATTCACTAATTTTTCTGGTCCCCTTCATATGTTACCACCTGGCTCTTCAGCGTTGGACTATCTAAAACTATTAATGACTGATGATATATGCGAACTCATCAGGATTAATACCAATAAGTATGCTGAATTTTGTGCCAAAATGTGAGGATTTGCAGACGAGAGATGGGAACCTATTGCGATCATCAAAGAACTGTGGAATTTTTTTAGTTCTGCTTGTAATGAGTATTGCACGCATGCCAAGAATCACTGATTACTGGTTCAAAAATGAGACACTTGGAAATTCAAGAGTGAAAATGATGAGTAAAAATAGATTTTTACACATTAAACACTAATTCCATATATCCGACAGGGAATACGAACTTAAGGACAGTGAAAATTTTATTTTCACGGCAAAAAGTAGAGCCACTACAAACATACTTGAGAAAAAAAATTTCCGAACATTTTAAGCCGTACGCTCACTTATCAGTTGACGAAACACTGGTCAAATTTAAGGGAGAATTCTATAATTCTTGCTATAATTTAGAATACAGTTACCATTGTTCGGTAGCTGTGCTTTAGAATACAGTTAGATAGTTCTTTGGTAGCACCTCGATCTATCAAACATTGTTACTTTTCCCTGGATTAATGTTTGGTTTGGAGGCAGTAGAGAAAATATGTGTTTCTTTAGAACTGAAGGCTCAAAGGTCACTTGCTTCCAGCAATTTCTTTAACCTTACCCGTGGGATCCCCACAATGTGAAATTTCACGTGGGTGTTTACCACCCAAGGGTTAACTGGACCTCTAAAGAAAAGTAGAAAAATAGTAAATGGCCTCTATTCAAGGTGGCTCTTAGTATTCACTTCTTGAGGATGAACACGTGTTTTTGCTGCAATGAGAAACGTAAACGACTGTAGCTGAGGGTGTTTCTCGAGTTGAAGAGAATAGAGCGGAGTTGGGACCGAAGGATTCCAGTGATCTTTTTTGTCCATTGTCCCTTTCAATACTATGCTTCATATAAAAGGACCAGTGTTGCTGTTTGTATACAGGTTACGGGAAATCGAAGCCTGAGGATAGGGAGATTCTTGAGTGAACAATTGACTTCGCGTCGATAAGCCAGTTTCTCTTGTATACAAAACCACTTGTATCAACCAGTAACATGAAATAATCCGAGAAATGTTTAAAGCATTAGTCCCGAAGTGGTCGTTGAGGGTATGTCGTAACCCAATAATCAAACGAACAAAATTCTAAGAATGCATACTATAAGAATAAGATGACTTTATTAGTAGTAGCTGTTTTATGTTTTCCCTCATCTGACCATTTTAGCCCCATGGTCTTTTAGAATGGAAGTTATCACATATTTATAACAATAGAATAAACTATAATGCACTTCTCATTTTGAGTGACACTCACTTGACCATCGCTTTCAACGCAGAATTTGACTGAAGTACATGTTCACTTGTATTGTTATGTGAAATTTAATTCCAAGACATGTTTTGTACCTACGCATATATAATAGTAACTGAAAAGAAAAATTATGTAAAGAATGACTTTTAAATTGAATTATGAGCTATAAATTTTAATTTTTCGATTTATTAGTGAGGGTTGGATGATAGTAGTAAAGTGTGAATTTTATTTCTAATAAATAAAGGTTATCACACTTAAAGGTTTGCCTATCTCTGTTTTTAAAAGTCCCGCAAACGACTAAAACGTCCATTTCAGGGACATAACTGTGACGTAATTCTTGTCATACTTTATTGCTGTACCAAGATGCTTTTGGTCTAAAATTTTAAAAGAAACCATTATCAAAAAATTCACGCTGCTTTTAAGATCATATTTATAAGGAAGAATTATTGAAAAATAACCACTTTTATCACTTTGTATTATATATCTGAAAACCTTTTTTAAACATCAATTTCAAAGCAAAAGATATATTATTAATTTGAAAATTATCACGAATTTTTGATACACTGCTTTAAAAATAAGATAAGAAATTACAAATTAATTGCCGATAACACAACAGAAAAAGTATACCTTGTATATTCCAGTTGCAAGAGATTTGAAATAAGAGATCAGAGGGAAATAAAGAAATCAAATTGCCCTTTTAAAACGTTTAATGAAAAAAATATGTACTTAAAATTAAACGTAACCTAATGTGTTTCTTCTAAAATTAAAAAATATTTTCCTTGTTTTATAAGTAATTGCAATTGCTTTACTTTTGCGCTATATTTCATTAAAAGAAAATTATTCTTATGAATAGATAAAATTGTTCTTTCTAACAATTTGACAATTTTCTATCCGTGTTTTCTTTTTGAGTTTAAAAATGTTATGTAATGGACGTTGAACATCAGCATACAGCAACATGTCTATATATATATAATTCTAAGATCGACTTATAAGTTGAAAAGAGCACTTTCCATATGACCCCCCATTAAAACCAGCGCGGTTTTCGGTCCCAGTGTAGGGTCCCCCGATTAGGTGTAAAATAAGTTGCAAACGAGGGGGGGAGAAATGTTGGTGATTAAACTAATGCTACTCGGGCGTTTTGGGTTTCTGAGGACATGGTTTTCAGATGCGTACGGATGTCAGAGGGTTAAATAAGGAATCAAGTTATTTTCAGTTAAAAAAGGTCATTCCTCAGGTGTTACTGAGTAGAAGCAAATTTTTAAATTTATTTGAATAAATTAACATACTTTCTGTTCCAGAATTTGTTCGGATCTTTCTTTGGGAATTGATCCTGGACCGTCGCCAATAGCCTGTTGTGTTGCTCCAGTGTAACGTTAATTCAACTACCTCCATTGTAGTGAAAATATCCATTTTAGAGATAGCACTTGAAATGAATGGCAACTTTAGACAAAGTGCTGTCTCATTGGTGCAGTGTGCAAAAGTTTTAAATGCAAAATAACTCAGAAAATATTTGCCTTTGAAAGTTGAAATGATTTTTGACTAGTGCACAATTTACTAATTAAAAGTTTCTTTGTAGATGTTTCATAAAAAGTTGCATTTCGTGTTTTTACCCACAAACATCCCCTTGTAAAGATAGGATATATTCAACATGTATTCATGATTCATTCACTTTTCTTATTGGAAGCATCTTTCTACAGTAAATGGTTATAAGATAATTGCATCCATTCTGAATGTCATTAATCGTAAATTTGTTCAATATCTCTAATTTGTGACTGGATTTCTAAAATCTTCCAACTATTGGAGATAAATATCGATTTGTGGAATGTAATAAATTACTGATATTTGGACATAAAATTTAAGGTGAATAAACCATGAAATGTAATAGAAATAGGTAGAGGCTTGTAAAAATCAACATAAGTAGAAATCAACATATTTAGATATACAAATTATAAATTCTTTAAACTATTCATATCAATTATTTTTTACTGACTTATTGAATCTAATGCAGTTTATTTTTTTATTTAGTAAAATTCATTTGCTGGGCTCTTTTCAAAATATCAGAGCTGCTAGAACAACTTTATGTAATCTGATATTAGGTAAGTTGAATTTGTTACCTTAATTTGTGTGGATTTAGTTGGAGGAAAAAACAAAATTGAGTTCCTCATTTGAATGAAAATGCTTTTAAATGGTCCCTATAAATCAGTGCTTGTGCAAAACAGGATTGGGCGGGAATTTTGTGTGGATGCTTGGAAATGCTTTTAAAATTCCTATAAATTGTACTTGTTAACTTAGTTAAATTATGAAATATCTCCTTTGCTTTGTAAAACGGATGAATTAATGCAAAAAATCTAATGTCTACACATTAGTTTTTATATTTTAGAGTTGAGTTGAAAATTTTATTTGAGTTGCTGTTTTAATATTAAAATGGTAGACTAAAATTATATTTCCTTACCATTTGACTTTTTGGGAATAAAACTTTTAAGTTTACAAAATCTATTTTAAAAATCGTTTGTTGATTTATATGATTTATGTATTTTTAATAAAAACTTGTTTTTTACATTTTTGTAAAATCATAGAAAATTTAATTTGCTGTAGATACAGTAATATTGTGGCAATGAAATAATTTTCAAATTCAAATATGCACTAAGTTGCCTTCACACATTTTATAATAAATCAGTGATAATTTAAAAACCAAATAATTTAATTTGTAATTGATGAAATATAGTAGTGTCCTCACATCAAATTAATTAGTTTCAATTAATAAGATTCTATTGTATTTGCATATTAGTATTTCAATTCTGAATTTTAAAAGCAGTTTACTCTATATAACGCCTTTATTTTTTTTTTTTTACCAAATTAACCTAAATCCATGTCTGTTCTTTTTAGGAAGTGCACCATCTAAAACGTGTGGAAATCTCAAGCATCTGGCCAATCGTTTATCTGAATCAATATAATTTATTATAATAAAATGTATCTGTAAAATTTGTTTTGTGAATCATTTCGTATATTGATAATCAAATAGTGTACATTTGTTTAGAAGCTAAATAGCAAAAGGAATGCTTAAATTTAAATTGCATGTGTATGACCACTAAAATAAATATACACATTGTAGTGATGCTCTGAGAAAGCACATGACCTTGGGTCAGTCATTTTTTGAAAAGTACTCAGGTGGAAGGGCTGTGCCATATGCAGGTCAAAGAAGCACATGGCAATCGCCATATGATTTATCCCTTGCTAACCTTTGGAACTTGTATTTAATGTTATCGCATCCAGATTTTCTATATTGCTTTCGTGTATTTTTATGGTTTTTGACTTGAAGTGCATCAACAGCCTAGTATTTCCAGCTGTTAAGTAAGAGGTACATACAACTTTTTTTGGATCCCTACTTCATTTTCTTATGACATAATATTTAGATTTTGTAATGAATACAAAGGTATTGAGTAGCTTGAAAATGGAAAATATTCAGGGCAATATAACAAAATAATTATAATTAAGTTGAATGCAAATAATGAATATATCAAAACCTTATGTATATGAAAAAAGAACTATTGAGATTTGAGCTTGATGTGACATGAATCTTTCTCTGTTCAAGCTTTATTGTATGTAGAACCTAATTTACATAAATAGGAAGGTCTGCTCCTGGGTGGTGCGCTAGGCATGCATATGCAAGTAAAAAACATAGGGTCAGCTAAAATAGTCATGGTAGCTACTAATTTTTAAAAAATCTCCACTTATACCTTTTCTGTTATTTGCTAGTTTCATGCTTTTGCCATTTTTATATAACTATAAACCTGCCTATTTTATACTTCATTTACATTAGAATATTAAACTGTTTGAGACAATGTTTAGAAAATTAAACGTTTTTGTGAATGGTAGCTTGACTCAGGAATGATTCTGTAAATAGGAAATAGTTCGTTTTGTCGCTATGCTCATCTTTTCATCAATAGGGAATAGAAACTAACAAATTTACGAAAGCTATATTTACATTATATTGATTGCAGTTTTGCAACAAAGTTTAATATTTTGTGTAACATGAATAAGTACGAAAATTTGTGCCCCATTTCAGTTGTGTTGTACCTGCATGTTGCCAATCTGGTTGAAATTTTATCTGGAGACAATACTGATAATGTCAACTACTCATGTCCAAATTTATCTTTACATACCCAAAAATGATATTCCATGAAATAGCCAATCAGCCTAATTAGCATTATCCAATCAAGTGATCAAACGGTTTCTGATATGCAAATCAAGGTGTTACGTCATCCGACGGTGAATCAAGCGCTTTGGCAGTGAATTTCAGCAATACAACGTTTGATTTCAGTGTGTAAGGAGTCAAAACGGTTTGTTATGGCTCCAAAGTATCATTTGGAAGAATCTGTAGTGGCGAATTATCGACCGTTTAGAAGCAGGGCAGACAATCATGGAAGCAGCGAGATGTGTGAATATTTCAAGACAGTCTGCTATGGAAACAATTTCAGAATTCTGGAACTGTTGTAAGAAGGCCTGGAAAGGTCGATATCTTGTAATAACTGCCGGTCGTAACAGGAAGTCTACTGCTCGGCAGTTAACTTCAGAGGTTGCAGCCGTCACCGGAACTGTTGTATCATGGCAAACTGTATACAGAAGGCTTAATGAAAAAGGCCTTTATGCCAGAAAGCTAAGGGTATGTGTTTCACTGTCTTCACAACAAAAGAGTTCGCTTTAATTGGTGCAAAGAACATCAGAACTGAAGTGAACACCAATGGACTCATGTTCTCTACTGATGAGTCGAGGTTTAGTTTAATATCCGGTTCTAAACCTGTTTACATCTGGAGGGAGTCAGGAACGCGAAATCTTCCTTTGAATATTCTGGAACGTGACCGTTTCGGTAGTGCAGGTGTGATGGTATGGGTAGGAATAATGGTCGATGGACGTACGCCCCTACACGTTTCAAACAGCGGATCTGTGACCGGCCAGAGATATCGGGATGAGGTCTTAGAACCATATGTAAGATTTTTCAGAGGTGTATATGGATGACTTCTTATTTATGGACGATAATGCTCATCCAAATCGAGCAAACCTCGTTGACGAATTCCTTGAAACTGAAGCCATTGCGGGAATACCGTGGCCAGCAAAATCTCCTGATCTGAACCCGATAGAGAACTTATGGGACTACCTTGGAAAAGCAGTTGCATGGAGACATCCTCCTCCTAGATATAAATGCCCTGAAGACCACACTGCTGGAGGAATGAAACTTAATTCCCCAAACTGTGGTTAACAATATTGCCAGCATTACAACACGTTGTGATATGTGTGTACACGTCAGGGGAGATCACATTCCATATTAAATTCATAAGCTTTAATTTTTTTCTGAGTTATTCCTTTTTTCTGAACTCTCCTCACATATTGCCATTTTTATTGTTTCATACTAGTTTTATATCATGCAGTGCTCTTACATTTTTTCCTTTGTATTTATGTGTTATGTATCATTTCACAAATTTATAAAATTATAGTTCACATTTTCTGAGAAATCCGTGATTTTATGCATGTAAAGATTTTATGCATGTAAAATGTCAGTGAAATGTTATTTATTTTTTGTATAAAAGAATGTATCACATTGAAATAAAAAAAATTCCATTGATCTCAAATTCCTCCAATATGCAAGTTTATGAACCAAATAAAAATTTTCATCTTTAGAAATAAATTTAAGGGAACAAAAAGCTTTTCTTTAATTTAACTAAGCTGTTCTAATTTATAAAAAGATTTGTAGCAATTACATTAAGAAATGTCCTGATAAAAAATAAAATATCTGCTGTTTTCTGTTTAAAAATGACAGGTTTGTTACATACTAAATACATGAAAAGATAGAGGGATGTATAGAGATGAAAGAAACTGATGCTTTTCATAGCAACAATAATTTCACATTGATTGAAAGCATGCTTTAATTCTATATTACTTGTATTAGTACCTATAGAGAAACTTAGTTTATTTAGGGATAAATTATAAAATTTTAAGAACATGTATGAAACGATACTAAAACTAACCCCCTAAAATATAATATTCACCAGACAAGTCCCTTTTTCTTTTCATCTGCTAGTCATCAGGTCGTTTACACCAATTTAACCTGACATTCACATCTCACTAACCATGGCTTCAAACAGCCTGTCACTTAAGTTTACTTCTATCCATTCTGTCAGCAGGTGTGACTAATAAAACCCCCTGCCTTTTCTGCCTATGAACTCAATAGGTCCCCAAATCCAATAATCTTCCTCTAAATCCCCTAGAAGATAAATTTTTAACTATTCATTCTTTCATGAGCTCAGAAGATCGCAGTACCATCCATTACCCACATCTAACTCTTATTTAACACTATAGTAGAACTCATCTTTGAATACTGAAGGATTAAATAAAATTTAGTTTCTGGATGTCTGCCTCAGCATTCAATTTGCGAGTTTTTAACACATTAGCCCCTTGTAAGCCACATCATACGACTGCCAACACCACTTGTGCCATGCCTGTGAATGATTTCCGTTTTTGTATAATTCATCTAAATTCTGGATTTAGATGGTTAATTATCATGTTCACTAACATTCTTTCTTTGGAAATATTTTACTCATGGTATTAAAAGAAATTAAAATCTAATGTTTTTAGAATAATTTTTTCAATTAAATCTATTAAGACATACTTACCAAATTAAACAAAATTCAACTGAGTTTAAAACAAATCGGGCATTTATACAGAAAATTTTCAAACATGGCTCAATTTTTGTCTTGGATTTCTAACCAATTTGTATCACCAAAGCACTAATTCAACTTAGTTTACTGAGTTTTAGTTTCAGACATGTTTCTTTTTATCTGTGTGATTAACAAACTTCAAGTTATGATAAAAATTTCTACTTATTTGATAGTATTTAGCATCTCAGGCTACATCCTTACATGAATGCTCTTGTTAATCCCAAAGTGAACAATAAACTTGGTGCAATGATCATTGCAAAAGATTTGTCTAGGCAAAATATTTATTCTTTCACAATCCATATTTAACAAATCTTAAATTCTTTGCGATTTATAAATGGACTTAAAACTGATTTTCAAGTATAACTAAAGATCAAACACTATCTGCAACTAGGGTTAAGACAGCATAAAATCTAAATTTGAATACATAATTCTCAATTTAACATATACCCTTTTTGTTATGATTAATGTATATAGGCTTATGAAAGGGACATCTTATTGTAAAATAATTGTTTTGAGCTGCAGAGTGAATTTGAAGTTCTAAGATAATTTTTCATAAATATTGCTCATTTTTACAACACAACTAAAAAAATTGTCACTTGAATTCCAATTTTATCAATTAAAATATTTTAGATTTTAGTTATCAGTATAAAGAGAATGCTTTCATGTGTAAGCTAAAATGGCTGGTTTGTTTTGTTGCTGTCACTTATCGCTACAAGAGGGTACTAGAATGGTATCTGAACTTATAAACTTACGAGCAAGCAGATTTAAAGTGTAATAAGCTTTATAAAGTCATGGCAATTTAAAACTTAAAAATATGTTTCTCGAAAAATATTTGATCATTATTCTTGCAACAAATGAGTGACATTTAAGTAGTAACTCTTAATTCTAAATGTCATGTCTTGTTTCAAAATTCTAAAATGAAAAGCATGTGCTACGAAGAAAAATATCTTTATATTACACAATAAGTTTAATATAATCACATACATTCTACAATTTTAAAATATTCCTGAGTACAACCAACTATACATGCCCATTGTAATAAAAATAATCTAAAAATCCACTAATTTAGCTTGAAAAATATCTTGTATCAAAATACGGAAAAAAAAATGCAGCTGACTTTCTTTTTAAAGTAATATAATCTCACTTTACACCTGATGAATGTTTCTCTTCTCAATGGAGTCACTTTCATGGGCATGCACAACAAATTAACATTCTGAGTTTACATTGAAAGCTTTATTATAATTCTTTTGATTGCTAAGACATGTGATGTTTCAAAATTGAGATCATAAAGCTAAACTTTGACAGACAAATTCCTTATCAAGCAATAAAACTTAATTGGTAAAATTTCTACAAATGATGGCTTTAAATGCATTGGTTTAAAAATACATTTTTAAGTTAAAAAATGAAAATATAAATTTTGTAGACATGCTGCTACATAAAATGAATAAAAGATTTTTTTAGATATCCCTTCATTGATTAGGTTTGCCTTGGATATTTTAAAAATAAATAAACTTATTGATATGTGAGAATTCATCACAAGTTGATGTTTTCTTACAAGCCTAAATTATGTAAATATTTCAGAAAGGCATTTATGCTGTATTTGTGTGTGCTATGGTCACAATACAAATTTTGAAGGAAACATTTTGTAAACTGGTAATTGTCCACTTTTGTAAGATTTTTGTCATGTGATACAAACCAAGAAAACACGTCTATTAATGTAAAGATCTTCAATAGTTAATAAATATCAGTAAGAATTCAAAAATGTTCAAATTTTGAAAAGGTTTCACCTTTATGTTACATCTCTTAGTTAAAAACTGATGGTAACATTGTACTGCCTTACACATGCAACAATACTCACAAAATACATATTGCAGTTTTATTCAAGTGGATTTGGTTAATCTTGATGCTTTTTCGATGTTATATTAATGAGTCGCAATTTAAAGTTAAAATTACTTAAGGATATGCTTTATTGACCAGATGAAAACATTGCTTAACTGCTATTAATGTAGTGGCTGCACTAAAAACAGAATAAAGTGGTAAAAATCGCATGCATAAATATAGCTCTTAAAAAATAAAAATCACAAATGAATGAAAATGTATAACTAAATGCAATATTGGACTATATGTTCTAATAGGTATCGCTGCAACATTTTCATGGCCTTTATGGAGAAATCACATGTCAAACATATTTAGACACCATCTTTCCATTTACCATTACTCTTTGTGATTAACCTTCAAACAACGCTTTCTGTTTGAAAAAGGAATGAAATGGTGCGATAGATACTGATATTTCAAAGAAATATTTCCTGCTTTCAATTTCCTTTTCTATACTAAATGCAACTCTTCGCCCTAAACTTTGAACAGACTAAAATCTGAACACAAAATATACAAAACCTACTGATCAACAGTTAAATATATATATCCTACAAAACAGTTTCATTATGAACCTGACTTTCAAATACAGATGATACTTGGATTAATTCTGGCGATGAAGAATCAGATATATCTTGTCCATAAGACGGTAGTATTGGAACATACTGGGTCACGTGGGGTGACGAAATTTCCACCATAGAAGTAGATGATGGTGGTGGTCTTGAGTGATCACACAGATTACTATCAATAGAGTATTGTCTCTCCAGAGTTTTTTTGATTTTCCGATGAGATCCTGCATCAGATTTGCTTTGCTTGGGTATGGATTTCTCGGGTGTACTTTCTTTCTCAGATTTTGATTGTAAGTTGTAGTGACTAGATCGATTCAAGTGGAAAGGTGATACCAGAGGTGTATGCTCATCATCTGAGAAAAAGCCATCTGCATCCGATCCAGGGGTCGGCAAAGTTTTCTGAGATGAACTTTTAGGTCTCACTTTTTCCTCAGTTTCAGTTGAACTATCGGACGATTCCGTCTTTGAAGCAGATTTCTTTCTAATATGCTTAACCTTGTTAGCCACGTGATGAAATGCGTTATTTTTTTCTGAATTTTTTCGGCTTAGTTTGTCAGAACCAGATCCAGGTTTGGATTTACCGGAAGCTTCACTTTTAAGTACTGATGATATAGGTCCGTAAGTCGAATCATACACCAATGATGATGGTCTTTGTTGTGTATAGCTGGACTTTAATTTGTTACCCTCTCGTTTCCGCAAAGGGCTTGATGATGTGGATATGGAATCGTATTCTTCACTTTTAGTCTTGCACAGGATCAGTGGTGGAGTTTCCCGAGTAGCAGAAAAATTTTGTAACCTTTCCAAGGATGCTGTTTCTACATCTGTCATGGAATCACTTAATGATATTGCACTAGAAAAAATTGAGAAAGTTCAATTCGGTTTCTGAACCTTTCTACAAAATTTAGAGGAAACAAAACTTCCTCAACTTAATTTTTTGCCACGTCATATACAAATATTAAATACTGATGCATAATACTCTAAATACAGAGTAGCTAGCGACCATAGTACATTCAACATAGTGTAAAGTGACAAAGATAAAAATGAAACACAAATAAATGAAAATATAACCCAAAATTTTCAATCAGTATCTTTATTTGTGAAATTATTCCATTTACATATTTTGAAACAGTGTAATACATAAATAAGGCAAATTAGGAATTCAGAACTTATCTTCAGAGAAACTGAGCAATCATGATAAGCAATGTGTACTTACCTGCAGCAAGACTATTGTAGGATAGCCTGAATTTGGACCAGTGAAGAAATATTGCCCTTTTAACAATACGAAATAATTTATAATTCATGAAAAATGTCCTAACTTGAACTTTGAAAAGTATCGATGAAATGTCCGATGTTTAAGTCCGATATTTGCTAGTAGCATTTCAGATAGTGCAGGTATAATTAATTTAAATGTGCTTAGATTAAAAGTTACTTGTTTTTCATATTACAATCATAAATTTAGAGTAACAAATAACTTGCAATTGTAAGATACCTGCATAACTGAAAAGTAACCATTTGACAAAGACTGCAATGATACCAGAATCAATGATAGATTTATATAATTGTTTGATTGCCACTTTGTTTGATCACACCTTAATAATTCTTACATATGCTGGAAGTGGTAGGATGGGGTATGTGTCAAATGCATTGCTTAGTTTAGGGCAACAAGAAAGTTCTGGTAAATGCATAATGTTTATGAAATTGGTTCTTAGATAAACTTTTACTTACTATCAAACCAAACAGTATAACTACCAGGGCCCATATTTTGTTGAAATATCATCTTTTATCAGTACTTGATAGACAATGCCCATATAGGCAAATTCTATTTACAATCCACTGAATCTAGAAATGTAATTTTTAGATAATTTTTGTCCTGTTTCGGTATTTTTGATTTCAGGTAATTTTTGAGATTTTTAGTCATTTTTACGTTTTAAACATGTTTTAGTTTTGTCTAGTTTTAATCACGTTTTTGTTCAAACATTCCCAAATTACAATCTTTCATCAGTAGTTTCGGTTGTACTACAAAACACATTACAAAGGACTCATCTTCTAGGTTCTGGTACCAAAGAGTCCATGTTTTTAACCCTTTAATGCAAAACTAAACTCTTCTGTGATTCTTTATTGGTGGATGAACCACAACACTTAAAGAACAATGGTTTGGGATGCTTTTCTTTCTAGTTATGACTGAACAAAATAAAAGATCACATAATTTGTATCTTTGAGTTGTTAATTGAAACATTTAACATTGCCAAAATCTGAACCATATAAATAACGGTTTCTCAAATTGATCCATGAGCCTATACAGATTACTAGGGCAAAAAGCCCACTCATCCGAAATTCTAGAAAAATGTACAAAAATATCTCGCATAAAAATACATAATTGAGACTGATTGAAGTGGTATTGCACCATATATATTTTATGAAGGATTTACCTAGTTAGATAGTTACTTCTGGAATCAGTGAGTTATACTGTATTCATATATACACTATATGGACAAAAGTATTTGGACATTGCATGTTTTTCAGAAAAAGTGCTTTATTATTCTATTTAGTAACGAGTAGGCCCTCCTTTTGCTTGTGTTACAGCTGCAACACGTCGAGGCATTCTTTCCACAAGTTCTCTGTAAGTCTGGGCAGGAATAGCTAGCCATGCCTCTTGCAAGGCTGTGAGAAGAGATTGTTGTGAAGATGGGCGTACGTGGCAGTGTCATACCAGTCGCTCCAGTTTGTCCCACAAGTGCTCGATCGGGGCTCTGAGCAGGGCAGTCAAACAAATTCAAATCATTTTCAGGAAACCAGTCCAGCACATGTTTTGCAGTATGACATGGAGCTCGATCCTGTTGGAAGAAACAACCTTCATCGCCACTCCTCTGAACTTCACTGTTGGAACAGTCTGAATGAAACCATTCTCTGGGTCGTTGCCACACCCAAACACATCCATCAGACTGGAAGAGTGAATACCGAGACTCATCACTCCAAAGTACTGTTTTCAATTCTTCAATGGGTCCAGGAACGACGGGTGACACACCAGATCAAACGACGCCTCTCATTAACAGGTTTAATCAATGGCTTCTATGCAACTGCTCGACCATGATAACTGATCAGCTGCAGCTCTCTGCGGATAGTTTTGACACTAACGGAGCTCCCAGATGCATTTCCAACCTCTACAGTGATCGCAGCGGCAGGAGAAGTGCGCGACTTCTTGACATGGCGTACCAAGCATTTTCTGTCAGTTTATGCGGTCGTTGGGGCGGTTTTTTGCTGTTGTCACTGTCTTGCTTCCATTGCTTGATAACATACGCTACACTCGATTTTGGAATATTCAGTTTGGATGCAATAGCTCATAAAGAAAGATTACACAAATGACATCCTATGACGAGCCCGCGTTGGAACTCGGTAAGTGCAGGCCCATGTGGCATAGCTCCACTAGAGTGAATGAATAGTTAATACAAAATGAGCTGCTTTTTATTTTACCCATTCTCTTCCCAGCATATCGTTCAGCAAACTCAGTATTTGCATATTTGCCGATTTTCTGCAGTGCCCAAATACTTTTGTCCATATAGTGTATAGTGAGAGATAAATGCAAAGCATATTTTATTTAAAGGTAATTTGAAAAAGAAAATATTTTGCAAATCAAAAGGGTATCAACTAAATTTTTAGGTCAACAAAATCCTGGCCTTAGTAATGCCTTGTATCAGAGTTCATGTGAAATATATATCGATTCAAGTACTAGAAAATAGATTGTTCAAGAATGGTTGAGTGAAAAAACAATGGTGACCAGAACAATGATATGCTGAAAGAATAATTAGCATTATGAGTATGTTTGAAAGCACAAATCATGCTGAATTGACATCAAATGCTGCTCAGTAGACAATTCATTGTTTGTTATAAAATCATTTTGACTCGATCCCTTTGAAAATGCATAAAATCAGTTAAAAGTATTGGAAGAAAACTGAAAATTCAAACCAAACGCACATTTATCGAACAAAAGGAAATTTACGAAAGCCATTACAGTAGCTATCTATCCAGTTATTGCTTAATGGTGATCACAATACAGCAAACAACAGAAGAAAGCTTCTTTACTCCATTTTACTCTGCTATCCTTTCATTGTCATAGCAATGCCCTCCACTGATAATTTATAAATATGAAATCCCAATACTATCATTGCTGAAAATTGTTTTGTTCAGTTAAAATCAAGTCAAAATAAACTTCAAATTCATCATGTTCCCTTTAGTTGTAAAAGAAATATTTGGAAAGACAGCACATCAAACTATTTAATCTTTAAACTTTTTGGTTTACTTTAAAGCTATGTATGCTCCCTCATAGCACACCACATTAATTTATCATGTTTAGAATTACAATTTTGGAGAACATGGGTTAGGAAATTCATTACTATCTAAAATTAACAAAAATTTCTGAAAATCCCTTAATGTATTAACAAAATAAAATGTAATAATTTAATCGTTTATTTTCAAAGATCATACACCTGTATATTCATATTTTTTACATATATTTCTTTTGCAAATACACATGTTTTAACATGTATTTTTAAGATAAACATTTTGATTTACAAGATTATTCTCATGCAAAAATAGTTTTAAGACAATTTAGTATGTACATGATGATTTAAGATGTCAGATATTTTCCAAAAATTTTGATTCATTTTATTTCAGCAAAGCTATTTAAAGAGAATTATTCTGAACATATTTTTATAGGTTTTACTTTTATCAGTTCAGTCAGTACTTTTATCAATTTTATTAGTATGCATGCAGAAAATTAGTATTTTCAGATGAAGTGGAAAGAAAGCCATGCATATAAAGAAATCTATTCTGATTACCTAGTATGCAACATCGGTGAACCTTGAAGACTCCTCAAATACAAAATATCCACATCAGTTGGTGTACTGGCAACAACAGGCATTTGCTCAACTTCAAGTTTGTCTTCTGAAACTATTTCTTCAGTATCAGATAAAATAGGGCTCAGGGGATTCCCAACTGAAGCAGCAGGATTAGAAACTTTTCTGCTGTGCAGGCTTTTTTCTTCCATCGCATCCTCAAGTGCTTCCTCACTAAGAGTTTCTAATGCACCAACAATCATTGATTCTTCCATGGTTACCTAAAAATAATTTAATTAGATGTAGTTTACTCTTAATAGGATACATATATTACACAAATATGGAAACAAGTCTTTTCGCAGCCTGTTTAATTTACATTCATTGAAAAGCTCTTGAACATCTCCACATAATAGAGAACTGTATATCCCTGGATGTATAATGAATGTTTCTGTACACTTCAAATTTCATCACAATGCCTTTTCGTAACAATTTTTGTAACATTAAACAAACATTTTGAAAAACATTAATAGGGATTTTCTACATTGCAAATCTTATTTCACTGTATTCTCAAACTATGCTTATATTTGAATCAAATTAAGAACATAATTTATTTAAAATAGAAAAATATAGGTTTCATTTTTTCCAAAAATTCTAATCTAAATTCAAAACTAACATAATAAAATATGCGTTACTATACATATATGCAAAAACTGCAATTGCTTTGTTATCTTTTGTAATCATTTATAGTTGAAAATTTTAAAAAAATCATGTGTCTTAGGACAGATTAGGGATGTTTACATCTTAATCATCAAAATCTTAACAGAGTTAGGATATTTATGAAGTTTTAAAAAAATGTTATATAAGGCGTTATCCCTTCTCCAGCAATTCAAAATTTTAAATATTTTACAGAATAAGTAGTATTTAGAAAGGCAACAGTTGATTTCTAAAATTCATAAAAATATAATGCATACAACTAGTAATAACTACTTATTTTTATATCAGAATGCTGAATACAAAAACAACTATGAATAATTCACTACAAGAATTTAGTGTAGATAAAATCACCTCATTCAAGACAAGTTGCCAATATGGTGAGATAGGCTTGCATGGGAAAAAATAAACATTACATGTTAAAAGAAACATATTTCATACAGAATATCAAAATATAAGAAAACTTTAATGTTATATATAAGTGAATTAGTTACGTAATTATTGATATTTCTAAAATAACTTTCAACAGTCACAATAGTATTTTTCATCGAAATAAAAAATCGTCAAGTTTATTTTTCAGAGCAATAACGAAGTGAAAAAAAAATGTGCAAATGAAATAGACTTCCATGTTTTTCAACTTCCTATGTATATAAGATGTTTAAATTGTTGACTTGCAATTTAAACATTTCAACAATGTAAATAAAGGCACAAAATTTATCAGTGTATTGCATTGTTAACTGAAAGTTATATTTGAAAATTGAATATACAAATAACAAATATATATTGTGTGCACTATAAATTGTTATCCTACAGAAATACTTTGAGCTGTAAGCCATGTATAATTCGTCAAATTCCAAATAAAAAAACAATACACAATGGGTTTTAAATTTAAAAAATATTTTTCTTTTTATAATCCTTGTTAAATTACATACAGGATATATAATCAAATTACATCAGTTTTAAAATTAAAATTCCCAGAATATTAAAAATAATTCATCGAACATAGAAAATTTTGTACATACCTGTTTTTCCAATAAGCTACTCCTGGGCTTTGCAAGGCTAGTATCGCAACTATCAGGTGCACCTCTGCCTGACTTAGATAAGGCATCATTAGACTTCTTTTCAGGTGATTTATTACCAGTAGCTTTAAGAGACATTGATTGTTTAGTTTTGAAAGATGTAGATCTTGAAATGGGTTTCTCCTCACTGGAATTCAGGGAATTACTAAAATTTGCAGAGTCCATTTCATGCTCTCTCAGAGT
The DNA here is from genome assembly GCA_933210815.1 of Meta bourneti. Taxonomy (NCBI): domain Eukaryota; kingdom Metazoa; phylum Arthropoda; class Arachnida; order Araneae; family Tetragnathidae; genus Meta; species Meta bourneti. The sequence continues at coordinate 39,106,938 of OW119926.1, read as the reverse complement.
TAGAATCAATACTCGAAAGAGTTCCCAATCACCAAAGGACATATTTAATGTCTCCTTTAGTTCCTTTAGGTCACATGTGAGTAAAACCTGACCATTTATGTTATTTTCTTCAATAGAATCAATGTAGCAATCAAGCTTCTTTTTATTCAATTTATCTTGAGATCTTAAGAGGTCAGCTATGCCTGAAACAGTTAGGGAACTAAGTTTTTCTTGATCAGGTGATATCTGAAAGAATAGAAAAATAATGGGCATATGGTATTGAACTAAACTAAGTACAAAACACAAGAATAAAGCCTAAACTACTAAACAACCTCTTTCAGTTCCAATCCTTTTTACTAGTACAGGTAACTAAAAGTATTCTGTCAATTTATGATCAGATAAATTTGAACTAGTTTCATAGTAGATAAGATGTTTCTTAAGCAATTAAAAAAATAAAAAATAGTTCATGTTTGCCTCAAATTACTAAGTTTATTTTCAAAAACTGTAATGTATTGCCCCATGTACATGAGTCTTAGGTTGGATTGAGTTTTGTACTTGCTCCAGTTGCTAATCCACGACTATCAATTGCCCCCTTATTAAATAAGAAAGCAAACTATTTATAATGTCATTATTTTCTAAAAAGATAGAATCTGAATCCAATTTTATCAAGGTTTTCTGTATTTCTGCAGTTGAAAATGCAAATCTACATTTTCTAGACATAACAATTAGCACATATCAGTTCAAAATCAGCAACTAAGGAGTCCAAAAAATTGGAGGTATTTTCAATTTTAACAATCAATGTTTTAAAAGCAATTATCCCTTTAGAACAGTTTAACACAAAGGAAAATTCCATATACAGAGAACTTACAGCTATGGATGAAGATTTTGAAGAAGGATAGAAAGGGTTATGAGGAGCTATTTGCCCTGATGGTATGCTCCACATTGGCGGAGGTGCTGTAGCATAGTTGTGTACTGGAGATATCTGATTGTGATGAAAAACGTCTTTTCTATTCATTGATGGGTAGTATCCAAGAGAAAGTGTGTACTCTTGATTATGGGCTGGTGTTGACAGTTGTTGAATTTTCATGCTCAAACCATCGAATTTTGATGGTGAGCTAGAAGGCTTCAAATCACTTTTCAGAAATTCAGACACTTGAAGATGAGTCTCTATCATAAAAAGAAAGTAATATATTTCATGTCAGAAATGAAAACAATAGCAACTGATTAATGAACATCAATAGAAAAAAATTTAAACATCATAATCATGATGTCTATAATTTTTAATATTTTAAAGTTTCTTTCATAAAATTCTTATTAAATTAATTAGCTGAATTGATGAATATTTAACCAGCAGATTTCTGTATAAACACCCAGGAAGAGTATAATAACTATCTCTTCATAACTATTACAATCAGTAATCAATGAAAGGTTTAGAAATCTATCTTCATTCAGAAAAAAGCTTTAAGAATTCATACTCGGAAACTATGATTTCCAAAATGGGAGCCATGCTATTAAACACGAAAACATAACCAAAACATCATTGCAGTCATTAAGCATAACATCGCCCAGTTGAAATATGATATTGGTGGAGAGGTTTTGCTACTTCATGACAAAAAAGCCAAAATTACAATACATGCAAACTGAAATGAAATTGGAAATATTTTATTTATTTATCATAACTCTTAAAGTTATGATTTATCTGGAAAATAAAATAAAGGTGACAGGTATGTGAAAAAAATTATTAGACTAAGAGCATATCTATTCCCCTAAACTGATATTTGAAGGACTTTACGAAGAGAGAAAACGTAATTATTGTGTAAACTTACCTTGAATTATTTTTCTTATATATGGGTCAAGATTTATGGTGAAGGGCAGAAACACTTTTAAGTCATTAATAAGCAAAGTGCTAGAATGCATAGATAAAAATACTTCAAATTTTCTTTCATCATGATCTAAGTCAAGGGTAGGCTCCTGATCTTTTGATACAGGCATGTATGATTTTATTCTGGAATCAAAAACATTCAACTGAATTATTTAAATTTTTATGGCACTACACAATATTTATTATAAATTTTGTGAATAAAAAACCTTTGAAGCAGTCAACAGACATTTTCAAAAATGCCTCATTAATACTGAACATAAAATAAATATTAAACAAAAATGGAAAAAATAAATTGATATAAAAGACTTGTTTATACATTTTATATGTAAACTATATATCAATAATATAAACGAATATCCTACATTAAAAAATTATACACATGAAATGCAAGTTCACTAGAAATGATTTAAGTAAACACAGATTCCAAAAAGCATGCATTAATTATTCATAAAAGTTTTATGCGTTATTCAAGAAAGTTTAGATTCATAGATTTAAACAAGAAATTTCAAATTAGTCTAAGTAAAGTCCAGAAAAGTACTAATATATGTATTTAATAAAAATGCATTTTAACTAGCTTACTTTTCATAAACAGTTTTTAAAGGCAACAATTCATCAAACTCATTTTCATGCATTTCATAATACATAATTATCCATGATGTGCGATAGGGCCATTGCTCTGTAATATTCACCCATGAAGCTAAGTGATACCAATTGAAATCAATGTTAAATGCTTTCAACAGTCGACCTGTAGTATGGAAAGTAGTTAAATATATCAGATTAAGTAAACTATCAGGACAGCAAAAATTATTTTGATTATATTAACTTGTTACAAATAAAAGGACAATACTTTTCATATGAATTTACGTATTATATAAGTTCCAACAAATGATACAAAACTTCCCAACTTTAATAGTGAAAAAAGTAAAAAAACCCAGATAAATACAATAACCCCTTGTTATGTCACCTTTCTGGCTATATTATTCTTTTTTACTTGTTCCCTGATGAATTTCCAATTTACGGGGGAAAACTAGACAAAGAATAAATTTTTGCCTAGAAGGGTGATATAACAAAGAGTTACTGTAAAATATATGCAACATAGATGTGTGTTCATCAGAATGATCTTCCAAAAAACAACCAGAATTACATGATAATTATATATGATCAAATAATGCAATTTTTAATGCAAGAATTGAAATAATTGCTTGTCTCGCTATCCAAAAATATAAATGAGAAATGCAAAACTGTTTCTAAGATTTATTCAAAAATATAGCTTGCTATAAACTAATACCTTTTCAAAATTACAGGATATACTTCTGCATATGATATTTATGATAGATGAATCTTAGTACAATTCTTTTGAGTACAGAAGTTCCACTTCACAGATATCTTCTATCCACTTCAGGTAGATAGTCCAAATTTTTAAATTTGATTTTGAAGCTTATTTTTATTTTCATTCCATTTTTAGTATTCAGATTTAAATAAGTCTTCACTTATAGGTTTAAACCATTTATCTCCTAAGTAGCTTTGATAACAGACCAACAGAAATTTAAACAAGATTCAGAAAATTGGTTAACTGCTTATTCTACTGATTGCTTAAGCAAAATAACTACATTGTTAATACTAGAATTTTTACAGTAAAATTTTATGTTGGGGGGCCTAAAACTCATGATAGTTAACTAAATTTTAAATTACATTGAAATCTGTATTTGATAACCAGTGATGGTCATTGTAAAAAAAGTAGCTTCTAATGTACATTTTAATGTATTTCAGATAGTTTTCTTAATATTCAGTTTTAAATTTAGACCTAAACAAGTAAAAACCATAATAAATTATTGCTGACATTGTAACATGAGCTTTAATATAGCTAAAGTGGCCTTGTTTGTGAGAAACATTCACAAACAAGGCTTTTCATACATGAAAGTCTTCATAAGTTTGACTCTTTGACTATGAAAAACATCCTTTCATGCTCATAATAAAATTGCAGTTACATCTGTTAAAATGGAGACTAAAGTTGCATTTAATTACTTTAAGATTCACATGAAATTTAGAGTACATGAAGCCTGCCTGGAAAGTATCCAGCCATTATTAATATGAGAACTTTCTGCAGCATTGATATAACTGGCAAGCCAAGGAGAGGGAACAATGGTGCACATGTGTGAAAGTCACAATCCCAATGGACTAATCTGTTGGGTGTTAAATACCCTTCAGTGAGACCGTCAGATTCACAACGACCGAGTGTAGAGCAGCAAATTTTGTATTAAACTTTAAAATTCATCTGTAGAAACTATTCAGATAATTAAGAAGTCATCCCAATAGAAGACACCTAGTTCTTAAAGTAAAATGGTGCAAGTCATAGCAACGTCAAGACCATGTGGATTGTGTATTTTTATTGTGATGGTGCTGTCCATCAAGAGTATGCTGCTTCAGGCCAAACAATTACTAAGGATTACTACCTTGATGTTCTTTGCCAACTGAGATGCAGTATGAAGAAAATGGCACAGAATGAAGAAATGTGTGTAAATGGTAATTAGCAGTTTCATCAAGACAACATGAATGCCTATTCATCACATATCAAGTAAGATTTTTGGCAAAACATCAGCCCCCTTATAGCCCAGATCTGAAAAGGAAGAGATTTCAGACAGTGGATGTGATTAAGGAAAACATGGTGAAGCAGCTGATGGCCTTTTTAGCATTTTAAAAAGTGAGACACTGGGCAAAGAGTGTGACTTTGTAGCAAACTAGGCACAAAAAGGCATAGGTACAATGCTGTTTATTACATGGCTTATTGTTATATTGTTTAATATTACATGGCTGGATACTTTTCGGACAGACCTTGCATATCTTAAAGATTTTAGTACATCTTAATAAACTTGGAAATTAATTCATTTTAAATTAACGAACCTCTTAACATAAAAAAATTGAAATTTAAAAATTATAAAATGCATGTAATTTACCTGTGATGTATAAAATATTCATCAAGCGCCTCATGGAACGAGGATTAATATCACTGAAATAATCATCTGTTAGCAAAACTTTGTTGAGGTCTTGAGCTCCTGTCACGACTCTATGCAAATTGCTTATACTACTAGCTAAGCTTTCACTTGCTTTGAGTTTTTGGTTTCCTTTGCCTCTTTTTCGAAATGCGTCTGGAATGGACACACTTGAATTGGATGCTTTACGATTTGAAGCCTGAAATCAAAATAAAATATTAAATAAGGAATTTTTGTCCTCATGTATAAGTCACAATCTAAAGTTACACCAGTGCTTCTGGTTCTTTTTAAATGGTTTTATAAAAAGAAATCCCTTGTTATAGATTTAGAATAAGTATCTTCTTGAAAGAAAGCCACAACATCAGAATGCAACACAGAAATTACTAAACACTTGATTCTTCCTTTATGGAACTTTTATTTTACAATTGCAAGTAAATAAAATTTTAATTATACAGGGTGATTCGAAATACCCTGGCCAAACTTTAAAGAGTGGTAGGTGCATCAAAATAGACATTTTTTTGTCAAAGAATGTATGTCTAATTGTTGTACACAGTTGCTTGAGGGTTGTATACAGTTTGGAGCAATCAATCATTTGGTATGGTACTATCTTTGAATAGCTCTTCCATTTACATTGGCAGCACCAAACATTAGATGCATGCTATTTTGGAATTCATGTAATGCTCCATCGCGTGCAGAATCCATGTTGCGAATGAAGCTTTAAAAGAATGATTCGAAAATGCAACAAACAGGGTTCTTTGTACCTATGTGCAACAATTACATTCATTCATTGACAAATTTGTTTTTATTTTGATACCCCACCATCCTTTAAAGTTTGGTGCAAAGAATTTCAAATCATCCAGTAGATTTCAAAGAAAATAATAAATAATTGAATGTAAAAACTGAAAACATTAAATTTCAAAACAATACATAAAACTTTAGACAGGTAGCCTGTCTTGCTGCCCTTTGAAGAATAATGCCCCTTAATAGAAACCAAAGTGTCTCTTCATAGAATTGTCAAAATTTAAAAGTACACAAGACAGGTTTAACCATTTTCACAATGCTTCTGTACAATGAACAGATGCATGACTTCCAAAAAATTTTAAAGTTGGCAAAACAACATATTATCGGATACTTACAACAGCTGTTGATCTATCACATTCTCTATCTTCATTCCAGTAGCTTCCGGATTTTTTATTCCAAAGTAATGCTGCTTGTTGAGCTGCTTTTACTCTACGTAAGCTACTACTTTGCAAATAAAAGGGAAGGTGAACAACATTGCGTAAGTATTCATAACCACTAATATTAGATTTTTGGAAAGCCTTATGAATATTAGACTCAATTGCCTGTAAAACAAAAGAATTTTTAATACAAGTACACCACATAAATATAAGAAAAAAAAGAGCAGAAATTTCTTTTAGAAATATACACTTACAAAAACTAGCAAAGAATTTCACTATTTATGAGAACAGATATTTTCGATTATTCATAAAATATTAAAATGCTATGGATGATTTAAGATTATCAATGTGCAATCAATATCTGTTTTCATCTAAGATCCCCATTTTTATGATTTTTATATTTTTTGCAACTTAAAATATCTCAACACATGTACAGAAGACAAAGAAAATAGTGTAAAAGCAAAATGTTCCTTATTTTTCAAAATGTTGAACTAAGTTATTCAGAAATTCACACAAGACAAAATTGTAACCCTTAATTTTACAAGATAAAATTGCAACTCTTATTTTTACGTACAAAGAAACAGAGAAGTCAACAAAATTAAGAATACTCATTAGGAATAGTAGGTATTAATTAAAAATTACATGAAAATTTTTCATCCTGAACAAAATATATTTATTAAAATATTAATATCATAAGTTTCATAAGTTTATATAAAGTAGGCTTTGTGCATTCTACAGAAATCTTGATAAGCATGAATGTACAAACTAACTATCAACTTACTTTTATGACAATGTGAGGATCAATAGCTAATACTGTCACAAATGGTGCACTAGTATCTGAAAATAGAGTATGCACTGCATCTAATAGATATAGAACCTTATCTTGCTCACAACTATCTAGCCCATCAACTATGACTACCAAGCGTGTTTGTTGTCCAATAAATGAATCCAGACATTGCACCTACCATTTGTAAAACAATTAAAATATGTTAGTATTATATAACATACAGTAAGTAATAAACATACAAGAAAAACATAATTTATACCAAAAAGTAAAACCTATAGCACAATTGCAAAAAGTCAATAGGCTTTCAATAGCAAGTTAACTATTCCAATATAAAACTTAAATCACATATAATCATTCTCTAATTCTTTAGTCGTTGAAAAACAAGTGTCTTCAGCCAACAAAGTAAAAGCGATATTTTAATGCTTCTGAAGTTTTATAATGATACTATTTGTATTACTTTCAAGAATGCTACTATTGAACAAACAGGAGTTGTTTAGATTATAGAATCGGTAAGACCCACATGTTTTCAAAATCACTGATAATTTTAATAGAAATTTTTCAACTTAAGGGGGTATGGTACTCAAATAATCCTGAAAAATTGGGATTATTTGAGTTTTTTATTGCTTAAAAAAATTCAGAATTTTCTGATTCCAATGACACCAAATTCATCTTGCTATGTTAAATAGAACCGATTATATTGCAATGTTAGAAATTGAACTACTGAAGTTGTCCCCTGCCACCGCTCATTTTCGTCTGCCTACTGTAACATAAACAAATGAAAGTTAAACCTCTACATATCTATTTCTCTCAGTTGAAAAAAGTGTTTCTTTTTGTAGGATGAAGGAAGCGAAGTAAAATATATTAGCTAACACTTCTTTGAATTAATTCGTCTTTGAATTTCAAGTAATAGTATCTTTTGGATTGCTTATTTTGAATGTAAATTGGATATTTGATGTGAAAAATTTGAAGTTAGTTTCAATTTCGAAAACGGCTATTGTTGTTGAATATGCTGTTAATATATTTTGTTGTTAATAGATCTGTATTTTGCTATAATTATATAATTTTAAGTGATTTGTTTACACAAGTTTGAGCTGTGATTTTAAATATGGGACGAAAGCAGAAAGCTCATCAGAAACTAAACCAGAATTCTGGTTACTTGGCTGGTGGACATTGAATTGTGTTAGTCAACAATATTGCTTTTACATACATTTATACATTTCAATATAATGTATTATCTTTGAATTTGTGTGTGCAACAGCTATTTATAATATATTATGTTCCAACAGCAGCAATTTTCATATTTTTCTCTGTATGTAAAAATTTTGATGAAATTTTTTATCTTTTTTTTTCAATTTTTAAAATTTATTTTTTTTTGTACATATATATTAACATTTTGTTAAAATTTAAACATGGAATATACTTCTTGTGTGTGAAAGATTACTGAAAAAAAATTTCAGATGAATATCTTCATAAACAGCTATTTTGCATAATTTTAAAACTTTAATGCCTTTTTTCTCAAAGTGATTTTTGATATTTTTATAAATTTAAATTGATGTAAGTCAAATTCTACTGCACGGATATGAATGAAATTTGGAACAATTGTTATATATACCTTTCTTTAATTTGTCTTCAGCAATTGTTGAAATATGTGTTTTTTTAATGATTTTTGAAAACAATATTTGTGGTGTAAAATCACGTTTTTTTGTGCATTATTTTTTATTAATTTTTTTTTCTGATTCATATTTACAAAAACTGTTACGACAATTTATTTCTTATATATTTTTATGTTAAAAAATGTTCAAATTAAAATTTTAGCGAAATTATTTTCCTACTTATATCAAAAAGAAAACTGTTCAAATTTTTGAAATTTTATTTTTTAAAATTAATTGTTTTTAATTTTTAAAATTTTGAATTTATATTTTGTATACTATACTTAAAATCTACCTGAAAACCAAAAATTACAACTATAACTTCAAAATTGCAGATTTCAGCAATTTGGGTACCCCCTTAAAGACAGAATTGTGATATTTTTGTCATGAAGACAAGCTTTTAAATTCAATGGATTCTCAATATATAAGGATAAAATTCTGTGTAAATGATTATCTAATTAATCCAAACATCAATTGAAAAATATTCCCTAATATGCAATATAGCTTTCCCATTAAAAAGTAACATAAGGCAAAACTTTTTACTTTACTAGTGACAAGTCAGTTTAATTTAGGAAAACTTACTTTTTCCTTTTGACACATGTCACTGAACAAAACTTCAAAATCATCTTTATCATGAAACTCAAAACTTATGGGGTATGTTTTATTTATTCATAATTACATACCAATTAAAATAATTATAGTGAAATGGGACAAATAAGTTAACTCTTTTTAAGAACAATTAATTTAATAAAAGATTGAAATTGACAGCAAAGTATTGTTCCAATAACTAGTTGTTTTCATTAAGCCAAAACAAAAGATCACAATTTAGTTTTAACAGCGCTTTCTGTAGTTGGATATTGGAGACCTTTGAAACTGAACATTATATAACAGTTGGTAGTTACATACCTAGTTTGATTTTTACAACTTACAACTGCTTTCTTTCAGATATTTAAATAGATAAACATCAGATGGAGAAATATATCTACTTCATTTGAAATTTAATAGCATTAACTTTGAATGAAACCAGAAGCATCATTATGAATTTAATTGACAAGAAAAATAGCTACATCTGCCTAATGAACAACCAGAAAATTCTACCGAAACACAAATAAAGCATACCATCTGCACTATAGTGTCTACTTCTTTCTTCAGAGAACTGATGCAACTTCCATTCTTAGGAGAAGCTATTTTCAGATAAGAGCCAGCAATGCGCCTTTGATGGGATGAAACTAATGTTTTAATGATGCGTAAAAATGTATACAGATTCAATGAGATTATCAAACCCAATGAGCAGGCAAGAGTAATGAAAATGGATCTGAAAATCGTTGTGCTCTCATTTGATTTAGAGTTGAAGTGAGCAGCATCAGTTGAAATCAACAAAATTGCGATTCCAGCAATTGCGAATATCACAAAAATTGCAATGAGAAAATTAGGAATGCAGCAAAGTGTCCGGAACTTCCATCGCTGAGAGGATGCTGTTTAAATAGAAAAAAAGAATGAAAGTGACCTTAATTTATGCATATTTTACTGAATCAGAGAATACAATAAAAAGGTAGTTAAAGAATTCTTTGATTTAAAACATATCTGAAAGTTTTATAAATATAGCATATCAAATTAATAAATGTAAAAAAAACCTTGAAAAGTACAAAGGAGAATTCAAATCTATGTGCATATATTTGAAGAAAAAAATGTGATGCAGAGCATTCTGTAATGATATTGCTTTAAAAAGGCACAAAAGAAAATCTTAATTCTACCTAAGATGATGCTTTCATAAACTAATTATTTATTCATTACAATTTTATAAAATATTTGCTATTTAAAAACAATAAAATTAAAGACATTTTAAAAATTAAAAATATTAATAATAAATATTAATATATTTTCTGATAAAGCATGACATCAGAGGAAATGAGTACTGAAGTAACTTTGTGTAGTTAAATAACATGTCATTAAACACTATGTACAAGGTAGATACCTAGAGGTTCTATATATTAAGTTTTTTTTACTGTACACAATCAGCTGCCCTTAATGCAACTATCTATATAAAAACAATAAAAATAACCAGTTTTAGGCTTTAATGCTCGATAAAAACGACTTGTGAAAAGTCCATATTCTTTTTCAATGGCTATGTGAAGACTTGTGACAATATGAAGAACAGAGATCTGCGATCCAGAACTAGTGACTTTAGTTTTTTCAGTAAAAACAAATCTGGAAAAAGACACTAATGAATACCATTGGATACATGTATAAAACAAATTCAAAATTTACACTTAAACAAAAAGCTGAGTTAATCGTCTTAACACTAAACAATTTCACATCACAACACAAAGACAAGTGTGTATTGCTAGTTACTCATCAATGACACAAATAGCTGAATGTGCCATGTATAATTGTGAAAATAAATTAAAAATCACATACCGTACAGGATCAGTTTCTCCTTCTGCTTTATTACCAGGAGGGCTACAAAAGATGACAAACAGCAGCAACCTCAAAGAATTGAATTGGTTTGCAAGATATAAACTTATTTTATAGATCCATGAAACATCATAATGCTTATTGCAGTATATTACACAACCTGAAATATATATCAACCAGATTTAGAAAATACAAAATAATTTTAATTAACTTTTAAGAGAACACAACTTTCTTTCTTAGAATTCTTAAGTTTGTGGTGACTACTCAATTCTAGCACTTAGTCTGCAGAATATACACATTCAAGCAGCTATATTCACTGCTATGACTACCTGTTAGGATTTATTATTTATTATTAGGCACTTGCTACTAAGTTTGGTTTCTCACTCTAGTCATATTTTGCTACACTAGGGTAAATTTAACTGGGGTATATGGCTTAAAGTGGATTCAGAACCACTACAAACATCCATCCACCAGGATTCAAACCCAGATATTGTTGAACCCAGAGCACTAACCACTTGGTTACTAGTGAATGTATTTACTTTTATTATCTAACTATAACCATAATATAACTTGTACATAATATGATTGTATTTGAGCAAGCTGCATTTTTTGTTGATATTTCAGGTTGTTTGTTTCTTGTTAAATTCATGTTGATTCTTGAGAAAAAGTTTTAAGTTATCATCTTGTTTCATTTTGTGTCATTAAACCCCTTTTGAACTGAAAAGGAATCAAAAAGAGATACTACCCATGCCATCTCTTTAAGTTCAAGTATGAAAATAAGTCTAAAATTTATATACTTACCTAAAAATATTAAGACAGCAAAAAATGTACCCAGAGCACCATAAGCTGCCAGAGCCCATTCTTTAGTACCCAAGAAAAAGATTAATCCAACAGTAAGAGATAGCATTAAAATGATAAAATATACCAGCCTACTAAATTCAAACATAGGTTCAAGCCACTGTATTGCAAAACTTTTCATCTCATCTGAAAAGAAAAGCATTTAAGTTGCTAATGCTGTATATGAAATAACATTAATAAACAAAGCATCAACATCTCTTAACACCTAACATATGGGTCATTCCATGTCAATTCAATACAGCACTCAACCTTGATAACTCCAATTTCAACAAAAATTGGTGGGAAGGTACTCTTGGTAGTGAACCAAAAATACAAGTTTTCGAAACAAGTGTTTAATTCATTTAAGAAATATGTACAGTATTTAAACTTGCAACTGACTCTTTTTATTTTGCGATGTATCTATGTAATAAGGCTATTTTCGGTGTCAATTGAAAGCTTATTAAACAAGGTTTAACAGTCTACGCAACTGGGCCTAATAGTTTTCACAAAAATTATATTTTTTTAAACCTACATTGTAAAAAAATTAAAGTTCATATCAGTTTAATTTTTTCTTCAAGTTTCAAGTTGGAACACTAAAAACATTTTAAGATATTATTTATTTTGTTTTTGATTGAAAAATCTTACACAGGATGCAATGGGTAATATGCAAATGTTTCATTTTTTGCTGAGGTCAGCATTTAGTACCTGAGTTATGTAGCAAATTTTAAGTACAAAATATAAGATTGAGATGTTTTCAGCCAATTGTACACAAGGTGAAACTAGGTACAGTGCTTTACATCAAATCACTAGTTATATACACCAATTATTTATATTATTAAAAACAAAGCTAAATAACTATTCAAAGATAAGCACTGAAAATAATGGATTTTGAGATTAAATCTGTTACACATAGATAATATATATCTTAGAACAGTAGGTTTGAAATAAATTTATGATAAAAATTTAAAAGATTATGAACCAAATTTTTAAGAAACATCCTACTTGATTCATACACAAACATGATTGATAACAAACTTGATTCATAAGAAACATTCATACTACAAATACAGTGAAACTTCGATTAACCATCAGAGTAGGGACCGGGACGGTTAATCAAATAGACGGATAACAGAAAAACCTTAAACAACCCACCCCCATCCATTGCATATGAACGAATGATAAAAAATGCACTTTTACGAACTGGAAATACACGTATTTTATTTTACAGAAACAAATAATATACAATTTACATTAAGTACACAGTATAGTACATATTGTTACATGAACTTACACTCTAGACGTACATACATATTCAAATTTTAAAATAGTCTGTTATTTTCTTGTTTCTTCGAGGCTCGTGCCTTCTGAGCTGCAATGTTCCGCACTTTATGTAGAAGTATCTGCGTTGCATTTGCCTCTTCTTGTCCCTCAAACCACTCAATGCATTTTGATAACATTGTTTCTGCTTCTGTATGGCTTAACATAGTTTTTTCATTCAAAATATAACACGTCTTCATCAATATCTTCTTCAATATCAATCACACTGGAAACAATTTTATCGTCGTTCAAAATGTCAAAGCCTCCATCCAATTTGTCGCATCTCAACCACTCGGTTACTTCTGTTGTCATTATGTTTCAGCATTCGGTACATTTTTCGCGGCAATCTGGTTACTGTACATAGAGTACTGTATGTATGTGTGTACGTACTAATAACTTTTAATATTTAGTTAACTTTTAATAACAGACTGACAGTTAACAGAAACTGATGGTTAAAAGAGTGACGGTTAATCGAAGTTTCACTGTAATTACAAAACTAATTTTTAAAAAAATTTTGTTCATAAGTGAATTGCAAGTTTTTCCCAATGTATAAAACAGCAACTTACTTTCTAGTTTTTTAAGTAAAAAGGATTTTCCGCTTCCCCATTTGGCATAAAGACCCACTGATATAGGAACCGATAAACTAGGTTCACTTAATATATCTGCAAGGGCACTGCTGTACAGGTCATATCCCAAACGATTTTCACTGTCTTCATTTGTATTTAGTCTTCCTGTAAAATAAAGTTCCCAAATTTTGAATTGGAATTTCATTTTAAATTTTTATTCAAGATCAAAAGATGTTTAATAGCAGATACAATTAGCTGTACTAATTACAATACAAGGAAATTAATATTTAAGGTGGTACAGTTTTCGTAAAAAAATTTCAACTGATTCTCTTTTTTCTCATTCAAAACATTTTAATATACTTTAACTGTATTGGATTGGTTTTATGGCGCAATGGCCATACTTGGCCAAGCTGCACCAAACACAAGATAGACAATGTCAAGTAATCAATGAAGGAAAAAAACAAAAAAGTAGAAAGGCAGGAAAGGGTAAAACAAGGGGGGTCAGATCACTAGGGTCTCTTGAAGTTTTGATATATGTGTTTACTTAAATAAAGTTAACCCCTGAGGGGTTTAACTGCATTGGAAAGAAATGGAATAATATTTTTAGAAAACATTGATATAAAAGAGCTCTATTTTTACTGAAAGAAAATGTGCAGCTGTATTGCAGAGACTGAATCACTGAATCCTCATGTCTTATCCATAAAATGTATTATAGGATAAACACAACAGCACTCTATATGAAAACTCCAAATGCTCAAAAGTTATTAAATTCGAAATTGGGTCAGAATATAAAGTACAAAACAGCTTTTTTTGGACTACTGGTGGTAGCCTGAATATATAAGCACTATTTCGGGAACATAGCTGAAATAGTTTCCAAGTAATAATCTTTATTGATATTTTTAATACCACCTAGAATAACATAATACACCATGAGTAAAGAATTACTGGTATAAACATGAGTTCTAGGATAAAATTATATTTGTTATAGGATATAAAATTTTTATTCTAGCTTTAAATCTTAATCAAAGGCATTTTACCAATGTAAAAGTTGAGTTCTTAAAAATTAGGTAGGCTCTAAGTATAACTTGATATGCTAAAATATTGCATTCTCAACAATATATAGCACAATGTTCAAAAAGTATTCCATGTCTCCTGCATGAGAATTAAAAAAGATGTAAGAAAAGTAAAAAATCTAGCTAATGTTTCAAAACTCAACTTTTACAGAAGTAATATGTTTTAAAATATGAAGGTTTAAAAACTCTATCACAGGTTATATCTTAATTGCCTTCAATAACTTACTCCAATTATTAAGGTTTGAGTTTGGAAATTGCATATCAAATGATAGGTTATGTAATTGAAAATAAAAGAACAATTAACAAATGCAACCTGATTAAGAGTTTTAATACCATAAACCAAGATTAACAGTCGATGGATAATCAAACAGTTTTTAAGAAATATATCATGTTATTTTGATACATACGAGCTCCAAATATTTGTGCTAAAATGCTCTTTTGATGATTTGTATCAATATTGTATGGAGTCTCTCCTGCACGATTTGGCCTGTAGAGAAGTTGACTATTTTTGGGGTTACGAAGTAGAATTTCCACAATTGCTTTGCTTCTAGCTCTCATGGCAATATGCAGGGCCGTATCTCCTTTCTATAAAATGAGAAAAGACAGTTTTAAAAAAGAATTTGATCTCATGAATCAATTCGATAATTGATGTAACAGCATACATTTGAATACATAGCTTCTTATTGTGATAATTTTATGAATCAGTGATCTTCATGACCTAGTAGATACTTATAGTAGTTGATTATGGCATTATGTACAAAAATTGGAGATTAAGTCAAGATTTCATTGAAGAGTTTTGCTTGGGGTGCATATTTAGAGTAACTGTTAATATTAAATTAATTTTAAACATAGTACTTGAGAATTTAAATGATTTATACATATTAAATATATTTTAAAAATATAAATCATCACACAATACAACATGGAGTATTATCGCTAAATCAAACTAGTGAATACATAAATAATAAAGGTGTTAAAAACAAAGATAAATATGCACATAAGCTTTTAATATCTAGAAACAAGTGTCTATACAAGTGTAGAAATCATGTGCATTAATTTTGCAAATAAAAAGTTCATTAACAGTTAGATAAAACAAATAAGCAGAAGTAAAAAACAACTTACTTTATCAGCTGCAGAAACTCTGCATTTTTTGTCAACAAGAAGCTGAACAATTTCAGCATTTCTACTCCGAGTAGCTTTTAAGAGAGCTGTATCACCATCCTAATAAAATATTTAAAGGTATTAATATTAGATTCAAGATAAACATCATTAAATACATGTACATCATACATTCTTACCTTTGTTGCTATTTCACAGTTCGGATTAGCACCAAGGAGTAAACGAACTATGTCTACATATCCTTTTTCAATAGACCAATATAAAGCAGTTTTCCCATCCTGCATAAACATTTTGAAAACTGTTGAATTAATATTTTAATATTCCTACATTTTGAAATAAAAAATACTTTACACAAATCAATATATCAATATTTTAATTAATACTTACTCCACCTGCTAAATCTATATCAGCATATTTTCTAATTAAAGCATCCACAATGGAAAAATGGCCAGATTTAGCTGCATGTATTAGATTTGTGTCCCCGTTTCGGTCAGGTAAATTAATATATGCTCCGGCATTCATCAAAGCTTTTGCAATCTCAGTGTAACCTTCTTTACAAGCAATAGACAAAGCTGTACAGCCATCCTAGAAATATAAAAGAAATAATGATAAATATATTAAAGAAACATAACTGAGATCACCATGAGAAAAATTTTAAAAAGAAAAATTAACTTATTAACTTCGAACTATATTTGCTTGTACAGTGATTAGTGAGCAATATCAATAACAAATTTTTACCTCCTTTTTCTTCCACAAATCAAAATGTGAATCTGATTATATTTCTAGTTGAATTCAAATATATAATAGGAACTTTTCTATTGAAAGGAATTTTAGGAACACATATTTCAAGTTCATATGCGTTTTCATAAATTTATATTTGTTTATTAACCCAGGAAAGCCGTGAGGTGCTGTTAGGTACAAGTGAAAATGGGTTCAGAAATTTACGATTTCCTCCTATGAATATATTTTTTTCATGTTTGATAGCAGATGTCGTTTTATGAGATAGTGAAGGAAAATCTCCAGGTGTATTCACAACGAAAATTGGCTTTTATTACATTTTAACATAAAAACAATATACTAAAAGGAAATTTAAAATAAAAAACACATTAATTTTGGCTTTCCTAGGTTAAGGATAGAAATCATCTAAGATATGGAAGTATATATACTGTTGGAATGTGCAATTTTTTGGAGTCCACTAGTATTCTGGGATTGGTGATTTTTGATTTGGTTAATGTTTGGATTACTTGGCCAGTCAAGATTTTTCAAGTTTTCATTGGAGAAATCTTTAACTCACTGGGATGATCTTGAAATATACTATATTTCAAGATCATGTTTTTGTTTCTATATTGATCTTGAATATATTTAGCAGCCCAATCAGTCTAGTGGTCAGGGTGGCGGCTTCTGGATGAAAAAATTTCTGATTTGAATCCAAGGGTAAGGCAAAGATGTTTGTCTGGAAGTAAATGTATGGCCTCTCTATGTGTGCCTAGAATGTATGTCATGTATGTGTGATGTAGCACCCATGTAGTGCACCAGGATGTCAAGTGTGGTTCACAATTCTATCCTTGTGTTACTATGATAATCAATGTTCAATTGGTCAGGCATTGGAAAATAAAGTTTCTTTATGGTGATTTCTACTTTTTAATCTGAAGTTCTGCTTTTCTTTAGGACAACTTTATAACTCAAACCAAGTAAAAGATCTCGCACAAATGGAAACAAAAACATTTTTAGTATTTAAACATCAATATATCCACACATTTATACGAAGCATTTATTAAGTGACACCATTCACACATTAGGGATCATACCGAATACACAAGCACATATTTGAAATCAGCATACACAAAACAAACCTTATTTGTTTTATGAAATCTTGGTTATCCAGTATGGTATTTAAAGAGCAAATGACATCCCGAGAACAAGCCCAATTTTTTCCCTTGATCCAAGATTCAAAAACAGACTTGATATAACTGAGGTCACTAGTCAATTTTAGCTCAACAAGGGCTAATTAAACCAGGACCCAGCTTAATTCTGAGAAACCCCCATTCTCCAATTAAAATATGCTGTAAACAAGATCATTACAACTTGGCATAGTTTCATTATATAAGCTGCACTTTAGTGAGTAATGAGCATAGACAAAGCATCTCTCCTACTTGGGTAGATTCTAAAATCACTGTTTCAACCTTATTTCTTGTCATTTTACATATATATATATATATATATATATATATATATATATATATATATATATATATATATATATAAACAACATTCTTCACCAAGACATTTAGAGCACTGTGGGAAGATTTTAATTGTTATACTTTGCAGCATATTCACCAATTAAATTTTTCAGAATTTAAAGCTGTACTTCATCAAGCCATTATTCATACGATAGGTCTCAATATTCAAGAATTTATTGCATAACTAGAACATGCTATACATGTCCTGCTAAAGTGTGAATTATTTTTCTGAAACCTGAATTAAAAGTTTCTGGACAAAAAATTCTGAACTTAAATAAGACATGAAAAGGGTCAAAATGTTTTAGTGTAACATGTCCACATGTAGATGCTAATCATTACTTTTAAGGCTAAAGTAAATTTATATCTGAATTTCCAAATGCAAGCCAAAATCTGGAAAAATTATATTTTAAGTAAAGAAAAGAAATAGAAAATATTACATTTTCTCTCTCCCCATTTAGATAATTTACAAAAAATGTGTTCAATGAGCATCAAAATTTAATACAATAGTAGTTAAAATGAAATACCATATCAACTGCATTGACATTTGGCTTGTGCTCCAAAAGCATATTCACTATGCTAGCATAATTTCCTTTAGTTGCAACTAGAAGTGGTGTCCAAGAAAACTAAAAGATAAAATGCATTAAAAATTTATATGCAATTCAAAATATGCATACAATGCATTGTTGTGGTTATAAAATAGAATTATCTCACCATTCCAGCTGTATCAACATTTGCTCCAGCATCAAGTAGCAAAGGTACAATTTCCGTATATCCTTTACGACATGCCCACACAAGAGGTGTAGTGCCATACTTTGGAAAGAAAGATTTTTAAAAGCACATTAAAGAACGAAATCTTAAACAACCATAAAATTTTATGAAATCATTTTGGTTTTCCTTCAATATTGAACATGCTTTCATTAGTTGCAACAAAGAATTTTCAATCAAAATGTCATGACATTGATTTGGTTCTATGGCCAAAAAAATTGATGAAGCAATGCTTTTGAAGATTATCAAATATCCTTTTAAAATCCAGAGATGAAAATGAATTTTAGAATATTTTATTGATATACAAATGGAGTTTGCTTACAAAATTTCCTTCATGAAGTAATTTTTGAAAAAAACAGGCAATAAAATATTGGAATTAAATGTAACTAATTTTACTTACACTAAAGAAAAGTTTAAAGAAACTGCTTAATTTCATCTCATTGGTTTGTAAAATTGGCAAAAAGAAGTCACCTTTCAGCAAGCAGAATAAACATTGTACAAAAATATTATATGTAGATGTCTAAAAAAACTTGTAAGTTTTTATGTTATTAGTTTATGGCAATATAAATGCAAATGTTTAAAGCAAGTATATGAATTAAACACATCACTGAGTTTTAATAAAAAGTAAATTTTCAACTTGTAAGTCACGAGTCAGAAGAAATACAATGGAGGAATAAATTTTATGTATGCCTTTTTTCCATCTAGCAACATCAACCATCAAATATAAAAAATATTTTATTGCAAATATACACTACTAAGCATTTAAGTAACTAATAGCTCCAATCTGAATACAGCTTGAAGTAAATGAAATGAGACACAAACAATTTCAAAGCATACACACCTTATCACTTGAATACACTTTAGCACCCCTTTCAAGCAAAGCTTCAACAACTTCTAAAAACCCACGTCCAGCAGCCCAAGTAAGAGGAGTACAGTGATTTTTGTCGACAACATTGACCATTGCTCCATGTTCCAAGAAAATTTTTACAACATAATAATGACCTTTATAGCTTGCCCACATCAATGGTGTCCATTGACCCTAAAATTCATTGCCACTTATAACAATACCATTTAAAGTATATTTCATTTCATAATACACCAGTGAGTGAAATTGATAAAAATACCTATATTCCATTTTGTCATCAAACGTTAACTAAAGAATAGTACATACATAACCAGAAGAGAAAATCTTTATAAGACAATTCTGTTTATTTTCAGTCTCTTTACAAGTTATCAAATCGCAACTAAAATAACAATATAAGTACAGCTTTTCACACATGAGCATATGCTTGAAACATGTTGAAAATTTTTCAATACAAACTAGCAATTTTTTAATGATGGTGATTGTTGTTCTCAAAATGAGTGAAAATAAGACTTTCCATCATAAACAGAAAATTATGAAATTATAATATATCACTATTATATGGCCTAAATCAAGTGTTGGAAATACAACTAAAAATGGTACACAAGGCAAAATATTTTGTCTTTATGGGGATCTGATTTAAGTCTGATTTACAATTACACTCATGTCCAAATTTATCTTTACATACCCAAAAATGATATTCCAGGAAATATCCAATCAACGTAATCCATTTTTGCAGGGAATGAGTGAAAGACAAGCCTAATTAGCATTATCCAATCAAAAGTGATCAAACTGTTTCTGATATGCAAATCAAGGCGTTATGTTGTCCAACGGTGAATCAAGCGCTTTGCGCAGTGAATATCTGAGTGATTTTTTTAAATACAGCGTTTGATTTCAGTGTGTAAGGACTCAAAACGGTTTGTTATGGCTCCGAAGCATCATTTGGAAGAATCTGTGAAGTGGCGAATTATCGGCCATTTAGAAGCAGGACAGACAATCATGGAAGCAGCGAGATGTACGAATATTTCAAGACAGTCTCTATGCTATGGAAACAATTTCAGAACTCTGGAACTGTTGCAAGGAGACCTGGACAAGGTCGTAAACGAATAACAACTGCTGGTCGTAACAGGAAGTCTACTGCTCGGCAGTTAAGTTCAGAGGTCGCAGCCGCCACTGGAACTGTTGTATCACGGCAAACTGTATACAGAAGGCTTAATAAAAAAAGGTCTTTATGCCAGAAAGCCAAGGGTATGTGTTTCACTGTCTTCACAACAAAAGAGGGATAGCTTTAATTAGTGCAAAGAACATCAGAACTGGAGTGAACACCAATGGACCCATGTTTCCTTTACTGATGAGTCAAGGTTTAGTTTAACATCTGATTCTAAACATGTTTACATCTGGAGGGAATCAGGAACGCGAAATATTCCTTCAAACATTATGGAACGTGATTGTTTCGGTAGTGCAGGTGTGATGGTATGGGGAGGAATAATGTTCGATGGACGTACTCCCCTACACGTTTTCAACAGCGGATCTGCGACCGGCCAGAGATATCGGGATGAGGTCTTAGAACCTTATGTAAGACTTTTCATAGGTGCATATGGATCTGACTTTTTATTTATGGACGATAATGCTCGTCCACATCGAGCAAACCTCGTTGACGAATTCCTTGAAAGTGCAGCCATTGAGCGAATAACCTTGGCCTGCAAAATCTCCTGATCTGAACCCGATAGAGAACTTATGGGACTACCTTGGAAAAGCAGTTGCACGGAGACATCCTAGAGACATAAATGCCCTGAAGACCGCATTGCTGGAGGAGAGGAACTTAATTACACAAACTGTGATTAACATTATTGCCAGCATTAAAACACATTGTGATATGTGTGTACACGTCAGGGGAGATAACATTCCATATTAAATTCATAAGCCTTAATTTTTTTCTGAGTTATTCTTTTTTTTTCTGAACACTCCTTGTCACATATTACTGCCATTTTTATTGTTTTATGCTACAGTTTTATATCATATACAGTGCTCTTAATTTTTTCCCTTTGTATTTATGTGTTATGCATCATTTCACACAAATTCACAAAATTATAGTTGTTCTGAGAAATCCTTGATTTTATGCATGTAAAGATAATTTTGGACATGAGTGTAGTGCTAGAAATGTAAAATAAAAGTAACATGCTAGTAATAAAAAACACTTTTTCTCAAAAGAAATTTTATTTTCACTTAAAATAAAAGTCCATAAACATAGGCAGATCACAGTCATAAACCAGAGAATGGTTTTGATTTGGAATGCATTTAAGAACTACCTCAATAAAAGTACTAAGACACAAGTTTTAAGATATTCTAAAATAACCTTTCATTACATATTTCTGAATTTCACCCATATATACTTATATATTTTTATAGTTTCATGCTACAGTTTTATATCATATGCAGTGCTCTTAAACTTTTTCCATTGTATTTATGTGTTATGGTGTTATGTATCATTTCACACAAATTCATAAAATTATAGTTCACAGTTTCTGAGAAATCCGTGATTTTATGCATGTAAAGATAATTTTGGACATGAGTGTAGATTAGTGTATCTTATGAGCAGGAGATTTAGATTAGGATCATAAAAGATTATTCAAGTCAAGATAATATTGCATCCAAATAAATAATGAAAAAAACAATAGCTTAAATTAAAGTGTTTTTAAATTTAAGTTATTGTTTTTTATGGCATAAGAGCAATATTTGGCCAAGCTACGCCGAACAAGGTAAAGTAAATAGACAGTGTTACTGACACAGAAGAGAAAAACACACCCAGAGAGGAATCAAATCTGCACAGCCTATAACTTGCATGTTGCATTAAGTGAACAGAAAGCAATTTATTTAAATTGCATTTTGCATATTACTGCATCTTCTTAAAAATGTTGCAAACAAGAAATAAATATTTTACAATTTACCATATCTTTGTGCTCAATATCAGCTCCATGATCCAATAATTTGATTACTACCTCCTTAAATCCAGATTTAGCAGCATTTGTTAAAGCAGACCAATTATCCTATAAAATACCAAACTCTAATTATGAAAATAATAACTCAATTTGAAAAGTTTACAATTACACCTTAGGGATAATAAATATTAATTTTAAATAAAAAAACATTTGACGAAATGAAATTTGTCATACATAGAACTGAATTCATATATGAATTCAGTAATAAGTATGCACAAGTGTTTGATTGCATTAGTAAGTCTAGAGATCTGACATTCAGAATGAATATGTAAGGACAAAAATGACTAGTTAAAATGTGTTTTCTACTTTCATAAAAGTTAATTCATAGAGAGTTGTAAAATGTTTTGGGGAAAATCGGTAGCATTAGAACTGGGATCTGCTGTATCAAATCAGTCATTTGAGAGAAAAGCATTTACAGCATTCAAAGTTAGAAAATAAAAATTTAAAACCATTTAAAGTAATTCAAGTACAAACATAAAACTATTTCTAAAAGATGTGAAAGATAAACACAAGATAAAATTTAACTGTCTTCAAGTTCATGTATTAAATATGTATATGGCTTGAAAACCAAGTAGAAATACATACAGCATCTTCAGCATTGACATCAGCTCCATGAGCTAATAATTCATTCACAATAGCTACTTGACCTTGCTGAGCAGCTATCATTAAAAGTGTTTGTCCATTCTGTAACAATAAGAATAGATTTAACAATTGCATTAATATCTATCAGATTACTTTCTAAATGACACTATACATGCAATAACTGAGAAAAGAAAACACATTTAATTTCAGAGTAGTTAAAAATTCTTAGCTCCTAAAATTCCAGTTTCATTCTTAACTAAGCAAAAATATTACCTCATCACAATCATTGGCAGTGCAATTCTTGTTCAGAAGGCAGTTTCTTAGAGTGCTCACATCACCTTCTGCAATTCTTGAGGTCAAAACAGTAAATGCAACACTCAGCTTGTTCATCTTTGCAATTGATTTGATGCCTTCACATCCTAAAACAATAAAATCAATTAATTAAAAGAAATAATTGAATTTGTTGAGATGGACAAAACCTTTTAGTTGATATGTGCCAGTATGTTGTTCGAATACCCATTTCAGATTTTATAAAATTTCCATAACAGAAGCTATGTTGGTTATTTTCTAAGGGGCAAGGGCCCATACACATACAATGAAAGCTTTATTGAAAAAAAGAAATACACCAAAGGAGGAAGTGAAGCTGTGCCAACTACAATTTGCAGGTTGCAAACGAAACGGGCAAACCCACTGTGCCATGGCAACCCCTAAATAACAGCACACACGAATGTGTAACTAAATTTGATGCCTCTTGTAATAATTTAAATGTTACATGGTACAATTTTTGCATTATACGTGATTTTGAATAGTTATGACCAAGCTTGTACTATAATCGGAATACTTATGAGAAGCAAATACTGAAGTATCTCCAAATTGCTTTTTTCCAAAGTCTTGGTCAAGAATAAGGATTGTCAGTATTTTCAAGAGAAAATCAAAGGTTGTGTTACCTTGTAAGACAACCTTTTTTTAAAAAGCGCACTTTTGAATTTTTAATTTGTATCAAAATTGATTATTTAAGTAGAACTTGATCCATTACTCCATCTATGTACCAATTATTTTGAAAAATGAATTTAAGTTTCAATTGGTATGTAATATTTTAACATAGAAAGTCATATTTGCATAGACAAACAGGTTATCACCTTTTTTTAATTTCAAAGTAGAGCAATTCTTGATGTAGTGAAACCGAAACAAAATAAATAATTGATTGGTAAAAATACAGGCCAAGTAGAAACAACAAACGCAACTGATGAGTAAGGGGAAAGCTTACACAACCACTTTCGTGACTGTGCAAAGGACTACTATTTCATTTATGGTTGTATAGTGGTATATCGTAAGGTTATGATATACAAATTAAATACCGTATCAAAACAAAACAGCCCTTACACGGATGCGAAAATGCCAGAAGCAAGATCTGAATACAAGAACAGATTGGAAGTAAATTTCAAAGGGTGAAAAAATCTACGTTTAACTATTTCTTGAAGTAATTTTGCTTAGAAAATATACAAGGCAGAGCACTTTATGTTATAATTAATTTTTTTATTTGTGATAAGAATATAAAATGAAAATTAATTACCTATGACTAATAGAAAACACTTCAACTTTTACTAATACGTCATGCTGATACTTTCTTTGGTTTCATTGTTTACATATGTTACTTCACGAAACCGAAGGATCTTGTTTATTTTGTTAGCTCTTTGTACTTAGTGCGCGCAAATACTAATTTCCCTGTTTTTATTCAATGAATGAATGCTCTTATCAATACTTTGTTGACCTAATGACTAACTCTCGTTATCAATGGCAGATTCTGAAATTATAAATGACCGAACTCCTTTGTTGGAAAGGAAAGGGAGCATTAGTAGTGTGGACTCGTGTAATAAACTTGGGTTTCGTTCCTTAGAAAACGATGATTCAACTATAACAGCAGTCATAGACACTGAAAACGTAAAATATGGTATCTCTAATGTTATTGATGTAACAGGAGATTCTGATTGCATGTCGCCGGTCGAAGGAAATTTACCTGACAGCCCAGAAACATCTGACATTGTGTGCATATTTTCTGTTGCCTTCGACACACGTGCTGGTATTTTTCTTCTTAAATGATCTATGGAAATTAAATATGTGTTGGGAATTCAAGAATTTTACATTGTTGTTTTGAACAAGTTTGTTTCTTCTGTTGAATAAATATGTAATTGTGTATAAATCCTGTTTTTATGAAATCTAAAAAATGGTGTTAAATTAATTCTATTCAAATTTTCTTCCTTTAATCTGAAATCAGATGGAAGCACCCATTCACTTAGTTAATTATATGGTGTTAAATCTTAGTATATGGCAATTTAATTAGCCCCTGTCTAGCAAAAATTTACTGGAATGATAATGTAGTCACCAACTTGGGCGATAAAGTCTTAAGTCTTGTAACATCTCATT
Source organism: Meta bourneti (assembly GCA_933210815.1). NCBI lineage: Eukaryota > Metazoa > Arthropoda > Arachnida > Araneae > Tetragnathidae > Meta > Meta bourneti. The sequence continues at coordinate 39,081,274 of OW119926.1, read as the reverse complement.
GTGCAGTCTACTGTGTTCAAGATTGAAGCTTGCTTGAGGCCCGAAAAAATATGTTATGCTTGTTTTACTATTAGAGGACATATTGTGGCATACTGCAATCTAATGAAATAAATGCTTACTTTTTAATAACACTGGTGTTTGAAAATATTTTATTTCAGTGATAGTATAAGGTGCAATCTAGCACAACAAATAAAAGAAACAGATGACCCATTCCTTGACTCACCAAAGAGGTTTAGAGCTCCACAAGGGGAGTTGTGAAGTCTAGATAAAACTGATCGCACTAATATTTTCTGTGCAAAACTAATACCAAGATCATAAATGTCAAAAATATAAATTGTTGTACAACCATATACGAGGTTTTTACTATTAATGGGGTTAATCTGTAGAAAATCAATAGGTACATCCATAGAAAAAGTTTTCATCTCATGTCAAAGCTTATTAATACTTGTCAAATCTCTTATGCACCCATGGGGGCATATCTCCTTTAGGTGTGTACAGGCTTTGCGAACCTGAGGTACTCGAGTGATCTTTTCTCTCCATGGGGTTTACTGTCTAGTAAACACTGGGATTGTGCTCCAGGAATACCCAAGCAAGCCTTTCCTGCTTTCATCCTACTACTCTGTTCCCCAATCCCTCTTTCATATTTTTTACTTGATGTCTTGTGTGTGGTGCAGCTTGGCCTAGTATGGCCCTTGTACCATAAAACTCCAAAACAACAAACCAAGTCTCTTGTGCAATTTCTATACAGAAGAGGAAGTGCTGTGTGCATGCTGCTGCACTGATTTAATTTTTTGCATGATAGTTTGTTTTTGTAATTGTTTTCCCCTTTGATGTAATGCAATTTCTAGAAGTTTTGTTAATTTCATGATTAAGGAATATCAATAACTAAACTTGTATTTAATGTTTTATGAGGGACTTTTTTTTATCTTTAGAGATTTAAAGGTATTTTTTGAAAGATTTTGCTGGACTTAATTTGCTTACTATATATTCAACGGTTAAATTTTATTTATTATGATTCTTATTTAAACTTTTTTATGTATGTCACTGAAAAGTAAACTCTTAGAAATGTCTCAATCTCATATTTGTTTTAATTCTTATAGGTAATATTATTGAATGGTATCTTCCTAGTGATTGCAATGTGGATGGTATTGAATTCAGAGCCATGGCAAGTGGCTCTCATCGCGTGCAAACTGACTTCATGTTAGTTTATTTTTTGAATTATCATTCTAATTCAACACAAATCATCAAGTATTTCTTTCTTATTCATTTGAAAATAATGTTGTCTAATGTTTTAATATTGTAAATTTAACATTGACTTCTAAGCTAGGTATCCTTAATCTAAAATTGTAAACTGATGAACGTATACTATCAAATATGGTATGTCTGCTGAAAGATATTACAAGTAATGTAAATGATTAACTGACACATTTTTATTTTAGCTATTTCAAACGAGGTCAGTTATATGGTTTAGCCTGCTTTGAAAATATGCCAGTAGATAATGCTTGTGAGAGGGGAGCAAGAATGAAATCAGTTGGTGTGTTAGCAGTAACCTATACTTCTCTGCATTTCCACATGAACTTCTTAAGGAAACAAGTCAGGTAATGTGAAATATTTAATTGTTTCTTTCAAAGCTCCTTTCATAACCATTCTACCTTTATGTATAATCCTTTTTAACTAAAGCAGGTTTTAATGATATTCTGTGATTTTATGGACATTATCGAAGTTTCCATGCATCTCAAGCTGTAATTCCACCCAATCTACATTTCTAATAGCAAACCTTTATCCTATTCTTTAGCAAAATTTAACTAAACAATCCAGATGCATCTAATGCACTTGGCATCATTCTGAAATTTTCAAAAATGCTCTCTTTAACTCAAGAGAGCTGTAGTAAATGAATGAAGCGCAAAATTACTGTTTGTCAACTGATACTTCTGAAAACATTTCGACAACTTTGTCAGCATTTTAGTTCCACTGAAAATGACATGGTAGAATAAAACGAATGCAAAACATAAATGTGAAAGTTTAAGAAAAACTTAAAACCATATTCGTATCTGAGGTCTTATTAAACTTGTGAAATAAAATTGTGAGATGAGTTTCTAAATGTAAATAACTGTTTTATTACCATTGGTAATGAAAATGTGTATTAATATTTTGATGCTTGAAATTAAAATGCTAGTGTTCATATAATCTGCATGAAAGGAGCTTTTAAAGAGATTAAATAATTTATACACGCAAGGATAAGTAATACCAACACACTCACATAAAGCATCTTCATTTGATGTTATACTGACATTCATGATCTCATAAATATCAAGCCTCTTGACTACACTCAGAATTCCTCTTCAAGTGGATTTTTCCTTTGATGTTACCGAAGAAACTGGGAAAATCAGAGAGTTGCGATCAAGACCGAGAAGCGAGCTGACGCTCATTCCTAACCTCAGCCAAACCCATCTGTCACAAAATATCTGTAAATTTGTATATAATAGCTGTAGGATGTAGGAATAAATGTTGTTGTGGTGAATCTGTTTCTAGTTATTTTATGCTACCATTTGTAACTTTCATCACTCCATCTCATCCAGTACAATAGCATACTAGTTTATAGTTTGTCATTAAGTCATACTAGCTTGAAATAGCCAATAATTGGAAACTAAATTATGAGCAATAATAGCTGATGAAAATAAGGAAAGGGGAGTAAGGAGTAACAGAACATTTTTCATCCAATTAAGTGTAGTATAATATATTTTTTATAACTTACGGAAACTTTTTTCCCAATTCAGTTATGAAAAACTTTGACCATTAATGGAAGTTTTACATTTTTACCAGAAATATAACTTTTTTAAAGAATTACTCTGCTTTGGATGACCTTCGTTAAATGTTTTCAAATTTTTTGTTACCATTAAACGTTTCTACTTTGTATTGTATTTTGTACATCTGTCTATCTTAGTTCTGAGTGTTGCAATTTGAAAGCTTAAACCAGGGAACATTTTACTTTTATTTAAAAAGTGCAAAACTGACCACAAGCAACAAAAATGTCTTAAGAAAAAAAGCACCAAAATGTCAATGGTCAATCTTTAATCTTTTTTCTTTAATCTTGATATGTTTATCTCATCCACACAAAAGGAAAATAAATTTGAAATTGCCTTTAAGGAAAACATGTTGGCAACCAAGGAAAAATATTTAGGTGCTAAATACGCCTGACTTTCTACTCTTAACTACACACTAAAATCTAAACAAACTCCTCCATTCCAAATGAGACATTTCCAATAGTGCTTTCTTAGTGAGAAAATCAAGTATATTTACTGCTTTCACTTGAATTTTCATAATTACTGATTTAATACTGGGTAAATATTTTACATTTGTGAATTCATTTAGCTCTTTCTCTTCAAGCCCAATTGATTTGCTTCCAGGAGGGTCGATTAAATAAACTAGGAAGTGCTGAGGCACCCAGTGCTTGTTGGTATCATAATGAAAACAGCTCATGTTGAAAACAATGTAGATTTCTTTATCAGAAATATCAAATTTTCTTCTAAAAAAGGCATCAGTTCAAGTATCTCCAGCGTTTCCATGAGGAAGAGGATGTCAAAATTAACTAAAAACACTGCAATATATGGACTGGTCCCATTTGTATAAAACAGCCTCTTCTGATAAAAATATTCGAGTGACACCTGTTTTCAGTTACTAAAGAAATATTCGTTGATCAGTTATCATTTTCATCCCAATCAATACTATTACCTCTTGAATATCCTGAAAGTAGTGAAGCCAATAATTTTCAGTTAAAAAAGTTTATTCTTGAAATGGTGCTGAGATGTAAATTTTTAACTTTATTTTTATAAAATAACATGTATCTTGTTTTAGGTTGTTTAATTTTCAATATGATTAAACTTTAATGAATTAAAATGGAAAATTTGATTTAAATCAGCTTTCTCTTGTCATAAAGCATCAATTTCATGCTGTTTTATTAATATTGTTCTTATGTGTATCAATAGGCAATTGCTGGAAAATCCTGGATCGTATTCTGAAATGGAAGCATATTATGAGGGCCATAAAGGATCATTCCCAACGTTTGATGCTTTTTCAGATCATTCTGATGTTTCTTCCAAGCTGTGGAATAATATCATGCCACTTATGAAAGTAAAAATATTTATATTTTTATGTATACTGCTTGACAATTGCTAAGGAACAGTTGCATTTTTCGGAATAATTCGTAATAGACATTGATTGAAGAAATGAAACTTAGTACATATTTAGTAGAGGTAGTGTGCATGTATTATTCTGCAAAATGGTACAGATTTCGCCACATGGAAAAAGAAGAAAACAAAAAAAAGATGCTCTCTGGAGCATTTCCAAACAGCCACGAAAAATGTGTCTTCCTGCCAGAATGAAACAGATATGAGTACCTCAGTAAGATGTATGATCTCCTTGGACACTAATGCACATTTTGCATCTGTTATTCATGCTGTCTACTAAATTATTGAGGATTCCTTTGGGGATATTGTCCCACTCCTCTCTGAAGGCTGTCGGGAACGCTACGTTGCAAAAATCAGTTGTTCCTTAGCAATTGTCAAGCAGTATAGGATGCTTATTTGTTGATAATTATTATTGTGTTGTGTAATTTTTCACATGAGGTAAAAATGTAAATTGCTCACTTATTTCGATGGACCTAAATGTTTTAGTTCAATCTCTTTTGCTAATTTTTTTGTGAGGTGTTCGTGACTTTCCCCCACCTTTGGCTTACAAAAATCATATTGATACAATTTGAGTAAATACATTTTTCTTTACTCTTTAATAAAAACCAATTTAATGTTTTATTTTCTAAGTAAATAAATCATTGTCAATAAAAGGATGATGGAAATTATGCACCATTGTAATTTGTAGAATAGCTATTTTCAATGTAGACTTGTATTTTTTCTAGATTACACACCCAGCTGGCTGTTTTTCCCAATTTTTGAATTTTTTTGGAGAACGTGTATTTGTTCTTTGGAAACTAGCTTTGTTGAAGAAACGCATAATTTTCTTTTCTCCGCCACCAATTGGAGTAGTTTGTTACAGGGGTAAGTACTTTAAAAAAAGCTTTGTTTTCCAATCATACATACATTACTCTGCACACAATCATACATTACTCAAAACATTTGAAGTAACAACTTCCATTTATAAAACATCCCAGTACAAAATAATATATTTAAATGGGAATTTTTTCTATATTCCTATTGTGGAAGTGATACATCATTATTGTGAAAGTTAAAAGGACAAGGCTAATACATTTTTTAATGAAAATACATAAAATATGCAAACTTAAGGTCTATTTTATTATTATCTCATCTGATGTTCTTTGTAGAATGTCAAAGAATATTTCCATAAAATTGAAACTGGTATACTGTGTGTATCACAAGAACCACTTCTGCAAAGTCTGCACCTACCTGCTTCTATAGAAACTTATTCTATCCTATTTTCTATAGGTAATGGTTGAGGAAATGTATTCAAGTTTGTTACATTTATGCACTTACTGACAAATTGAAAATATATTTATTTTTACTTGTTGAAATCTATAATAGTAAACTAACTCCTTCCAAGGCAAACATGCATCAAAATAAAATAACATCTATCAGTCACTGCTGCTCAAAATGCCTCGACACCTGACCGTGGTTCAAAATTACATAGTGTTGTCCTCGGATCTTTTCCTTCGGATGTTGATCCTGTACCATCGCCAATAGCTCATTGTGTTGCTCCAGTACGACATTAATTAAATACCTCCCTAGCTGCTCAAAATGAACAAGCTGTTTCTATAGCACCCTGTGACTTGGTAACAGGAGTATTTCTGGTAGTAGAAAGACAGCACCCTTTACAACTGGGTAGTTAAAACCTTATTTGCATGCATACTTTATTATTTGCAACAACTACTACTGTTGATTTAATAATGGCTTATTGTTTCTTTTGTGATTGAATGTGTGAAATGTGTTTCTGAGCAAAAAGAGATTATTTAGAATATATTAGAAAGCAAACATGGCTTAGTTTTAGACATCACTAACCAGTGGCTATCATTTAAATTCAAATCATAAGGAGATAGAATTTGTGACTGATCTGTAGTTTACTTTCTAACGGCTGTGTGAAAATGTTATATAGCACCCATCATACTTACTAGAGCTAAGATTTATCTAAAAATTGGTATACAGCCATATTAAAACAATCCTAAAAACAATTGAAACTGCTATGCATGGGTTTTGTTTTCATGTATACAAGATTTGTTGACCATTTTAAAAGTAGAAAAATGAATTGGACTATAAGCTTTGGAATAAAATTTGTTTGCTTTACAAAAGAATGAAAAAGAATAAATAAAACTTGAGAAATTACCTTTTATATAGATTTTAATTTTGTAAAGTGCTTCTAAAAACCAGTGTTCGTATAGTCGAAGTATCTGCTCACCAAAAGATTGGTTCCCCATTATAAAATTCGATATTCTGCTTCAATATATTTATCAATTGTATTTTAGTATTCAATATTTGATTTAACCATTTTAATTCAATTTTTTGCTATATTATTCATTAGTTCTCTAATGTCAGTCATTTCTGATTTTTCTGTCATGTTTCTATATTTCAGTGTACTGCACAATTTCTCTCACAGCACATCATTTATCCGAAATTGGTTACTGGTCTGCACAACCTTTCTTTTATGTTAATATAGCAGACATGGATAACTTAGGAACTGAGAAAGTTTATGTTGCATGTAAGTAGAATTTCATTTAGCTTAATGAAATCATGAATAATCTACGAAACATTTCGTTTATTTTTCTTTTAAGTACATTTCCTAGCATTTTGACTTCCAGCATACTTAAACATATTTTTAAAATTTAGTTCATATATAATAAAAACTACACAAGTTTATAATTATATAAGTTTCCATAGCATACACTAAACTTACCAATTGTTTTCAGTCTTTTTTCTTCAGCTGCCTCCTTACTTTAATGTGAAATTTAAAGAATGTAAATTCAAGTTTATAGTATGTTCCCTTGTGATTGGCGACTGTAAGAGCATATAACCAGACTTATATGCTTCCTCACATATTAAAGCTTATCTATTTTGGGATCTTGCACCATAAAACACAAATTAACCAAAATCCAACCTCACATATTATAATATAATCAACTAAATGTTTCTATTTATTTAGGTTTTATGAAAATATTCTGATTTTGATTTATAAGCAGTTTATATTGTTGTGGTGCATTTTCATTTTTTTATTAGGCACAACAGAAAAAATATTCCAGTCAAAAACAAGTCTTTATGACTTGTATGTGGACAACCAAAATTTTATGAGTGATATTCCTATGATACAGAAATTGATGAATGTAAGCTTTGCTGATAAAAAGAAATATGAAGAACTATCTCAATTGCAGTGAGTAGTGTCACACTTCAAGTATTTTAAAAGTATTGCATATTATTTTAGTGGATTGAAGAAGTACTAAATTAACATAAGTTAGAATAGTAAAATTCGTGTATTGAACTTTTTCAGATCTCGAAAGAACTCCCATCAAAATGGTGATGTTAACTGTGATGACGATGAAACTTGGTTCATGAGGTAGTATGAAACTATTTCTTTGAATAATGAATAATTTTGTTTGACAGTTTTTGCAGTTTAAAGATGATATAAACATGTAAATTTTCAATTGAAATATCCAGATGTGAACTTGCTCAAACAATTTGAATTATACTGCATGGAATGAATTAAAAGCTTAACAGTTATTTTGTATATCTGTCTGACATTGTTGAATATTTTAGATAGTTGATATGGATGATATTAGAGATTATCTGAAAGGAATACTTAGAAATGTAGTTTGATGACTAGTTATAAGATAAATTCCTTGTTAAATTAGTTTCCTCATTCTAAAGCAGTTTTCTTTTAATAAAATATAATCAATAAATTGTATTGAATAATAATATTTAGCTCAAAAAGTAATCAACTAATGCATGATCAGGATTGCTCAAGACTCATTTCTTTAATCTTTGATTAATGCTAGAGTTAATTTCCATTGCATGGTTGTCTAACAACCATACATTTTACAGAATATTTTATCTCAAATGAACCATTAAATTTCATTTATATGAATTGAAATGATTCTGCTGCATTTCAATCAATTTATTTTTTGAAACACCTTTAAGCATTACAAGAAAAATTATAATATCACAACTGATAAGAAAATTTATTTCAACAATTAATGTTGCTAGTGATTTTAAGCTTTTATGCTTTGAATTTTTCTGCTTGTTTAATGGACTAGATGGCAACATATTCTAATAGATATTTAGTAATAATATTGTTTTAGCTTTGCGATTTTCAACCTTTTAAAGTCTGAAGGACAATATTTTATAAAAGTTTTTAATGAAGGATTACAGCTTTCTAGCCTTTAGTATTTTCTCTCATTAATTTTTATCGAACCCTGGGCTGCCACAGGCAACTAAAAGGTGACTTTTGCTACTATTTTTCAACCTTGGTAATTCGGGGTATCTTTTAAAGCAAACTCGTCTCAAAAGTTACTAATTTCAAAAATTTTGTGACTTTTTTTTAATCGTCAAAGGTCAGTGAAAATTTAGTATTTTTAAAAATTAATGCTGGACTGAAAAAATATTTTTCGGGTTTTCCTTTAGAGAAAATTTTACAAGGGATGCCAATTTTGAAATTTTGGCTTCAAGCTGTTGCAACCATGAAAGAAAAACATCCTAATCTGTAGTTGCTAGATTGTCATAAAAGCCATCTGCTTAATAAGCATATTTTGTGCTTTGTTTAATTCGTTTTGTATCTGAATTTGAGCAACTAAAATAGATACTGAAGGGGAATTTTTGCTACTATTTTTAAAAATGTATGCTATTTTTTCACAAGTGCTTTGGTTGTGGCAAATCTCTTAACTCTAATAAGAATAATATTTTATTATTACTAAATGTCTTATTGATTAATGATTTTATAATGTGTTTATATAATTACTAGAGTGTTATTTACATAAATTAATCATTTTGAAACAATAGTATGGACATAACTTGACGTAAAACTTGGTAGTGTTTGAGTTTTGTTAACTTCTTAATGTCAGCTACGTTGTGTTTCAATAAGTCAGGATCATCTAGGATTGTAATTTGTTTTATTACCACACATAGTTTTTGCAATTGTAGGTACTTTCAAATATAGTTGTCATTTTTGTTGCACAGTAACTACAATAGTAAATTTCATTAGATCAATAGAGCCCTTAAAAATCAGAGAGAGATGAATATCGGTTTCAGTACAGTGTTACTTAGAACATGAATTCTGACACCTAAAATATGGGCACTGTCTCAAAGGGAAATGAAAATAGTTGAAATTATTATCCAATTTTAAGTACTCTGATTACTCTGAACATTGATAGAACATGTTGCTTTATCTTTAAAATCATGCTGGCCACCTCCTTCAACAGCAGTTTTTGTCAATAATCGTGCATGTACTTAATGTATCTCAAAGTTACTTGCTATCTGTAAAGCTTGTAGGAATCTGGCTCTGAAGGAAAACAAATATATATATATTAATGCACTTCTGTCAACAATAGCAATTTAGAAGAAAGTATTTGGAGATTTGATAGGAATTACCTCTTATAGGGATAATTTTCTTTCACTATACTAATTTATTTATCTGTGTTAAAGTGTGTTTTGGTGTTATACTATTGACAATTGTTTTAAAGTTTACTTCGGGTTTATCCGATTACAGAAATTATACTAGTGGTTTGTGGATTGTTAAATTAGCCAAACCTCTGGGACTAATAAATTCCCATTAATAAATATTTGTGGGTTAACCCTTGTTCAGTCTCATCTCCAATTATAAGATTGCATACTCACACAAATTATTCATACGAATACAGTTAAATATTACTAGTTTTGTTTTCATACTGACTGCAATATGCTGTGAATAGGAAGTATAAAATCTTATCAGATTTCATAACAATTAATTGACAAGCCATTTTCAACCAAGTCAAGTTTCTCTAACTGATACATACTTTCAGGTATTTCATGAATTTAAATGATAAATTGTTTCGGAAATTGCTAGAAGTTTCAAGATCAGAAGACAAGCAATGGACAATAGAGCACATGCATGCTGTAAACCTTGATCCAGTAAATGATAGAACATTCATAATGGAATTGGCTGATACTTATGGTATTGATATTGTACCTTCTGCTGATGCATTATGCTGTTCGCCTTAAAATGTGATGCTTCTATTGTAAAAAGATTTGTACATGATTGTATTATTATTTCTTATGTATTCAGATTAAATCTTTATTGTGTGTTAATCATCGAACTCAACAAAATACAAAGTTTTATTAATTTTTTGAAATTTAATTTGGACTGTTACTAAACAATTTTTGCAAAATTATTAAAACATAACTTTTTATACCTTTCCTTGCAATACGAATTGAACAAGAGATTTTCTTTACCATGTTGTTCCATCAAAACTTTATTTGTTAGACTTCTTGTTAATGTACTTTATGTCTGAAAGATTTATTTAATTTGTTATTTATTTGTCTTAATTCCAACTTTAAACTAATGTAAGGTGCATAAAATTATAACTAATGTTTAAGCCCCGGATTCTTAGGTGTTTACCTATTTAGTTCTATGCACTCTACTTCAAATCAATTAGCATATTTTTATGATTTGAAATGTTCTTAATATCTAAATCATATACCACCTATAATACTTATCTAAATTATATACCACTAAATTTGGGTTTACCTAAAATTGCTTTAGTACCTAAAAAGACCTAAAATGGTATTTGAAACCTACAAAAACCTTTTTTGAGATATTTCGACTTGAAATGCATTTTGAATACAATTTTTAAAAAGATAAAGTGGCGTTAAGACACTCATTTCAAATGTCAAAAGGTGCTGTTTTGTGAATGCATTGCATATAAAAATGACAAAACATGTGACTATTTTAGGATTAAAGACACATCTAAAGAAAAGCCTTAAAATCCATTTTGGGGTAGCTAAAAGCTATTATCTTTTTTAACATTTCATTTGTTTATCAATAACTGAGGGAAATGAGAAGAGCGACACCAATAGCATAGGTTTCATTATTAGAAATGGTGACCTCATAATGTGTGTAAACCCAATGAAATGGAGAATTTTTGTTTATATTTGTTAACGTTGTTTACATAGCACCCAACCAAAAACAATAAAAAGACTCGTTATTGGACTAGGTAAAACTAAACACCTTATTTCTTGCAGTATTTATGAAAATGTGATTGACAGTGGTGTTTGAAGTACATATATTAAATATAGATATTTCAGTTTATTTCCGTATGAAATGGATCACATTTTTCTTGATTATAAAAGTTTTTAAAATGTTATGCAAAATTGTGCATTGTGGAAAGTAAAGATGTTTTAAAATTTTGTTGCATTACGTGATTGGGGCAGGACATACATGTCGCATGATTGCCTTGCCTGAAGTATGTAGGTCTTAAGAATTATAGGCTAAATGTATGTTTGATATTTTTCATTGTCTTTAATCTTTAACTACCGATATGGTAAATCTTACAAGAGGTAACAGATTCTTTTATGCCTGGGAGCACAGTCGCGTCTACTGTTAGAGGCTGTACTACTAAGATGTTTGTCTCCTTTAAGTTCCTTTTTTCCATACAAGGGCTAGTTTGACCAAGCAAAAATTCAGGACTTTAAAATAATGGAGCATGTGCATCACATTTGTCGCGAAAATGAAGAATAATTGTAGGTAAACAAGTAATGAAATTTCTCCAATGAATTTTTCTTGATATGTATTTCTGTTGTATTCTTTCTTCAGGACTATAGTTGTTCTTTCTGAAGATTGCAAGATAGCTTTACCCTGAGAATTTATCTGCATTTGGTTGCAAGCAAATATGCAAAACTGAATTTTTTCTCCATAAATTAAACATCGAAAAAAGGAACTTAATTTTTCACCAATTCAGAGGAACAGTCCTGGAAAAAACCGTGATGCAATATTTAAGTCTACTGCAGAGGATTCTAAATCTGTCTTCTATCCATTCTGAATGTTGAACAAACCCAAATTTTTACTCTTGGAGATGTCACTACTTGTATTCGTTTAACCTCATACCTAAACAAACTAACTGTTATCTACAGATTCATACCTGATTTTTAAAATAACTTAGCTGTGTTTAATTTTCTTCTTACTGTTTGTTTAATTAACAAAACAAATTGCATCTGCTTTGTCATAAAAACTCACTAAAATGCTAAATTCCTCTGAAATTGAGTTTTTACCTAGAAAATTTCAATTGTGATATAAAATTTACATTTTGATGATGGTTGACACTGAAAAAATGTCTGACCTATTGTGGAGAATGCCATCTGACGTAATTGGCAGAAGTTCATCTAGCATTGTAAGAGAGCAAGTTGGAACAAATTCTGTTGATTTCCAGTTTAAGGTGAATCATGCAAACATGACAGTGAACTTCAATCTAAAGAAAACATTTATAAATAGGTTCTATTGCTGATTATTCTCCAAAATATCATTTTAAAAAATTTCTATAAACTTATCTAATAATCTAAAGTTATATTTTTTGTTAAAACCTATAATTACCTTAAATGGGCTTTTAAAAACCTAGATCACAGAATTGAAAAACTTAATTTAAGATTTTTAGCACCTAAAAATCCGGGGTTTACTAAAGTTATTAAAAACAACATTGTTATGTAAATGTATTTTTTGTTAAATCTATTTAAAACCAGCACTTCACTATAAGGTATACTTATCTATTCTGATATTTTTAAAACTACATATACATTGCTGCTCCTACAAATCTACTTTGAATTCAACTGAGCTTCAACACTGTTGTTGCAATGGTAAGTAGCTTTTAATTTACATAATAAATTGTTCACAATTGTACTTAGTTTAACTTGAAAAATAGTACACCTAATTTAATGAGTTACTTAAAAGCCCAAAATATATTCAATGCATTTTCTAATACTGTCCTGAAATTTTCTGAATCTCTAGAAGTAGCTTTAAATGTTCTGATGTGATTCATTAATGTATAGTTGAAGTCTTTCAGTTATCACTCCAAACAATTTTTTTCAAAAAGGGAGATTTGATAATGCCAAAAGAAAATTGCCTTTAGAAGCTACCTTAAAATGTTTTAAGGCTGGCATAACTGAACTGGAGTTAATTCATTGAGAGGAAGGTGAATTTATGTGCTATTATAAATTATATAAATTTTCTGTTTACTTTTACAAGTCTAATGCAGACAGAGTGAAATTTGATATCAAATTGTTTGTCACATCACTAGTGAAATTTAAGGTTAACATCATATTGCTAATCTGAAAAAAATTTAACTTGCATTTTTTTTCTATAATTTAGTAGTAAACAGTATTTTCAAAAAATACATTTTGTTGCTACAGATTTATCTATAATCCATTGTAAAATAGTGTTCAAAATCATTTGCTAGTCATACCTCACTGTTTAATTATGTGCCAATAATTTTATTTTATTGATCTTAAATGTTCCTAAATGTAATTCTTTCATGACTATTTGTACCTTTTATCTTTTTATTTGAAATCTAAGGCTAATCTAAAAGCTAAGGAATTATATTCAATGTCATGCAGTATGAATTTATTTCTATAGTTGTGTCAGTACGTTAGTTGAAAGAAATTAATTAATTTACAACATAGCTTTTAAAGTACTTAAATTTTAATGCTAACTAATAAACTCAATTTGTTACTTGTATAAGCTTATTTAATAATTGATTACCTTTTTTAATAGTTAGCATTAGATAAATTAGCTTCTGTAAGAGCACAATTAATCCAGATATGATTTGTGTTTGTATGTATACATAATTGTATTGATCTTTAAGGAAAGTTAAAACTGTTTCATACTTTTTTGACACTATGTAGGCAATTGTGATAGCTGAGAGGGTGGATATTTTTTAAAAAGCTATTTTCATGTTTAAATTTTATAAATACTTCATTTCTAAAACATTGTTTTCATCAATAAAAAAAATTTGAACATCACAATGGTAAAATAATTCCTGATCATTGCATTTGTATAAAACATTTGTTTGCAATTATTGATTATACTTATATGTGATTTTCTAAATTAAAATTTCTAATTTTGTAATGGAGATACAATGCACTAGGGTGGCTCTTGAATTTATGCAGTGAGAGACAGAAATAAGCTGTTTAGAATTAGCCTTTTAATAAATAATTTTTTGTACCTAATTCAAGTTTGAAAACTCATTTTAATGTGATACGTTTTAAAACAACTAATATATTTTGTTTTTCTGGGTACTTATTGTAGTATCATAATATTCAGTTATACAAGAAGGAATAAACATAAATTTATTTTTCATTACATTTACATAAATATTTCACAATTTAGTTGGCAATGTTTTTGTTGATATAATAAATCTTAGCAAATTTTGCGTTACATTTGGATAATTGAATCATTTGGAATGAAGTATGAGAATGAAATAAATATTGGCACAATTTCTGTATGTCATTACAGTCATCTCTATATTTTAATATTAAATCCATGACTGAGATTGGAAGATCCACTTGTGACAAGTCACATGCCATTTACAGCTGACACCTTTTTACATGACTTCGATTAAAGACTCCAAACAGACAAGACAGAACCGATGAAAAGTAACAAATTTAAACCACTGCTGATATGATAAGCATCATAAACTTGCAGCACATACAACCTTTGTCAAAGCTGCAATGATGAATTAAAAATAAATAAAAAATTACAAATGATTACTGAATGTAAGATTTAAATTTGAGACCTATTCTATTTTACACCTAACATAAGGGCAACATAGAGACGTATAGAAAATACCACTATGGAACTTATTGACCAAGAGGGACCCAACTGTATGAAAATTTACTTAGCAGTGTTGTACACATCCTCTACAGATGTAATTTTGTAAAATATGTGTATAATTGTAACTTTTCTATAAAATTAAAATTCTAGAATATCTCATTGAATAGTTTTCGAAAACTCGATTTCCTTGTAACAAATATCATGTATTAACAATAAATATAATTCTAGTTTAAAATTCATGTAGATTTGGGGTTATTAATTCTAAATTATATATGTTCTGAGAAATTTTGTCTTGTATTTTTAAATGAGCACTTGCATTTATTTCTCTTTATATTTTATAATCTATGAAACGGATTTGTTTTGGTAGCTTAACTTTTATTGATCAAGATCATGTTTGATATGAAATAAGAAAATGTTAGTATAAAATCTTTGTATATTTTCTTTTTAATGCATTGGGATTCCATGATATTCTAGTCATGTTAACATGTTTATTTTATTGTATGTTATTACCAAGCCATGTATTAGTATTTTTACTTGCAAATGCTGGAAACTGCTATAACTGTTTATAATATTGAGTTAAATTTTGTAACATGCAGGAAAATTTATTTTCTGACAGTCAGCTTTACATGTTTGTGCAGGTTCCATTTATGTATTAGTACATATTTCATTGTATCATTACTCAATTCATTAAAAGTAGCATGTCATAATATTGTCTATTCAAAATAATTTTCAATTGAGATCTTCATGCTGAATTAAAAATTGAACTCTTGAAAATTTTATCTTTTAGTCTTTCTAAATTATAAAAAATATATTACTTTAACATTTCATTAATGCAATCAAACTTGTATTGGCAGCTGCCTGTATTCAACAGCCATTTACCTAAATTATCATTATTTTTAGATAGACTGATCTCTGAAAGTTCCCATAGAGATTTAAAGTTTTGAAAATCTTAATTTCAGTGGCATCTATTTTATGCAGACTCAAATGCATCAGAATTAGGAAACACATTTGTATTTAAACTGAACTATATTAATATCACTAAAAATGGCAATTACCCCTCCAATTCCCAACTTCAGTGTCTTATCCCACTCTTTGGATTTGCAAATCAACATAGGAATCTTTATAAATATCCCTCTCTTTAATTTTACTGTGCCATTTTTATCTAGACCTAGAATCCTATTCAAGACATGAAAATAGTCTGTTAAAGTTAAAATGTGGAAATTAAAAACAGAATATTTTCCACATTTCAACTTAAACACACTATTAAAAAATAGAGTGCATGGAAATAAACCATTCTTACATAGTTTATACTGAGTGCTTAAGTTTTAATTATGAGAATGAAACTTTGTATCATTGTGTGTGATGCAATAATTGTAGTCAACTAATTGTAGATTAACTTTTAATCTAAAGAAAAATTTTCAGTGAAGGAATAAATAAGAATTCGTATTAAATTCAGAAACGTTTTTATTTATTTTGTAATTTTGGTTATTGTAAATAAGTGACTGAACCATTATTGAACTCCTAGCTATCAACATAATTTTTCCAGTTCTGTCTTTACTAGTTTGGTTGCATACGAATCACTTTTAGAAAAATATTTTAGTTGACTGTCTATTGTTGTATAAAATATAAAATACATTCGAGTGGTAGTGGTGGTGATTGATAGTGAAAGTATTGAGTTTTTAATAATTTACTTTATGTGAAGATTCTCAAGGCATATATGGAGATTGAGACCAAACATTCACACTGAGAATTTTTTTTGTTCTATAAAACTATAATTAGAAATTAATTTCTTAAAACTCAAATTTTAAAATAATAACCTTTCACTATTTTGTCAGTGAGAAAAATCAGCTTATAAAAATTGTAATAGGGTTGGTTCAACCCAAGTTGTGACCATTATTCAAATTACTTCATAGTAATTATTTCAGCATTCATTTCTACTTGCAGAAACAAATTTTGACATAATTTGATCCTGATAAAAAGAAATGAATTTTAAAATTATTGGAAATAAAGAACATCGTATACACATAACTTTTCAAGCTAAAATGAGTCTTTAAACATAAAGAACATAGTATAATTGTAGTATGTGATTATCATTTATTTCTAAATGCTTTTTTACTGCTTTGTTTAAAGCAGAGCTAAACATGAAAAATAATTTAATCGAGAGACTTAGTCTGAACAAAAATTTTCTTCGAAATTCACTTTATTTCATTAGTATATTTGTTAGCAATGCAACATTCTGTCAGCCTCTTTCTGAGTAGTATATTCAGTTTCTTTCTCAAGAAATTTGCAATCCTTAAATCGCATTGTAGGTAGCAGATCCATTTAATTTTGGCTTGGAACAGGAACTTGTGTGTATAACTCCTGGAAATGTTATTGTTTATCTTAATGAAAATTCAATATCCAAACAATATGCAGAAGCATGAGCTGCAGTAACTTAGGGGCCTTCATATCCAATTGAATCACTTTAAAATGAAATAGGATGAAACAAAGCAAAGAAATAAAAAATATGAATGGTATTTTGGAAAATATTTTGAGTAGGTTTTTTTGGCTGAAATAAATTTTCATTTTTTCAGTGCAAGATGAATTATATGGTGATGGACAAAAAATGATTTCTCATTGAACAAAGAAATCTGATTCAGCTATAGGAATTCATTCGTGCAATTTATTTTTAGCAATGCCTTTAGTGTCACTTTTTATTACGAAGTATGTTATTTTTTAAAATCAATAATTAGATAGGATGTATTAAGGCATATGCAACTTACAAGTGTTCTGACTCTTTGTGATCACTTACTATAATGAAACTCAAGGTTTCAATAAAGTACATCAACACATGGCATAGTTGCCACTTGTGTCAACTTAGTGTGAATCTGACTGTAAATGTTGTGCAGTGTTTCAGAAGCTAAATTCTTAAAAGGAAAAAATAATTTTTGTGAATGTTTTTCTGTTTCCTGTATATTATATAATTAATAATACACAAAGGGGGCTGATAGAAGTTCATTTTGGAATATTTTATTCACTAACCTAACAAATCAGTAATTGATGCTTCTATTTCATCTTACTTTTTAGAGATTTGCATCAAGAAAAGAAATTCTATTGTGCTACAAGTAGGCATTAAAAACTTCCAAAAATAATTTTATTTTCCTGTATACATGTATTGTTAAAACATTAAAAATTTTATGTGTTGATTACACATTGTTATGGTTTAGCTATATTTGCTTAGCTATTAAGCTAAAGTAAATTAGAATCAATACTAATTGAAAAATATAACACTCTTGTTATCTTTACTTATTGTTTATAAAATTTTACTTATATGTACCATCAATTGTTTTTAAAAGCTGTTTTCAAGATTTATTTGTTTTTATTTTGTGGCACAAGTTTTGTTGAACTTTTATAATTTTACTAAGTATATATGGGTGGAATTCAGAAATATGTAATGAAAGGTTATTTTCGAATATCTTAAAACTTGTGTCATTAGTATTTTTATTGAAGTAGCTCTTAAATGCATTCCAAATCAAAACCATTCTCAGGTTTATGACTTTGTGATCTGCCTGTGCCTATGTTTATGGTCTTTTATTTTAAGTGAAAATAAAATTTCTTTTGAGAAAAAGTGTTTTTTATTACTAGCATGTAATACTACACTCATGTCCAAAATTATATTTACATGCATAAAATCACGGATTTCTCAGAAACAACTATAATTTTGTGTGAAATGATGCATAACACATAAATACAAAGGGAAAAAATTAAGAGCACTGTATATGATATAAAACTGTAGCATGAAACAATAAAAATGGCAATATGTGACAAGGAGAGTTCAGAAAAAAAAAAAGAATAACTCAGAAAAATATTAAGGCTTATGAATTTAATATGGAATGTAATCTCCCCTGACGTGTACACACATATCACAACGTGTTTTAATGCTAGCAATAATGTTAACCACAGTTTGTGTAATTAAGTTCCTCTCCTCCAGCAATGCGGTCTTCAGGGCATTTATGTCTCTAGGATGTCTCCGTGCAACTGCTTTTCCAAGGTAGTCCCATAAGTTCTCTATCGGGTTCAGATCAGGAGGTTTTGCAGGCCACGGTATTCGCTCAATGGCTGCACTTTCAAGGAATTCGTCAACGAGGTTTGCTCGATGTGGACGAGCATTATCGTCCATAAATAAAAAGTCAGATCCATATGCACCTATGAAAAATCTTGCATAAGGTTCTAAGACCTCATCCCGATATCTCTGGCCGGTCGCAGATCCGCTGTTGAAAACGTGTAGGGGAATACGTCCATCGAACATTATTCCTGCACTACCGAAACGGTCACGTTCCATAATGTTCGAAGGAAGATTTTGTATTCCTGGCTCCCTCCAGATGTAAACACGTTTAAAATCATGTTAAACTAAACCTCGACTCATCGGTAAAGAGAACATGGGTCCATTGGTGTTCACTCCAGTTCTGATGTTTTTTGCACCAATTAAAGCGATCCCTATTTTGTTGTGAAGATAGTGAAACACATACCCTTGACTTTCTGGCATAAAGGCCTTTTTCATTAAGCCTTCTGTATACAGTTTGCAATGATATAACAGTTACAGTGGCGGCTGCAACCTCTGAACTTAACTTCCGAGCAGTAGACTTGTTACGACGGGCAGTTATTCCCAGATATCGATCTTGAGAAGCAGTTATTCGTTTACGACCTTGTCCAGTCCTTACAACAGTTCTAGAGTTTTGAAATTGTTTCCATAGCGTAGAGACTTGAAATATTCACAAATCTCGCTGCTTCCATGATTGTCTGCCCCGCTTCTAAGCGGCCAATAAAATTTGCCACTTCAGATTCTTCCAAATTATACTTGGGAGCCATAACAAACCGTTTTGAGTCCTTACACACTGAAATCAAACACTATTGCAGAAATTCACTTTGCGCAAAGCGCTTGATTCACCGTTGTATGATGTAACGCCTTGATTTGCACATCAGAAACCGTTTGATCACTTTTGATTGGATAATGCTAATTAGGCTTGTCTTTCACACATTCCCTGCAAAAATGGATTACATCGATTGGATATTTCATGAAATTTCATTATTTCTGAGTATGTAAAGATAAATTTGGACATGAGTGTATTAAAATTTTAGTAACTATAGGAAGTAACTTTTTTAAATGTAGAGAATATGAGGCGTGTCACAGCAAAAGGACCTATATCCACTTCCATATTTGTGAAAAACTGTTGAGAATAAAGCATAAATGGTAATAGCCACAAAACGAATTATTCTTACCAACTCATAATATCAAAATGAACAAAGAAAGTAAACGTAAAATGTATAAAAGAGATGTAACGTAGCTTCAAAATTTGGATATGGAACCTTTTGCTGTAACAAAATGGATAAAGGAACTTTTGCGCCAAGAACATGAGGATATAGGTCGTTTTGACACAATAACGTACTCAGATACAATGAACTAGCTAACCTTTATTTTCATTATTTGAAATCATTACTTGCCTACAAAAAACAGAACTAAAACTGAAAAATCAACAACGTACGTTTTAGAAAACAAGTTCTGAAAACATTACACTCGTTCAGCATGTCGCTCATATGCATGCCCTTCACAAAACTCATCTGCACCGCGGTCTTCCGTGTCATCGGCTGACATCTCGGCCGTGTTTCCCAAGACCACATTTTTGTAGAAAGTATTCTGCCATTGTGTCCCAGGTTTCGCCAAAGTGCTTCTTTAAAAGGTTTTTAACATCATTAATCTTGGCTGCTTTCAACGTGACTCCCAATGGTATTTCATCTGGCAATGCGATCGACCTTATTTTAACACCCTTTTTAAAAATCAATAGGCATTCTACCAGTAGTCAGAAATTTCTAGCCAAAGACTGAACTCTTGCGTGATATTTGGAGGACATTGACGAAGACTTGCTGACACACACGTATACAAAATTTGTCGGTACAGGAAACTTGAATGAAGTTCGTACTAACTTTTTCGTAGAGTTACTACTATCTCCAGGCGTCCGTCTAGCTTTTCTCGGTTCCGATGGGTAATACTATCGTTCATATTCACTAAACCAAAGAAATGTTACCACAATCCAACACTGCAAGACTAAAATGAACATCGAAAGACACCCGTTGCTAAACGTAAACAATTATTACAAACAATGACAATAAAACCAGACCGAATGAGTTAACACTGACGAAACTTACCCTTCACCGCGGAATTTCGAGAGATCTGATTGGTTCGTTGGATATAGGCCTGTTTGACGCGTTCATGCTTGTAAATATGGAACCTTCTGCCGCGACATCCGATGTTTGATTGTATTTTTCCACGGGATAAAACCCTCTTTGACACATCAACAATTTACCAGTATATGCGTCGAGCTGCACAGCTGTTAAAACAGCTTTGAACTCATTTTCAACCGAAAATGGATATAGGCCCTTTTGCAGTGACACGCCTCATATATAAAAACAGAACATACTATGAGATATAACTATGAGCTTGTGGAATAGCACTTAAATGTATTTTTAAATCATTACTGAAACAAACTACCAATCCTAGCAGGAATATTATTTTTTCTGTAACTTTGCAGTACATTTTATTTTATCAGATATTCTAGACATGTAATTAATTGAGGGGAGTTACTGCCTTCCCACAGCCTTTTTAAGGCCTGTGGAAACCCGATACTCTGTCATTTCAGTTTAGTTTTCAAAGGCCCTTAATGTCTGCTTAAAGTCTTCAAAAATTTTATAAAGCCTTATTTTGACAACATACAAACTTCATTTTGCCTGCGTTCGAAAAACAAGATCAATGATACATGATCTTAGAAAAGTATCATTGCTATTGTTTTTAGTTAGTGTAAAGAGACCTATATTGAATCGGGATTTTTGAAATTCACCCTGCCTATAGGAGAGGGATAAGAATATAATTGGGGGGAGGGCGTTGTGGGTCTTGAAAAATAATCAAATTCATTTGCTTATTTTCCTTGTTACTTAAGAGTGATAAATTGGATACAAGGGGAGTCTTGTCATGTAAATGCAACCGCAATAAAATTGTTTTACAATTTATTGATTTCATATTTATTCTAATATAGCGTTAAGTAAAGACAGTGCTTTTTTGTCATAGAACACCGGAACAACGTTCCGGCACCTTTTTTACGACGGATTTTCCAAGTTTTAAAAGTAATTTAAAAATGTGATGTTTGGTCCACGTGGGCGCAACAGTTTAGCTCACTTCGAAACATTTTTTTGATTTAGCTCACTTTATAAAAATTTTGAAGACTAAGCAGACATTAAGGACCTTTGAAAATTAAAGAATCTGCTGCACATAAAGCAAAAAAATAGTTGCTAAAAGCGAAAAAATGAATCGAGAATGTTTTCGAACTGCATATCAAGTAGCAAAGGAAAATCAATCATTCCATCATTTGAAACTGAAATTGATCTGCAATAACTGAACGGAATTGAAATGGGTCGTGTTCTTCATTCTACAAATGCGTGTATTAACACTGTTAATCTTTCAAGTGAAGAAATGAGGAAAATTGGTAAAGAAAATGGGTAAAAAATTATTAAATCCAATAATAAAATTTTATTGATAATTGATTAATCAACCACAATAAGCAAAAAGACTACCCTCATAGTATATGTTCGATGCAGTATCGAAGGTGTTGGAATAAATTCACCGATAAATATGTTTTTGGACTTGGTAGAACTTGGGAAAAGTAACGGCATAAGGAGTATTTGATTCCTTCCTCCATTGTCTTCACTCTTATGGAATGACAGATTATTTAAAAATATATTTGGTTTCTTTGGCGTGCGACGGCGCTGCTGTGATGTTAGGGTGTAAAAGTGGAATGAAAAAATTGCTTTCAGAACGTTTTCCTTCTATTATAGTTGGGCATTGTGGTAATCAGACTAGAATTATCAGTAAGTGAGGCTGTCAAGGAAACTTCAGGAATAAATAGATTCAAATCATTTATTGATAAACTTTACGTTATATATGCTTCGGCAAAGAATAGTAGAGATGCATTTACGTGCAGAATTATTGGGGGCTGAGCTGCTGAAAATTGGAAGAATTTTAAGTACCCGATGGGGTGTCATCTAGTTTGCGTACAGTTTTGACTGTGTGGAATGATTTTGAATCCCTTGTGTATCATTTTGAAGAAACAATGCATGATCCTATAAGAGATAAAATGATAAATGCACTTATGATGGCTTGAAAAGAAAAATTACATCTACAGAATTTTTATTAGACTAGGATTAATGTGTGACTCTCTCGAAGAATTATCAGAATTAAGTTTGGACCTACAGGACCGCAACATGGACCTGTACAAGGTAAATAAGAAAATAAAAATGCTGGTACTAGTTTTTGAAGACAGAACTTTGGGCCATATTATAAATGCGCTGTTGCTGCTGTATGTGAACGCTTTCGTGAAGTTTTGCTCCATGAAAATGATTCAAGAAAGGATCCTCCTATTGATCCAAGTATATTTTATACAAAATTGAAAGAGTCAATCGAAAAAAGATTGCCGATGAGTTGGCATTGGTCTCGCGTACTTGATCAAAAACATTAGCCTGAAGATGTTAATAGTCAACTGACATTTGGAGAAGTGGAAATTATAAACTTGTCAATCAGACTGCAACTAAATGAAAGGGAAATGATCGTGGATTCCGTGAATACATTCTCGAAAAGTCGTATCCAGCAAAACTGTTGCATTTGATACGGACTCTGAATACCATTCCCATTTCTTCACGTGAATGAATGTGAACGCGGGTTTTCGCAGATGAATCTAATTGCCACCCCAACAAGAGCTTCGTTGAAGACTAAGACAATTCTAGCACTTTTGTTCATCAAACTTATTGGACCACCTCTGAGACTTTTCGATCCTTCAAAGTATGTTGATTTGTGGTTACTCAGAGGATGACATTCGGTCATAGATACTAACAGTAAGGAAAGGAGTCGAGAAGATTTGTCGGACGAGAATTGGACAAAACTTTGGAATTTACTATGAATATTTGCCTTTTACAATACACAAATTATACTTAAATGCAATATATTAAATTTATGTTAAGAACTGAATACATAATTTTTTTAATAAAAGATTAACAAGATGTGAATTCCGGCACCTTTTTTCTTACAAAAAAGCACTGAGTAAAGGAGTTATGAAATTTTAATACTCTGGGCCCTTAAAAGTAGCACTTGGGAGTTTCTTATGTGCATTCACGTATTAATTTACTTTGACGGATGTTAAATGAAACCCTTAAAATATATTAAATAGCATTAAAAAGGCCCTAATTATTTTGCTCAATGAGTGGTAATCCTGCATATGATTTTGATATTAGATCAATATGACGTGCATGCAAAAAATTTTGCCATAAATATTTTTCAGCTTGTCCATTAGGGTAAAATTATGTCAACCAAAATTTTTTATGAATGCTTTCGAATCTGAAAAACGAATGTTCTTAAAACCTTTTTACTTCTAGATACACTTTATTTCAGAGCTGCTTACACCTAGAGACCCGAACCCTTTGTCTCCCTCTAATTTTTGTAAGTGGGACCTATTACATCTAAACTTAAGGAATAAATATCAAAATTATACTGATGTGTGATTAATGAAATGTTCATTAAAATGAGTTGTTCTGAAACACGCTCACACATGAAGCAACTGCTTTGTTTCGTTATGCATCTTAACAAACAATAAATAAACACAGGTTACTCAATTTAGGTTAGGATGACAGCAGAGCAAGTTATTGCTCAATAACCTTCACTTCTCTCATCCTAACCTCCCGATTCATCCTCATAGAGAATATTTCGACGGGTAGTGGAAAACTAACACCTGCACGAAAAAATATAGCATGCTTTACTAGGTTGCCAGAAAAGATTCTCCACCAAAATGCAGCCAATAGGAATTTCGCTCGAAAACAATAAAAAAATGTAAACAATTTCATTTAAATATCCTTTGGATCGTTTTTTTTTCAGAGATATTTGGAACAGGAAAAACGTTGTGCGGTTAGCATAATTCATGTGAGCTGTGATTTTGTATGGACCCACTAACGTTATTTACAATAACTCGATGTCAACACTTCTACGAATCATACCGAATGCAATCGAAAGGCTTCGAAGTGAAAACGAAGTATCAAGTAATTTTGAAAGATCTTTCTTTTCTACATATAATGTTCGCTACTTAAAATTCCATTCACATGTAAATATTTATAATTTGTTTCAATTGGCAACAAGACCAAAGAATCGTTTCCTTGGAAATATATTTGAGATTTATATGATGTTTATCGTCTGCGCTTATACACATAAAGTGTTCTGATATATTTCCTAATCTATTGTACATTCTTTTTATGTCCTGAGGATCTAAACATGGTAAGTAGAAAATTTTATCAATTCGAATTAGTTTATGATACAATAGTTATGAATAGCGGTTAAAGAAATTGTTAACTAAAATAATCAGCCTGTATTTTATTAGCAGGAAATTGCTATTAACAAAGCATAGAAAATTAGCTTATTTATTATTTAAATGTTCTGATTGCTTGTTTCAAAATTTTAATGTAATATAAAGGCTTATACTATGTAAATATATTTCCAAATCACTATACTTTTTATAATCTTCTGGAATCCGCAACATTGTTCTGTTAAACATAGAAAACTTTGAAGATATCGAAACTATTTGTTCTTTATTGAAACTTCGGTAACATGCAAAACTCCACAAGTTTGGTTATTTTAAGAGTAAAATTTGCCGAGATTTTTATGATTTAAATTTAAACGTCAGCAAATCCATCATTTCAGCTGAATTTTTGGAACCGTATAAAATTAAAACATTTCAGAAAAATTGCTTAACACTTCATTTAATAATATAACTGAAACAAAGTTTAAGTATCCCTAAAAATTACTTCGAATAATTTGTTTTGGTGGTATTAAAAGTTCGTAAAGGTTTGATAACAAGTTGTCATGAATCAGTTTTAAATCATTTGTGTAGGACTCACAATTTTTAATCATTTTTCTAGGACTCAATTTCCGAGCACAAAAAAGTGCTGTGCATTTAAGCTGCCAATATCAGTAATTTTGCTTGTAATGGTCGAAAATTTAAATTTTATGTATTATTGTATGAAAAAATGTTTAATAATTGGACATATATATGACTGGTTCGTATAAAAAGTTAACTTGCGTATTTTAAAAAAATATACCCCTTTATTCAAACTTGTTACGAGATAAATGGCTATCTTATTTGAGACATTTTTGGATATACAAGTGGAGATTTTTTAATAGGTCGTAAAATAATTTGAACTTGATGCTAGATTTTGTTAACAACTTTTCGCTAGAATTTCGTTAAGAATGCCCGCATTGCAAGAAATTCCATTTGCAACTACTGGTTCTGGAAATGTATTTCTTAGGCTTTTTCTTTTTCAGTTTTTGATAGTTTTTCAAGTTTTTAGCAGTGTTTCAATTTTATCTTGGGTGTGAAAAACTTTTTCGAGTCACCATCTTTCATCAATTTCGCTTTTACTATCGATAAAACACAAAACAAATAAATCAACTACCACCTTCTGTCACCAAAAAATCTGATCTCTCCTTCAACGTAAAACAATTTCTGTTGGTTGAATCATTTACACCCGAGTGTTCACATGGAGTGTTTCTAATGCGCATTTGATAAAGAGATTTTCGAGCGCTTCTCATGTCTACAGCAACCGGTGCTTTTACAAGGTAAAATTCCCTTCTGCATTAAATTGTGTTTTTTATTATCCTAGTCCAAGATTCTATTTTCGCGATCGAAAAAAACAGTGAAAATGTCAACGGATTTCAAATCTGAGTAAAATTTTACTTATTAGTGATGGAAGTATTCGAATACAAAAGTACTCGTGTACTCGATACTTAAAAGTAATCGTTGTACTCGATTCTTTTCCAAAGTATTCAAATACGAATGTATCCAGATATAAGTATTCGAATACCAATGTATTCAGATACAAGTATTCGAATACCAAAATACTCGGATCCAAGGTATTCAAATACAAGAGTATTTATTCATCCTAGGTACTCGGATGCCAAAAGTATATGTGTATTCGAATACCAGAGTAGTCATCTTAAGTAGCAGTGTCACATTGCATGGGTATCCATGGTTCTCATTAGTGTTATGTTTCTAGTTTCGATTTTGCTTTTTCCAATTTTAAATGTCTTGAAAATGCATGTGAAGTGTCGAAAAATTTCATCGATTAAGAGATTGGATTTGAAATTTTCTGGAAACACACAATTTCCCACAAACAGGCAGGTTTTTTCAGTAAAGTACATATATGGTTTGCCTTTTATTTTTGAAAATCAAGTTGGAAGTTTGTTTAATTTTAATTATTTATTCTTAGTTTTTTTTAAATTCAATTTAATTTTCAAGCTTTTTTGTTTCTGACATTTAAAATATTTCTGCAAATATACAAAAATGCTTGATATGCTTTTCTTTCTCTTCGAGTAAAATAACGTTATTTCATTCTTAAGATGGCTGTTATTTTCTTTAAAATATCTGACAATAACTCAAATTCTCTTTTAAAATATCTGACAAAATCTTTATTAAGATAATAAAATGATTATGAATATTTTTTTCTGCTTTGACTCTTCCTCTTCTCACACCTGCGTACTCCAAACAGTGGTTGCAAAAATAAAAAGCTAATTTCCAGGAACAAGATTTGATTATCTAATGTAATTTATTTTGTAACTATTTCCGGAACCATTCTTGTACTTAGATCAACCGAGATGTGCCACTTTTTATGATAAATTTACCGAAATAATTTTAAAGTTTCAAATCCTGGTATTAAAACTGACAAAATACTTTTTACATTCATACAAACTTATAGAGTTTTGTATAAAAACTTTCATTCTTATCTTCGGGGCTCCCTCCAAAATAAAATTCTGGCTACATTTCCTGTCAAAAGTGATTATTAACGATTACCTCAAAATGTGGTAGAAAATCAAATCTTTCCAATACAAAAACTAAAATTTAAAAATCATGATTTGTAAAATCAAGATAAAAAATACTTGACGCATATTTACAATTGCAGACGCATATTTATAATTATGCGTGACCAGAAAATTCAGCGATTTGTACATGGGATTAATTTTTGATGTTCTTCAAAATACAATTGAGGCGTTTAGATTCAAACCCGGCTCAATCCATTTTCATAAATTTTACAGGAGACACTAGCGCCTAGACTGGAAACGTTGGATCGAGCACTTTTGATCTAAACCCATGAGTTTGAATGAATTTTTAGATTGGATTGAGCCGCTTTAGGTCAATACTCCTTTGCTAGGTGATCTAATGCATTGAGAACTTGTGCAAATAAACTATTTTTTAAAAATTGTGGATTGAGGCGGTTTTGAAACTAATCGCCTCAATTTGTCTACAGCAGAGACGTAACTAGGTTAGTTTCCACCCGGGGCAAGAACTCGCCTTGGTGCCCCCCCCACACCGACCAACCAAACCAAAACCCTCCCCGACAACACCTGATATCGCCACCACACATTAATTCCACTAGTCCAAATCTTTTTATTAAACTTAAATGGTAAATGCTTGATTTCAAAGGTAAATAGATTAATTTGCAGCAATTTCATTTTTAATACAAGATAAAATATCTCATTAATTCTAAGATATTTCATTGACAAATAATCGAAGAGTAGCATGTTTGGTATATTCTTTCATACTTATAATCGCTGCAAATGAAATGAAAAGGTTTTGTCAAATGATATCGGGATATGTGTGGGCTGCATCAAAATCAACAGACTGTTGCTTTAGAATAGGATATTTAATTATGATAAATACAGAGGCTGTTCGGACATTTTTTTAATGATTTTGATGAGCTGTAAAAAAATTGTATGTTACGAAATAATTTCATTTTCGCAGCAGTTGAATAGTTAAAGCAGTGATTCTCAACCACTGTGCCGCGGCACTTTTGTGTGCCGCCAAATTTTAGAAAATAAAAATTATGATTTTGTTCATTTGTTGGAAGATGAAATATGGTGTGCTAAACTAGCTTACTTATCAGACATTTTTGTTATTTTTAATAACATAAATTCAAGTATGCAAGGGCCGAAAGAAAATATATTAAACTCAATAGATAAATTGGTGGGATTCCAAAAGCAAATAACTTTATGGAAGAATAAAGCTCAGGAAGGCAATTTGGAAAAGTTTGAATCAGTCCCAAAAGATTTTAATAAAACTATTCATAAAATTGTTATTTACCATTTGACAACATTAGAGGAGATAATTATTCATTGTTTCCCAAATTTAGGTATAAAAAAATTTGATTGGGTTCGTAATCCATTTGTGATAACGGATATTTCTGTATTTGAATTAACTTTGAATGAAGAGGAAGAACTAATTTCGCTTTCTAATAATCGAGATTTAATTTTAAAATATTCGGAAGAATCAATTAATTCATTTTGGATTAACATTAGATGCGATTATCCCATGATAGCCAAAAAAGCTTTAAAAATATTATTACAATTTTCTACATCTTATTTGTGTGAATTCGGATTTTTAGTATTAACCAACATAAAAACGAAAAAAAGATCGAGACTGTTAAATGTAGAAGACGATATGAGAGTAGCATTGTCATTTTTACGACCAAATATAAATGAAATTATGAAAAAACATCAAGCTCAAATTTCTCATTAAAAGTATTCTTATTATTACCTTGTAATTAATCCCTTAATAAACGTACTGTTGTTTTTGTAGTACATATTATATTATTTTATTTTACATTCGCAATTATTACCATAAACTATTTTACAGTGTATTATAGGTAAGTAAACAACTTTTAAACTTATCTTTTTCTTTGTGTGCCGCCAAATTTTGAAATCGTTAAAAGTGTGCCGCGACAAAAAAAAGTTGAGAATCACTGCGTTAAAGTATAACTTATCGTCTGCTAACTCAGAGTTTTGTTTACTTTCAAAATGGCGCTTTTAAATAAGCAATGGATGGAAGGCTGTTTCCGCACTTTCCGAAGAGAATTATGCTTATTCAATTACTCAAAAACACTTTAAAAATTATGTTTTTCTATATCTAAAGGTACGATAAGTAATATTATTAATGAGAAAGTAATAAACGCGTAAAAGTGGAAAAATACTTCCAAATACGTATCCAAAAAAGAAAAGAATTTCTGAGAATAATTGTAAGGTAAGATCTTTAATTTTAAAAGAGAATCCGCCAAGTCAAAGAACTATTACAAAGTCATCAAAAGTTCAGTTTCAAATGTAAATAAAATAATAACAGTGATTTGAATCTTAAAAAGGCCAAAAAATGTAATGTTCATCGCCTATCTCCACGACATATTGCAGAAAGCAGAACTCGCTGCAAAATTCTGTATGAGAAGCATTTAGCTGGAGAAAGATGGAAAAATGTTGTGGCAATAGACGAGGCGTGGGTGTATTTAAAAGATTGCAATAAAAAAGAACAATTTATTATCATAAAAGAGGAGAAAAATCTTAAAACGTGGTTCAACTTTGTAACTTTAACGTGAGAACTTTCTCTAAGAAATTTATGATTGTTGCCGCTTTTGCATATAACGGAAAATTAAAATTAAAAAGGAGGGGATGTAAAAATCAACTCCCACAGATTATCAAGACCCTATATTATCCCCATTATTCAAAAAAGAAATACTATATCTTTACCCAAAGTGCCAACAATCAGTAGAACTGCATCAGGATAAAGCAAGCAGCCTCACATCTAAATCGACTATTAAATTCGTAGAAAAAATGGAACAATAAACTGATATCAAGTCAATAAATACCCTTTACTGATATTCCTGCTAAATATCCAGATGTCTCACCCATGGACTTTTGTGCTTTTGGACTTTTAAAAAGAGAATTACCGAAACGGCGACCGAAAACCATTCAAGGATTTTGGAAAACTAAAACAAGAATTAATAACAGATTTTACTCAAGTTATTATCTTGAGTATTAGACATTTTTCACAATATCTTAATCTATTGACAAAATGTGAAAAAAAAAACAAATTTAAACACAGAAAGCTTGAACTAAAACTTAACTTGACGGGCTTTTTCGGCTGCAAACATTTTTACAATGCTCAAAAAATAGCTTTGAAACTAACTTGGCTCTATTGATATGATGCTCAGGTTGGTTAGTCGTTGTTGTCCTGTTAAGTTTAGGAGACAATTTTTTATGATCTTGTTTGCTAAAACTCCTTTCATTTGAGGCGACTGAGACTGGTATTGTGAGGAAAATTCTCAATGCTGTCGTTATGTTGGTGAACGCGTCTTCAAGTCCGTTCTTGTATATTAACGTCAGAAGACCTGATGGTGTAGCCGTTTTCATATTAGGGCTTAAATCCAAGGCATGATACTTGAAACTCTCCACTTCTATCGCCAGCTAGTCCTTGTCTGTCTTCTTTATATGTGATAGCTAACTCAAGTGCCTGGTTCTTCAATTCTTCTCCATTGTTTCAAACCGAGCTCCATTGAGGAAACCAAATAAAATATTCATGTTTTGAATGACTTGAAACCTTTGCATCAGTTCATTCAGAATCCGATCTATTATTTGTATAATAAATAATCTGAACTTTTTTTTCTTCTGAGAATTCATAGCTTTCAACTTCTGAGGATCTAGATTAAGCTTTCCAGCTATTTCTTCACATTCTGCATTTAGCTCCTTTTATTGTTTTTGTAGTCTACCAATAAGTTTTTCCTCTTCATTTTTTATCATACGTAAATATCTATATTAAAAAATATTCGGCCAATTTAGCGCCCCCACAATCCGGCGCCCGGGGCAGATGCCCCGTCTGCCCCCCTCTAGTTACGTCTCTGGTCTACAGTTCAAATAGATTAATAAATTATATTTAAATAATTATAAAATTTTTTAAATATAATTCAGATTTAAAATTTGAGTTTTGTGAAAAATAAATTCCTTTTTTAAGTTCTGCTTGTTCAAAATATTTTATAAAAAATAGAATAAATTTGATTGTCTTGTCAAAAATTATCATAAAAAGAACAACCCATCAAATCCCTCTTGTAGTGGATTCGAACCGTGAACCGGAATGGCACAAACCCAATGCTCTAACCACTATGCCAAGGAAGATAGGAATGGTGTTGATTAATTGTTTTGACGTTAATTTGTCACGAAACCGTTTGAGTGTCACGAAAACCGTTGATCACGAAAAATTTTATAACTCGAAAACTAGATGATACATAAATCAACGATATCGTGTTAAATAGAGCATTAAAGTAAGCACGTTTTAAATGCTCATTGACCTTGCGCTAACGTCATCGGCTGGTGCAATCAGAGCGCCAAGTTGAGTCAAGAAAATGAGTACTTCCGTGCACATCAATTTAGTCTAGCTCGGGCCTCCTTTGTGTGTGCGCGATCACGACGTTTGAGGTGTTATTTGTTTCGTCTCTTTCCGTTTTATAAATAACAGTATTAATAAAACCTAAATATTGAATACTTTAGATATCGAACGTCTAAGAACGAAAATTTCAAAATGTCCAAATATATGCATACTAAACACCAGAAAAATTATAGAAAATGTCCAGGAAGAAAGACCGAGCGATGGAAAATCCAAGAATACCCAGTCACGTTGGCGGGGTGTGGAAGTTCAGATGTTGCCTCGTCATTTGACCGTGGTTCAAAATTACGTGGTGATGTCATCGGATCTTTCCCTTTGGGAATGATCCCGGACAGTCATCAATAACCCGTTGTGTTGCTTTAGTGTGGCGTTAATTAAAATATCTACCTACCAAAAACACCCAGATGTCCGATGGTGAGCGTCAACGGGAGTGCTTGAAAGCACATCTGATGACAAAAACGTTTCATTATCAAGTGATGGAGTTGAACCCACGGATGTCGGTGATGAGTCATCAACAGAAATTAAATTCCTTAAACCGTGTTGTACAAACTCATTTCTTTCGCTCTTATTCGCCATGTGTCGCACTGACGTATTCTACGCCTTAACCTTAGGGGCCGTATATGTATTCGAATACTCGATACTTGAAAGTACTCGAATACCAAGTATTCGATTCTCAAAAGTACTCGATTCTACCTATCACTACTTCTAATCGGTACCAAAAATACGATTTTCCCAAAATGTTTTTCCTTTATCCTAATAATCTTATTGCGAAACGCATTTTGGATACAAAACTAATTTATTGCTTTCTTGTATTTTGTTGCCCCTTATCAACTGTTTTATTTTACCAGCCATGTTAAAAATAGCATAAAAATCTTTCTTTCCAACAGAGAAAAACCTATAATCAATTTTCCAGTGCTCATCAAACTCCAATTTTGCTGACTTAAAAATGTCTAAAGTTCCAAAAATGACCTAAAAACACGGAAAATGACGTAAAAACGTGATTGATATACTTTCGACTAGCAAAATATCATTTTTCTAAAATCCTTACTGTGCGTTTTGATGCAATGCCACTTCCATCAATCTCGGAATACATTTTTGGTCAAGGAGCTAATATGCACCAGCGGATCACTGGGAAGTTTTTTTTCTTCAAATTGTGGCATTATTAAAAGTTTTCATTAACAACTCAAAAATCACAAAGTATTTTTGTGAATGATATTTTTACTGTCAAGACTAGAGGAAAAACCCACTCACTCTTTTGAGAAATATTTGTTTTGCGTTTGGGATGATCACGGATTTTTTGGGCACAAGATGCTTGAGCAGCTCGTGTTTCCTTCATTCTCTAATTTTTATTTAATTTTCCTTCAAATAAATTTGCATATTTCATAAAAATATATCTCTGAATATCTTAATAATTAGTATTAGGAAAGAAATAATTAATATATCAATATAAGAAACACATTTTATAACAATACATAATTTTCTAAGAGTCCCGATTATCCGCAATGAAAATCAATCCTTCAGCTTACTCTATTTTGTTGTCCGTTTTGTAGCACAAATGAAATCGCGAATGAGATTACGATTGGGAGAAATGTAAAAAAATTATTAAAACTCTGGACAATACGAAAAACTTATGCTAATACTAAAAAAGATTAAAATGCTCTAAAAAATCTCGAAAAATGACAGATTGTAAAAATAATTTCCATCTACTCGGATATGTAATATAAAATTTTAGTAAAAGTAGTTACACAATAATAACAGTAATAACATAAACTGTATGATTAAAATATATTGTATGAAACGAGCTCAGTATAAAACATACGGCAATTAAGTTATTTCAAAAACCATATCTTGATCAATTCAAGTTTAATTTAATACACGATGATGGCAAAAAAATGAATGAAAATTGCAACTCATCTTACAAATTTCACGTTGAAGACATTAAAAAATAAGTTTAAATTTGGGCTTTTTGTATGGAATGTTTCATTTTAGCTCTGTTTTTAAGACGCTTGAGGCATATGAAAAGACATTTATCTATATGCGTCAGAAGTAAAATTACCAACTATTCTCTCTCCCTTTTGTTGTATTCATATTTTTATAATAAAAGTTTTGCTTCTAATCCGGATAAATTTTTTCAAAATATGGAATCTTACTAAATTTTCATCCTATTTTAAAAAGCTGATTAATAATTAATAATATTAATTAATTAGTAGATAATGCCAACAAAATACTATATTAAAGTGATATCTACTCTATTAAATCGAAATAAATACTCCTTTTTGGGTTCATTATGAATATCTTGATCAAATGCAGTTGAAATGTGTATCGCAAAAATATTAGATACAATAGAAAAGTTATTTACTTAAAGAACATTTATTTTTTATCGTTTGTAAAAAAATTTTACGCAGATTCTCGAAATTCGTTGAAATTTTTACTCTGTCGTCGCGAAAATAGGAACTTAGAATTGGGGAATAAAAATGCTCCTAACACTGAGAAAACGCTCCTCATTTGTGAACAGCACAATTCTTGATCGGAAGTGTAGTTCCAGCATTTTTTCATGTATTTGATCCAGTATTACACTACGTTAATTACCAATTTTTTTTGTTGTTAAAAAACTCATGTTAATAAGCCCTTAACAGAAGAAAATGAAATATTACTTTGGATCTGCTAGTTGGTGTTTTATAATGTCGAATTTAAACGAGGGTAATTTTTTTCACATTTGTAAGCATATTTTAGGTCATTTTTTTGCTTTTTTTAGATCAACAATATCCTGCTCTTGTTATAACCTACATTAAAAACGTATTGGATTGAAGAACAATTCCATCCACTGTATTATTTTTTAAATGTAAATTTTTAATGTTAAACTTACGAATTTCTAAAGTAAAAAAGTTGAATATATGCACAAAATATTTCATCGAGAAACAAAAAAGTAATATATTGCAACAAGAACACATTTTAGAAGGGACAAGGAACAAACATTGTATGTTACAAGATATTTTAGCTCACTCCTCACAAAATTGGTTGTAAGTCTACTCCAAATATCGTATTCCCCCCGCATTTCCCAACTACATCCAGAAATTTCATTCAAGCTGAGGTCCTGAGGTATAAGCGAATTTTGACATAAAAATCTATATTGATAAATAATACAGTGAATATGGAGTTGTTTCTCAGTCTCATGTTTTTAAATGTGCACTGTAACATTTTTTCAACTACAGTGGACTCCCTCTTAACCGGCCACTTCGGGACCGGGACCCAGACCGGATAACGATTTGGCCGTTAAACCGTCGTTCCCTTAATAGCATTAAAATACACACCCGAAATCGTTTTTATTAGAATAAAACTAAGTATATAGCCTACTTTATTGTAATATGATATATATAATTAAGAAAACTTAACCTGGAAGAACTTCCTTTGTTACAAAAAACGAAACACATGTTACTGTAGGCTACTGTACACTTAAGAGCAATTGAATTAGGGATATCTGTCTAGTATCGCGTACCACCACCTTTCGCCTTGATGACTGCGGCGATTCGTCTTGGCATAGACTCGACAAGACACTGGAAGCGATGGGAAGCCATACGTATCCACGACTCCTGAACAATCTCCCACAATTCACGAAGATTAGATGGAAGGTGGTCTGAGGCTCGGACATCTCTCTCAATTGCATCCCAGATGTGCTCGATTGGATTGAGGTCAGGTGACTTTGATGGCCTGGAAAGCACGCGCAGGTCTGTGGAATGTTCATCCAACCATTCGGATACAATTCGGCAGCGATGGCACGGTGCCTTGTCTTGCTGAAAGACAATCTCTGTAGTGTGCTGTCGTAAACGAACATACGGCACAAGATGGGCGTCAAGGATAACCCGGTAACGTTCACCTGTGAGAGACGATGTCACACGCACCAGGGGTCCCATTTCAGTCCATGTGAACAGTCCCAGACGAGAATGCCACCTCCACCAGCTTGAAGGATCCATCGCTTCATGTGGTTTACACCGTACACGCACTCTGTGTCAATCATCATCGGCATGTACCAAAGTGAATCTCGACTCATCACTCCAGGCAACATTTTTCCACATCTCGACGGTCCATTGGCGATGTTCCCGTGCCCATGCTAATCTCTGCGCTCTGTGTTGTGCAGTCAACAGAAGGACTCTCGTGGGACGATGGCTTCTGTACCCCATAGAGAGGAGATGGTTTTGGATGGTGTGGCAGCTTACACGTTGTTGTGCACCAACGTTAAATCGACGGGTGATCTGTTGCACTGTGGCCCATCTATCCGCTGTTACAATGCGGGCTAGCCGACGACGACCTCGCTCATCCACACGCTGTTGTCCGCGGCAGTTGACCCTGGCAGGGATGTTTTACCGGAATCGACGTACTCACGGTACACCCTTAACACAGTGGTGCGTGAAAATCCGAGTGTCTGCACTACTTCCGAGATGGAGTGACCCATTCGTCGGGCCCAGACTATTTGCCCACGATCAAATGCGCTTAGATATGCATTCTTATCCATATTTAGAGATGGGAAATACTGTTCTTTTAGGTGAACACAGTTCTTTGCTGTTCCCGTTCTCTTTCTAAAAGAACTGTTCTTTAGCCTGTTTACATTCAACTTGAGACATACGATGAGCCTTGTTCGTATAGCAACCGCCCTTCATGGCGGGAGTTTTCGTGGTAGACAAATAGGGCACAGATTCTGCTGACACTTCATCTTTTGTAAGTACTAAGGCCCCGTTCAGATGGACTTTTTCCAACGCGCGTTTGATAAGAATTTTCGAGCGCTATCATGGGAACACCTCTTGAGCGTTTTTCAAGGTCAATTCCGTTATGCATTAAATTGTGTTTTTTATTCCCCTAATCCAAGTTTCTATCTTTTGAATGGTTAAAGATAGAATCAAAATTTCAACGGATTTTAAATCAGCGTAAAATGTGACGTTAAATCAATACCAAAATCATGATTTTCTTTGAAAAAATTATTTTTTGTCAATAGTCGCAACTAATATTTTTTCAGATATTCCTTTTATACTAAGCGTAAGCAAAAGTATTGCCTTGTTTTTAAAAGGATTGTCACTCTAATAAGATATTTTGTTGCCCCTTATCAAGAGGTTTTAATTTTACAGACATTAAAAATAGGATGAAAATCTTTCTTTCCCAACCTAAAATTAATTTCTCTGTATTCACAAGAACCTGGATTTAGTTAACTTAGAAATGTATAATGAGCAATAAAATGCCTAAAATAATCTAAAAAATATTCAAAACGACATAAAAATTTGATATTCTTTCGATTTGTAAAACATCCGTCCCCTATTTGCCTGTGAATAAAGTGTTTTTGAACTTAAATCTTTGTACATAAATAAATTCAATATAATTGACTTGCTGACCAGAAGTGACAAACTAAACAGGTAAATCTTTCGTAACGTATAGTATACGATGCGTTTTGGTGCAATGCCAATGCCATTAACCTCGGTTGTAAATTTTTGCACGTTAGCCTTTCGTACGTTTTTCAAAATTTTTCGAATGACGGGATTATTTTGGACCTAGGAACCGGTATGAGCCAGCGGATCACAGAGAAATAGTGTTTTATGTAATTCAAATTGTGGCATTATTAAGCATTTTCATTAACTCTAAAAACCTAAAGTATTCGTTTTTTACTGTCAAGACTAGTAGAAAAACCCTGTAACCTTCACTTTCCAATGTCGATGATTCACCCACCAATAAAAATTAGCAAGGATTTGTTTTGTGTTAAGGGGTGATCACGGATTTTTTGGGTTCAAGAAGCTAGCAGATGAGTCATTTGTAATGTGTTTTATCGTAAAAGCGAAACTGCGTATGAAAAATTGGAATATTTCTGTAAAACTGATTAAAACGAAACTAACTGGAAAATGACCAATTTCTTTAAAATTGACAGTGTAAAATATATCAAACACTTTCTAGAACCAGGAAATTGGAAACGAAATTTCTGTTTATATGGCATTGTCTACGAAGTACTATAAAAAAGATGACACGCAAACAAAATCCGGCACTGGTGATAACCTTTTCTTTTGTTATTTTTGCAGGTTTTATCGTGTTTCCTACGATCTATAGCTAATTTTTATTTAATTTTCCTTCAAATAAATCTCTATACTTTTTTAAAATCTATCTCTAAACATTTTAATGTATCAGCACAAATAACACATATGTAACAATAATTAGTTTTTATTTTGAACACAATTTTCCCCGAGTTCCGACTATCCCAAACGAAAACTAACCCTCCAACCTACCCTCTTTCAGGGTTTTTTAGCACTGGAATAACGACTGGGAAATATTTCAACTAAAATATGATTAAACCCACGATGAAACGAGAAAATCATGTTAAAACTAAATATATCTCAAAGGAAACCCAAAAACAGTACATATCGAAAACCAGGAGATTGCTAATATAATTTGCGTCTACGCCTATATAAAATATAAAAATTTCGATTAAAGTAGTAATAACGCTAACTGCAAGATTAAAATTAAAATATAAATTCTATGAAAAATAAGCTCACAGTAAATTAAGTTCAGTAAATCAGAAGTTCATTTTCAAGTTATATCGTTTTCAATGTAACACGAGGATGCGAAAAATGAATGAAAATTGAAACTTATCTCACGCATTTTACCCGTTGAGGACAAATAAAAATAACTAAAATTTAGCTTTTAAATTGAATATTTAATTTTAGCTTTATTTTAAAGACGCTTGCCGCACATGAAAATTAGAACGGACAGTTGTCGGTATACGTTATTCTCAGAAATAAAATTACCCACTATCCTCTTTAGTTATAAACTATCACATTTTTGCAAGTTTTGTGTGAAAGCAGGGTAAATTTCTTCAATAAATCGAATACGATTAAATTTTCTCATCCTATTTTTAATGGCCATAAATATAAAGCAGTGAATTAAGACAAAATACTCCAATCAAGTTATATCTTTTCTATAAAAACGAGATGAATACTCCCTTTTGTGTTCGTAATGAATATATTCGTCAAATTCGTATCACGAAAATAGTAAAGTTGCAGTTGAAAAATTATTTATTTACAGAAAATTACATTTTAGGATCTTTGAGTTGATCGAGATGTTGCTTATTTATACCTGAACCATCTACAGCATGAATTCTTAAAATGTGATTCGTGGTACATACGACAAAAAAATTTCCCCTTCGCAGGAACATTTTGAGGAAATTTTTGGTCAACAAAATTCGAACGAGTGATAATCACAGGGCAGGCAGACGTCTAAATATATCTTTGAGCAACAGGGAATAGCCATTAAAATTTAAGTACTTAAGACATCTTGAGGTTATCACTTTGAAAGTAAAATTAATTTATTTATAAAAGACCAGATTAATCATTATATGATATATCTCAGCACGTTCAAAAACATGAATATAAATCAGTAGAATTTAAATTTACATTACGAAAATATACAATACGTAAAATATAAACACTACAACAATGAATACTACTTTATCAAAAATAGGAGTTCAGTTTCGTACACAATTTTCATTACATTTCACATTTTCTCAAAATCAAAAGAAACTGCATATTATTGTTACAAAAGCAGTAGCTATTTTAATTTTCAAAATATGAAGTGTATAATCAGAAGGGATTGAGAATACTTTAAATATCAAATGTGAACACAGTGAATAAAATTTTTATATACAAATTTGTATAAAATAAAAAATTCGTACCTTAGTACAAAATTTTCTAATTTTTTTCTCTTATTTTACATATTCCTTTAAAAATCGATGCAACAAATTGTTACTATTACAATTAATAATTACATTATTGTCAGTAAACATAATATCGTTACTTATCGACTGTTTCTTTACTGGTTGAGGCGATACGCTTTCAGTGCTGGTTTCCGTCAACTTTCACTTTTCAACACTTAGTTTTATGGTGGGACGCATTTTTCTGAGATGTCTTTTTAAATTAGAAATAGATGATGTAAAGCAGATCGATTTCCGACATATAGAACATGACGCCCGATCCGAATCTCCATCTTTCATAGTGAAATACGTCCATACATTTGAAAATTTGCTTTCCATTGTGTGGTAAAATTCGTTTAAAAGAAGTTAAAAGCATTACAAATCCTAAGAACGAGTAGAGGCAACACCACTAGAGGGAAATCTAGACAACAAAATCTTCATCAGTAATGTTTTTTTAAATTTGTTTAAAACTTTCCTCACCACCCTGGCATTGCCTGATTAAAAAATTTCACAATTATTAGGCTAGTCTTTTTCATAAATTCGTCAAACGTCGAAGCCTTGGTTCAGTCAAGAACAGTTCCACGAGAACAATTCCCGGTGCAGTCCAGCGAACGCAGAGCGAGAGCGTTTCATCGAGAACAGCTCCGCGAACGGAGAACAGGGTCAGAACAGTTTGAGAGCAGGAATCATTTTCCGAACAGGAAGTAACACAGAACGGAGAACAGGGTAGGATCAGTTTGAGAGCAGGAATCGATACCTTTGGTAAATTGATTCCTGCTCTCAAACAGGAAGTAGTCTCAGAGCAGGGAGTAGGTTTATGGACAGAGAACGGATGAATGAATCAACAGGAAACAGTGAGTCGCGAACTATAGGATGAACAGCTGGGTTTCGGACTTACCATAATTTAGAATATACGAAAATTTTTGCGAACATAGAAAATTTAAGAAAAGAGCTTTGCAAAATTCCCACTTTAAAATCGAAGTATAAAAAAATTGCAATATTTCTTTTTACAAAAAGAACCGAGAACAGGTTTTTGTGAAAAGTGGGAACAGGCTGTTCCCGTTCCTTTTGAAGAACAGGTGAAAAATAACAGTTCGTTCTTTTTTCCCCATCCCTACCCACACTGCCTTATCTTGTCAAACAGCTGCTTACGTCATTTGCAAGCCGCTTCCAGGCCTGCTCACAGCTCCAAATTTGTATAATGCCAGCTATCCCTAATTCAATTGCTCTTCAGTGTATTTACAGTACATAATTGGTCGGTGGTGGCCGGTTAAAGCGGAGGCCGGTTGAAAGGTGGCCGGTTAAGAGGGAGTCCACTGTATTTGGCTATTCTTGGCTTTTTTTGCTTTCCGTAACTTTTATTATATCACTAATGTATTGTTTTTACTTCTGAATATAGTGGCGGCAAATGATAATACATTTACTCGTACTGTTGCCACATATAAAAAGCGTGTGATGTACGCACATGAACTTGAAATTTCTTTTTAGAAACACTACAGAATATAAAGTAACTTTTTT
Source organism: Meta bourneti (assembly GCA_933210815.1). Classification (NCBI taxonomy): domain Eukaryota; kingdom Metazoa; phylum Arthropoda; class Arachnida; order Araneae; family Tetragnathidae; genus Meta; species Meta bourneti. The sequence goes on along the minus strand of OW119926.1, from coordinate 39,039,919 downwards.
TAATTCCTTAAGACATTGTTAAACTTTGTTTCAGCCTCGCAGGAAGAAAAGTGTTCAGACAGAGTTTCAAATGGAAAGAATTAATGAAGATAACTGTGAAGAGAAAGATATTCACACACAGCCACGATCATTGGTGTTCAAAATTTCGAAGAGAACTCCGAGAAGCAAAAAGAACATTCAACAGTCTTCTAGCGATTCTAACGAAATGAAAGAAATCGAACAAAATATTACCATTCATTCAAAGGAACTAATATGTGATTCTTCCATTTCAATAATGAAGGAATGTCAAAAAGACGTTTGTGGTCGTGTTGAAACTGAGCCAACAGCTGGACAAAGTATCAGTCCACTAAAACTTAAAGTGCCGAAATCCTTGATACAGTGTGAAGAAAATAAAGCTCCTGAATTGCGAAGAACATCTAGAAGAATTATTCTACGAGTTAATAAAGACTTTTCAGACGGTAAGTTTGCATTTTTTAAAACAGTCCAAGTGACTAAATTAACCTTTCACACACACTGAGAAAGAGTAGGCCGGAGAATCGGAAAAAAATGACTTTTTAAAAACAGTTGAAAGTGAATGATAATAATGTGATGTCACGAAAGAGGCGAAACATTTGTAATTGTGGGATTCGTACACTGTATATCGTAATGTACAGAGGCGGGGGGGGGGGGGGAAACGAACCACCCCTCTTCATTTTCTTACAAAAAAGCATTTTCTCCTATTTTTATTTCTTCTAGTGTTTAGGAAAATAGAAATAAATTCAAAGGGTTTTTCTTTCTTTTTAAATGTGCATGAAATCAATGGAGGATTTTTGTTGCTTTCACTATTTATTCATTGTACCAAATTTTTTTCTCAACTTTACTTGATGCATTTTCGTTTTAATTTCTTATTCAAAAAGTAATTAAGTTAACCAAATTTCAATACTTAGTGTTTAACAGTGACAATGTAAGTATATCAAAAGATTAAGGTTTCAAATGTGGTGAGATTTATAGAGGAAATATAAAAAATATTTTATAAATGACATTTTTCAAAGAAAAAAAATGGTTGCCTGTTATCGTTAGATTTTCAATTTTTTTCATTTTAGACTCAAAAACTACTAGATTTGAAAAATCCAGAAAAGGGAAGAAAAATGAATCTTCAGCAGGTATTGTGAAGAGTTTAAAGTTATCTACTCTCGCATTTAAATCTGTCATATTACTAAGCAGGTATTCGTCAAGTAAATTTGATGTTGAGTGCATTTAGCGTAATTTTCGTTGTATTAGTAAAATAATTTGTTTGTTCTTATATTCATTGGAGCGATTAATTAAAAAATGGTACCAACATTACGCTATAGGCTTCAACACTGAAAACAGAATAACAGTTAAAAAAAGCGTCGAATAATCTGAAACAGTGCATTACACAGGAAAAAATGTAAAGAAATGATTTTTCCACATGTTCTCGAAAGACTCATTAATTATTATGGCAGAATTACCGGTATTGTTCGAGACATGAACAAATTCTATATGGATTTAAAGATAAAAATGACTTTTTCCTTTTCGTAGAAAAGCAAGTGTCATTTCTGTACCTTGGGAAAAAGGGTCAATGTTTGAATGTACTGATTTTGAGATATGTTCACAAATTACTCCAATATAGTGAATGTTATAATTTTAAAAATATGCCAATGTTCTCTTGTCAATAGATTATGAAAGTATAAAAACAAAGAAAGTATTTTTAACACTGTATTAAAAACATTAAGTACTAAATCAGATGTTATCAAAAACTTGAAAACGAACATTGGCCCTTTTTCTATCAAGGTATAGAAATAACTGAAAAATTATTATTCTTAATTATTTGTACCGTATTTCAACATATAAGTCTTATGTTATATCTACTCATTAAAGTATTTCTCATAAATATTTCTGAATTTCAACATCAATGTTCTAAAGGACATGTCGCTGTTCCAGAAGAACAATGAGCAATTGCATTTCCTCGATTTATTCATAAAAAACCTTTAAGGTAAGGTTTGTGATATTTATTAATTACAACATGGAACAATATTTAGTGAGAAACTTTGATTTTAATGAAAGTGGAATTATTTATAGGATTATATATGTTACTTTTAAATAATGCCACTCATGTAGGAATATCTTGAAATTTCACCAAATCTTTGTAGTTGCGTCGTTGTTCTTCCGGGACAGCAATGTAACAAATTTATTTCAGACAGTATTCACAGTTCCCGTCTTTTATATAAAAAAAAATCTGATATCAAAGTTAAAGCTTGTTTGTACATGCCTTCAAATATATTTTGCAACACCGACAAGCCACTTTGGAGTGAATATATTATTAAAATCTTTAATTCACAAATTATGTCTTTATGTATCCATTTCTCATTATATTGCCATTATATAGCAGATACTATTTTTTTACCAGATATAATGCTTTAAATTGTAGATTCTGCTGGGTTTTTGTATAAGTGTCATAATTCGGATGAATTGCAAGCAGTCAAAAAAGTGAGAAAAGTCGAAAATTTCGAAGAGGAACGTATTGAACAATAGTCTCATTTATAGTGTTATTGCATTTGATAAATTGGAATACGTTAAAGGCTAAATAAAAAAAAATGGCGAAAGAAAGAAGTTTTCCCTTGGTTTGGGGATGTGGTTGGTAGTGATGGGACGAAAATGAGTGATTCGTTCAATTGAATCGAATCTTTAAAGTGAACGAATCGATCAACCGACTCCCTTCAAAATGAATCGAATCATCTACTCTCTACTTGTTTTTTTACGAGTGGTAGTCTGTAGGGTTACTAGTTTCCATTGTAAGGCTACTACATGTTTAGGTTTAGCTATTGTTTTCTCATTGAAAGTGGTTGAAAACAGGTTATGAGACACATACAATGTATGCCAAAGCATACGATTGAACAAAAAAGCGTGTTGAGCATTGAAGTTGTTCTGACAGATGCCTCTTGCAACACAGTAGAAGTTGGCATCTTTCCAATTTTCGTTTGGCGAAGCTAGTGGTATTTAGCTAGCAAAACCGGTTTTTCGGTTTTTATTTTTTTCAAAACTCGAAAACCGGTTTTGTAAAAAATACGAAAAACGCTATATATGTGTATAAAATATATGTATATAAAAATGCTACATTTGTGTAACAAACATTAAATAAATTTATTTCTTTAGTATCTAACTTATATAATACATACATAAAACGATTATTATCTAACATTGAGAGCTGTAAAATCACCTGCCAGTACAGTTAGCATTTTTTTGGGGGGGGGGCATTAAAGTGTGCTCGCAGGAAACTGAATTTATGGAGACATTCAACCTCGATCTTATTTTGGTTACGAATTGACCTGACGATGAGAATGCCCGTTCCGACTCCACGCTTGTCGGTGGAATAGTGAGCAAGTATTTGTAGCACAGCTCCATAATTGTTCTTTTGGCTCCCCCTCCTTCCAATACTGCAACATCTTTTTCAATTTCCGTTTCAAAATCACTACTTGTACGATTATCCAGTTGCCGAACCAGTAAGCTCCTTGTCAATTGCCCTCTGCAGTAATTGTCCCATGTATAAAACAGAAGATTTTTCTACATCATGGGGGGTCTTTGTCATCGAAGTGGATATCCCTTGCATCGGATTATGCTGGTGTTAAAGAAGGCGGCGATAAACGTTTTATCAGGTTATTTATAAACCGACAGATAGCCCGTTTCCCCAACTTTTTAAATACATATTCCTATCTTTTATCATCGGTTCGATACCCATTATGTAGAAATTGAAGTACTGCTGACGCGTAGGGATGGGAAATACTGTTCTTTTCGGCGAACAGTTCTTTTCTGTTCCGTTCTTTTTAAAAGAACTGCTCTTTAACCTGCTCTTCTGTTCACCACCGTTCTCAAATGCCACTACTCGCACTGTGCAAGCCTGAAGAGAAAGATCCGAGGACAATACCACGTAAATTTTGAATCACGTTATGCAGTAGGGAGTTGCCCTTTAAAAGATTATAAACACTTAAAAACGCATTCCGGGATTACCACTTGGAAAGTACAATTAGTTTGTCAGAAAAAACAGGTTAATTATTATATAATCTATCTAAACACGTTCAAAACATGAAATACAAGTAAAAAATCACTCGCTTTTCAACACATTAGTTTTATGGTGGGATGCTTGTTTCCGAGATGTCTAAAATCGTAATAGCTGACTTAATGAGATACCTTTTCAACTTATAGAGAAAAAGCATAACACCCGATCCGAATCTCCCTTTCACAGTGAAATATGTCCACACATTTGAAATTTTGCTTTCCATTTTGTAAAATTTGGTTTTAAGATAAAGTTAAAAGCATTGTAAATCCTAAGAACGAGTAGAAGCGACACCACCAAAGAGAAAGCTGGACAACAAAATCTTGATCAGTATTATTAAAAAAAATTTAATTTATTTAAAACTAAAAATTCATCACCATGTCATTGCCTAACAATTATAAAATTTCACAATTATTACGCTAATTTCCTCGCAAATTTATCAAACGTCGAGGCTTGGTTCAGTCGAGAACAGTTCCGGGAGCAGTCAGCGAGATCAGCTCCGAGAACAGCTCTGAGAACGGAGAACAGCTCCGAGAACGGAGGACAGGGTGGGAGTTAGAGAGCAGGAATCGATTCCGAACAGGAATTAGACTGAGAGCTGGGAGTTTTTTATGGACAGAGAACGGGTAAATGAATCAACAGGAAACAGTGAATCAAGAACTGTAGAATGAACAGCTGTATTTGGGACTTAACATAATTTAGAAAATACGAAAATTTTTTGCGAATTTAGAAAATTCGAGAAAAGAGAAACTACTTTCTGTGCAAAATTCCCATTTCAACCCGTAATACAATACTAAAATCAAAGTAGAAAAAATTCCAATGCTTCTTTTTACAAAAAGAACGGAGAACAGAGTTTTGTGAAAAGTGGGAACAGGCTGTTCCCGTTCTTTTTGAAGAACAGGTTGATCATTTTCCCCCATCCCTACTGACCGTTAGTGCGTCTTTCTTAACTCTAGGGATTCTTCCAGTTCATTACCGGTAGTATGAAGATCCTTTAAAGACGTCAACATGAAATCTAAAGCAGCGTCAGCAGTCAATAGATTTGCATCTGCTCTACATAATGCTTCCACTGTAAGTTTTACTGGCAATAAGGTAGAAATACACTGCTGGCCACCGTAAATGCAACACCCTGAAGGAAGCATGCAAATAATATGAAATTTACAACATGCATTAGCGGAGGTAAGATATGCAAATGATTAGAATTTCAGCGCAGACGCACATCACGAGCACCTGTGGCGCCACTTCAAAGCGCTATTTAAGGCTTGGAGATTTCGACGATTTCAAGTACGGCAATTGTGTTTTTCTTGTGGTTTTTTCAAAAAAACGATCAATTATGCCTCGTAGAAAACAGCGATCATCTTTTGATCAAGTATCCGAGTTCGACAGAGGAAGGATAGTGGCCTACCGAGATTGTGGATTATCTTTCAGGGAAATCGGTAGTCGTGTTGGACGAAACCAAACAACTGTAATGCGGATATGTGATCGTTGGATGCAGGAAGGTACGACGGACCGACGTGTTCGATCGCATCCACCTCAGTGCACCACTTCACGTGATGACAGGCATATTGGGCGTATGGCAGTGACGGATCGCTCAGCCACATCACGAACCATAGCACAACGCATTCAGTCTGTACCGCATCATCCAGTGTCTGCGCGTACCATTCGACGCCGTTTACAGCAGAGTGGTCTATCCGCAAGACGTCCATTGCTTCGTCTACCCTTGACGCAGAACCACAGACGTTTCCGCCGCCAATGGTGCGATGAAAGAAGGATGTGGACGGCAGAATGGAATGAAATTGTCTTTACTGACGAGTTACGCTTCTGTCTGCAACACCACGATGGTCGGATTGGAGTCTGGAGACACCGTGGAGAGAGGATGCTGAACAGCTGCGTTATGCACCGCCACACTGGTCCTGCACCGGGTATTATGGTATGGGGCGGTATTGGATATCACTCTCGCACTCCTCTAGTACGCATTGCCGGTACTTTAAACAGCCAGCGCTACATCTCCGAGGTGTTGGAGCCAGTTGTCCTTCCTTACCTTCAGGGCTTGCCCACAGCCATATTTCAACAGGATAATGCGCGACCACACGTGGCACGCATTATCCAAGGGTTTTCGTCAATCGCCAGATTGAATTGCTTCCCTGGCCAGCTCGCTCTCCGGATCTTTCGCCGATAGAAAACATGTGGTCCATGGTTGCTCAACGATTGACCCAGAATACATCCCCAGCTGCCACACCAGATCAACTTTGGCAACGTGTGGAAGCTGCTTGGTCTGCTGTACCCCAAGAACACATCCAAAGTCTCTTTGAATCAACGCCGAGGCGTGTGGCAGCGGTGATCTCCAACAATGGCGGCTATTCTGGCTACTGATTTTGGCAGGAACCACACTTCACAGAAGTCTATAAATTTAATCATTTGATACTTGGTCAACATGTTATCTACAAAATAAATTTTGTTGTGATATCTCTTGTCTTTCTTGGTGTTGCAATTTGGGTGGCCAGCAGTGTAGTATCCACTAATAAATTAAAGTCCTGTTCAGAGAATGAAATTTTGGAGGACAAATCAATTAGGGCTTTCCGAACACATGATTTTAATTTGTTGAACCTTTCCAACATGATGAGTAAACTATTTCATCGTGTTTTTGAATCTCAAATCAATGAGTACTCTACCAAATTCCAATTTCACATATTTTTGCAGTATGTCGTCGTTTTTTGTTGGAGATTTGCGGAACAATCGTAGCACCGCTCTAATTTTTGTAATAAGTGGTAAGATGGTTTCATGCTTAACATCTGAAGCCAAATTTCCATCTACATCATCTGAGTAAACAGTACTGAATCTACTTTCAAATGAATTTTCATCTTCCAATTCCGAATCGTCATCGTTGTCAATATCCAATTCAATATTCTCTCCTTCAGATTCTGAGACAGAATCACATTCAGATTCATTATACGATTGTGAGTTATTTTTTTCAACTTCGACAGGTACTTTTTTGTATAGCACTTTGATTACACCAAGCTGAATGGTACGTTCTAGACAGAGCTGTTGCTCAGCTTTAATCAATTTGCCTACTTTTTCATGACCCACGCTCCGTCTGTCGTGTTACATATTATATCTTTATCAAGGCAAAAACCAAAAACTTCCAATTTTCTTCTAATTACTTCGACACATCTCTCAGATGGTAAACTTCCGTGTACACGAACCAGACCTAGACTCCAAAATTGTTTTTGACAATGTACATTGATGTTAAAAAATCGTCTATTCCTTACTGATGTCCATTCGTCAAGAGTTAGACTAGCTCTGTATCCTGTCAACTTTAGCCCATTAAATTCACTAACAGCTGCCCGCACTTTGTGTGAATAGGCGACCACTAATTTCTGAATGGCATTTGAAGATTTTGGAACATTTCGAAATCCCCTTGCAATGAGAGATTTACGAAGATCAGTTGAAGTGCAAAATACGGAAAAGGAAGTCCATCCAACACGGTCATTCTTGATAAAACTGCTGGCAACGTGTCATCAACTAGATTAAAATATTTTGTTATTTTTGTCGAAGATGATATTGCTGAACTTTCTTCCAAAATAGGTACTACTTCTTTTCTTTGGAAATACTATGCATCTTTTTTTAGGTGTGTATGTAATGCACCTGTTGAGCCACCAACACATTTTATTTCTCTAGAACATTTTTTGCATTTGGCTAGTTAACCATTTCTTTCACGCAGATAATGACACCAAATGGAATAATTATCACCGCTGCTACGTTTAAACTCCTCGAAAATATGACTGGCCATGCTCTATTATGGGTTGAAATTATAAAAATTATTATTTTATTTTTATTTCTAGCAGGTATACGATTGCGAAATCAAGTTTGAAGTACGCCTACCTTCCCCGTGTGGGGGCGGGCAGTAGAATAACCCCACCGCAGCCCTGCGTGTCGTAAGAGGCGACTAATGGTGTACCCCCTGTCATATCAGGGTCCGGTAGGTATACCGTACTAGTGGTCTCCCTACTCGTGGTCAACCCTTCGAGGAACTTCGGGCGGAAGGCGTCCCGATGTGTGGGACCGACCGGATCTTGTTGCCGCAGCTCACTTGTGTGTGCCTACGCATGACGTGGAGGGTATAATAATGGGAGGGTCCCACTCTTCCTCTCATCTTAGTCACGTTGTTTGCCATTCGTTTGCTTTGTAGTATTCGAATTAGTCTATCTTGGCAGCGAGAGTTGCCCAGAACATCGGGTTGAGACCGGGCCAAGACGGCGACCTGCGGTCGCCGCGAGGGCTGCGTCCCCTGTGGGCGGGTGTTCGCACCTGACATATCGTCGTCGGCCAATTCAAACCACTTGTAACCTGATTAAGTTCGGGACATGAGGGGGCCGTGCGGCGGGGATTAAGTACGCCTACCTTCCCCGTGTGGGGACGGGCTGTAGAATAACCCCACCGCAGCACTGCGTGTCGTAGAAGGCGACTAATGGCGCACCTCCCTATTATATCAGGGTCAGGTTGCGTACTAGTGGTCTTCCTACTCGGAGTCAAGCTTTCGGGCGGAAGGCGTCCCGGATCTTGTTGCCGCAGTTCACTTGTGTGTTCCTACGCATGACGTGGAGGGTATAAAAATGGGAGGGTCCCACTCATCATTGACACGTTACTTGTTTTTTTTTTTCGTTTTCTCTGTAGCACTCGAATTACATACGGTCTATCTTGGCGGCGGTAGTTGCCCTGAACATCGGGATGAAACGGGCGAAGGCGACCTGCGATCGCCTCAAGGGTTGCGTTCCCTGTGGGCGGGTTTGCGAACCTGATAATTTACGTATGCGGCCGAACCACCGCTCGCCAACTGCTTAAATGCGGGATATGAGGGGATCGCCTGTGGAGTCTAAGTACGCCTACCTCTTATTTCTGAATACATATGTTCATTATAAACTACAAAAAATTGAGCAAACAAAACTAATAATGCTTCAAATCAGAAATACCTAATGAACAGCAGTAATTGACACTGATATTGTGGCATTACGTGCAGGGAGCCGGCCGAAGCGCAGGAAGTTTACTACGATGGTCTCTGTGGAGTAGGAAGGGTTTCGATAGTATGATTGTTTGTTTGCGGCAATAGTAGCCGAGTTGAGCTTCTTCCTAAATGACCATGTGATCAAAATATCTTCTCCATTTATATTTTTACCATTGTCTGGCTAATTGGTACTGATGCTGAGAATTCGTCAACATGTTATTATAATTGGGCAGCGGAGAAGTAGGTCATATGTTATACGAAAGTGATGTGTGACTCATGTGGCATTAATACCAGACATGTAATGTTGAATTTTTATTCTGATAGGGTAGTAAACATTTAGTTGTTTGCATCAGTGTGCGTAGTATGGTATACCTTGTGGTTTCTCTTATGGGTTGCCAATGCATAAAACCGAAACCAGGTTTTCTTTCATAAAATCGGTTTTTCGGTTTCGAAATTTGGGTCGGTTTCCCGGTTACCCCGAAACCGGTTTTGCAATCACTACTTGGAGAGAAATTAGCGGTCGATTGTATCCCATTTAAGTGTAACCGTGCACTTTCATATCAAATTTCTGGTAAGATGAGTCATGCAAACGCAAAGAACTGAAAACCCGAATGAGTCTTTCTCTGAAAGAAAAACAAAAAGGCAACTAATTCATTTTTTATTTCCCAAACTGAGCTCCGACCTTGAGCAATCGAATTCTTGTTCCACTGAGGAAGAATAATGAGATGGATTCTTCCTTGTTCACATTGCGTGCATTTTGGAACAAGAGAACGCTTTGGATGCGAGTCATCACTGACAGAAGATTGCGTTAATATTTTCGATTTGCCTTTAAATAGCGAAAAACTGAGAGAACTAATTTAAAAATGACCGTCGATTTAACTGACGATATTTCGGTCTACCAAAGACCCCGTAGATGGTCATTTCCGGAGAAATTGGCAGTCGAAGAGCAAATAAAAGAATGGCTTCAGAAAGGTGTTATTCAAAGCTCTTGCTTGAATAATATAATGGGTGATTTATCGCAAAAAGGATCGCTCAATGAGACTAGATTACAGGAAATTAAATAAAAAAATGGTTAAAGACAAGCACCCATTACGACTAATTTCTGATGTTCTCGGCCAAGTTGCAACCACCAGCTCAGGTCTCAGTTATATTGATTTAAAGAATGACTTCTTCCACGTAAATGTCGATAAGGATAGTACCAGACTAACCTCGTTTATTACACATATGAAGGTCAGTACGAATTTTTCAAAGTTCCCTTCAGACAAACAAAACAGTATTCCGTGACCTTATGAATGATGGTACTGTAGCTTGATGATTTAATTATCCCATCCGTTGATGAAAAGAGGTAACACATCTAAAACTTGTATTAGAGACTGCTTCAAAATTCGGACTTGAACTAATTGACTTAAAAAACGTCAATTATTAAAGATAAAAATTGAATTCTTGGGACGTGTAATCGAAAAGGGTATGATTCGACCTTCACCAACAAAAACCGCTGCTGTTCATAACTTCCTAAAACCTAAAACGCCCAAACAAGTTCAGTTTCCTTCGACTCACGGGTTACTTTCGGAAGTAAGTGTCCCTGGTTATTCAGTTGTCGCTAAAGCGGGATTTACACTGTATCACTTTTGGTGTACATCCAAAGTGAATCAATCCTGGTTTACATATTTTCATCCAGTTCTGTGGTTTCACTGCACTGCTTCTCATTTCGTGTCTGTGTGAACTGTAAAGTGCCAGGATATCTCGTTCGAGAAGGAATGCAATTATACGCGCGGGCATTGACTTAATTTCACGTGGACTAATTCATGAACTGAACACAAGTATATCGACAAGTGGCCGTGCTCAAAGACGTTGGTGGATGAAACCATGGATTTCAAGGAGAGAAAGCCTGGGAGCTTCGTCAACACTGTTAGAATAGGCAGAAGAAAATCCTGAGGAGTATAGGAATCATTTAAGAATGAACGAGAACCAATTCGCATATCTGCTCGAAAAAGTAACTCCGTTTATTAAAAAAAAAAGAGAAGCTTTGAACCCTAAAATAAAACTTCAAATGACGCTACTATATCTAGAGACTGGAGATAATATGGGTATATTGAGCGCACTGTACAGAGTTCCAAGAAGTACATTCTCAGCGTTTTTGCCTGAGGTATGAGAGGCTATATACAACGCTTCGGAAGATTTTATAACGGTAAGTACAAATTTAACACCTTACAGTTTAAATGATTTATTTACATTTTCAAACAAATAATTTTTATAAAATAATCTAAAGTAGGTAATTTACAAAAAGATAATTTGGATGTATTTTTTCTCCATTTTTCTAATTTAACAGTAATGGTAAGTACCTACGCATGGTAGGTATAAATTTATAAACTTAATCGATCTTCATTAATAACTCCGGCTGAAGAAAGGGCCTGCGGCAAAATGTTACTGTATTTGTGCCTCAGGTTATTAATATTGCCGCATTCATCTTCTCCAGTAGGCTGGTAGTGATGGGTGTCTGATTCTAGTGAATGGATACTGGGGCCTGGTGATGACATCGTAGAGTACTGGTCTGAATTACGAGTTGCCAGCGACTGTTAGGTAGATGATCTCGACGACATTGATGGGTGCGACTGTTAGTTGGAAGAGACGTTATTGTGTCATTACATCTGTAGCTTTTCTTGACAAATAACAGCCCTATGCAAAGGCATTTTTTTTTTCAATTGTATGGCGAGACTCGCACAAGACTTCAAATTCGTTCGGATCCTGCTTATTGTCGTTCGATATTTGCTTCAATTTTTTTCGCCGGAACTGAAGTGTTGAGAACGCTTCCACACCTTTTTGTAAGTTAGCACCAATTTTTGGAGTAGTTTCTGCAGGAGAATTTCCAATATTTTCTGGAGATGTTGCCTCATTGTCCTCAACATCTGCCGTTTGCTGTTCAGGTTGCTAGCAATGTTGGCTAGCATTTCTTGCTTTGCCAGAAGAAGTGTCCTTTCCCGGCGAGTCTAAATCCTGAAACAAGGAAAGTTTAGAACCAATTAAAAAAAAGTCAAGTATTATTTCCAAAAAAAAATTAAAAAATTAACAGAAATAGAAAAACACCAAACATTGAAAAATACCTACTTTTTTAACTATTGGTTATAATTGCTTGTCACAGGTGCCGAACACAGTTGAGTGCTGGGAAAAAGTGATGCGAGACAAAGAATTTAGTGATCTGTTTGCATTAAACAACCAACATGTCTTTTCTAGGAAAGACCAAGAAAGTTGATTTGTTAAGTCTGGCATCTGAACTGAATCCACCTGCTACAGAGAACTTGAAAGTTCTTGAATTAAAAAACTGCATTCTAAGCAGTGATGCATGAGGAAGAGTTTGTGAAGGATTTGTTAGACAATTGTGGACAATTGGAAGAAGAAGCCAATCTTTTGACACAGCAAAGATTTATCAGAGAGCAAGAAAAGGAGGCCCAAGACTTTGAACTTGAAAAGTTAAGGCTTAAACTAGAATCTCAACGAGTGGTAGGAGCCTCGGCTTCCCAACCTGTGATCCACCCCTCCATGAGAATGGATCTCCAAAAAATTTTGCCACAATTTAAGCTTGAAGAGGATGAAATGTCCTTGTTTCTAGTCCTATTTGAGAGACAAATGAAGTTCCTAAAGATTGAGGAGAGCATGTGGGTGATTCATCTATTGGGACTTTTCCCCTTCAGAGATCTCTAAGCTGATTGCCAGGGAACCTGAAGTAAAATCCCAGGACTACTCACATCCGAAGTATGCTGACGGCTGAAAAGTTTAGGAAGCTCTTCAGTCAACATAGAAAGTCTGTAGACTGCACATGGAAAAAGTTTTACTACGAATTGAGAAACTATTTTGAAGGCTGGATTGCTGAACTTGGTGTCACTACCTTTGAACAATTGCAAGATCTTATGATCTCAGATCAAATGAAGAAAAGATGTACCCCTGAGTGCAAAGAACATTTTTTGGATGATTGCAAAAGTTTGATTTCTCCCGATTACTTAGCTGAGAAACTTGATGCATATGACAATCTCAGAAATTCCAACAAATCCCAGAAGAAACCTGTCAACTCTGAAGTGCCCCACTCCTCTAAACCTGTTGCTAAGAAGCAGAATCCTCCTCTCTAAGCTGATGTTGGATATAAGTATTTTGGGAGCAAGAGGAAAAGTGTGCTGACACTGGAGCCAGTAAATCTATTGCTGGAGAACAGTTGTATCATCTATTTGATTGTGGTGCTATATTCAAAGAACATGAGCAATGACAGAAAGAAATGACATTAGCAGATGGTTACAAGACCACGACAAAGGCCTTAATCACCCAAGTGCCTATCCAAATAGAGGGAAGGAATATTCCCAGATTTAATTGTTCTCCCAGAAACCAAAGCTAACAGAACCTTGCTTGGTGTTGCTTACCTGCGAGATGCTGGAATCGTGCTAGATGTCAAGAACAATTTTTGGTACTTCTACGAGGCCCCTCGAAGCAAGATTTCCTTTGCCTCAGATGAACAAGGGGACATATCAGCTGATGTTGAAGAGCGAATGACTTTTAATACATTCACCTTACATGACAGAGGTGAGACCTTCAATGAGTCTCAAAGAAGAGACCTTAATTTCTTACTAAGAAAGTATTCAAGTATCTTCCAGCTAGGGGGAGACGCAACACCCTACATAGAGCATCACATTGATACAGGGAAACACCCTCCTGTGGCAGTCCCACCATACAGAATGTCCCCTGCCAAGAAGGAGCTTTTAAAGAAAGAACTCGATGACCTCCTTCAGAAAAATATTGAAGAAGCTGAATCTCCTTATGCCTCCCCTGTGGTCCTCATACCAAAACCAGATGGAACAACACGTCTCTGTGTGGACTACAGGAAGTTAAATGCAACCACTGTAAACATACAACTTACATGTCAACCATTGATCTAAAATCAGGGTATCATCAAGTGAACGTCCATCCCGAGGACAAAGATAAACCGGCTTTCGGCACCTATCGATTCTTGCGGATGCCGTTTGACCTAAGGAATGCACCCGCAACCTTCCAAAGGTTAATGGGTACTTTTCGCCTTGGAATTCCCAATGTTAACACCCTGGTCTATCTGGACGATATCATCGTGTTGTCCTCCATGTTCTCCCAACACCTTTCTGACTTGCAAAGTGTATTTGAAAGACTTGTGAAATTTAAATTGACTGCAAATCGTACCAAGCGCAATTTTAAATGTCCCAAAGTAAAGTACCTTGGTCACTGGATCACTCCGAATGGTGTTGAAGAGGATGAAAAAATAGAGGCTGTTCTCAAAATCCCACCGCCTAGAAATGTAAAACAATTGCAGTCCTTTTTGAAAACATGCTCATGGTACCGCAGATTTATTCAAAACTTTGCTGCCATTTCTCGACCATTGAGTGACCTGACAAAAAAGCCCTATGGATGCGGACGGAACGAGAACAAAATGCCCTTGAAACTTTGGAAAAATGTTTAGTAACCACTCCTATCTTACAACAAGCCGACCCATTACAACCTTTTAAATTAATGACTGCCACAAGTGGCTATGCCCTTGGAGCAATCCTTCTCCAAGGCCAAAGTTCATATGAGCATCCAATTAAATACGCCAGCCGCCTGCTTACTGCAGCCGAAAAGAACTACTCTACCAGAGAGGGAGGCTCTGGCTGTCGTCTGGGCACTGAATAGGTTCAGGGGATATATTGAAGGAGTTGAGGTCAATGTGGCATCCGACCACCAACCTTTGAAATGGATAGTGTCACTGAAATCTCCATCCGGAAGATTAGCCCGATGGACATTACAGCTGCAATCCTTTAATATGAACATCCATTACATTTCTGGAAAATGTAACGTTATAGCAGATATGCTGCGATGAAGACATCCTATCAAATCTGCTCAGTGTCCATCAACATGTCTGCAAAAGACCTGCTGGATGAACAACTAAAGGACCCTGATCTACTCAAGATTTCCGATGCACCTATTAGTCCATACAATTTCTGTCTGTTTCTGCAATTAAACAAAAAACGTATAACGTAAGCCAGTCACACAATAAAGTTTCTGTAGACAGTTATACCTTTTTAAGTCCAATAAAGGCAGGGGTGATGGCTCGATGACAGACACCTGAAGGGAAAGAATTTTAATCCGTCTTTCAGTTATCACACTCTCCTCATCAACAAGTGCCGAAGGACCAGATGGCCAATTCGCTTCTGGCTCCAAGATTCAACTTGGTCCCCTCCATCACAAGGAATCAGTCCCAAGCTTCGAAGTACGCACACCTCTTGAGATCAAATCCGCGGGATTGTCATCACCGTTGCAATGAAACCATTGCTGTGGATCAGTCAAGGATTGTATCTCAGAAACCCTATTGCAAACAAAAGGTTTCCAGTCTTGGCGTTCCCTCGAATCCAGTGAATAGTAATTTGCGAATCGCTCCACAAATATGTTCGTTTACATAGCTCAGGGAACAGTTCTTTCAAATATTTTGCCAGTTTCGCATTAATCACCGCCCCCAAGCATATCTTGGCAATGAAATTAATTTCAGAGGGGCTACTCTTCCCTCCTCAATGACAAGAGTAGTCTTAACTCCACCTTTAATATCACTGTATCTAAAATACGCTACACTTCCGTACGCTGCTGGACTAGCGTCGGAAAAAAAATGTGCAAAGAAATATCGTCGCACTGATTGTCAAAGAACTTTATATCAAAAGATAGCTTTTTCAAGTGAAACAGTTCGTCGCACCAGTCTTTCCACTTGAGTGATAAGTCACTTGGCAATTCTTCATCCCATTTTAAACCTCGTTCCCATATCCTTCTGCATGACTATCTTCAATATCATGACACAAGGACTCACTACACCACAAGGGTCAAATATCTTCGAGATCACTCCGAGAACAAATCGTTTGGTGTTTGTAGCATTTTGAATAGAACCTTTTTTACAGTTTTTAAGTCTAACTTAATTCTATCCTCAGTATGATCCCAAATGAGTCCCAAGAACCCAGTCCCTAGACCAAAATCCATATTTTCCTCAAAACTATTATCTACCCAAAGTTTTTGAAGTTTAAGAGAATTTGTTCTTAATTTCCTCAAATGAGATCCAGCATCTTTTAGAATATTAATTGCATTGTAAGTTAACAAATACGCCTCATCGGCATTCTGAGACCCATGACACAAATCTACATAAATAAAAGAATTAAGCATTTCAAAACATTGAGGCATATCTTCCTTATATTTGCCAATGTGAAACTTTAGTACACAAGCTAATGCAAAAGATGATGTCATTAAATCAAATGGAAGACGATTTAAACAAAGTTTGGTCAGACTCATTTACAGAATCATGAAACCACAAAAATTTTAGATATTCTCTATCTTCCTGACAAATTTCAATCATAAGAAAAGCCTTTTCTATATCGCCTGTAAACGCAATTTGATTTTCACGGAATTTCAGAATTATATCCACTAAATTAGGGTTAAGATTAGAGGTCCAGACTCCAAACAATCATTCAAAGATTTAAAATTTTCATTAGCTTTGCTACTGCTGTCATAAACTATCCTAACTCGAGTTGTTTCTTTGTCATTCCTAACGACTGCTCTATGGGACATGTAATATCCTAATTTAGGGTCCTCATTTTCGCATCTACTTACAATTTGACACTTTAATTGTTCATCAATTATCTGCTTATACTGATCCGAAATATCTTTGTTCTTATTCAATCTACATCTCAAACTACATTTCGAACCTAAACTTTCAGGGGGATGTGAACAACAACTTACAAATATATCTCTCACCGTTAAATGTCAACGAATTCTCAAATGAATCAATTAACAGCTTGTCCTTTTCAGAAAGATTTTGTTTTGACTCCAACTCCTCGATTTCCCAAAACCGTTTGAGGTCAAAGAGCACATTCTCAGAATCCATAAGTAAACAAGAGTTCGCAAAGCTACAGTCAGCAAAATCGCTTCTTTCATTGCCTACAAGAAGCCACCCAAAACACGAACCAACAAGCGAAGTTCCACCGTTGTTTATTCTGTCCTGCTCATAAATAATGTCCCAGAAGTAATCACATCCAACCAACAGGTCTACACTTGCCCCTCCATCTGAAAGGAAGGTTTCAGCGAGATTTAATCCCTCAGCTGTCAATACTTTCAAAGTTTCACTCGAAGGATTCCGTCTGACAAAATTAGCAATAAATTCAGTGACTAAGCGCTCCACTTCTAAACACTTATCCGGCTCTTTTCGATTGTGCAAGGTCAAATTAACCACGGGATAATTTTTCTCTCGAGGGTATTTTTCACCGAATGAGTATATGAACAATTTTTCATAGCGAAAGGGTTTTAAATTTAATTCTTTCGCAATGCGTTTAGACATAAGATCGGTGTGATCCGGAATCTAACATTATTCTACTTTCTAACGATTTATTATTTTTCGAGCACACAATTACTGAACAAGTTTGAAGAAAAGATTTTTTACTACTTCCTAGAATATTATTGTGCGCAACAGATATTTTCAGACCTTTGATCAGAAACACCTGAAGTGATCGAAGGAATTCTTATTTTCGGGATCGTTTCAGCAGGAGTGTCGGAGGAATGGGGTGGAGAAAGAACATTTTTGTTGTTCCCTCTACACAATACCTCATGATGCGAATTAGACTTCCATTTTTTACAGCTTATCCTAGATTTACAAGAAATGCTCATATGATATTTTTCAAAACAAAGAAAACACTTACCTTCAAACTTTAATCTATCGAATTTTTCTACAGCACTAGTTTTTCTACAATTAATTGATTCATGAAATCCGGAACAAAATATACATTTATCTTTTATTTGCATATTTAAAGCTGCCGCGGTTGGGGTATATCTAGGTTTGTAATTATTCTTTCGATAGTTTGGAAATGGTTGCCGATTAGTCTCAAAAGTTTTAGCATTACCATTTGAACTTTCCGTGATTTCCCTGGATTCTACTTCATTTTTTATGAAATTTATTATTTCACTAATTTCACAAGATTTACTTTTATCTCTTTTACGATGGAAATCTAAAACCAAATCTTGGGGCAATAACTTAAGAATGATAGGATTTAACAAATGTCCGTACGAACCTTCAGTTACATTAAGTGAACGTAGGTTTCTAATATTTACTTCAATTTCATTATACAACTTACGTAACCCTTTAATATTATATGAGGTTTTCACCGATTCTAAATTCAATAATTTTGACATGTAAGAATTAATAATAACGTCAGTTTTACCGTATCTATCTTTCAAAAGTTGCATGCACGAATAATTTTCTCATTTAATTCGAACCCAGCAACAACACTATAAGCAGGTCCTACCAATAATGTTTTCAAATATTGAAACTTTTCAATCTTAGAAAGTGAATAATTCTCACCAACGGCATTATTAAAACAATTAAAGAACTCCAAAAATTTGCTAGAATCACCATTAAATTTCGATATTTCTAACTTAGGCAATTTCAATGCAGTCCTTGTTTCAGAAACAAAGGGATTATTTGCCAAAACAGTTTCTAATGAATTTTGTGTTCTCATCAACTCTTTGATTTTACTTTTACTTTAGTTATAAAAATTTTATCTTCATACTCTTCGGACGATTTAATCTCTTCTGAACCTTTCAGGATCATCTATCAAATCTTCAATATCGGAATCGTAACTCTTTAAATTTTGCTCTTTAGTTTCTAAAAGTTCAAGAAGTTCAGTTAAAGCATCTAACCCTTCGTTAAGAGTTTCTTGACTTTTATTGACCAACTTCGCGTAACTGCACTTCGGACGTTACCGCGCTTCTCAATCAATTTATTTACCTTATCCATTTTGAATAAGAGTTCTATTTCAGTACACATATTTTTAGCAAATTCAAATCCTCACCTTTGTACTCCAAAGGGTAAATAAATATCTCACCAGATTTACTTCAAAGCAGAATCTAATTCTCGCGTTCTCCAAACATGGATAATCCAAACAGTTCGAAAAGCACCAAGCTCGAATCTTCATACGCAACACGATCACAATCAAGATCTCCCAATTTTCAAAACTTCCCAGCCGTGGTGCACCAATGTAAAGCATTGGTATGTTCAGTGGTAGAATAAGTCAGTTCTATTTACCATAACCAAATTTTATTTTAACACACACTGACAAGTTCAGAGATTAGAGCTATTATATATACTCTGGCCTACTGGCGTTTGGCTGCCAACAACTTCTTACAATTTGGCGCGCTTAGTGCCGTCTGGGGTATTTCACATGGTCTGCCTCCACAGGTTCAGGATTAGACTCGGACCTCTGCTCTTGCGGGGTGGTGGGCGACGCCGACCACTACCTCTTCAACTGCAGGCACACTAAGGGACACCATCTGATTAAGCCATCTAAAAAACAATAAAATGAGGTGGTTGGATGGTGTGTCTCCAACAACCAACTTTCCCTTAATAAAATTAAAAAATCTGTGCGTTTGGCCGGGGAGGTGGCGGATGGGCTGCCCCTCCTTCTTAATCTTTGCGGCTTTGATTTTTAACTGCTTTTAGCTTTTACACCTGTTTTTGTTAAAACTTTTAGAATCTTAAATTATTAATGTTTAAATGTTTTAAAAACCTTTTCCTGTGTTACTGACGCGTTTTGCTGCCCGATTGTGAAGTATACCGTGTACCTGGATTATCAACCCTTGGCTCCCCTGCTGATTTGGTGGGCTTCGACCTGCTTGTTTTTTTTTGTGTTGTTTCTTGGTTTCTTTTCTCTTTCTGGTGCTTCTGTTTGCTTGTTGTCTTTTGTTCGTTTTTACTTGGATTTTTAAGATTTTGGGATTAGTGCCCAGTCCTTTTAAAATTTTTATTTTGGCTAAATGTCGTAAATCGATATTCTTGATTTGTTTTTACTCTGTTTTAATTGCTTTTAAATTCTATTGACTCCTGGCAATTCGCCTGGAATTAATCTGTATTTTTAAAATTGTGAATTGTTGTACCAGCGGCTGTCCGGACGGCCCCACTGTTCCGAGTCTTTTTTGGCTCGGTGATGTCTATTGATATATTATATAATGGTTTATTTTCATTTATGGTCATGTATTTTTGCTTTCTCCTTGTTTTATACCACGGTATTCCTTGTATATGTGAATTACTATGGTATTTGGGATATATAATTGTGTTATAATTATTTTATATTGTTTTGGTACATGGTGATGCCGGCGAGTGGATTGTGGTGCATCGTGTGGTTTCTTACGTTATAATGAAAGGAATCCTAGAGGAACGAATATTACTCCGGTTCGACAAAAGCACTTTTCAGCCGTTCTCATCTGATGCCCAGCCTGGTACGGAATGGACTTTCTCGTGGCTAAGGATGGCGGAGTCCGATGGAGAGGTGTTGGGCAGTTGGACTTTGACTTTTGTGTTTATAACTTTCTCCACATAGACTGTCTTCCGCATCTGGCTGGTGTCTTTTATAAACCGGCCTTCTTAAAATTATGTATATTATACTAAGTTCGGTGTTTATATAAACCGCAAATTTCCTATTTTTCTTTCTCACCATGTTCCATATTGTTTGGTTGTGTTGACACTATTTTATCAATTGTGTTTGTTTTGTTTGTTGTCATCTGATGTTTTGGCCCGTCACTGGCCCCTTCTTTGTAAATATACTGATTTTGTGATAACAATAAGAGCCGAACGGGCCCACTGAGGGTCGCTTTTCCCGCCTCTCCATACAAAAGACTAAACCATTTGGTGAGTCGGAGAGGCGAGGGTCTGGAAGCCTTAGGTAGGACTTTTAAATGTTAAAAGTAAAATTTTCCTCCGACACACAGATTCTTGAAAGCAGAACTATAATCACTCTCTGAAGGATAAAGTAAAATTTGTAAAAATGCTTAGCATGAAGCGAGTTTTACATTCCCTCAACCGATGAATGGGGAAAATCAAGGCTGGGGACATCCAACAAATGGATTCGAAGAAGCCGAGTTGCCGTCTTCCCCTTCAACAAACCAAAGAAACATGGTATGGTGCAAAAATTCACCAACAGATGGCGCTACATGTACCGGAAAACCAAAGGTAGTAATTTCCGGAGGACGACTCTTTTTACTGGCTCGATTCAAATGAATCGAATCTTTCAAAAGAATCGATTTGCCCACCACTAGTGTAGAGTGCATACTAGTGAATAAAAAGCAGAAGGAAAATACTCCTTTGAGTACTTTTCACATTGATTTTATTGGTCCATTTCCTTCTGCGAATAAAAAATACAATCACATTTTAACGGTTGTTGATGCTTTTTCAAAATTTGTGTGGCCATACCCAGTGAAATCAAAATCCGCTTAGGACGCATTACAGAAGTTAAAACTGCAACAAGCTACATTTGGAAATCCGTTGAGAACAATCTCCGATAGAGGTGCGGCATACACTTTCAAGAAATTCGAAGAGTATTGCACCAAAGAAAACAGCACATTAGAATAAACACCTGAATTCCAAGACGAAATGGCCAGGTTGAGAGAATGCATAGAACTCTGATCCCTGTATTGGTAAAGCTGTCCATTGACGACCCAACGAAGTGGTACAAGCATGTACATATATGCCGTCCAGCGAGCGATCTACAGAAGTATTTTGCAAGTGCCCGAAGAGAAGCACATCACCCACCTTAATGATGGAGAATCGTGAAAAACTACGAGATGAAGCAAAGCGAAATATCCTGAAAATACAAGGGAATCGCAGGAGCTTCAACCGGAAAAGAAAAACAAATCTCATTGTTACAAGATAGCTGACCTGGTGGCCATCCAAAGAACTCAGTTTGGACCTGGCCTGAAGCTTCGTCCAAAGTCGCGGCCCCTATCGTGTGAAAGCAGGCAGAGCGAATGACCGTTACGACGCGGAGAAAGTTGGCCATCATGAAGGACCAGGTCTCACTTCGACTGCTTCCAATCACATGAAGCCTTGGATTGTTGACACGTGCTAGAGAATTCCAAAATTTTGAGTGCCGAAAAGACTAGTGTTTTCGGCACTCAAAATTTTCTTTCTTTATTGTTTATCTTTAATTTCTTTTCGACTTCGTTTATATTATATGCAATTCTGGTGAGATTCCGAGGATGGAATGGGTTTCAGGAATGGCCTAGTTTTAGAATACATATCCCCATAGCGTCACCAGAGGTTGCGCGGAGCAATACTGTAACTTTACTTTTAAAAAATCAGAGTTGGAGCTGTGACTGTGTACGCTTCCATGTGTGCAGGTGGAGCGTCGGCTATTCAACTTATACACGTGCCAGCGTGTAGGCTGTGCCATGATCCATGTAACCTTTTCTGTGCATAATTTTAGAATAATTAAATGTTGTTGGTCCTCATCCAGCTTCACATCTTCACACACCCTAGACACTGTACTACATATATTATCAAGCCTGTAATCAAGAATATTCAAAAGAAAGCAGATAAGTTTCTTGATTTCCTCTTTGCAAAAACATTGTATTCCAGATATCTCCTTATGAATGGGGAAACTCTTTTATTTTAGTGTCTGTGTGAATAATTTAGGTTTTAGTGTTGGTATAACTCACAAGAAAGATATTCATAAAGCCATTTTAGCACAACAGCTACTTCTTTTTATTTGTAGAAAGAATATATTCAACTTAACTTATACTTGAAACAAGTTGGGTAACGAAAAGGCGAGAAAATTAAAATGTGTTTAACTTTGATTTATAAAAATTTATTTTACTTACAACTAAATTGTCTTCTCTTTATTAAAATTGTTATCTTTTAATTTAGAATTTTAAATATCATGGATTAGTATTATGAAATACCAATTCATATTATTATGTAACAAACTCCAATGATAATTTGTATTTTATTTAATCGTTCAAAAATTTACCGTTCTCTTTTCTAAATCCTTCATATATTAATATAAAACATAAATCAATACTATCTAGAAACTATACTGTACTATTTGCATATCTCATATCTAAACATATAGAGGAGCAACGAATTAATTAAAATCCCATTTAAATACAAAAAATATGATGTTAATCAAATAAATCCGATTTTTATGATTTAAAAAAATATGATTTTTTCAGTATCTGATTTTCAATAAATTACCTTTACATACTTGCTATTCCTATTTCACTGAGAAATTTAGCTTTCCACAAGTTTATAAGAACTCGATTTATAGTAATGAAAAGTACAGTGCAACTTGGATAATTCGAAGCTGAAGGGACCACTAAAAAAATTTGAATTATCCAAAACTTCGAATTAAAAAAGTTACATCTTTTAACTTTAATTTCAGGTCCATTGAATGCTTGAAAAGATTATTCTGTCAATAAGTAAATATTTATTTAGAAAGATGGTATGAGACTTAAAGATTATATTATGTAAACAAAATAAGATTTACATTACGTAAGCTACAGTACTGTGACATCTTAGCGCCCAAGAGTCTAGGATGGCGGGCTGTAGACCGGAAGTTTCCTGTTAAGAGTCCTTCACTACTGCGCTTGCGCATGTGAAGAGGATAAAAAACAGTTAGCTCACTGACTCCGTCTAGTTGAGACGTCTTCGTAGCAATTCGGATAAAATTTAATATGAAATTTAGCATTTTGTTTCGCGCGTCCATTGTCAACCCATGTTTTGTCTGTAAAAATAAATGTTATTTTTTTAATGTCCAAAAAAGTTTGGATTAATTCGTCACAGTACATATTACATGTACTGTGACGCTTACTTAACTTTACATGTACTGTACTTAAACTTCGAATTAAGGAAGTTGAACTTCGAATTATCCACGATTTTTTAACATTGATTTAATGAGAAGTTCAAAGGACTAAGAGAAATCTTCTAATTAACGACGATTTCGAATTAGAGACGTTCGTTTTATCCAAGTTGCACTGTATTTTCCTCTCAACAGAATTAAAATTAAAAAAAATTAAGCTATTTCTTTAATTTGCTTATCCTTTTCATTCCAGGGTTTTTGAAAATGAATGGAAGCGTGAAACGTGGTCCAGGAAGGCCTAGAAAAATCGATTCACAAATAAAAAGATTAAATTTTGCTGAGCAAGTTATTTCTTTCACTGGTAAGACTATTTCTCTGGAATAAAATCTGACTTGATTTTCATTGTGTTAAGAAAAAAGCAGTTATTTTTATAATGAAACGTGGACACAAAGTATATGGGAATTCAAAACTTTTAAATGTTCACTACGTTGTTTTGTGCTTTACCTGGTACAAAAACGAATAAATACTAATTCAGAGTTTTGTTTGATTTTTATCACCGATATCGAATCAATGCCTTGAAAGTGTTTTCAAAATTGAGTTCATTATTACTTTTTCAAACACTTAATAATTACGTCCAAATTTAATTCTGTTTACCTTTGATACTGAACTTTCTAATCATACTTACTTTTGAAGTGTAATTAGCAAAATTGAGTCTACAAATCTGGTTACTTTATTGGTGTGAACCCAAATTAGATTTATATCGAAATGTAATACAGTTTGGGTATAGTCTGGCTCTGGTAAGTTGGCATTTGAGTTGCATGGTTTTAAACGAGTCTAAGAAGGCTGGTTAAACATGGCTCTGAGTTAATCGGTCGGTGTCGGTACGAGTTGACGAAACAAATAATCACCTAAAGTGGCTGTCGTACAAAAATTATCATATGGCAGATCTTTCCCCTGGCGAGCTTTTATGACCTGTGCCAGTAACTTTTGACTAAAATATTAATTAATATTTTAACAACTTTCTTGGTGTTCATTTTTTAGATTCAAAAAAGTCCACTCCAAAACTGATGAAGAATTCTAATGTTTGGACACTAGTACCCAAAGAAATAGTTGATTCTGAATTTTTTAAATCTCATATAATAAAGATGCATTATCCACGTCAGCCAAGTAGAAAGCCTAAATCGTATACATCCCTACAAAGTCAAGAGGTATCATCTCTGGTAAGGCCCCAGTTACCATATGCGAATTGTAGAAAAGAGGACCTTATTATGAACCATCAAAATGTATCTTTTGAAAGGAAACCAGTATTATATCAAGAGCGAGAGGTTCTTCAAAAGTGTTCTACTAGACCAACTGTAATTTATTTCAAACCAGCGAAAAATAATTCTGACAATAGTTCTGTTGTTGAGAAAGAAAAAATTCCATCTGTTCAAAAAAATAATTTGGATTTACAAAACAGACAAGACTTTTCTTCGAAACAACATTGGGATCGGACTTATCTAAGATGTAAATATAGTAATGCTGTTAAAGAACTTTTGGATTATATTTACGGTAAGATTGTTTTAACTCCTTAAATTATCGCACATTTTAGATTTGAAGTAATTTTCGATGGTTTTCTCATAATTATTCCCTCTTACATTACTAAACTGTTGTGACCAAGATTTAGGAAAGCTTACCTTAATGAAATCCTTCAATGAAAGATAATTTAGAATTTTGTTAGCATCTTCTTTACGATAACGTCCTTTTACATAAGTACAAGTCGCAGTGCCTTATCCCTATTGGGGCTTGTGCATACCAAGTGAATAATGAGACGTGCTGAACCGTGATTTCATGAAAAAAAATAATAACCCAATTAAGAAAAGAGTCCTGGATCTACGGCTACGACCACTTACGTTTCCCCTTCCACCAAACAAGCCATGGCCATAATAATCACAAATCTTCATAACACTTTTAGCTATCATCAGGGTGTAATTCGTCTCTTGAGTACTACTAGAAACTGAGACAAGAATTCAGAGGCATAGGAGGAGAAAAGACCAGTGTGAGAAGCACCTGTAGCACCCGTAAATGCCTCCAACAATATTGTTGCTCCGGGAAATTTTGATTTAAATAGGTAAATTAGAGGGGGTCTAAGATCCGATAATTTTTGATCAAACCTCGTATATGCATTAATTGTATATAAAATGTAAATTTCTCTTGACAGAATCGACGCACATCACGCTACGAGGCGTTGTCTTTGGTTCTTTCCCTTCGGGATTGATCCCGGACCATTGCCAATAGCTCGTTGTGTTACTCCAGGTGCGACGTTAATTAACTACTACCTACGCATTACTGTAATAAATAAGGTAGGTAGGTATTTTAATTAACGTCACACTGGAGCGACACAACGGGCTATTGGTGACGGTCCGGGATCAATTTCAAAGGGAAAGATCGAGGACAACACTACGTAATTTTGAACCACGATCAGATGACGATGCAACACCTAACTGGCACCCCACTCTCCAAACTTCCACACCACGCCAGCATGAGGACATTTAAGGCCACGACAAATTTAATGTGCACCAGCTCCTTTTGTACACGACGGTGTTTGGCTGGATTCGAACTCGCAACCCTCCGGTTGCTAATCCGTTACTCTTCCAACCAGACCACCACGGCCCGTAATAAAGAAGGAAAATATATACGTAGTTTTGCTGTTTGATTAATCATTCTAAAAATTTGTCTAAAAGTATTAAAATTTGTTTTACTCTGCGCCAAATAAATCGAAACACCCCGAAGCCAGTTTTCGATTGGAATGAAACTTAGCACAAATAATTATCACAATATGAAATCTGAGGACTATTATTTGAAGAATTATATCAAGAAAGGTCATAAATTTGTTGGTTGTAAGGCTCTCCTCAGGCGACGATACATGCGAAATACCGTGAGGATGGAATCAAACAAAACTATTATACAATTCACGGCCAAGCATATCCCAGACATGTTTGATGGGAGACAGATCTGAGGATCTCTGGCCATGGAAGGATTTCAACACCACAGAGACATTCCTGAGAGAGGAGAGTCATATTTGGCCTGGAGTTACTATGCGATTAAATATAGTGATATGAAAGGCAAAACAACAGGTTGTAAGATCTACTGGTCTGACCACTGTGCTGTCAAACTACCTCATATCGTTACTAGAGAAGACCAGCTGTTGTGATGGTTCCCCCACCATTATAGTAGTAGTTGCAGTGGTGTGCCGCTTGGCAGTAAATTAAGAATGGTAGCGCTGACCGGGTTTCCGCCGCCGCAAATACGGTGGTTTTGCCTCAAGGCAGAATATATGTTGCCTGTACATGATCCTGGCAGTTCAGATTCTACAACCCGTTTCGCCTTTCATGTCACGTGTCCAAGGGGCCATTTACCAGCACGATAACACACGGTTTGTATCTGCCAGGAATGCCTCTATCGAATTGAAACTCTTTGTCCGCGAATTTCACCACCCGCAGAATATAAGAGATCTGAAGCAGGAGCTGCAAAATCGTGGCCTAATTTGCAATGAAATACGAGGGGTATTCCAAAAGTAAGGGCCATTCACTAATGAAAAGCCGTTGGCAGCACTGATTGGAGTTTCGCTCTCCCAGCGCCCTCTATTGGTTCATCAGGCACCAATCGGCCGGTCTGTCTACTGTCATTTCTTTATATTTGGCGCAGCGTAACAATGGCGTCGAAAATAAGCGATCCCTCTAGTTGTGAAGTGCGTTCGGTTATTCGTTTTCTAAACGCAAAAGGTGTTAATGCAGCTCAGATTCACCGTGAATTGAGTGAGATCTATGGACCTGGTGTTATGAGTGTGGGAAAAGAGAGAGTAGTGTCGAGAATTCAAAAGGGGCCGTACAAACGTGCACGACGAAGAGCGAAGTGGAAGACCCAGTGTTCAGACGGATGACCTCGTCCAACAAGTGGATGAAAAAGTCCGGGCTGATCGACTCTTCACGATCAGCAATCTTTCCGAAGAATTTCCCAGCGTTTCTCGAACCACCGTGTTCAGAGTTGTCACGGAAAAGTTGGGTTATCACACAGTTTGTGCCAGATGGGTGCCGAAAATGCTGACAGACGAACACAAAAACAAGCGGATGGCATCTGGACAAGCCTTTTTGAACCGTTATCCACGAGATGGAGATCGATTCTTTTCACATGTGGTGACTGGCGATGAAACGTGGGTTCATTATGACAATGAAGAATCCATGCAGTGGCTTCATTCGGGTACTCCAAAACCAAAGAAGTTTAAGCGAACGTTCTCAAATCGAAAAATTATGGCGACTGTCTTTTGGGATCAAAAAGGCGTTCTCGTGGATTTCATGGAACCCGATACAACAATCACAGCAGCTGTGTACTGTGAAACACTCGCGAAGCTCAAACATGCCATTCAAAACAGCCGGCGTGGGATGCTGTCTTCCGGAATCGTCCTTCATGACAACGCACGCCCTCACGCGGATGCCCCCACTATTGAAAGCATTCAAGAATACGGCTGGGAACTTTTCAACCACCCTCCCTACAGCCCTGACCTCGCATCCAGTGACTATCACTTGTTCCTGCATTTGAAAAATCGGCCTTGGTGGACCACAATTAGACGATAGCGAAAGTATGAAAACGCCGGTGAAAAAATGGTGCAACTCCCAGGCGGCGGACTTTTACGCAGAGGGAATAGGAAAACTCGTACCCAGATACACAAAGTGCTTGGAATTGAACGGCGATTATGTAGAAAATTAAACAAAGATTCAATAAAAGAAAACTCACGAAAACCAAGGTGATTTAGAAAGCATTTTTTATTTAATGACCAAAGGGCCCTTACTTTTGGAATACCCCACGTAATATAATTGTTTTGTTTGACTCCATGCCTCCCCGTATATCGGCATGTATCGTCGCCATAGGAGAGCCTTTTACAACCTATTAATTTATGACCTTTCTGATGTAATTCCACAGTTAATGAGAGAGAAGTCCTAAGTTTAATATTGGGATCATTTCTTTCTCTTAATATACACAAACTAAATGTCTAATATCGAAAACTGCTTCAGGGTGTTTCGATTTTTTAGCACACATTTGAAAAAAAATTCTAATATTTTCTTGCACGTCGGAAATTTATCATCTAGATATTTTCTCTAATTCTCCTTTCAGTCTGAATACACGTTATAATTTAACCTAATGCTGTTTTTCAATAATACGTATAGATGCTTGTTATGGTGATCTTCAAAAAACTGAGGAGCAATTGTCAGATATACTGTCTGGTCATCAAAATCTTGTGGAAGAATATGATTATCATAAGATAGTTAACCCGATATTCACAATGCCAGTTTCAATAGTAAGTTTTACTACAATTTTTGACAATTTATACTGCTAGGTTCTTTATCACCTTCATCTGAAGTTTTAGTTTAGACCCTTGTCTGTTTAATGATCCTATGAAGAATTTGGTTAGGTGGACACCTCAGTTAGTCACATTTAATTGCTTATGCAATAAATTGAGAAAGTTATCAATCATTTGCTGTTCATGTTTTCTATTCTAACAGGTTTGGAAATGTCCGTGCAAAAAGAAAGTACCACATGGGTTCAAACCTTTTTCCTCTGTATCAAGAACACACTTTTATTGCAATATCTAGTAAAGAATTTGAAAATTCGTTGCAGGAATTATTTTTATTAAAACGATTAGTGTTTTTAAGAGCTAAATTCAAATGGGATGTTCGTTTATACATAATTTTCTGTTCAAAAGGAAATTCACTTTGAGAGTTAAAGGTCCAAGCTGTAATAATTTTTAGTGTAATTAATTCCTTTCGATATTGATGCGGTTTGAAATGGCTCTTTTGTATGGCAGTGAGAGGGAAGAAATAGCTTCCTTTGATAAAATTTAAATATCTTGTCTTAGCTTATATATTAATAATGCTTAACACAGTTTTCTTGTACATATTATATACATAAAATATGCTAATACAGCTATGCTAATCATTTCATTTATGTATTTAATAATACCCACATTTTTTAATGTATAAATGAGATGCTATTTGTGTAGATTTTTTAGCCTAATTTGTAGCCCCTTATCAATAGATTACTTAAATGGTGAGATTCACAGAAGAATTTAAAATTTGTAAGGGAGATGTTTTCACGTAAAAAATAGCATCAAGCTTTTTATTTATGAAGCATGTATATTGTACCCTATTCTGAAGAACTGTTTCTTTTCAAATACTCACGGTTCACTAGTCGATGTTTGGACAATGTTTTATAATAAAAAGTTCAGGAAGTATAAATTGTAAAAGAAATGAAAAGCTTAGCTTTAAATGTTCGTTATCTTATGTGACAAATTTCTTTTCTCGGTTTATGTAAAACACGGGAGTAGGAAGAAAGAAGTCTAAAGATCTTATAAAGTAATACCCAGTCATACAAATTCCCCGCAACATTTAAAGTGACTACCATTGTTTACTTATATTAATGTGTTTCTAATTAGTCGCGATTTATTAAAAAATGTTCGATTGAATTCAGACAGTAACACATTATTTCTCAAAATTGAAGTTATATCATAACAGTATTCAAGGCATTTTATGTAGAAAACCTGTTAAAAGGATATATTGGGGATTTCGTGTATTTTCAAAGAAATACGACGGACTAGTCCTTTTATTTCAAAGGACAAATATGTTAATTCGTGAATCAACTCAAAAGATGGTAGTCGATGGACAACGCTTAAGGCCTTGTTGGCGCTTGACCATGTACACTCATGTCCAAAAGTTAAGCATACTTGCTGTTAATGGGAATATTTCAGAAAATCTACATCCGAATGGAAGGAAACGCGATATGCGGGTGTAATAGGGTTATAGAAGAAAACAATGCAAAACAAGGATAATAATTACTTTTATTATCCTAAAAAAGGGTTGAAAGAAAAAGGTTCACAATACGAGTGTCAACTTCAGTGAAACAGAATGATTAAAACAATTTGATGCTGAAGTTTAATAAGGTGTGTGAGAACCTCAAGTAGCCACGCATGCTGCACAACGATTTCCCATACTTTCGATGAGGGTATGGATGAGCTGTGTGCTCAGAGTTCCTAGCCTCACGGAGAGCAGTTTTCAATTCCGGAACGGAGCTTGGTGGGTGGCGGAGGGCTGCAATATGTCTCCCGAGCATATCCCTTCCATGCTCTATAGGATTCATGTTAGGAGAGTTGGCAGGCCACTACATGCGGTGGTTTGAAGAAAGGCTTCGACCAGGGCTGCACGATGAGGAGGGGCGTTATCATCCATGAATATGAAACCAAGACGAACACAGTTTGGAAACCAAGACGACGAAGTTTGCACATCAAAACAGGCGAACAGTAGGTCCAAGGACTTCGTCTCTGTATCTTTGACGGGTAACAGACCCCGTGTCAAAGATGTGGTCTGTGCGGCCGTCCAGCATGATGCCTGTCCAGACCATGACTCCTGAAGGAAAACGATGTCCTTCGGTGATGATTTTTCCCGGGTGAAAACGCGTTCCACGTTCTCTCCAGATCGTGGTACAACGAGAATCAATTTGCAGACTAAATCTGAACTCGTCACTGAACATAACATTGCCCCACTGTTGGTGGAAGACTCCACTGCCGATGTTCCAAACTCCACTGCAAACGCGCTCGTTTCTGTGCAGACGTCTGAAGGGGGGGGGGGGTGCAAACTGCTGGTCGTCTGGCATAGAGACCAACGTGTCTGAGTCTGCTGTAAACAGTTTGTCTCGAAACTATCACTCCTGTGGCGGCTATCAGGGCTGAACCCAGTTGTCTTGCAGAACAGTCTGGAGATCACACACTGATGCACATTCAGAATTCGATTTGAGATCGACCGGATTCCAATAATTCGTCCCTTCACAAACGTGTCTAGTTGGTATCTTTGTGACATCTTTCGTCCTTATTGATTACTAACAACGCTCCGTACCACAGCAATTACGAAATTTCTGTCTAAACTGGCCATGCCGCTCGACTAGTGTCTTTCTAGAGACGACTGTGAACGGGGTCAGTTCTGCGCATGCTCGTGGACGATTCTATTTTCGACAGTGGGTACATACTGAAGGGTGATTCAATTCGATTCGATTCCAGATTGATACTTCGATTCGATTCATTTCCTCGCTTAGTTTAGTCGATATGAATGTGAGTAGGCTTCGAGATGGAAATTTGAATATCCTTTTTTTTCTAGTTTTTTGAGCGCTTCATTGCATTTCCATTAAAATTGGTTGCTACCATAAAGAGATTTGTTTTAAGGTTATTTTTATAATTATTGTATTATTGTTATTATTATTTTTTGTCTAAATTAAAATTCTTGTTTTTAACTTGAGTGAACCTGAGATAATTTGCTGCCGGTATATGCTGTTGACAGATACACAAATTTTATTCTCAAACCTAGTTAAAATATTACCAGGACGACCCGATGATGTATTTATTCCACACAGGTGACATTTTTATTCGTTTTTGTATTGGATCTATCGTAAACAAACTTGAGAAAGTGAAAGTTATCAGATTTATTTATGAAGGATACCTAACACAGATACAGGTGAATGTTACTGGATACAGGTTGAATAGAAAAAGTAAACAAACACTTTGAATTCAGTTCAACTGTTGCCATATAACAAACACTTACTTTTATTGCTTTCAACAACCCCTCTCAATTAAGTTTCAGTTCAACTGTTGTTTTTATTCCATCGGGCACTTTTAAGAACACTTCTTCTCAGGTCTGCAAAAAAGCATTGTGAACTTCAAAGCAAACAACAAAATTTCAGTTCTGTTCACATTTTTAGTTCAAATTCTAAACATGAATTCAAAATGCAAAACAAAAACACTCAGTCATCTCAGTTTACCGTTCCCCCTCAATTTTGAAGACATTTTAATTAGAACAGACTCCCAGACAAGTAAATAAACAATCATAACTTGTGGATAGCTAGGACTGAGTTCTTGAAGCAAATTACGAAAGAATCGATTCACATTTCACCGAGTCTACCTACCTAAATAGAATCGTCCACGGGCATGAGATGGCTGTGAATTCACAGCCATCTCCGGAAAGATACACTAGTATGCCGTTCGAGGCCGTTTTATACTCGTTCCAACGTGCGCCGGTGCTTTGCGATGTCTACGTCGACTGAACTGTTTTACATATGCACAATGTTTTACCTTCGTCCCACGATTCTCCACAAGTGATTTTGAACCATTATATCCATATTTACTCCAATTTTTTCGCATTTCACGAATAATGCTGTTTGTGCAAATTTTGGTATGAAGACGGCCCCTTATGGATTTTTTTGCATTTGAATTTGTAGAGGACGTTATTCCCTATTGAATGATATCATTGAATTTTCTCTACTGTGAATGGTGCTCGAAATAAAGAGGGTGGTTCGGGTTTTTTTTCCCGCCACTGTACATCAGAATGGATAGTAATTCGAGCGCACGATAGGAGACGCCATGCAAGAAATGTTTGAGCATTGCGCAACAACAGGGGTTACGTAACAGGATATTTGATCCAGTAAAACATTTTTGTATAATGAACACATTTTTCCGAATGCGATATTTACTTGAAGCTATCGAAGATATAAATATTCAATGTATATGGAAGTAAAGGCGTTGTTTTCTTGCTTTTCGATTTGTGTATATAAGTATGAGACATATTCATAAGAAAGTTATATTTTCAAAAAAATTCAATAGTAGAATTATTGATTACATTTATCACTCTTTAAAGGGTAAAGAAAACGATTTAGATGATGAAAAGGATATTCAACATGACAATTTTGTTTCCAGCCAATCAAGTTAGTAGTTTTTAACTTTTATATCTGATTCAGCAATTTTTATTTATGTTGCGTTGTTAATTATCTCATTTATAAAAGTAAAAGATAACATTAAATTCATAAGTCCGAGAGACTTGAACTATCTCAGGGTGGTGGTTGAATAAGCTTACCCGAGGCACAGCGGAGACAGATGATCTTTTGTAAATACAATAATGTAATGTGTTTTAAACTTCAGTTTTCTCCATTCATATGCTTTCTGATTTTTAAATTTTTTTACTTAGTACCTTTTATACATTTGAAATATTGTGAGAGTTAGTTTACTTTTATGCCTGAACTCTGAATATCCTGCACTAGGTCTACACTGAAAAGTGAAAAAGTTGTCAAAAATAAGTTATTCTAAAATTTAAGTTATTTCCGAATATTTTTTTATTGAACAAAAGCAAACTCCCCGTGCACCACAGAAGTAAGTTGATTTAACAAAGAAACAGTGGAAAACAATTTAACTGAAATTACAAGATTTTATGAACCTGACAAATGAGTAGAAAAGCAGATTAGATTTTACAAAAACATTGAGTTTCACTGGCCATGTTTCACCTAATTTTCTCAAATCATTTTTAGGCACATTATTGAAGTTTTAAATGCAGGACAACTAAAAAGCAAATGCTCTACATCTTGTGGCTGTTTTTTAAAACACTCGCACAAATCATTAGTCCGAAGATGAAACCTATATAGATATTTAGCAAAATTTCCATGGCCAGATAAAAATTGTGTAATTTGGAAGTTTGTGAAGAAAAATAATTCAGAGTTCAATCTATGCTTAATAGTAGGAAAAAAAATTTTGGTGTTGCCAGCTTTCTCAGACGAGACATACTCTTCGTTCCACTTAGCAACGAGCTTTTCATAATATGAGCCTTTCAAGTAACACTTAGGAATGTTACAATTTACATCAATTGCTAAAATTCAAAGCGTCTTTGGCTAAAAAATCAGCTTTCATTCCCGTAAATTTCAGTGTCCACGCACATAGGCACAAAAAATCTCAGTTCCTCTATTTTTAAGAGAACTAATTGTTAAAAGCGTTTCAACAACCAATTTTTCTGTGCTTGCAACATTCTTCAGTAAATATAAAGAGGAAAGAGAATCGCTACAAATAAGGTACTTAGAACAGAAATTTCCATTTTCTTTAAACCACTTAACTGCGAGATTAATACAAAGCAATTCTGCTTGAAAGATAGTGCATTCATTCCGGATACGATGTTTATAAAAGCCACATTCGAAGTTGTCCTCAAATAGAACAAAAGCAAGGCCGACCTTGTTGTTCATCTTACTACCGTCCGTAAAACAGACTTTCTGAAAATGCTTCTCCACATTTTTCTCGTACTTAATTAGATGAATTGGTTCAAAAGCAGCCGGATGAGGAATGTCGCAGAGGCAATTTTCCATCAAAACAGTCCGTCGAAAAATCATTTAGAATCGAAGCATACAATTCATTTTTGCACTTAATTTCCAAGTCTAAAGGTGGAACTCCAGCTATAGCAAAGGTTGCTTCATAACTTAAAGTTTTATAACCTCTGATAAGACGCAGAAGAATTATCCGTTGAATCTTCCTCAACCTGCGTCTGTTGGTCTTAGTCTCCAAAGCCTGTCCCCAGATCCGGGATCCATAAGATATGAAAGGCACAATACCTTGTTTATACATAACTTTTAAAACCCCATAGCCAAATGTATTTTTGGCAATACGATACAGGCCAGTAAGGAGTTTTTCGCATTTATTGGAAACATATTCAATATGCTTTTTCCATTTGAGTTTACTGTCCAGGAAAACACCAAGGTACTTAAATTGATCAACAAATTCGAGAGTCGAACCCTCAAGGATCAAAGGCGAAATAACATCTTCATCCAATTTTCCACCGATAATCATAGCTTTACTCTTGGAAGGGTTGAATTCAAGTTTATGAAGGTTTGACCACTGGGAAATAAAGTTTAGCGCAGATTGTGTGCTCTCAAGATGATGTTTTGAAGAAGCCTTCCTTGAAAAATCAGCAAATGCAATTTTAAAAGTCAGAAAGACGAATTAAAAGATCATTTATAATAATAACTAAGAAGGTTATATAAATTTTTCGGAATATCAGCATCTTTTAAGATATTCAAGATAGAAGGCCACCACGCATTATCAAATGCACCCTTTATATCAAGAAATATTAGCACACTTATCAGCCTCTTCTTCCCATGCTGCAGGATGTCACACAATCGAAGCAGAGCGTTTTCAGTAGATTTTTGAAGAGTAAAACCAAATTGGGCATCACTAAAGAAATTATCTTTCTTCCTCCAAAACCAGTTTCTGAATATTGTGTTACATAATTTGTAGTTTTGAACCTTTTCTAGAAAAAAACTAAAGGTTTATTTTTACAATAGTTATTAATTTCTGACACCCACCTCAGTCAAATGTATAAAAACCTCTAAATCAGCTTTTCTAAATTCAACGTTTTCAAAATACCAAGGCCTTCCTTAGCAATAGGGATTTGGTGTAGCCTATATATTTTATGAAAAATAATTGGCTTTGTATGTGTTAAATGCTTATGTAACATTCTGAAATTCTCGCTAGGAAAAACGATTTCAGCGGCCAACATTGAAGCTTCAATTTGAAAATAGTTTGACAACTATTAAATATGTGTAAATTTAATTCAAAATTATTTATAGTTTAGAAATTATTTGTACTGTTTGAACCCTTTACTAAAATTTATGTTTTTTTTTTCAGTTTTAAAATCAAAGAAAGATGTTGATACCTTATGTCGCCAAGTTATAGTAGATTCGATGAAACTGTTGTATGATGAAGAAGCGGTCTTGGGGGTACATTTATAAAATGGCACATACATTTCAGCTTATCTTGTGTGGTGTTATAAAACTCCTAATTTTAACATAAGTTCATAGTACTGTCTTGAACATCTAACTTTTAGTTTTTCAAATTGATTTTCCCCCAAATTCCACACTTATTTATTATATGTAATTTATACTTTACAAATCATTTTGTGAAGAGTACTTACTCTCTTGAATATTTAAATATTGTACCTAAACATTTATTAAATATTTAGCCTAATAAAAGTCCGAAATTGTCTAGATGACACTAATACGTCTTGCAAATATTTTACTTAGCAATAAACAATCACACAAATAAATGTTCAACTTCATTACATTGCTCAAATTAAAATTTTCTTTCGTGTGCTCTGTAATTAATGTGATGTAATTCTCCAAACATACGGAATCGCGATTTTTTCTAATTTGATCTGACCCGTAAATAGAATACAATGATTTACTGATGTCAAGTCTAGATGGTTCCTTGTTCAAGTATACCATAAAAAATAAACAAATTGAAATTATTTACATCTATAAACATTACCCAAAATTATAGGAGGGAGTACAAATATGCATTACGGATGCCAATAAATGAAACCAGTTTTTTCTGAAACGCATTTTAATAGTTTTAAACAATGTTATTTTAGTACAAAAACAGGTCCCGGAACTCGGGGAGGGAGGAGTTTTGTCTCTTGGAATCTTAAGTAATGTACGTAGTTTGAATAATTAATCGAATTTGCACACAGCATCTACGATTAGAAATGGGTATAATTATGCACATACATTTTTATATTCCTTTAGTTTTCAGTTAAAATTCATAAAGAAATACTAGTTTAAGTTAAATAACGATACATTATTTGCCATTTTGTTTTTATATAGTTATGGAACATGAATTTTTCGTCGAAAAGACCTTACGGAACGCCTCGAGCCAAAAAAACTCCCCTCGTTAAGTTCTGGGACTTTTGTCAAATTTGCTTAGTTTGAGAAAAGGGTTCCGACAGGACTTTGTTGTGTCATTAAGATCTAGCCAACTCAAATCATTCTACGGGCCGCTTTGATCACTTATAATTTTCTCACAGGCCGAATTTATAATAGTTTTAAGAATGAAACAAAAATGTATTTCATTCACTATTTTATAAATTAATCAGTGATGGGCTTGCTTTTCGAGTCGTCTAATTGTAGGTATATTTCAATAACTGCTGTCGTGTTTTCTCCATAAAGTTGTTTCTTAATTCATCTTGAAAAGTGAAAAACCCAAACTACTGACAAATTGAGAATAATAAAGCATACCTTCCGATCTCTTCGAATTTCGTTTCCAAAACGGCACATCGAGAGTAATCTATGAAATGTTAGTAAATGGAAACTATCAAAATATAGCTGCAACTCCTAATTAATAAACATTTTTCCTTCCATGCTTGTAGCAAGGTAAAATATGAATTAATTTAAAAATAAAAATTCTTTACTTTTAATTTACGTATTTTAGGTTTTGTAGATAGTCTTTCACCAATTACCACCTCTCATATCTATACCCCAGTACCAAGTTCGATGACGGACCTCTAATCAAGTACAAATCTATACATATAAAGCAGAGTCGACATCTGTCTGTCTGTTCTCTATACAAATCTATACCGTTTAACCAATCTACACCAAATTTGGCACACTTATTCTTTGGAACCCTGCGGGTAACGTAGGCTACATATTAACCCCCGTTCCATTTGTCTTGGGTGTGCAGAGGGGTGTAACGTTCCGTCATGCTGGACAGAGCACTTGCTAGGGGGCGCTCTCTCCCGGTCTGGCTGTGCAGATGACGCCAGAATTAACATCTACAGGAATCTCCTCTCAAGATGACCTTGGAGGTTTTTAGAATCTTAGAGTATGATGCAATCGCAGAGGAATAGCATTGCGTATTTATACGATCAATGTCAGACCAAATTTGGTACATTCATCCTGCAGAATTCTGCGGGACACATAGGCTATATATTAACCCCGTTCGATTTGTCTGGGGTCTACAGGGGAATTAAAAACAATTCGAAATCTCCATAGGAATAATATTGAGTAATATTACCATGAATTAATAAACAATTCAACCCGAGCAACGCCGGACAATTCAGCTAATATACACTGCTGGCCACCGTAAATGCAACACCCTGAATAAAGCATGCAAATAATATGAAATTTACAACATGCATTAGCGGAGGTGAGATATGCAAATGATTAGAATTTCAGCGCAGACGCACATCACGCGCGCCTGTGGCGCCACTTCAAAGCGCTATTTAAGGCTTGGAGATTTCGACGATTTCAAGTACGGCAATTGTGTTTTTCTTGTGGTTTTTTTTCAAAAAAACGATCAATTATGCCTCGTAGAAAACAGCGATCATCTTTTGATCAAGTATCCGAGTTCGACAGAGGAAGGATAGTGGCCTACCGAGATTGTGGATTATCTTTCAGGGAAATCGGTAGTCGTGTTGGACGAAACCAAACAACTGTAATGCGGATATGTGATCGTTGGATGCAGGAGGGTACGACGGACCGACGTGTTCGATCGCATCCACCTCAGTGCACCACTTCACGTGATGACAGGCATATTGTGCGTATGGCAGTGACGGATCGCTCAGCCACATCACGAACCATAGCACAGCACATTCAGTCTGTACCGCATCATCCAGTGTCTGCGCGTACCATTCGACGCCGTTTACAGCAGAGTGGTCTGTCCGCAAGACGTCCATTGCTTCGTCTATCCTTGACGCAGAACCACAGACGTTTCCGCCGCCAATGGTGCGATGAAAGAAGGATGTGGACGGCAGAATGGAATGAAATTGTCTTTACTGACGAGTCACGCTTCTGTCTGCAACACCACGATGGTCGGATTCGAGTCTGGAGACACCGTGGAGAGAGGATGCTGAACAGCTGCGTTATGCACCGCCACACTGGTCCTGCACCAGGTATTATGGTATGGGGCGGTATTGGATATCACTCTCGCACTCCTCTAGTACGCATTGCCGGTACTTTAAACAGCCAGCGCTACATCTCCGAGGTGTTGGAGCCAGTTGTCCTTCCTTACCTTCAGGGCTTGCCCACAGCCATATTTCAACAGGATAATGCGCGACCACACGTGGCACGCATTGTCCAAGGGTTCTTCGTCAATCGCCAGATTGAATTGCTTCCCTGGCCAGCTCGCTCTCCGGATCTTTCGCCGATAGAAAACATGTGGTCTATGGTTGCTCAACGATTGACCCAGAATACATCCCCAGCTGCCACACCAGATCAACTTTGGCAACGTGTGGAAGCTGCTTGGTCTGCTGTACCCCAAGAACACATCCAAAGTCTCTTTGAATCAATGCCGAGGCGTGTGGCAGCGGTGATCTCCAACAATGGCGGCTACTCTGGCTACTGATTTTGGCAGGAACCACACTTCACAGAAGTCTATAAATTTAATCATTTGATACTTGGTCAACATGTTATCTACAAAATAGATTTTGTTGTGATATCTCTTGTCTTTCTTGGTGTTGCAATTTGGGTGGCCAGCAGTGTATATATGTATGTGGTGCCCAGACTGCCACTAGAGGGCACCTCCGCGCTGATGTCATCTCCGACCACTGCGCAGCTATTCCGCGCATTGGAGGAACGCAGTCAAAAAGCGACACAGACGGAAGACGACGAAGCTACAAGACGGACGTAGCGTTAGACTGTGCAATGTTGACGGGCGACGAGCGCCGATGGAGTTTATGATGTCTGTGCTGTGCACTTAACTTTAATTGTCTAAACCAAATTCATTGTAAATATTCATAAATCTCACTAAATTTAGTTATTCTTTAAAACTTTCGTAATGTTGCCAATCGCCCACAAACCAGCACCCCCCACATCTCAGAAGTGGGATAGACGCCTAGTAAGATTCCAGACAGTATTTTCGAAAGGATATTTAAAAAAAGAACTATGTTCTCCAGTCTCCAAGCATCTTAAAGGTACGTGAACATTCCATAATACAAGATGATATTGAATGATATTAAAGAAGTCAGCGTTGCATTGAAAAATTGCAAGACAGACAAAATAAAAATTTTGCATAGATTCATTTTCGAAAATGACGGCAATCGATCGAATAGAAGACACGTTAAAAATTTTTCTGGCTTTAATTTCGGAACGGATAGTGAAGAATTTGATGAGAAATTAAAAAATAAAGAAGATATAGCTTTTCTCTAAACGAATTGATTGCAATATCTAGTTTGCTAAGCATTTCTTTCTAAGGCACGAAAACGGAACTAGCAAAAAGAATTCTATGTTATGTAACCTTGAAAGCTTCGTCGAGAACGAACGCGCCGATCTGTCTGAATCAGAAGAAGACATACACAAAACAAACGATTTTTCAATGCAGTGCAATGAATGTGATGTTGAAAGTGTTCATAACTCTCAGTGTGATTATATGCATAGTAGTAGAAATAAGATTGATGGTAATGATTTTTCTATGCAATGTGTGGTGAATATGATTTTAAAAGTAATACTCATGTTTCTCAGTGTGATGATGTATATACAAGTAGAAATAAGAATAATAGTAATTATGCTATTCAAAATGTCAGTATAAATTACTCTGATATCGAAAGTACCCTTACTAAGTTCAATGCAGAACCGCACGAAAATGTTTTTCATTGGATCGAACATTTCGAGAATATTTCTCAGTTGTTTTGTTTGTCAGATTTACAAAAATTTATTTTTGGCAAGAGATCGCTTAGTGGTAACGCTGCTTTGTTTGTTAGAACAGAACAAGAAATAAATTCATGGTCAAAATTGAAACAGGCCTTGATCGACGAATTCTCTTTTGAGATAAACTCTGCTAATTTACGTGAACTTTTGAGTAAAAGGAAAATGAGGGATTCTGAATCCACTCAGGAATATTTTTTTAAGATGAAAGAATTGTGCAGTTGCGGAAAAATCGATGACGCTGCTTTGATACACTATGTGATTAAAGGAATAAATGACAAACAGGAAAACAAAACTATTCTGTACGGTTGTAAAAATGTGTTTGAGTTTAAGGAAAAACTGAAAGTGTATGAAATAATGAAAGCTGATTCTGCATATGGTAAAAGTGCTTTCGACAGAAAAAATTTCGATAGAAGGAATTTCGATAGGATTAATTATGATAATAAGAATTTTGATAGAATGAAAACCAAACATGATGATCACGGTAAAATTAACTCTTTTGATAGAACAAAAAATGAGTACAGTAATAGATTTAATTCTAAAAACGAAACTGTAAATAGAGATAGAGTCAAGTTTGATAGAATGAAATACAATGGTCCAGAAAATCGTAACAATAAGATTTGTTTTAATTGTGGATCAAAAGATCATATTTCTAGATTTTGTATTCATAAAGATAAGGGACTTAAATGCTTTCGATGTGGCACGTTTGGTCACAAGGCTTCGGAATGCGGAATGAATTCGAAACCAGAAGTAGCCATTTTTGATGTTGGCGTTGTAACGTCTTGATTCACGGGTAGCTAGACTAGTTACCATTGAAAATATCCGATTCTGGACTAAATTGGTTTATTTTACAATTTGTACAAAAAGTCGGAAAATGAATGTATAGTTCATTAATATTAGTTCCTTGGAAGGTCCAAAGTTCTATCGAGGCGCTTAGGGCTGCTGGCGAGCCTCACAATTTCGCTCGGGGAAGTCTAACGCACGGCTACGGGTGAGCCTATTCTCAACACAAAATCTCAGTCTTTCTGGACAGGATCACTACTAGGATGAACAGTTACATTGATCTCTAGGAGGGTTCTCCTTTACGGCTACGGTCGAGCCTTTCTCACTAAAATACTCCGGCGAGTATAGGATCCCAAGGTGGGATAAATGCACAACAGTGAACGAATATTCACCAAGCTCCAAAAACGGTCTCTGTTGACCGCTTCTCTCCAAGCTATCTGATCCTCTGTCTCCGTCTCTCCTCTCGTGATCTCTCTCTCTGATGATATCTCCAAAAACTCTATCTGTTGGGTGCTTATCGACTCCTCCTTTCCGTTTCTGGTCCGCCTTTTAGTCGGTGCTGGATTGGGTGTTGAAGATTTCTCACGTTCTTGATTGGCTGTCTCACGTTGGTCTTTCCCCTCAACTTTTACGACAGACTTCGGCGGACTTGAAAGGTTCCATCAAACCCTGTCGGAAACTCATCATCATTTATATCAATCTTCTTGGTCTCGAAATGTCGAAGAGAGCGACAGAAAGGCGCCTGCCCTTTGTTTTGAAACCACAGCGATTTCCGACCCCTGCTGGCTGGCTGTCGTTAAGAAATCATTAAGATGTTTTCGGGTGGTCGTTATGGAGTGTGGGCTTTTCCTCTCGACACCTGAGTCAACAAGATTTTCCATTTTCCCACGTTGTCGTGGTGAACGTTTCTCTAGCCGCCGTTACAGCGTAGAATCGAAAGTAAGGAAAATGGTAATGATTAATGGGTTAAGTGTTAATTCATTGATAGATACTGGAAGTCAAGCTACTTTGATTCGTAAATCTGTTTTTGACAAATTAAATGTTAAGGAATTATGCCCGTTGAATTCTACTTTGACTGGTTTTGGAAAATGCCGTGTAAAACCGTTAGGCTATTTTAAAGGAAACATTCAAATAGATAATTT
Source organism: Meta bourneti (assembly GCA_933210815.1). Lineage (NCBI taxonomy): Eukaryota > Metazoa > Arthropoda > Arachnida > Araneae > Tetragnathidae > Meta > Meta bourneti. Next base: position 38,997,004 of record OW119926.1, on the reverse strand, counting down.
TGAGGGAGATGCAGATATATGCGTAGTAGGAAACGATTTTATGACGCTATTATAGGACTAAATGTGCTAATGTTGGGTGAAACACTAATTAATGAAAACGGAATTACCCTGAAAAATAAATCCCAGTGTGTGTTGAGAAAATAAATACTTTGTCTATTTTACCAATTGATTTGTCAACTGAAGACGATGTTGATGTAAATATTGAACCTGACGTTCCAAATATCATAAAAGATAAGGTACAACAGTTAGTTTTGAATTATGTACCACACAAAACAAAAACAACAAATGTTGAATTAAATATTTTGGTAAAAAATAATGAACCCGTATCTCATCAGTCACGTAGGTTACCATTCTCAGAGAAAAAGATTGTCGAGACTCAAGTTACTGAATGGTTAGATCAAGGGATAGTAGAACCAAGTTCTTCAGAATATTGTAGCCCCGTTGTAATTGTAAAGAAAAAGGATGGAACCCCTCGTGTGTGCATAGACTATAGAAGATTAAAAAAAGTGAAAATAAAGGGTCTGGACAAGTTCAAAGAAATTATCAAAGTTGAATTTCAAGCAAATTTTGAAACTCAAAGAGAACAACTAAGGAAGCATGCAAAACAACAAATTTTTAAAATTCAAGAAGAAAATAAGACGTACAATTTAAGAAAAGAAAGGAACCAAAACCTTATGCAGTTAATGATTTTGTTGCCATCAAGAGAACTCAGTTTGGTCCGCACTTGAAGCTAAAACCAAAGTACCTTGGACCCTATAGAATCACCAGAATTAAAGGAGGAAATACATACGACGTTGTAAAAGAGGGATGTCATGAAGGACCCAACCTCACTACAACATGCGCTGAATTTCTTAAACCGTGGAATTGGATTTAAGGGTTTGCTAAGACGTTGAAAGAAAGAAGTTCAAGACGAAAGAAGTTTGAAGACGTTGAAAGAAGTTTGAAGACAACAAAAGAAGTTAAAGAAGAAAGAAGTTTGAAGACGACGAAAGAAGTTAAAGACGAAAGAAGTTTGAAGAAGACGAAAAAAGCTGAAGAAGACTGAAGACGTTTAAAGAAAGACGAGAAACGACGTTTAAAGACGACAAATGAAGCTAGAAGACGATTTGGCTCATTTAATAATTTCCAGAGCTGAAGGATGATTGAGAGCTCTATAACCTAGATACATTTGCTTTACAGAGACTGACAGATTTTGGAACTTTGCTTCTGCTTTTGCCTTTTTTTGTATATTTTCAGAAACGCCTGGTGGACCAGTCGAACCCAGGATGGCCGATCTGTGGTGCCCAGACTGCCACTAGAGGGCACCTCCGCGCTGATGTCATCTCCGACCACTGCGCAGCCATTCCGCGCATTGGAGGAACGCAGTCAAAAAGCGACACAGACGGAAGACGACGAAGCTACAAGACGGACGTAGCGTTAGACTGTGCAATGTTGACGGGCGACGAGCGCCGATGGAGTTTATGATGTCTGTGCTGTGCACTTAACTTTAATTGTCTAAACCAAATTCATTGTAAATATTCATAAATCTCATTAAATTTAGTTATTCTTTAAAACTTTCGTAATGTTGCCAATCGCCCACAAACCAGCACCCCCCACATGTATAGTATTCAATGTATGATTTGCGCAAGATGTAAAGTATTTATATGCTTTTTCTTCTTACAATGCTGTACACGTTTATTATAGTAAACACAATGGAAGATTTGTACAATTTGTAACGGACGTAGAAAACAGACTGCTCATTACAGAAAAACTTTTCAAATTTCCCCGGCTCCCTTAGACCTCAAGCGTAGGTACTACTTGTCAAAAAGTATTCGAACACCTTGTTATTTACGTCCCTGTAATTGCAGTCAAACCAAAAGTGGAAGAAAGCCTGGTGAAAGAACCAGACTTGGAATAATGACTATTCTTAATTAATGTGCATTTTATTTTTGCATAAAGGTCCGTATTCATATTTATTTAGATATTATTTCCACAATTTGAAATGGTAATACCTACTCTTTAATGTCATCAAAATATTTCCCCCATATCATAATTTCCCTTAATATGAATTTTCATTCAAATCGGATCATAATTGCCAAAGCTTAGGGGGAAAACATTCCGAGTCCCCTCTCAATATGTAGAAATTTCAAATAAAGGTCACACGTGTAATGTTTTGGCTTATTTCCTAATCTGCTCTGAATTATCCACTTTCTTTGACTTTCAAGTCTTATTTCCAAATGCCCCTCTTGATGAAATATTGAACGACAAGAAATGTCTTGATTGATATTTCAAATTATTAACCAAATAATATAGCAAAAATACTGAACGATAAAAAAAGATCAAATTATTTTACTTTGATTTATACATTTTATGTAATATTTTACAATTGTTTGACATTTTGCAAATAAAGAACTACAGTGACCTTTTTTTTATTCGCCTCTGCACGGAATAATGTTGCATGCAAGGTTCTGATGACGTCTTATTAATTTCCGTGTAGAGAAAGCTGTCGTGCAACGCTTATCACCAAGAAGCAGTTCATGCCAAAGCAATATGTGATTTGATTATTGCCCAAAGATTTCCAATGGGGTTGAATGTTGCTGCATTTCTATTCTATACGTGGGATTCAGCGCAGGCATGGTTACGAGTATCTTGGTCATTCTCTATTCTAAGACCGCTACCTTGTTGAAGTCCAAAATCCTGCGCTTCAATGCTTTTAAAGTTAGAATAAAACAGGCCAATTTACCAAACTTAAATATAAAAATATATCCCCTTTTATTTTGGCCTAATTGTTAAAAACCAAATTCTCACCTTTTTACACGCAAAGAAACTGTTTATATACTGACTTAGTATACGGCTAATTTATTTGGAGCTTCGGCCGGATTTTGAACCATATAATCTTATTATGATTTAAATATGGATTTTTTTTTACTGAAAAGGTACTCTTTCTCCTTTTCATAATATCCCCAAAATATCAAGGTAACTTAATTGATCGTATGGTCGTTCAAAACTAAAGATAGGGTGAAGTTAAACAATTCAAAACTTCTAGACCAGTGGTTTCCAAACTTATGCCCACGGACCCCCTTCTCATAGCAAAAACCTGACCATGAACCCCCAGTGAAATAACTCGACACAACTGTGCATAATAGCAAAATTACAAATTTAACTTTAATGTCTTGAATGGTGAATGGCGACGTAAAAATAAAATATTAAAACATTTTGATATTTAAAGTAGTACGTATTAAAATTATAACTTTTGTTTTAAAATACAAAAACATTATTTTTTCAATGAGATTGGTCGACCTGATGAGATTATTATTTATGTTCGGCTCGATGTTTGTGAGTAACATTCGCAAGTCTCCACTATCACTAATTTGCAGTCGGTTTCTTTTTTCGTGATGGGGCTGGTAACTGCACTGAATCCACGTTCTACTTAATAGGAAGACGGGAAAGCAATCAACAGATTCTGTATAGTGGCCCATAATGCAGGATATAAAATTGGCATCTGTTTTTGTAATCAGAATTTGTGGTATCCTTGTTCAAACATTGGTTTCAGCTCCTCATTTGTGGATAATTTAATAAGTTGCTCCTGTATTAGTATGGATTCATCCGAGTTTGTGGGTCCAACACCCAATCGGGGATGCCCAAGTGAAGAATGTCTTCAAATCTTTGTCTGGGGTCAGAATGAAGAGCCGTAAAGTGTTGACAATAAGCAAGTAATTCTTCATCTCGTTTTTGCAATTTTGAAAGATTTGGAAACTGAGAGCATTCTCCTCTCCCCAAGTTTTGTTAGTACAGAAAAAGTTTTGCAACAAACGCAGATATCATACTTTTAGTTTTGATTAAGTTGCATTGATCACCTTGTAATTTCAAATTAGTTTCGTTACATTTGGCAAATAAGTCAGTCATATAGGCTATGCCATTTTTTGAATTAATTAAATTGAGCCCCAAATCATTGTCTTTGCTTTCAAGGAATTCAAACACTGAATCAAAGAATGCATAAAATCGATCCAAACATGCACCTTTACATAACCAACGAACTTCCGTGTTAACTAGTAAACAATTATAATCTTCATCACTTTCCAAAGTTGAGCAAATAATCTCTTATTTAAGGATTCCTTTTGATTTTATTAACTGCTCTAATGACATAATCTAGTGAGTCATGCTAAGATTCACTAAGATTTTTGGCGACTAAATGTTGTCGATGAATGACACAATGTACAGATAATACACTCATGTCCAAAATCATCTTTACATGCATAAAATCACGGATTTCTCAAAAACAACTATAATTTGTGTGAAATGATACATAACACATAAATACAAAGGGAAAAAATTAAGAGCACTGCATATGATATAAAACTGTAACATGAAACAATAAAAATGGCAATAATATATGACAAGGAGAGTTCAGAAAAAAATTAAGGCTTATGAATTTAATATGGAATGTGATCTCCCCTGACGTGTACACACATATCACAATGTGTTTTAATGCTGGCAGTAATGTTAACCACAGTTTGGGGAGTTGAGTTCCATTCCTCCAACAATGCGGTCTTCAGGGCATTTATATCTCTAGAAGGAGGATGTCTCTGCAACTGCTTTTCCAAGGTAGTCCCATAAGTTCTCTATCGGGTTCAGATCAGGAGATTTTGCAGGCCACTGTATTCGCTCAATGGCTGCACTTTCATGGAATTCGTCAACGAGGTTTGCTCGATGTGGACGAGCATTATCGTCCATAAATAAAAAGTCAGATTCATATGCACCTCTGAAAAATCTTACATATGGTTCTAAGACCTCATCCCGATATATCTGGCCGGTAATAGATCCGCTGTTGAAAACGTGTAGGGGCGTACGTCCATCGATCTATTCCTCCCCACACCTGCACAACCGAAACGGTCACGTTCCATAATGTTCGAAGGAAGATTTCGCTTTCCTGACTCCCTCCAGATGTAAACACGTTTAGAATCAGATGTTAAACTAAACCTCGACTCGTCAGTAAAGAGAACATGGGTCCATTGGTGTTCACTCCAGTTCTGATGTTATTTGCACCAATTAAAGTTGTCCCTCTTTTGTTGTGAAGACAGTGAAACACATATCCTTGGCTTTCTGGCATAAGGGCCTTTTTCATTAAGCCTTCTGTATACAATTTGCCATGATACAACAGTTCCAGTGGCGGCTGCAACCTCTGAACTTAACTGCCAAGCAGTAGACTTCCTGTTACGACGGGCAGTTATTGCCAGATATCGATCTTGAGAAGCAGTTGTTATTCGTTTACGACATTATCCAGGCCTCCTTACAACAGTTCCAGAGTTCTGAAATTGTTTCCATAGCGTAGACTCTGTCTTGAAATATTCACACATCTCGCTGCTTCCATGATTGTCTGTCCTGCTTCTAAACGGCCGATAATTCGCCACTTAACAGATTCTTCCAAATGATACTTCGGAGCCATAACTAACGGTTTTGAGTCCTTACACACTGAAATCAAACGATGTATTGCAGAAATTCACTCAGATATTCACTTTGCGCAAAGCGCTTGATTCACCGTCGAATGATTTAACGCCTTGATTTGCATATCGGAAACCGTTTGATCACTTTTGATTGTATAATGCTTATTAGGCTTGTCTTTCATACATTCCCTGCAAAAATGGATTACATCGATTGGATATTTCATGGAATATAATTATTTTTGTGTATATAAAGATAAAGTTGGACATGAGTGTACATTCGGTATAGCTTGTTTTTAAGTATGCCGGAAAGCCTCGGTGTCGTCCTATCATTGCCGGAGCACTGTCAGGAACAACGGAGAGGATATTACTCAAGAGTATAACTTTGCATCGAAAACCTTTTTTAGTTCATCAAATATTGCTTCACCTTTCGTATCAGTTTCCAAACATTTGGCAAACAATTATTGGGAAATTTTTTCTTTTACAAATCTCACATAAGTGTGGGAAAGTCCATCAAAATCATAACCAATGACGAAGCAAAAATATTCTTTGGAATAATTTATTTACAGTGGATAAATTACAGTAGCAAGGGGGTCTAGGGGATTTTAACAAAACAGAGATTTTAGGTAAATATCTAGGGACAGGGGATGATGTTGGACGGACATAAACGAAAACAGAAGCTCCGAGGAGCACAGCGCGACACGTCTTTACAGGAACAATGGGAGAAGCTTCATTGAAAAAGGCGGGAAAATACTCCCTTAGCTGTTAGTCATGACATTACGTCATAACTCGCGATCTTCAGTGCTGCCATCTGTTGAGCGCGTGGGGCAAAACCCTTCATAAGCTAAAGGTAAAGCTTCGTTTCCTGGCAAAGTTGACTCGTCAAGCTGTGTAGAGAATTCAGATGTTTTTAAGTACCCACATAAAAAAAAAAGATTTTTTTCGACCTGAGCCATTTGGTCAATCCTACTTTGTACTGTATTATTACGCAGTGAAATTCTTATAATATCGGAAGCTGGTTTATGCAGCACGGTGCATATTACCTCACTTACAGCTGGTAGAATAAGTTCACCAATGGTGTGCGGCTTTTCGGACTTCGCAATCAGTAAAGAAATGCTATAAGAAGCACGCAGTCAATCGTCACTTAAATGTTGTCGCGAAGAGTTGATGTAATGATGGTGTTTGTAAATATTTTTCTTTGACTGTTTTAAAAAAAGTTAAACCTTTATCTTTTTTGTCGCTATGGATTTTTGTCAAATGTTCCTTAAGCTTAGAAAGTTTCATTGATTCGTTTTACAAAGTTTTATTGCATAGAAGGCACATAGGTAGAGTGCTATTTCCTGGTAACGGAATAAAGCCATATTTTAAATATTCAACACTATATTGTCTCCATTTTTTCTTCGGCTCACTCATACTGGAAAAAAAGGGCACACATTTAAGATATAAGGATAAAATTTTAAGTAAGTGTCACATATTGTATAGGTACGCATTTTTTACTATGTATTTGACTATGGCCATTTTTTACGAGGCTTAAATAACTAATATGTGTAACAGAATGTAATTTTTCCTTTTGGTCGCTTGAAATTATTTTTCAAGAAAAGTAAATGATTAAATTATCAAATAAATAAATACTAAAATATAATATTGATAAATATTATGTAATAAAACTATTAAATAAACTTTAACAAAAGTATAACTTTGCTTAAATAAATTTAATATACAAGATATCAAATGTATTCAAAAATACTTAACGCTATCTTTGTAACAATAAGAAAAATGATACTGCTTTTTGTTCAAAACTAGGAAAATTTATTGCATGCACTTCACATCACACACAAAACAGAATTAAATTGTTGATTAGATGCACGACTCTTTTAAAGTGTCATATTTTAGACAAGTTATTGCATGAAAGAAAATTGTCCTGTAGCCACGAGATTCCGTTCCTGTTCAAACCTGTTTACATAGACAAGCGGTCGTACCGGCTCCCACCGTGCGATGTTTGTCATTATGTGGAATATCGTTTGCAGTTGAGTATAAAGAAGAAAACGTAACTAATAAATTACTCTTTTCCGAAGCTAGGCGCCAAAGTTCTTTCGCGCGCCCGGCGATTTCCCTGTTATGTAATCACCAGAACTCGGTACACAATATGTAGTGAAACGAAATTGCCTGCTCATATTTTGTAGTCTCCAGCTAACTTGTAAATATATCAATGTTTTAATGTCAATAAATTTTTTTATTCGAACCTTGAGAAACCGATGAGTTGCTCAACACAACACATTACTTATACTTTATGTACCTATCTATAATTATATTTTACTCAGGACGTAAAAATGGCTTCCAATTTATTTATTGCTATTTATTTTTAACTTTCATAATAATGAAAATGGGTCACAATTATTTTGCTTTATATTAAAACTTTCACGGACCCCCTGACGTTGTCCACGCACTTCCAAATTAATTTTAATTTGCCACGGACCCCGTTTCCGTTCTAATATCTACACAAAATGTTGTAAGCAGGCCGGACACAGAGTGAAGAAATACATCCAAGTATCAAGGTTTTTACAGGCATTCTAATTTATTAACATTAATATAAATATATACAAGGTATGTACAAGTCTTGAAACTTAAAAATGAGCAGCCAAGCTCTACGCATTGTACATTACGTTCTGAGATCTTATTAAAGTTCTAGTAATGATTACGCAAGCAAATCGTTTGCGGCTGAAAGAGAAGTTATGGCGCCTAGCTTCAACCGAATAACAAGCAAATCGTTTGAAAGCGGAACTAAGGCGCCTGTGTTTAAGCGTTATTTATATCTTTACCATAATTTATAGCTTATATTTTCAACATTCTCCCCACCTGGAGATTTTGGGAGAAATCTCAAAAATACATTCACAAACCTAAATACAAAATTAATGTAATTCGCAATCAAAACTAACGATTTACTCTATGAGAAGTTAAACATGCATATTAAACATTCAAAATATATATTTAGATAAATTAAATTGCTCCTATATACACAATTTTATATTAAATATTCACTTAAACAACACTAAATAATTTTCAAGCATTAGGAAAAACTCACTAAAATAGTAAAGTCACTAAGAAAGTTATGCCTAGCTGAAATGTTAGTTCTCTTCAATGAATCGCTTGACTCTTTTCACAAATCGACCAGAGCGGATTGATAAGGGGCCTCTGACTAGAATTCTCGGACCAGCATCAGGATCATCAGATAAGGGACCTTCCACTGGAATTCTCGGACCGGCATCAGTAGTAGCAGCAACAGGATCTTCAGAGGTATCTCTTACAGGATGTCCTAGACCCCACTTCAAGTTGACTGATGTTTCTGCGTCTTGAATTTCCAAGGGATAGAGTCTCTGGATCGGACGCAACTGGATGCCTTTAGATGTTTTCAACTTTACCAAACGAACTATGTTGTACTTACCATGAAACACGCTAATTACTCTTGCAAGGGGCGTTCCAGACGATTTTTTTGTCCTCCTTTATGAATATTTCGAGACTTTTTAAGTCGTCTACACTAGTAACACAATTGTCAACGTAGAAACTACCTTTTAGTTTCTCTAAAGGATACTTAGTAGCATTTTCTTTAGGTTGATTTGCAAGTAATTACTTATTATGTAGATTGTGATTCATTACAGCTCCTAATAAAAAGAGCTGTTTGTTACTCCAAATATTACTCTTGTGTGACGATATACTATTACATTTTTGGATGAGTCATACCACAGGAAACATAAGGAATTTCGATCGTTTTCATGTACAGAAATCTGTAAAAATGCCTCTTTAATATCTGATATAACTCCAATTTTATTTAACCTGAATCCTATCAGAATAGACGGCATGTCTTCTATCAAATTTATGCCCGTTTCAAAGCAATCATTTAATGAAAGATGGTTGAAATTTGGCTGAGGCGTCAAATACCGGTCTTAATTTTTGTACTACCGTCCTGGACAACATGACGATGAGGAAGGTAATTATCAGCAATTTGTTCTATTATACCTTCTTTGATCCAATCATTGAATACTGCGTTATTGAATACTGCGTCTAGAAGCCAGTCCTTTTCTAACTTTTTGCAAGTGGAGAAAAGTCTTTTCAGACAAATTTCATAGTTATCAGGCCTAAATTAGTATGATAAATTTTCCATGATAAATGCACTTTGTATCTACCATCCGACAAATTGCTCACTGTTTCTTTGAAGTGGATTAAAACAGCTTGTTTTGCCTCTATTTCGTTGCTCTACTGGATCACGAATGCCTATTAGCTCTAAATCCCATAACTTGGACACTGAAGTATCATTAGATAACATGGAGGTAGCATTCATGTGTACTCTTTTTTCACTATGAAATTTTGGAACTTTCCCTAATAAGGTCCAACCTAGTTTGGTTTCCATAGCAACTAAACCCGATTGCAAGGTTGGTTTATTCCCAGTAAATAGTTTACCAGCTACATCCGCTCCTACTAAAACTTCTATCAGCCAAGGATCTTTTTGTATATCACTTAATTTGATTTTATTTACTTTTAATTCATGTCTCCATGGTCCATTAAACACACTAGAAATATCATTACATATCAATGCTTGATCTAAGACATCTAAACTACATCGATATTTCCTATCGAGACTTTCCATTATGATTTTGCAACACTTATGTTTACACTCTTCTGTTTTAGTCCCTCCAAGCAACGAATGGCTGATTGTCTCTTCGTACAAAGGAGTGAAAGCTAATTTATTGGCAGTCGACTTCAAAATATAAGATCGTTGCGATCCCGTATAGATAATAATTCGACCTTTCCGCTTCCCTTTATTTCCTTCTATGTTTACTACTAATGTTTGGAGAAACACTTTAGTTGATTGAGAATGCAAACTATCAAGTGATGTGGGTGACTCATTACTGCATTCTTCTGACTTGAGTTGCGTGTGTGTTCTGGGGAACTATGGGACACATTAATTTAAAGTGGCGTTTGGAGCAATTCGGACTAGCTCCTGCGGGTCAGGTCTGTGCAAATCGTCAGCCATTTGTGATTGGTTGAGAAATTTTCTACAGTAAAAGCTGAGAAAGCTCCTAAGCAATAACTTCTCGCCAACGGCTACCTTGCCAACTTCAATCGCCAAAGCGTGGAGCTATTTTTTCCTTTCATTTTACACCCCGAGAACTTGAATGTATGTGAGCGTTAGGGAGAAATATGAAGCTGCGAGCATGTTCCTTCATCAGAATGTCGGTATAGCACAGAAAAGCAATGCACCTGTCATGTTTTGCTTTGGAATCCGTTCTAAAAGTGAAGTATTTATTTCAATATAAATTTAAGGATGTTTTGCCAACTATGCTGCACAACAAAATGGAAGCCATTTGTATCACGTATGGTATTCTGCATTAAAATGACATTTCTAAATGTTCTTTTTTCTATGCAATAAATATTGGTGCTATAATTGAATAATTCTTCCCTTTTTTGTGTGCGAGAAGAGAGTAATGCTAATTTAGACTCCGGAAGAAGGAATGTATAACTGAAAACTAAATTTTGTTCAGTCAGCTTGCCATTTATAGCTACTCAATCTGGTTTACTCTTGAGTTTCTTCCTTCCCTTAATGTTAATTAGAAACTAAAATTGTATATATAATGTTTGCGTGATTCGTGAAGCCTGCTGAAACAAACTAGCTGGATTGTAAGGCTTAAGCCTAAAGGAAATGGGTTTTAACAAAGCCTTGTCTTCCCTGAACACATTAAAATTGCCCTTTACTCTAAAAATATGTGGTTTTGAATTATGCATCATTTTCTTGCTATGTTTTCGCTTCCTATGAGCCTTACTGAATTCTATTTTCTTCTTTTATACCCAATTTTCACTATCTTTATATGTGCATTCTAATTGAAAAATATTAAAGTCAAAATGTCTCATTCAGTTTATTTGTTTGTTGACTACTCATGAAATTTGCTTTTTTGTATTTGCAGTTATGAAATACTTTTTCATATTATCCTAATTAAAGTTTGGTTCAGCTGCAAAGAGATCATGAAAATTGAAAATGGTACTTAAGTCTATTGCATAATAACTATTTTTAACACCTAGCAGTCATTTTGATGGAACAGTATGCAGTATAGACCCCCCCCCCCCCAATCCATTTGGCGACTTCAATTGCGATTTGTTGTTTTCGGTAACCCCCACTTTTTTCCACTCCATTCTAGCAACTCTACAGCGTCCCTACTCTATGTATGTGGGGGGTGCTGGTTTGTGGGCAAGTAATGATGAAACTTTTAAAGAATAACTAAATTTAATGATGAGATTTATGAATATTTACAATGAATTTGACTAAGACAATTAAAGTTAAGTGCACAGCACAGACATCATAAACTCCATCGGCGCTCATCGCCTGTCAACATTGCACCGTCTAACGTTACGTCCGTCTTGTAGCTTCGTCGTCTTCCTTCTGTGTCGCTTTTGACTGCGTTCCTCCAATGCGCGGAATGGCTGCGCAGTGGTCGGAGATGACATCAGCGCGGAGGTGCCCTCTAGTGGCAGTCTGGGCACCACAGATCGGCCATCCTGGGTTCGACTGGTCCACCAGGCGTTTCTGAAAATATACAAAAAAGGCAAAAGCAGAAGCAAAGTTCCAAAATCTGTCAGTCTCTGTAAAGTAAATGTATCTAGGTTATAGAGCTCTGAATCGTCCTTCAGCTCTGGAAATGATTAAATGAGCCAAATCGTCTTCTAGCTTCATTTGTCGTCTTTAAACGTCGTTTCTCGTCTTTCTTTAAACTTCTTTCGTCTTTAACTTCTTTCTTTCAACGTCTTAGCAAACCCTTAAATCCAATTCCACGGTTTAAGAAATTCAGCGCATGTTGTAGTGAGGTTGGGTCCTTCATGACATCCCTCTTTTACAACGTCAGTAGTATGCAGAGGTGTATCAGAGGCGGAAGTGACGTCATACCACGTGACCGGAAGTGGGCGGGACCAAGTGACGTCATACCACGTGACCGGAAGTGGGCGTGTCCGAATGACGTGACGTATTGTTTGTTTACATTTTGGACTTGGAATTTTTTTTTGTCATCGTGCAGGCGTTGAGTTGTTTCAAGATGGCGTCGTTTCGTTGCCATGGTGATGAATCACTCGCGTAGTGCCATCTGGTGGAGATATTCGAAACCCTATTATTTTTAATTAAAAAGCAATTTCGAGGATTCGAACCGAGGACCATAGGATCCGAAGTCAAGTGCGCTGTAAGAGAGTTAACTATGGGCAGTGAATTAATGTAGTGTTGGATTTTTTTTTCTCTTTTGGACTTGTATTTTTTCTTAGTATTAGGAATGGGTTATTTTTAGAAAATGCTTTGAATAATTGCATAGGGGTTTTAATAAATGCTTTTTCAAAATGACTTATGGCGCCATCTGGTGATTTTAAAAGTAATTAATCTAAGGAACGAATTGATTTCTTAATGTTTTTACTTTATTCATGACCGGTGACGTCAGTGTGTTTACGTTTGGGACTTGGATTTTTTTTCCTTCTGAGATTTCGATGTGACGTCACGATTATGTCCATCGAGCAAGTCTGAACTTGAAAAAGTCTACTCACAATTCTTTATGTTATGAGTATGGTAAATTGTTTACAGATCGTGAAGACTGGGCATACTTCCGTCGATTGGAAAACGAATTAACGTATTAAAAAAAGACGAAATTTAGAAATTTTAGGTCAGAAATATACTGTGCCTTGTCAACTTGTAGCATACGAAGACGAAGGAATAAGCTATACTTTTAGTGGGTCTTCTATTGCAGCCAAGCCTTGATCTCCTTAAGTATTGGAAATAAAGGGAGAAATGGAGCGAATAATTGGTGCAAGATTTAATTTTGAGTTGGTGAACCGTTATAAAGATGGTAAGGACTGCATAGTTGCCCATAAAAACAACGAGAAGGACTTGGAACTTTATGCACCCATAGCGTCTGTTTCATTTGGGCAGAAAAGACAATTTGTGTTTTCTAACTACAATTGTTTAAAAATTGTTCTGGAAAATGGAAGTTTGCTTGGAATGAAGTATCCAACAAACCAATTTTGGTTTCACAAGTTTCGTAAAATTCTAGCGTAAATAAGCAATAATCCACTTATGTGCCCCCGAACTGGAACACATATACTGTATTTTGGATTGTTTGTTTTTTATTACATAGTTTTATAAATTGTCTTAAAATGCAAGATCTGAAATGAAATTTTTCTATGCTATAAAGATTTATGGTTTTTTTTTAAGTTAGATGTTTTTACTCAAAAATTAATTATACATTAGATGCTATAAGACCTATTTTTTTAACAGAAATTTTGTTTTAATTAATATACACTTAAGTAAGAGTAAAATTTTTGAAACTTTATAAGACCCATACTATGAATACGTTTTCTTGTACATTTGAAGAAGTTTTAGTATAAAAACCATTTATCCTATAAATCTAAATTAAATGTTATTTTTTAAATTCTCTTTCCTTGCATATTATTTTTTTACTTTGAATAAATCTTCATAAATTTTAGTGATTTAATTTATATTATATAGATTTACAAACCTGTTTTTGGATGAAATATAAGGATTTTATATTTTAAAAGTTAATGTTTTTACTCAAAAATTAATTATATATTAAATACTATTACACATATTTTTAATGTTGAAGATTTTAGAAAACATTTTACAATTGAAACATATGCATTACATATTATGACAAACACTTAAATGGAGATCCATAAGGGAATATTGGAAATCTTTTTAATGCTTACACCTTTCTATTTTAAATAAACTTTTGCTTGTCTTACCACATACATTGTATTTTGGATTATTTGATTTTTATTACCCATGGTCTTATAAATTTTCTTTTAAAATACAAGATCTGAAATGAAATTTTCCTTGATTTTAAGATTTATGTTTTACTCAAAAATTAATTATACATTAGATGCTATAGCACATATTTTATTACAGAATTTTTTAATATTATACACTTAAGTGAGCGTAAAATTTTTGAAACTTTACAAGACCCATATTATGAACATGTTTCCTTACACATTTGAAGTAGTGAAAAATAGTATTAAAACCCTTTATCCTGTAAAATCTAAATTAAATATTATTTTTAATTAATCTTTCCTTGCATATTATTGTTTACTTTAAATACATTTTCATTCATTTTAGTGATTTTATTTATATTATAAAGATTTACAAATTGTTTTTAACAAAATTTTCTTTGATATAAGGATTTTATATTTTAAAAGTTAGATGTTTTTTACACAAAAATTAATTATATATCAAATACTATTGCACGTATTATAACATTGAAGATTTTTAGAAAACGTTTAACAATTGAAATATATACTTTAAATATTATTACAAACATTTAAATGCAATTTGCTTTTTATTTTTAATTTTACAATTGAGACATTTTTAAAAGTTTGGTTCTTAAAGTGCGTTTTATGCATAGTAAAAAAATTATTATAAAAACCTGTAAGAGTAAAAAGAATTTTATGCATTAATTTGAAACTTTACAAGACCCATACCATGTTTCCTTGCACATTTGAAGTAGTGAAATATAGAATTAAAAACCATTTGTCCTTGAAGATCTAAATTAAAAGTTCTTTTTCTTTAATGCTTTTGCAAACCACACATTTTACTAAATATGAAATTTTATTTATTTGAAATCCTTATGCACATCGTACAATTTAAATTGCACAGCAAAATACCAATACTGTACGAAGCTATGAAGTATTTTACAAGATACTTTGTACTGTTTTCTTAATTTTAAGTGTTCTACATTGCTATATTAAATGGATAGTAAGTGGGTTTTCTGTTTTTGAAAATAATGTGTGCACATCTGTGCTGCTAAGCAAATTAACTTTTGCCCTTTTCTTGATATTTAATGCATAATCTAAATATTTACTCACACCGCTGATAGTTTTACCCATGAGTAAAATTAAATAATAACTGAAAATTTTAAGTATTAATGTGAATTTTAAAATGAACAAAAATTATTGAAATAATGGATTAAATCTGAATTCTATGTATTCTTAAAACAATCTCTGCAAATCCAGCAGACAATTCTTAAACAGATTGAAGGAAGCCACATGGAAACAAAGTAAATTAGAACACTTTTTAATAGTAAAAACATTATGATTAATATTTTTACAAAAATAATACATTGTAGTAAAAAAGAACTTATTTTTACATACTTACATTTTTTTAAGAGACTTATTTCCGACAAGCCAATTATTCAATGCCATCACCTCAGCTATGGGGCAATGCAAATTATTTTTGTGATGACCACATTATAGTTTTTGGATATCTTTGTTGCTACTTAGAGCACATAATGCATCGAATTTGGGACACCTATATTGTTCCAAGTTGATATTCGGAATATTCAATGCATCTAAGCGTTTCTTTTCCACACAACCACCTTTGTAAGCAATTAGGTACTGAGTGGCCCTCTTGGTCTGCTCGTAATATTCTAAAAGCTTAGAGTCTAGACTTTCTAAGGGAGCACAATTTGCTATGTCATGGAAATGAAGTGCACATACGTAATTTTTAACATATCACAGTTGTACGATTTTGGCACTCAGTTTATGCTTAGACGATAAGTTAAAACGAATACTTGAAGCTACTTGCGATTTTTACAGCATTGTATACGTATTTACATACTAAGAAACTTTTCTTGAGTCTGAAATCCATCAAAATCCACAATTGCACAAATATTAAGCATTGCTATTGAAAAGCGTTAGCTGTTCTTGGAAAAATAATTATAAACTGGAAGCCACGAAGAACTGGACTATATAACACCATACACTTACTAATCAGTAAAGTTAAAATTTATCTTTTGCGTTCCATTGTTACTCACAAAAGATAAGACTAAGTGAAGAATGTACATACTCAGAAAACATGTGTTTGTGATAATGCGCGAAATAAAATTGTGTGTTGTAATACAAGATTTTAACGAAAGGATATACTTAAATGTGCGTGTGATTTTTTTTACTCTACCACGTTTATGCGCTGAATGCAATTCAATTCTACGACTAAACTTGAGCAAGAAAAAAAATATAACCAAATATAATTTATAAGAGAAACGTATTTTGACTCTTTAAAATGAGAACTTTAAAGTATACTGAATTCTCTTGATTCTGCAGTTTTATTTTTTCTAAAATTACATCAACAAATTGAATTATTTTATTTGTGTGCACACACAAGTCTTTGCCTCTGTTGAAAGGAAACTAGAATCTTTGACAAGTATCAGATTTTTAAAAATTGATTCAGAGAAGAACCTTTTTTTCATGGGATTTAACTCAATCTGCTCCATAATTTTACCCTTAAGAGTAATAGAGCATATTATAGTTTTAAGGAAAATGAATAACCATTATGCAAATTTGAAGCCAAAAGTTCCAAGCATGTCTATGCGCCTATCTACGTTTAGAGATTGACCAACGCACAGACGTTGACATTAGGGACCTAGCCGTAAACGGATCGTATTATACCGGTGTCTTGGACGTGATCAGGTGCTATTGGTGTGGCGAAGGGCTTGAAAATTGGTAAAAAGATGTAGTGAGACACAAACACAAAGTTTTATCCAAAATGTTTGGTAGCCCATAGATGAAATTGTACAGGTGCTGGATGAAATCAACAATACCAATGGTTTTATAAAAAAAAAAACGATGTATAGCTTTACCCCTTAGACAACGACAAGGACGAACGACTTTGTAAAATTTGCAAGGAATCGGAAAATGAATGCTACTTTACAGCCTTGCGGTCATCTGGTGACATGCATGAGATGTACGAAGAGTCTTTCAACGTGTCCTATGTATCGAACCAATATTTTACATAAAATTAAAACGTACATTTGTTACTAAACTCTATTTATTAGTACATGTAGTAGATGCAATTTCAAGTGATATACTGAACATGGCGAGGAAGAAAATCCAATTGTAAAAGGGTGGTATTGAGTTGAAAGTTATTAAATTGGCAAAAGTGCTTCAGTAAGAAGATTAGTAAGGAAGTTTGAGACTCTAAAACTCTTTATTAAGGAAAAAAATCGTGTAGGAAAGACTTATACACCCTTATAAATATATTGACTATTTTAATTATTAGTTGTTTGTTCATTATATGTTAAACCTATTTACTAAAGAATTTTAAAGGGTGCCTTAAACAGGAGTTAACTAAATGCTTTAGGAAAGATGTGTAAATGTACTCTGTAATGCAAGAAAGAATGCTTGAATTAAATATTCATTTTGAGTGTTTCCTTCTTGTAGTGAGGGCTTATTAATAGTACTTTTGTTAGAGCATTTTAAAATATTTCACACTTTAAAAGAATTATTTATATTTATTTTTTATTAATTTTTAAAACTTTTTAACTTTACTGCTTAACTTTTTTACTGTTTAACTTTTTAAGTTTAACTTTTTTTACTGTTTAACTTTTTTACTGTTTAACTTTTTCTCTTTAACATTTTTTTTTACTGTTTAAATTTTTTTTTCCTGTTTAACTTTTTTCACTTTTAATTTTTCCTGTTTAACTTTTTATTGGTTAATTTTTTTCTATTTAACTTTTTATACTGTTTAACTTTTTTAATTGGTTTTTTCCTCCTGTTTAAGGCACCCTTTAAAATTCTTTAGTAAATAGGTTTAACATATAATGAACAAACGACTAATAATTAAAATAGTCAATATATTTATAAGGGTGTATAAGTCTTTCCTACACGATTTTTTTTCCTTAATAAAGAGTTTTAGAGTCTCAAACTTCCTTACTAATCTTCTTACTGAAGCACTTTTGCCAATTTAATAACTTTCAACTCAATACCACCCTTTTACAATTGGATTTTCTTCCTCGCCATGTTCAGTATATCACTTGAAATTGCATCTACTACATGTACTAATAAATAGAGTTTAGTAACAAATGTACGTTTTAATTTTATGTAAAATATTGGTTCGATACATAGGACACGTTGAAAGACTCTTCGTACATCTCATGCATGTCACCAGATGACCGCAAGGCTGTAAAGTAGCATTCATTTTCCGATTCCTTGCAAATTTTACAAAGTCGTTCGTCCTTGTCGTTGTCTAAGGGGTAAAGCTATACATCGTTTTTTTTTTTATAAAACCATTGGTATTGTTGATTTCATCCAGCACCTGTACAATTTCATCTATGGGCTACCAAACATTTTGGATAAAACTTTGTGTTTGTGTCTCACTACATCTTTTTACCAATTTTCAAGCCCTTCGCCACACCAATAGCACCTGATCACGTCCAAGACACCGGTATAATACGATCCGTTTACGGCTAGGTCCCTAATGTCAACGTCTGTGCGTTGGTCAATCTCTAAACGTAGATAGGCGCATAGACATGCTTGGAACTTTTGGCTTCAAATTTGCATAATGGTTATTCATTTTCCTTAAAACTATAATATGCTCTATTACTCTTAAGGGTAAAATTATGGAGCAGATTGAGTTAAATCCCATGAAAAAAAGGTTCTTCTCTGAATCAATTTTTAAAAATCTGATACTTGTCAAAGATTCTAGTTTCCTTTCAACAGAGGCAAAGACTTGTGTGTGCACACAAATAAAATAATTCAATTTGTTGATGTAATTTTAGAAAAAATAAAACTGCAGAATCAAGAGAATTCAGTATACTTTAAAGTTCTCATTTTAAAGAGTCAAAATACGTTTCTCTTATAAATTATATTTGGTTATATTTTTTTTCTTGCTCAAGTTTAGTCGTAGAATTGAATTGCATTCAGCGCATAAACGTGGTAGAGTAAAAAAAATCACACGCACATTTAAGTATATCCTTTCGTTAAAATCTTGTATTACAACACACAATTTTATTTCGCGCATTATCACAAACACATGTTTTCTGAGTATGTACATTCTTCACTTAGTCTTATCTTTTGTGAGTAACAATGGAACGCAAAAGATAAATTTTAACTTTACTGATTAGTAAGTGTATGGTGTTATATAGTCCAGTTCTTCGTGGCTTCCAGTTTATAATTATTTTTCCAAGAACAGCTAACGCTTTTCAATAGCAATGCTTAATATTTGTGCAATTGTGGATTTTGATGGATTTCAGACTCAAGAAAAGTTTCTTAGTATGTAAATACGTATACAATGCTGTAAAAATCGCAAGTAGCTTCAAGTATTCGTTTTAACTTATCGTCTAAGCATAAACTGAGTGCCAAAATCGTACAACTGTGATATGTTAAAAATTACGTATGTGCACTTCATTTCCATGACATAGCAAATTGTGCTCCCTTAGAAAGTCTAGACTCTAAGCTTTTAGAATATTACGAGCAGACCAAGAGGGCCACTCAGTACCTAATTGCTTACAAAGGTGGTTGTGTGGAAAAGAAACGCTTAGATGCATTGAATATTCCGAATATCAACTTGGAACAATATAGGTGTCCCAAATTCGATGCATTATGTGCTCTAAGTAGCAACAAAGATATCCAAAAACTATAATGTGGTCATCACAAAAATAATTTGCATTGCCCCATAGCTGAGGTGATGGCATTGAATAATTGGCTTGTCGGAAATAAGTCTCTTAAAAAAATGTAAGTATGTAAAAATAAGTTCTTTTTTACTACAATGTATTATTTTTGTAAAAATATTAATCATAATGTTTTTACTATTAAAAAGTGTTCTAATTTACTTTGTTTCCATGTGGCTTCCTTCAATCTGTTTAAGAATTGTCTGCTGGATTTGCAGAGATTGTTTTAAGAATACATAGAATTCAGATTTAATCCATTATTTCAATAATTTTTGTTCATTTTAAAATTCACATTAATACTTAAAATTTTCAGTTATTATTTAATTTTACTCATGGGTAAAACTATCAGCGGTGTGAGTAAATATTTAGATTATGCATTAAATATCAAGAAAAGGGCAAAAGTTAATTTGCTTAGCAGCACAGATGTGCACACATTATTTTCAAAAACAGAAAACCCACTTACTATCCATTTAATATAGCAATGTAGAACACTTAAAATTAAGAAAACAGTACAAAGTATCTTGTAAAATACTTCATAGCTTCGTACAGTATTGGTATTTTGCTGTGCAATTTAAATTGTACGATGTGCATAAGGATTTCAAATAAATAAAATTTCATATTTAGTAAAATGTGTGGTTTGCAAAAGCATTAAAGAAAAAGAACTTTTAATTTAGATCTTCAAGGACAAATGGTTTTTAATTCTATATTTCACTACTTCAAATGTGCAAGGAAACATGGTATGGGTCTTGTAAAGTTTCAAATTAATGCATAAAATTCTTTTTACTCTTACAGGTTTTTATAATAATTTTTTTACTATGCATAAAACGCACTTTAAGAACCAAACTTTTAAAAATGTCTCAATTGTAAAATTAAAAATAAAAAGCAAATTGCATTTAAATGTTTGTAATAATATTTAAAGTATATATTTCAATTGTTAAACGTTTTCTAAAAATCTTCAATGTTATAATACGTGCAATAGTATTTGATATATAATTAATTTTTGTGTAAAAAACATCTAACTTTTAAAATATAAAATCCTTATATCAAAGAAAATTTTGTTAAAAACAATTTGTAAATCTTTATAATATAAATAAAATCACTAAAATGAATGAAAATGTATTTAAAGTAAACAATAATATGCAAGGAAAGATTAATTAAAAATAATATTTAATTTAGATTTTACAGGATAAAGGGTTTTAATACTATTTTTCACTACTTCAAATGTGTAAGGAAACATGTTCATAATATGGGTCTTGTAAAGTTTCAAAAATTTTACGCTCACTTAAGTGTATAATATTAAAAAATTCTGTAATAAAATATGTGCTATAGCATCTAATGTATAATTAATTTTTGAGTAAAACATAAATCTTAAAATCAAGGAAAATTTCATTTCAGATCTTGTATTTTAAAAGAAAATTTATAAGACCATGGGTAATAAAAATCAAATAATCCAAAATACAGTGTACAAGCAAAAGTTTATTTAAAATAGAAAGGTGTAAGCATTAAAAAGATTTCCAATATTCCCTTATGGATCTCCATTTAAGTGTTTGTCATAATATGTAATGCATATGTTTCAATTGTAAAATGTTTTCTAAAATCTTCAACATTAAAAATATGTGTAATAGTATTTAATATATAATTAATTTTTGAGTAAAAACATTAACTTTTAAAATATAAAATCCTTATATTTCATCCAAAAACAGGTTTGTAAATCTATATAATATAAATTAAATCACTAAAATTTATGAAGATTTATTCAAAGTAAAAAAATAATATGCAAGGAAAGAGAATTTAAAAAATAACATTTAATTTAGATTTATAGGATAAATGGTTTTTATACTAAAACTTCTTCAAATGTACAAGAAAACGTATTCATAGTATGGGTCTTATAAAGTTTCAAAAATTTTACTCTTACTTAAGTGTATATTAATTAAAACAAAATTTCTGTTAAAAAAATAGGTCTTATAGCATCTAATGTATAATTAATTTTTGAGTAAAAACATCTAACTTAAAAAAAAACCATAAATCTTTATAGCATAGAAAAATTTCATTTCAGATCTTGCATTTTAAGACAATTTATAAAACTATGTAATAAAAAACAAACAATCCAAAATACAGTATATGTGTTCCAGTTCGGGGGCACATAAGTGGATTATTGCTTATTTACGCTAGAATTTTACGAAACTTGTGAAACCAAAATTGGTTTGTTGGATACTTCATTCCAAGCAAACTTCCATTTTCCAGAACAATTTTTAAACAATTGTAGTTAGAAAACACAAATTGTCTTTTCTGCCCAAATGAAACAGACGCTATGGGTGCATAAAGTTCCAAGTCCTTCTCGTTGTTTTTATGGGCAACTATGCAGTCCTTACCATCTTTATAACGGTTCACCAACTCAAAATTAAATCTTGCACCAATTATTCGCTCCATTTCTCCCTTTATTTCCAATACTTAAGGAGATCAAGGCTTGGCTGCAATAGAAGACCCACTAAAAGTATAGCTTATTCCTTCGTCTTCGTATGCTACAAGTTGACAAGGCACAGTATATTTCTGACCTAAAATTTCTAAATTTCGTCTTTTTTTAATACGTTAATTCGTTTTCCAATCGACGGAAGTATGCCCAGTCTTCACGATCTGTAAACAATTTACCATACTCATAACATAAAGAATTGTGAGTAGACTTTTTCAAGTTCAGACTTGCTCGATGGACATAATCGTGACGTCACATCGAAATCTCAGAAGGAAAAAAAATCCAAGTCCCAAACGTAAACACACTGACGTCACCGGTCATGAATAAAGTAAAAACATTAAGAAATCAATTCGTTCCTTAGATTAATTACTTTTAAAATCACCAGATGGCGCCATAAGTCATTTTGAAAAAGCATTTATTAAAACCCCTATGCAATTATTCAAAGCATTTTCTAAAAATAACCCATTCCTAATACTAAGAAAAAATACAAGTCCAAAAGAGAAAAAAAAATCCAACACTACATTAATTCACTGCCCATAGTTAACTCTCTTACAGCCTAACGGATAGCGCACTTGACTTCGGATCCTATGGTCCTCGATTCGAATCCTCGAAATTGCTTTTTAATTAAAAATAATAGGGTTTCGAATATCTCCACCAGATGGCACTACGCGAGTGATTCATCACCATGGTAACGAAACGACGCCATCTTGAAACAACTCAACGCCTGCACGATGACAAAAAAAAATTCCAAGTCCAAAATGTAAACAAACAATACGTCACGTCATTCAGACACGCCCACTTCCGGTCACGTGGTATGACGTCACTTGGTCCCGCCCACTTCCGGTCACGTGGTATGACGTCACTTCCGCCTCTGATACACCTCTGCATACTACTAACGTCGTATGTATTTCCTCCTTTAATTCTGGTGATTCTATAGGGTCCAAGGTACTTTGGTTTTAGCTTCAAGTGCGGACCAAACTGAGTTCTCTTGATGGTGTAACGGCGGCTAGAGAAACGATCACCACGCCAGCGTGGGAAAATGAAAAGTCTTGTTGACTCAGGTGTCGAGAGGAAAAGCCCACACTCCATAACGACCACCCGAAAACATCTTAATGATTTCTTAACGATAGCCAGCCAGCAGGGGTCGGAAATCGCTGTGGTTTCAAAACAAAGGGCAGGCGCCTTTCTGTCGCTCTCTTCGACATTTCGAGACCAAGAAGATTGATATAAATGATGATGAGTTTCCGACAGGGTTTGATGGACCCTTTCAAGTCCGCCGAAGTCTGTCGTAAAAGTTGAGGGGAAAGACCAACGTGAGACAGCCAATCAAGAACGTGAGAAATCTTCAACACCCAATCCAGCACCGACTAAAAGGCGGACCAGAAACGGAAAGGAGGAGTCGATAAGCACCCAACAGATAGAGTTTTTGGAGATATCATCAGAGAGAGAGATCACGAGAGGAGAGACGGAGACAGAGGATCAGATAGCTTGGAGAGAAGCGGTCAACAGAGACCGTTTTTGGAGCTTGGTGAATATCCGTTCACTGTTGTGCATTTATCCCACCTTGGGATCCTATACTCGCCGGAGTATTTTAGTGAGAAAGGCTCGACCGTAGCCGTAAAGGAGAACCCTCCTAGAGATCAGTGTAACTGTTCATCCTAGTAGTGATCCTGTCCAGAAAGACTGAGATATCCTGCCTTGGAACTCTGTACTCATTCGAGTAATTTTGTGTTGAGAATAGGCTCACCCGTAGCCGTGCGTTAGACTTCCCCGAGCGAAATTGTGAGGCTCGCCAGCAGCCCTAAGCGCCTCGATAGAACTTTGGACCTACCAAGGAACTAATATTAATGAACTTTACATTCATTTTCCGACTTTTTGTACAAATTGTAAAATAAACCAATTTAGTCCAGAATCGGATATTTTCAATGGTAACTAGTCTAGCTACCCGTGAATCAAGACGTTACAATGGCAACAAAATCATTAACTGCATAAGATTTTGGTTCCTTTCTTCTTAAATTGTACGTCTTATTTTCTTCTTGAATTTTAAAAATTTGTTGTTTTGCATGCTTCCTGAGTTCTTCTCTGCGTTTCAAAATTTGCTTGAAATTCAACTTCGATAATTTCTTTGAACTTGTCCAGACCCTTTATTTTCACTTTTTTTAATCTTCTATAATCTATGCACACACGAGGGGTTCCATCCTTCTTTACAATTACAACGGGGCTACAATATTCTGAAGAACTTGGTTCTACTATCCCTTGATCTAACCATTCAGTAACTTGAGTCTCGACAATCTTTTTCTCTGAGAATGGTAACCTACGTGACTGATGAGATACGGGTTCATTATTTTTTACCAAAATATTTAATTCAACATTTGTTGTTTTTGTTTTGTGTGGTACATAATTCAAAACTAACTGTTGTACCTTATCTTTTATGATATTTGGAACGTCAAGTTCAATATTTACATCAACATCGTCTTCAGTTGACAAATCAATTGGTAAAATAGACAAAGTATTTATTTTCTCAACACACACTGGGATTTATTTTTCAGGGTAATTCCGTTTTCATTAATTAGTGTTTCACCCAACATTAGCACATTTAGTCCTATAATAGCGTCATAAAATCGTTTCCTACTACGCATATATCTGCATCTCCCTCAAAATTATCTATTTGAATGTTTCCTTTAAAATAGCCTAACGGTTTTACACGGCATTTTCCAAAACCAGTCAAAGTAGAATTCAACGGGCATAATTCCTTAACATTTAATTTGTCAAAAACAGATTTACGAATCAAAGTAGCTTGACTTCCAGTATCTATCAATGAATTAACACTTAAACCATTAATCATTACCATTTTCCTTACTTTCGATTCTACGCCAACATCAAAAATGGCTACTTCTGGTTTCGAATTCATTCCGCATTCCGAAGCCTTGTGACCAAACGTGCCACATCGAAAACATTTAAGTCCCTTATCTTTATGAATACAAAATCTAGAAATATGATCTTTTGATCCACAATTAAAACAAATCTTATTGTTACGATTTTATGAACCATTGTATTTCATTCTATCAAACTTGACTCTATCTCTGTTTACAGTTTCGTTTTTAGAATTAAATCTATTACTGTACTCATTTTTTGTTCTATCAAAAGAGTTAATTCTACCGTGATCATCGTGTTTGGTTTTCATTCTATCAAAATTCTTATTATCATAATTAATCCTATCGAAATTTCTTCTATCGAAATTTTTTCTGTCGAAAGCACTTTTACCATATGCAGAATCAGCTTTCATTATTTCATACACTTTCAGTTTTTCCTTAAACTCAAACACATTTTTACAACCGTACAGAATAGTTTTGTTTTCCTGTTTATCATTTATTCCTTTAATCACATAGTGCATCAAAGCAGCGTCATCGATTTTTCCGCAACTGCACAATTCTTTCATCTTTAAAAAATATTCCTGAGTGAATTCAGAATCCCTCATTTTCCTTTTACTCAAAAGTTCATGTAAATTAGCAGAGTTTATCTCAAAAGAGAATTCGTCGATCAAGGCCTGTTTCAATTTTGACCATGAATTTATTTCTGGTTCTGTTCTAACAAACAAAGCAGCGTTACCACTAAGCGATCTCTTGCCAAAAATAAATTTTTGTAAATCTGACAAACAAAACAACTGAGAAATATTCTCGAAATGTTCGATCCAATGAAAAACATTTTCGTGCGGTTCTGCATTGAACTTAGTAAGGGTACTTTCGATATCAGAGTAATTTATACTGACATTTAGAATAGCATAATTACTATTAATCTTATTTCTACTTGTATATACATCATCACACTGAGAAACATGAGTATTACTTTTAAAATCATATTCACCACATTGCATAGAAAAATCATTACTATCAATCTTATTTCTACTACTATGCATATAATCACACTGAGAGTTATGAGTAACACTTTCAACATCACATTCATTGAACTGCATTGAAAAATCGTTTGTTTTGCGCATGTCTTCTTCTGATTCAGACACATCGGCGCGTTCGTTCTCGACGAAGCTTTCAAGGTTACATAACATAGATAGAATTCTTTTTGCTAGTTCCGTTTTTGTGCCTTCGAAAGAAATGCTTAGCAAATCAGATATTGCAATCAATTCGTTTAGAGAAAAGCTATCTTCTTTATTTTTTAATTTCTCGTCAAATTCTTCACTATCCGTTCCGAAATTAAAGCCAGAAAAATTTTTAACGTGACTTCTATTCGATCGATTGCCGTCATTTTCGAAAATGAATCTATGCAAAATTTTTATTTTGTCTGTCTTGCAATTTTTCAATGCAACGCTGACTTCTTTAATGTCATTCAATATCATCTTGTATTATGGAATGTTCACGTACCTTTAAGATGCTTGGCAACAAGGAGCAGCTTGGAGACTGGAGAACATAGTTCATTTTTTTTTAATATCCTTTCGAAAAATACTGGCTGGAATCTTACTAGGCGTCTATCCCGCTTCTGAGATGTGGGGGGGGGGGGGGTGCTGGTTTGTGGGCAAGTAATGATGAAACTTTTAAAGAATAACTAAATTTAATGATGAGATTTATGAATATTTACAATGAATTTGACTAAGACAATTAAAGTTAAGTGCACAGCACAGACATCATAAACTCCATCGGCGCTCATCGCCCGTCAACATTGCACCGTCTAACGCTACGTCCGTCTTGTAGCTTCGTCGTCTTCCTTCTGTGTCGCTTTTGACTGCGTTCCTCCAATGCGCGGAATGGCTGCGCAGTGGTCGGAGATGACATCAGCGCGGAGGTGCCCTCTAGTGGCAGTCTGGGCACCACATGTATATATAGACATATTTAACCCAGACTTATATATTGACTGTGATAACTGTATTTTTATAAATAATCAAGATTTACATTATTTATTATGGCGATTGTGCAATTTCTTTGCACATAAAAAACCGCCAGGGTTTCTATAATGGTTGCTTTGAAATTTCGTTTTCCATTTTACAAAAAAATCGAATGGGGTGAGACTGAGGGTTCAGTTCACGACTGGCAGCCCTGTTTAAACAGGAAACCGTCATTTACAGTGAAATCTGTTAAAAGATTAGAATAACTTATATTCAACTTATGTACATTTTTTTGTAATACGTCTGTTAAAAAATGTCGCCAAGTAACGTCAGGGTTGGCGACAAAAAAAGTCGCCAAATGGGGGGGGGGGGGTCTATACTGCAGCTGTTCCATTTTGATGAGTATGATAAAAAGGCAATTCAACTTGTTTTGCAAGCATGCACTTGCACTATTGATTACTACAGAACTGGTAAATCGAAAAATAATTTTAAGAACTTGAATGTTCAGTAGATTGTGTTGAATGCAAGTATTGAAATATTTTTGTTACATGCACTTCTCCCAAGACATTTCTAAATGCTGAACTTTGTTGTGTCATCTTGCCATTTGATAGCAAAACTTAGATTTTGTTGGGATTCATTCCCTATTAAGTATTCTATAGTTATGAAGTCAAATTTTGTTTATGAAATGTATTTTGTGATTTGCTTAATGTAAAGTATGGTGGAAAAACCTAGATTGTGTAAGGCATAGGCTTAATGGAATTTTTTTATGAAAGTAACATTTTCTTTCCCTTGACATGCATTAAAATTGCTCTTTATATGAATATTTTGTATTTAACTTGTTCACCAATTCTTCTAATTATAATGTATATATAGGCTACTGTAAGATTTTCTTTCTGAACTTTATCAATTATGAAATATTGACTTGCTTTTCCTTGTATTTTGAGTATTTGTTTCTATTTCAGAGATGAAAGAGAATGATCTTTGGGAAGAATATGCGAGTCCTTAATCATACTGCTGTGTTTGAAGTGCATATATTTTTTCTGCTGTGCTATTTAATAATTTAATTAAAGCATTTGAATCTGTTTTTGTGGTTTAAAAGTAAATAAATATGAAATATTCTTTTGGATATAGTATATTAACTAATCCCTTGTATTAAATTGAATTAAGATAGATTGAAAAAGTGTAAATTTTTGAAATACTTACCTTACCTGTCATCTTAAATATGGTAGAAAAGCCAACTCACTAGTTATGCAGCATACTTGCATTATTAACTGCTACACAACTTGTGATAAATCAAATAAGGAAATAAAAAAACTGTTCACTAGATATCAATGAGTATAAGTATTGACATGATTATTTTTTGGAACAAGCACTTGTTTCAAAGAGTCTTAAATGGTGAACTTTGTTGTGTCAGCTTGTCATATGATAGCCACTCAATAAGGTTTACTTTTTTGATTTTGTTGTGGATTCATTCTCTGTAAAGTATTTTATAGTTATGAAGTCAAATTGTGTATATGTTTGTAAAGCCCCAAGCAATAATTTCTCGCCAACGGTAACCTTACCAACCTCGATTCGCCAACGCATATGGCTATTTTTTCTTTCATTTCACACCCGTAGAACGTGAATGGATATGTGCTCTAGGGAGAAATTTCCTCGGAATGTCGGTAGCACTGTAAAGCTATGTACCTGTCCTGTTTCTGCATTGGAATCCGTTCCAAAAGTAAAATATTCGTTTCAATTTAAATTTAAGTATGTTGTTCTTGCCAACAGCGCTGCACAATAAAATGGAACATTTTGTTGAATCAGCTTTTTATTTAATAGTTATTCAATGAGATCGTCTCTTTGGTATGCAGCTAATTTATCCTCGAATGTAAATTTTGAAATGATTTTAACAATTTTTCTTCAAAATGCAATTCAGTAACTCTTGTCATTTGTATCACGTATCGTGTCCTGCTTTAAAATAACATTTCTAAATGTTCTTTTTTCTGAGCAATAAATATTGGTGCTATATTTGGATAATTTTTTTCGCTTGCGAGAAGAGAGTAATGCTAATTTTAAATTCCGAGTGAAGGAATGTAACTGAAACTAAATATTGTTTAGTTAGCTTGTCATTTAGCAATACTCAATCTGGTTTACTTTTGGGTTGATTCCTTCCCTTAATGTTAGTCACGAACTAAAATGTTTATATGATGTGTGTGCGTGGTTAAAGTGATGCCTGGTGAAACAAACTAGCTGGATTGTAAGGCTTAGGCCTAAAGGAAATGGTTTTAACAAAGTATGTGTTGTCTTCCCTAAACACATTAAACTGCTCTTTACTCTTAAAAATATGTGTGTTTTTGAATTATGCATTGCTATGTTGTCTCTTCCTATGCTCTATGTATTTCATCAGAATGTCGATATAGCACAGTAAATCTATCCACCTGTAATTTTTTGCATTGGAATCCGTTCCAAAAGGAAAGTAGTATTTGTTTCAACATGAATTTAAGCATGTTGTTTTTTGCAAACTGTGCTGCTCAACTAAATGGAAGATTTTGTCGAGTCAGCTTTTTAATTTATGGCGATTCAATAAAATCGACTTTTTGGTATGCAGCTAATTATCCTCTAATGTAAGTTTTGAAATGATTTTAGCAATTTATATTTATATATATATATATATAATATGCAATTCAGTAACTCTTAACATTGGTATAAAATATTCTTCTGCATTAAAATGACATTTCTAAATGTTCTTTTTTGTGGGCAATAAATATTGGTGCTATAGTTGAATAATTCTTCCCTTTTTGTATGCGAGAAGAGAGTATTGCTATTTTTAAACTCCCGAAGAGGAATGTATAACTGAAAACTAAATTTTGTTGAGGTTAGCTTGTCATTTATCAATAATCAATCTGGTTTACTTTTGGGTTTATTCCTTCCCTTAATGTTAGTTACGAACTAAAATAGTTTATATAATGTGTGTGCATGGTTTAAGTGAAGCCTGGTGAAACAAATTAGCTGGATTGTAAGGCTTGGGCCTAAAGGAATTGGTTTCCAGCGAACTAAGCTTCGTCTTCCCTAAACACATTAAAACTATACTTTACTCTAAAAATGTGTTTTTTATTTATACATCATTCTCTTGCTATGTTTTCACTTCCTATGAGCCTTACTGAATTCTATTTTCTCATTTTATACCCACAATTTTCCCTATCTTTATGAGCATTCTAATTGAAAAATATTAAAGGCAAAATATATATACACTATAGGTCAATTGTCCTGATTATTCTCAGATTTGTACCAAAATATATTCAGAGATGTACCTAAAGAGAGGACAATGGTCAGTGGCGCTGAGGACTCTTACTTCACTTTTGGTGAAATACTTTTCATCTTATCCTTATTAAAGTTTCAGCTGCAAAGAGGTTATGAAAATTGAAAATAGTATTTAAGTCTTTCTGTGTATTACATAATTACTATTTTTAACACCTAGCAGTCACTTTGATGAAGGATAAAGAAGCCAATTAAACTTGGTTTGCAAGCATGCTCTACACTATTGATTGATACAGAACTGGTACATTCGTAAAATAATTTAAAGAACTTGAATGTAAAAAAGTGTTGAAATGTTTTTGTTACATGCACTTCTCCCAAAGACAGTTGCAAATGCTGAACTTTGTTGTGTCAGCTTGCCATTTTATAGCCACTCAAAAAAGTTAACCTTTTAGATTTTATTATGGATTCATTCTCTGTTATGTATTTCCTAGTTATGAAATCAAACTTTGTGTATATAAAATGTATTTAGTGATTTGCTTAATGTAAAGTATGGTGGAAAAAAATCTAGATTGTAAGGCAAATGTTTAATGGAATTTTTTATGAAAGTACCGTTTTCTTTCCTTCAAGACATGTATTAAAATGTCCTTTATTTGGATATTTTGTATTTAACTTGTTCAACATTCTCCCAGTTATAACTTTTTCTTTCTGAATTTTCAATTACAAAATATTGATTTTTGCTTTCTTTGTAGTTTGTTTAACTGTTTAAATTTGAAAGGGATCGTAAAAGAATATTTGGGAAGAGCATTAATTGTTTGAGTACTTATTTGTGTGTTTGCACGCCCTCAGGGGCTCATCTCCTTGAGATGTATCAGGACCGTCTCGAAAGGTCACGCAGGCCTTAGAATTAAAATAAGATGTTCATAAGAAAGAGGACTAAAAACTAAGTTTTAATGAAAAACAATAAAATGAATTTAATCCTATTTTGATTCATACGTCAGTTTTTCAATTCCTGTTGGAAGAAATTTTTATCATTGAATTTGAATGAACTACTTTAACGTACACATGATCATCGCTTTCAACACAGAATTTGACTGAAGCATGTTCCGCTTTTCTTTTTTTCACATTTAATTCTATATTTTTTGTGCCTACGTGTTTATAACAGTTGCTGAAAATGATATATTGTCTAAAGAATAGCTATCTAGAAATATTAATTTCGCGATTAATTAGCGACAGCTATTTATCGCGAAATTAATTAGGGTGGTAGTAATAATGTAAGACTTCTAATAAGCAAGTTGGTTTTCGTATGTCGGCTTTATACCTCCCACCCTAAAGTGCAATACAGTGAAGTATTGCTCTGTCATTTTCGTACTTAAAAGTGTGCCTATCTTAGTGTCTTTAGGAAGAGATATTGAAAAGTGCAACCAGTCAGTCTCTATTTTAGGGATATAATTGGACCGTGATTCTAGTGCAAGTTCATTGATGTACCAAGATGTTTTGGGTCTACAATTAGAAAAGAAAACCATTATCAAAAAATTCACACTGTTTTGAGATTGGCGACGGTCCGGGACAATCACGAAGGGAAAGATCCAAGGACAACACCGCGTAATTTTGAACCACGGTCAGATGACGTGTTAACACCTGAGATGGGGCACCCCACCCTCCAAACTTCCACATCACGCCAACATGAGGACATTTGAGGCCACGACAGATTTAACGTGCACCAGCCCCTTTTGTACACGACGGTCTTTGGTTGGATTCGAACTCGCAAATCTCCGGTTGCTAATCCGTTACTCTTCCAACCGGGCTACTTAAATACATTGGAGAAATAAATAAAAGAAATTGCTCTTTTAAAACATTTATTGAAAACAAATTAATTTGAAACTCAATTTGTAATGTGTTTGATCCAAAATTGAAAAATGTTTTCCTAGTTCTATTATAATTGTTTTAATTTTGCGCTATAACTTCATCAAAGGAAAGTTCTCTTACTTAGTCGTTCATCTTAGTATAGAGTTTAAAAAATGCTATGCTTTTGATGCCAAACATCAGCAAATACGAAAATTTCCAAATTCGACTTACAAGTTGAAAAGAGCACTTTATGTACGACCCCCCCCCCATCAAGACAAAAGGGGTTTGGGGACCCGACGTGGGGTCCCCCGATGATGTGTAAAATAAATCGTAAAAGGAGGTGGAAGAAATGGTTGGTGATTGTATCAATGATACTCGGCCCCCGGAGGGACATCTTTCACTCAACCTTCTCTTATCTACATAGCAGTG
This sequence comes from Meta bourneti, assembly GCA_933210815.1. Lineage (NCBI taxonomy): Eukaryota > Metazoa > Arthropoda > Arachnida > Araneae > Tetragnathidae > Meta > Meta bourneti. Next base: position 38,964,292 of record OW119926.1, on the reverse strand, counting down.
GACAACCCATTTAAGATGTCTGGTTTTTTTATTCAGATTAATGAGTTTTTCTCAGTGGAGGGTCAAAGAAAAACACCTTTTTCTCGCGTCAATGGGTCCCGATCATTAGAGAGGGGGCAAAAAAAGACGACGCGACTGCTATAATCCTATGAAAGTAGTAATATCCAGTTACAGTAAAATTTCCAAAGAAACATTTTCTATTTTGCTGGAAATATAAGACATGCTTATTAACAATATTTTTCCATAGTGAGATCTCTAAAATACATCCTAGCAAGCCTAGTGGGTGATCTTACTCTCTGAAATATATCCAATAAAGGTGTTAAGACTGTCCAGTAGTTTCTTCTGTGGATTCCACACGCACACATGCATTGCCTTTTAGTAATATAGATTCTACTGTACATTATTGAATAATATATTATGTACTTTAGGTATACTGTGTTATTATATTTCTTGCACATAAATCAAGCTGTACTTGTAAAAATCATGCGGCGAAGTATGATTGACACTGCTGATTAAGATCGGCCGTTCCTTCGCTTTTGGCGATTTTTTAAAACCAGGTGTTCCATATACTCGTCTTTACACACATGTTCACAATTCAACAAGCTTCTCGTTGAATAAATTCTTTGAAAATACACATCCATTGTGAATCCCCAGTAAGAAGGTACATAACATTTGCTACCATAATAATACTTAGATTATATGTTATAATTATATATTCCTCTATTTTACCCAGTTCATCATTTAAGAAATCGACTTTTTAAAATTGTTTTGTTTTTTCAACTTTATTGCACATTTACAGTCGTTGGTGATAGATGACTTCAGTCCAATTTGTATTAATCGTAAGTTAGATAAAGTATAAAATTTAGTTTTAAACAATTTACATAGGACACTTTTAAAGAACGAAGTAAATTGAAAAACTAAGAGGAATTATAGGTTGTGACCGAGTTGTGTTTAGGAAGCACGAGTTCAGGTTTAAATACAAACCACATTTATTTCAGACACCTACACGATCACAAATATTTACAAAATGTACAATAAGAAACTAAGTGTAAATTTCCAAAAGGGGGATCTCGGGGGACAACATCCTACTGTCATGAGTTCTCGCTGTCAACTGAATAGTTACGTTTTATGCACCGCGAGGGGGCGCTCTGCACTTGCGGATATTCGCTACACTCCCCCTCTGGTTCCGGGAAATCGTCCTCGAGGAGGAACCAGCAGAGTTCACAGTTTTTGGTCTACCTCGTTTTCTAAGTGGCATTACTGGAGCACTATCATTGTTCTCGCACAGACGGAGTGCAGAGGTATGGTATTGTCCAAGAATTTCACCAGGATTGTCCGGATGGGCAACTTCGTAAGTCGTAGGAGAACGCTGAGTTGCAATTATGTACGGTCCGTCTCTCTTGGGCATGAATTTGGCTGTCTTTTTATGAGCAGCGCTGCTAAGGGGATGGAGGGTACCCAGACTTTATCGCCTGGTTGATACTGAGGAGCTCTACGACGTCTTTTATCTGCATACACCTTCCTATCATCCTGTTTCGTTTCAATTCTTTCACGAATCTCAGCAGAAATGTTTGCTAATCTTCTCAAATAAGGAGTTATTTCCGGTACAAAATTGTCATTATCTACGATGGCTCGGAAGTCGTTTGTCACATCATCTATGGTTCTCATTTCCCGTCCAAATTGCAGGAAAGAAGCAGTTTTACCTGTGGTGTCACACTTTGCACTATTCAATGCGAAACGGATAGCAGGAAGTTTATCCTCCCACTCATCGTGTCGATCTTGAACCAAGATGGCAATTCGAGGCTTCAAGTCACGATTTTTCCTCTCTACAGGGTTGGCCTGGGGGTGATATACAGGGGTTATATCTTGATTAATTTTCAGTAAGAAGCAGAGTTGTTGCATAACTGAACTCACAAATTGGGTGCCTTGGTCACTGATTAATCTTCTGGGCAAACCATATCGCAATATGACTTCTTCCATCAATGTTACTGCACACTCTCTGGCGGTGGCCTGTGTGAGAGCGAACAACTCAACCCATCTCGTACAACAATCTTCTACAATAAATATCCATCTCTTGCCATTTGAGCTTTCGGGTAAAGGTCCAAACAGATCAATGGAAAGGGTCTCATAACGTTGAGAATACACTGGTGTTCTTAACAGTCCAGCTGGCTTTTGATTTGAGGGCTTGTACCGATTACATTCTGCACAATGTTTTACATAGTTACTTATGTAGGAACGCATTCCGGTCCAGTAGTACCTTTTTGAGATTCTGTCAAAGGTTCCATCGGCTCCATAATGTCCAGCGCTAGGAGCATCATGGTGAATTTTCAAAATTTCTTGTCTTTCGTGAGTTGGTACAACTAATTGGGCCTCTTCGGTATCTGAAGTAGGAGAATAACGGAATAACATTCCCTGATTCATGATGAATCCTCTTTCTGTCCAATTAGCAAAATTTACTCCTTTTTCAGTCTTCGAAACACTCGATGATCTTCCTCAGCTCATCATCCTTTAATTGTTCTTCTCGAATCTCTTTTGGTGAGCGTGTGGGAAAGTCCACTAAGACAGTAAGAACTTCACAACTTGCATTTTCTTGTTCACAAGTAGGTCGTGACAGCATATCTGCTATATAATTGCATCTTCCTGGGATATATTCAATCTTGAGATTAAAAGCTTGCAACTGAAGAGCCCATCGGGCCAATCGTCCTGATGGTGTCTTCAAGCTCATTAACCATCTAAGTGGTTGGTGGTCGGATGCCACGATGATTTCACTTCCTTCGACATAACCGCGGAATTTTTGAAGGGCCCAGACCACAGCAAGGGCTTCCCTCTCTGTTGTCGAATAGTTCCTCTCTGCAGAACTCAGTAGACGGCTGGCATATTCAACTGGATGTTCGTCAGATCCATGTTTCTGTAAGAGACATGCCCCCAGGGCGTAATTACTAGCATCAGTACGTATACTAAAAGGGCTTGTCTCATCTGCTTGTTTCAGGATAGGCGGAGATACCAGACTATGTTTTAAAGCTTCAAAGGCGTTTTGTTGCTCTTCATCCCACTTCCATGTCGCAGTTTTTTTTGTAAGGGATGTCAGCGGTCTAGCAATTTCTGAGAAATTTGGTATGAATTTGCGATACCAAGAGCAGGTTTGAATAAATGATTGGAGTTGCTTGAGGTTTCTAGGACTTGGCATTTCTGTTATAGCTGATATCTTTTCTGGATCAGTCTCAATACCTCTTGGAGTTATCCAAAGTCCCAGGTACTTGACTTTTGTGCATGCAAATTTGCATTTTTCCCTATTGGCGGTTAATTTGAATTTGTCGAGTCTATCAAATACAGCTTTCAAATCTTTAAGATGCTGATCAAATGTCGGTGACAAGACAATCAAATCATCTAAGTAAACCAGTAAATTAACTGAAGGGAGACCATTATGGAACTGATCCATGAGTCGTTGGAATGTTGCGGGTGCATTCCTTAATCCAAACGGCATGCGCTTAAAACGATATGTACCAAAGGAGCAGACGAAAGCAGTCTTATCTCGGTCAGAAGGATTGACGTCAACTTGATGATACCCAGATTTCAGATCTATAGTAGACATATACTGGCTTGACTTGGCGTCGTGCATTAAATCGTCCATTCTAGGAAGCGGGTAAGTATCCGGTACTGTTATAGCATTTAATTTCCGATAGTCCACACATAACCTTACCGATCCATTCGGTTTAGGTACTAAGACAACAGGTGCGGCATATGGGGACTCGCACTCCTCAATGATGTCTTTCTCTAAAAGGTCGTCGATTTCTCTCTTCAAGACTTCTTTCTTCGAAGGTGGTAATCTATATGGTGGGGTTGACACGGGAAGGTGATCACCGGTATCTATGTGATGTTTCATGTATGGAGTAGCTTCTCCCCCTAGACGGAAAATTCTATCATCTCCTCTCAACAGGGCGTTGAGTTGTATTCTTTGTTCAGGAGTCAAACTTTCTCCTTCATTTTCCCGTAAGTCACACGAATTTAGCACCATGCTACTTTCTGGTTCAGGACTGCTTGCATCAAGATCCTCTCCAAACGGATACACATGATGAGGGTCATCATAGAAGTGCCATCTTCTGTTTCGGAGGTTAAGTACTATTCCGGCCTTTTCTAAGAAGTCAAATCCAAGTAGGGTTCTATTTCCTTTGGATTCTGGCAATATTACAAACGTTGTGGGAACATTTCGTCCTTCTATATTCACCATTAAGTCGGCGATAAAGGATTTAGTAGTTGAAAGCTGACCATCAGCCAAAAACATAGTGACAGTCTTGCTTGTCATCGGGACTTGTTTATCTCTAAACAGCTGATAGAGTCGTTCACCAGCTACAGTACAGCTTGCACCAGTATCAGCACAAACACGTGCTTTTTGACCGCAGATAGTTATGTCTACATACGTGATGGATGCTGGATAATTTACATGCATGCTATACATTTTCAGACTATTGGCTTGTAATTCAGGCTTCGTCAACGAGGGCGAACATATTGGACATTTGGATTTAACAAAACCAGGTTTTCCACACCCAAAACATGTTAAAGTTTGTGACCTTTCGGTCTTTTGAGGCTTAGATTTATCTTCTCGATTCGTTCTTGAGTAGTTGAAAGTTCTATTTCGATTCGGTGGGTCATCTGCAAAAGTGTTAATCTGGTTTCTCCATTTAGGTAGTCGTGTCTTTTCAGATGGTTTGTCCCTCTTTGTACTGTTTGCGCAAATGGTTCTAACATTTTCGTATTCGTCTAATTTCTCAGCGAGTTCCTCGGGAGAGATCAACTCACTCCATTCGTCTAGGAAATGTTGCTTATATTCAGGAGGACATTTCTTCTTCATTTGATCGGCTATCATCAAATTTTTAAGTTCTTTAAATTGAGTTACATTTGATTCCTTTAACCAATTCTCAAAATAGCTTTGTATCTCAAAGAAAAAGTCCCTCCACGTTATATCTGTAGTTTTCTTGTGGGTCACGAAAAGCTGCCTAAATCTTTCAGCTGTCAAGTGGAAACGCTTTAACAATAGCTTTTTAACGTGTTCATAATTTTTGGCATTTTCTTCCGTTTCTCTAGCGACTAAATTAGCAATATTAGGTGGAATTGCACTAATGAGATATGCAACCCAGAAATCTTCAGGTACATTAAATAGTTTAAGCTGCCTTTCAAATAAAACAATAAAGAGAGCGATATCTCCATCTTCAGGATTAAAGGATGGTAGAAGCTTTTGTATTTCAACTTTAGGATTTGAATCCTTATGTATATCTCCATTACCCCCAGCAGCCTGCGGAATAGCAGACTGTAGCCTAAGTTTTTCCAATTCAATTGTCTCTAACGCTAACCTTTGTTCTGATTCTTCACGTCGTTTTCTTTCTTCGTCTAAACGAGTACTAATGATCGTTGCTAAGAGTTCTTTACAAAAATCTTCTTCATAGTCTTTGCTATCAGTTATTAATTTTTTTATCTGAATTATTTTGAGTGTATCATTTAATTCTACCCCTATTTCAGTTCCTAACTTAATAAGGTCTTCTTTTCTAGCTCTAGCTAAATACATGTTTAACAGAAAGAAATAAAATATTGCAACATACGCAGATTCTAAAAATAGCAGCAAAAGAAAAATATAAACAGACAAGTTGGCGGCGGGAAAGGAAGAACCACACCTGCGGGTCATGTGACCGACAACACTCTTTTCTTTTAAGTAATGAAATAATCTTTATAAAAATTCAGTTTTCATCAATTCTAACGTTAAATGAAAATAATATCATGCTAAGAATGACACTACCATATCAATAATAAATGATATACTAAAGAATACAATTTTAAGAACATTCATGAAATCAAAACACTGAGATTTTACTACCAAATCAGAAGTAGCAAATATGAATACTTTATACATAAACAAATGCTTTTAAAACACACATTATATTCAAATGAATTAATATATTTTCAAAAGAAATATTTAAATATGTCTGGGTGACATTTCTTTATGCAAGGAGTGCATTAACTAACTCAATTAGAAATTATTCAAACGAATTGGAATTAATATCTTTTTAGATATATATAAGTATGTCAGGTTGACAAAATAACCACATAGGAAAAGAACACTTCATCAGAAATTATCCAAATTAAATATAAATATTTAACGTACTTGTAATCAGGTCGATTACTAATTTTAGCTTTACCACAAAAACATTTGATATCAGAACACTTTCAAAATTAAAAGTAAACTTATCTGTAAATAATTCCATATCTTGGTGATATGTGGATCCTTTCTGATGACGTGCCGTTCCTTTTCTGGAAAATGCTTACTACTTTCCTGAAAAGTAATTCGAGCTGCCAGCGAGACTCAGGTCAGTTCGGGCCACAAGATTGGGCGCCATTTATTTGTGACCGAGTTGTGTTTAGGAAGCACGAGTTCAGGTTTAAATACAAACCACATTTATTTCAGACACCTACACGATCACAAATATTTACAAAATGTACAATAAGAAACTAAGTGTAAATTTCCAAAAGGGGGATCTCGGGGGACAACATCCTACTGTCATGAGTTCTCGCTGTCAACTGAATAGTTACGTTTAATGCACCGCGAGGGGGCGCTCTGCACTTGCGGATATTCGCTACAAGCTGTAATTTTGTTTTAACAATGCTTTGTATCCCGATATTTAAATAAATATTGTTCATAAATTAAATAAGGATATATTATAAGGAAAGGATGTATTAAATTTCATATATAAAAGCCCCAATATCTTAAATTTACCTAATGTTCAGAATTTTATATAATTTTTCATAAGATTTTTATACTCTAAGAATATTTTTAAAAGACATTTATATTTACTTTAAATAAATTTAGCAGTGTTATGTGATTATTTACAGTGATGAAATTATCATAGTTCACTATATTCTGTAACTGAAAAGTTCTATGAATAAGCAATTTTATAAATTATGTATCTAAAATATTTCGTGAACTCAAAATCTTGCATAAAATAAGCCATCTATCTACAAACATGGGAATCCTAATTTACTACCTTTTGACTGAAAATTATTTAATTATATAAAATACATTTATATTTTTACTTTCAACTATATGTAATGTATTCATGACAATTTATCTTTCTTTTTATAGACTGGTTGTAATTTATTACAATATTTTTGATTGTAACAAAATTAAGTTAGACACTTCACTTTTACACTTTAAAAATTTCTCACATACCCTTATGTATTCTTTTAAATTTTATTGAGCTTGTGTTTTGTTTTCTCAGGAGTTAATAAACTGATTAATGTAAAGTTTCCATAGTAGTGTGATGCAAGATAATTGGAATAACAAACCTTAAACATCTATGAATACATTAGACTTTATTTAATGATGGAAGAGGCAGTTAATTGAAATCGAAAATAATTTTCGCTTTTAATTACACGTCTACAGCACCGTCTCATTTATATTATTTGACTCTTTCTGAGACCATTTAGTAAATTTCAGTTTTAACTCTTCCTAGGAAAACTGTCGTCGTTGGGGCTTAATTCTCCTTTGAGTACTATGTTCCACCACAGGAGGAAGGTGTTTACTTTGCTCTAGCAAAGCTTCACATTTGCTTTTCAAAACTGTTACTGTTTGAACGATTTCTTTACAACAGTCATTGGTGTTGAATTTGTCCAGATAAGGCACAAATCCAAGATAGGCAGTACGTGCCTCTTGCTGATAATCTGTACCGTTTGTTTTCAACATTTAACCTATGGCATGTTTTTCCTTATCTTCACGCATACTTCCATCATTGATAATATTTGAATGTTCTTGTGAGGTTTGATCCATGCAAACAATATGCATATGCTTGCAAAAGTTGAATCTTATTGCTGAGTCAGGACAATTGCAGCAATACTGATGCAAACATTTTGAGCATTCCGTGCAAACTTCCTTAGAGGAATTAAAGTGTACAAAATATCTTTATATGTAACCTTTATTAAAGTATCAAAGTTGTTTCATTATTTGAATGTATGAGCAACCACACATGTACGCCAGGGCGCCATTTTTACATCTATAAATATAGAATACTGGATATAAATATGATTTTTTAATGAAGCTAGTTCATACCGTTTCTTATCATCACAATTTATAGTGATTTTATCTTAAATCGGAAGTAGCCATTTCGTTTTTCTGGTACAATGATAGGTTTACTCTCTCATATGCATCATGACATGTCTCTTACCAATTTTACGCATCTTTCGACCAGTTGTGTGACGAGGGCATCGAAGAAACTGAAAAGTTTGTGCAGCTGAGAAATTTATACAAGACTGAAGTAGTCTTTAAGTAGTACCTTTTGAACCCCCTTACAAGAACATGTAGAAAATAGTACACCTTTACGTGACTCAATGTCATACAAGCCTTAACTTGTCTTAAAAAGCTTTTGCTTTCAAATCATAGTTAGTATTACGTTTTACTTTAGGATATCTTAAAATAATTATTTGCTAATGAACGTATGTATCATTTGTAACACTTTCAGTAAACCATTGGCACGGAAGCTTTTCTCCATATTTTCAGCTGCTACTTCTAATGCCTCACAAATACTGGATTCTTTGTTTGAATGCTGGTATTTTAGTTCGTGTATAACAAACAAATGATACTGTAAAACGTCCTCGATTGTTAGTAAAATTGAAGGTAGAAATTTGTACGTAGTTCCAAAAATAGGCATTTCTTTTGATGCTTTGTTAGTTTTGAAATAAATCATTATTTTACTAGTTCGCAAAACTAAAGTCCCTGCTAGCCACTTATGTCCAATTGTAGTACTCTCAGAATTAACTTGTAAAAGGTATTAGGACTTTTAGTACAGGGGTGGGGTTGGCGTTAGTTACTCAACTGTGCTTGTAGCTGCAACATTGATTCCAAGTCGGTAGATTGTAATAGTGCAAAAAGTTAGTCTACCTCAGAAGAACAGATTAAATTTGTTTTTCAAATTTAATATTTTGGTGAAGAGACTGAAGGCTCAAGTTCCAAATTCTGGCGTTTTGGCCTTTTCACATCACACTGTCTTCAATCGCTCCAGCCAAGCAGTTTTTCACACAAGCAATTTTAAAATGACCTAAAAGAATGCTTTTCGCTCGTAAAAAATCTCTGAATACTTTATAAAGTTCAATTCAAGTCAAACGGTAGGATCAAAGAACCTAATTTTCGTTTATTATCTCTGGGTGTTTGTAAAACTGTTATTTGAATGTCTAAAAGTTATTCTGGAATGAATAAAATGTAAGGTGTTGAAGAATTAAAAATGGATTTCATATGGTCAGTTCATAAAAGAAACCTCATCCAATATCCTCAATTGGGGACCTCATCCAATATCTCAAGTTTTAATGAGAGTTCCATATTTTGTTTTATGAAAACTGAGAAACCAGCTTAAAATCTAATAGATCGTAATAGTTTTCAAAGCAATAAAAGCAATTTAAAAGATACATCAGTTACTTAATAATTGATATTCGCAAGACAAGTTAAAAATGCTGTCTCTCGTACACGACGCCTTAAATCATTTCGGATTGAATATATTGTTCTCCAGTTTATCGAATATAAAACTGGTTTGAACTGCTTAATTTGAGCGTAAAGTACCAAATGCGTCAGAGATTATGCATCCTTTGGTAGAACTTTAATGTTAATATGATTCTTTCTCTTTTTCCAGCAGATCCAGAATCATGTCTATATTACAGATTTCCCATCCTTATTCATTTCTCTATATTACGAATAATTTACGAATAGCAAATGTTTTTAATTGTTTCTTCAGCGGCTTCATTCTTGGTTTAAAATGATCATCATGCCTTGTTCATTAAAATATTTCTCTCAAGGTAATTTCATTTTCAGTATCCTGAATGAAAGATAACAAAACTACTCAAATTAGTATTCAATTAGTAATCTACAATGTACCACGAGTTGAAAGTTCTTAACATTATTTATTTTTTCTTTCTAAAAGTACTTGAATTGACCACTGGGAAGTATTTGAATTTGACTCCTTTATTTTAATTCCAATGTTTGAAAATCTTTTGAACCATTTCTAGATCTTATCCAGACTTCCAAGATATCAGATAAGTCTCCTTACAAATCCACTTCGATAGCCGTGAGAATGCTTTTACAGCCCTTCTTTTCATCTTCAGAATTCAATACGTGGAATAGATACGTATTAAAATTCTGTCTTGCACCTGGGAACGAACGGGCTCGTAACGAGAGAGAAACTTTAAGGTTTGAGCTCTGCATGGTTTCTGTTTATACACGAGGGGAACATTTCCGTGCAACTGCGTGATCTTTAGCGAGGGAAGGATTCTTAAATACCCTGAAACTATGCTATGGGAAATTATGGTGGTTTAATAATCAAAATGTCAAATAATCAAAAAAAAATACGCTCTAATATCCCATGCCTAATATATTTACATGATTCTTATTGCGTTCGTATTTACAGTAATATCAGGTGCAAATGTATTATGCAAACTTCAGTTCATTAGAAAATTATTCATTAAGAAGAGCCCATGCAACATTCTGAGTTTCTATAGCTAAAATTATATCAACCCCAAAATATACAAAGGATTTTCACAATTTTAAGGTCCCGTCCTTTATATTTTAAAGATTATTATTTTTGTATGGTCCCCTTCGATTCGAACAGTTGGTACAAACGACGCGTGAGAGAATGTGTTTTTCACATACAAGGAAAACCAGAAATTGCCAAAGGGGGTGCCCAAAGACGGCAACCTAGATAAAAGGACTCCCTGTAAGAACCTTTCTGGGAATTCTCTACCCCCATATCAATAGGAATGGTTCCAATGAACGAAGATTCTTGGTGCTGATTCTCGCAGCTAAATCACCTCAATCAGTTAGATGGATGGATTCTGTTTTTCAGTAATCCAGATTCTTACTGTGTTGATCACTGTAATTTAAGTGACAGGTACAAAGTTGATATTCATTAGTAAAAATGTGCTCCTTAAAGGAAAATACGAACCAACAAGAAATAGTAAGGATTACTGCTCCAGAATTTCTCAGGGGAAGGAGCTGAGAATGTGTGTGAAAATGTTACCTTACATGATTTTATACACAAATATTTTACTATTTTATTCGAAGAACGCATTACAAATAATTTCGAAGACACCTTTTTCATTGCTTGTGTTTTAAAAATATTAACAATAATTAGTTAAGAATTTCATTTTAGCCCTACTTATGAGAATACCGTAAAAATTCAAATGATTAATGGAATATTACAGTAATTTTATTCTTACCTAAAATCAATTTTATAGGTTTGAGTAACACTTATCCGACACTCTTATTTTCCAATTAAATTTTGGGGTTGCGGTAACCCAGTTGGAAGAGCAACGGATTAGCAACCAGAGGATTGCGAGTTCGAAACTCGGTCCAGCCACAGACTGTCATGTACACGGGGGCTGGTGCACGTTAAATTTGTCATGGTTGCAAATGTCCTCACGTTGGCGTGGTATGGAAGTTTGGAGAGTGGGTTGCCAGCTCAGGTGTGACTTCGTCATCTGATCGTGGTTCGAAATTACGAGGCATTGTCCTAGGATATTTCCCATAGTGATTGATTCCGGACCGTCGCCAATAGCCCTTTGTGTTGCTCCAGTGAAGTGGTTTTTAAACTGTGGTGTGTGCACCCCTAGGAGTACGAGAAAGCATTTCCAGGGGTGCGAGAGAAGTTTTGATGGACGAGAGCGATTTAATAAAAGACGATCGTATTGAAATACGAGCCGATACACGTATTCAAATGGAATTCGAAAAACTGGACTTGGAACAAAGAACTTTATCCACAGCTGGCAAGAGCAGCATTGCAAACACTTTTACCATTTGCCACCACCTACCTGTGGGAAATGGGATTTTCATCACTTTTGCCCATAAAAACAAAAGCCAGAAATTGCTTAAATGCAAGTGAAGACTTAAGCGTGGCTCTTTCAAAAAAGGAGCCACGCTTCATGAATTATTATGAATAAATCGTAGCCATTAAAAATTGAGATGTTGTTTTGTATGTATATTGTAAATGTTAGTGTTTATTTTTCAATTCATGAATTATTTTGCAATAGAAGTAATTTCTTAAATAAAGAAATAAAAACACATTTTTCAAGGGGGTGCGAGAACTTATTTTTAGATTCAAGGAGGGTGCCGATGACTAAAAAGGTTAAGAATCATTGCTCCAGTGCGACGTTAATTAACCACCTACTACCATTATATTCTGTAAATTTTTGTTTTAAGAACATGTTTGTCTGTTATGAGGAATAATTGCTGATTTTCTAAATTATACTTCAGAACAATGCTGCAAGGATTTGTGCATTTATAGAAATTACCAAAAAAAAACGTTTACACAATTGTTCCTTTTGAGTTTAAAGAATTAACCTGTTTTAATGTTATTTGTACACACATTTTCAGTAGTAACTCTGATAAATAGAAAATAATTAACTATAGATTTTGTGTGTTATAAACACAAATGAACTCAAAGGTTATCAGATATTAGGAAAAATTACTAAATGTTTTTAACAAACATACACTGAATATTGTAGTATCGCCAGAAATATTTCGAATGCAATGAAATTATCTTATATACGGTGTCTGAAAATGTTCAACAAATAACCACTATATTTAATGATATAGAAGGAATTACATTAATTTTAATTCAAAGTGATTGGTTATAACTATTTTAAAAGAAAAGGGTCATTATAAGTTATTAAATAATTCAAGTACAATAATTTATAATCAATTATAGTTGAAAGAATTTATAATTCAATTTTAATTATTAATCCTATAACTTCTAAACCTTTCATTCTTGTTGTTCCCTACATCCCAAACAAGGCCCAATGACCTCATAGTCTAGATTTACGGCAAGTAATCTAACTCCTGTCAAAGCTCTATTTTCTTTAACCTTCTCTATTTGCTGAGAACTTATTTTGCTACATTTTCCTATTGTACCTTCTATAAAAAACATCCTTAGGCTTACGCCTAATGGATGATCCACCACTGTGTTGGACCCTCTCGGAAATTTTAGTTTTTAAGAGGACTCGGCACCCCAAAAAACATCAACATCGATTTTTGTTTTTTGTCCCAAATTACACTTGATACACGGAAGAATGTTTCTGCAAGTTTTATGTCCCTGTGACAATTCTAGGATATTTTTTTGATTTTACTGACTCAGAAATCTGAGGTTTTTCTCTCTCACCGCTCGCTACTCACTAAAATGCTGTTACATACCAAAATTTATCAACAAAACCTTTTAGGGTCATGTTTTTTAAATGCCATGGTCCCATAGTGTGTGCAAAATCAATTAATGAGGTTATTTTTCCATATATTCTGGATGGATATCAAAGATTGGCATGAGATGATATTTTGAAAAAATGTCTTCAATGTGAAATCCACATATGTAACGAGTCTCCTCATAATAGTTAGAAGTTTCCAAAAGACATATTTGTATTTCCAAGTATTTATGCTTTATTCTTTAAATTTAGGCTTAGTTTTGGAATGCCCAAAACATTCAGAACAGCAAAGCACTTTAGGAAAGAACAATGAAAATGTAAACCATAAGCACTTTAGGAAAGAACAATGAAAATGTAAACCACAAACTGTGAGGATTTTGGTTAGAAGAAAAGTGTTTTTTAAAAATCACATGAGACCATCGACATTTCGGAATGTTAAACAGCTACTTAAATTGCTAGTAAAAAACAAATACTGGCCGATAAAAGGGTAAAATCATGATTTACAAAGGTAGAGTATTCTGAGAAATTTCTGCTCTTAATTGTCAATTAGAATTTCGACTTTTGCTCATGATAGAAATTAATATTTTTGTCTGAAGTGATTTAAACATTAATTTTGAACATAGTAAATCATTGTTTAAAGATTTAAAATGATTTTTATTAGTTTACTGATGTGAATAATCATTCATTCTAATGAATGTTTGTACCAAAAATTCATTTTCTCCATATTTTGCGATGTAATAGCCATCTTTAACTTCGATTATATAAAAGTAAAATATTTGTTGTTTCCTTAAAAAGATGATAGACAAACACACATGGGTTATAGTAATTCGAGAAAAATAATCAATTGTTTTATTACATTTTCAAACGTTTTGTACGAATATAAAATCTTTAAATTGATTTTTCTGTTTCGATTTTTCACGTGCTGCCATGATTAAAATGCTAAGGCTTTTTTTAGTAACGCTTCAAATAACCTGAAAATTTTTAAGAGACGTATACAAGGATCAGAGTAATGAAACTAAGAATGGGATTTTTAATAAAATGAACAGAAATTTTTTATTAAAATTAAACTTTTGAAGAGGTTAAATTGTCATGTTTTTTCGGGAATATTTTACCTCGAAACTTTAATTCAATAACTATTTGAGGTATCCAAAATCCCATCCTTAAAAGTCATGAGAACGGTTTTATGGGTATGTTTAAACCTTGCGCCATAAAACCCCAACATTCAATCCAATCCGAGTATGTTTAAAAAATATCAAACCAAAATATCGCACATTGAAAGAGTAGCATTTTAAAATGTGTTAAAAAATTCACGAAATTATTATTTTTTTAAAGTGGGAGATAATTAAAAAACATTCTTCTGGAAAACCTTTATTTAATTCAAGGAGATAAATTGTAACTTACAATATTAATTAACAAATAACTCATATTTGAGAAATTAGCTTTTTGGGTGCCAAGTCCCCTTAAAGCAAGAATTTCAAAAGCTAGTTTGCGCATTAGATATGTAATTGGTGCATTACTGGCAATTTTTCACAAAAATAGCTGCCCAATAAAAATTAAAATATATATATATATATATATATATATATATATATATATATATAAACTACCTAATGTAAAAAACAAAATCTTTCCATAATTGTGAAAAGATTTTCAACTAATTGAAATTTTAGGGTCTCTTAGGGATTGATAGAATCAGGCTCCGCTATTCTTAAGACAGGCCAGATATGAATTAAGAATTTGTGTTTTTTGCTCAATTCTCTAATCGTTTTTGTTCTGTGCTGTGAATATCTGATTTTTAACCACTTTTCCTAATAGGGATTACAAATTTTCAAGCTCCTGAAATTTTGTGTGTTGGTGGTCAACAACATTGATTTCCTATTTTTACTCTGTACCTCGTCTCATTATGGAGACGTTTTCTAGACATACAAATTTGATTCTAAATCCAAATTTTGAGGAATTTCTTTTGAATAGTTGTTCAATAAAGTTTAATATTTTTCTTTTGCATGATTTCATCAAATAAAAACTAAATTTCCAACCTCTCCAGCTAGGATGCAATATCATACAAGTCCCCAAACTAATCCATTGATAGATGAGAGTGGGTATATAGTGTTACGGAAGAGATTCACTTTTAGGAATCTGATAAACCCATCATCTCGAAAAACATTGAATTTTTTAGACTGCAGTTTAAAAAATTAAGACTCCAATTAGTCTACATAATTAATGAAGCATCAAGGAGAGGAGTTCCAACACGAAATAAAAAGTTAATTGCCAAGTTTAATGGAGTGAGAAAGGAAAAGTCATTACATATGTATAGAATGTCTTTTACTTATAACCGAAATGGCAGTAAAACCTCAAAACTCCGGGACCAGAGCAGTTCCGGATTTCTGAAGCTACCCAAAAATTGCCTGAGACGTTACGTAAAGATACACGTAACAGGTCACCTTTACAAAAAATTCCGAGTCTAGTCTTATAAATACAAATAAATACAAGCGCTCTGTAAGAAACTAAATATTTATTAACATTTTACGAATTACAAAATATAATGCGATGACACAATCAAAATGTTCTTGACATAAATTTAAAACAGTGTAAGTAGTACATATTTAATGTAAAGTATGTGTTCGCTTTATGATTTACTAAACATCTGTTAATTTCAATTGCTTTAAGTGCTCTTATCAATTTGTCTTTCATCAGAAAAATTGTTAAATTTCCTGCGTCGATATACAACTTTTTAAGTGAGAAAATTAATTATTTACTGAATGCTATACATGAGTCTAATGAAACTCTTCCCATTTTCCTTCATTCCGATCGTTAGTTCCATCTGCTTCTCTTGATAAAAAATGCATGTGATATCTGAATCTTTCAAATGATTTACGACTGGAACTTTCTCATCAACTTTTAACCAATCCAAGATCGTCTTCCTGGAATTTCGGATCAGTTTAAGATTTTACGTATTCTAAAAGTTCTCCAATCAAAACTTTGTCCTGAAACAATAAACCCAGGACATTCAGCCTGTATACTCGTAATGATTAACTGTTCCTGAAAATATCTTAAAATGCTTATCCCAAAGCGAAGATAAATTTAACTGAAATAGAATAGAATAGAACGAGACAGGAAAGTAAACAATTATAATTATATTATTATTATAAATATTATATTAAGCACATATTATTTTTCAGATTATTCAGAAGGTACAATGTGGTGTATACATTGTCTTAATTTGCAGTACCGCAGTTTTAAAGTTTGATCTGGTGTGAAAAAATGGCAAGTTCTTAACACTCCAAACGGTTTCCTCCAACACGCTGGAGATGAAAACAGCCCTATTTTGTTAATGACGAGGCTACGGAGAGATAACCTGAAGGTTTCACTGAGGCTTGTCGTTTCATCCCTTTCGAAAAATATCAAAGGTGAGCCGCTAATGAGTTTCGCGAGTGCCTCTTTCCTAATGACCTGATTGAGAGGTGATTTTCGTTTGATTGAGCAGGCATGGAAGTTGTTTGAAAAGGCTTTTAAAAACAGCTTTGCTGTCCCTCACGCTTCTGAGCATTTTTGCTTGTGGTTCTCATGTGTTGTAACAATAACCATTTCCCCTTAAAATCTCAAAATAAGGCATACAAAGAACGTTTTATCTCTTAGATTTCCAAAAACCGCTCTACAGGAAAACTCAATTCAACCGATTGAACAGATCAGGGAGGATCTGTCAAGTGACTTCCTTGAAATAAAAATCAACAATTGTAAATTCACAACTTGATAAAGAAAACCTCAAATGTTCCTAAGGGTTAAGGGTCTGCTGTTCACTACATGCCTGAGGTATCCAGGGGAGAGAAACTTCATGGCAGCTGGGAAAGGACCAAACGAGTTTGTGAATTACTGTCGCCTGTGCTTTAACTCCAAGGGGAATGACTATCCACACACGGGTATTTTGCCAGCTTTCAGATTCAGACCCAAAAAGTTTGGATTACCACAACTATGTACCCCTTCTGATAAACGAGATCGCGCGAATCACTGCAAATTTGATTATTCATATTATTTATCCCTTATGTTTGAGAGCTCTACCATAAAAATGATTCCAAGGGGACTGGCATGCTTGGTATAGATATTTGTTTTTTTAACAGATTTAGTTTCTCATTAAAAATATTTCCCTCCCATTTGGAGACCAAGAGTAATGGCCTCTAAGAGTTGGTGTCTGTTAGGGACAATGACAACCGATCTCAAATGTTTTTTTTGTTCACTGAAAGTGTATCATAAATCTATCTGTTCAAAAGAGGCTGATTTTCATACATATGGGACCAGTCAACACATTCCAGTGCTTTCCGTTAATTTCGATCTACTCTTACCCATGGTAGGGTGTGATAGACTTGAATTAATGCCCTTCATGAGGGAATTTAGTGTTTCTGATTAAGGAATCAGAACTTATTAACATGTTTTCAGTAAGTTACAAATGAGTACTTGGATGTCCCTCACTTAGCTTATTTAAAAAGCCGTCCAGACGAAAATCAACTGAGTTTTAACATAAAGAACTTCTTAATATTTGCAAAGGCAAAATATTCATCTAGTATCATTCCAGCAATTACGAAAATTCAAGGGAAAGCAGAGTTTTTATATTTTCTCTTTGTGAAAACATTGCATCCCAGATATCTTTTGCAATAGGGTAAATTCATTTATATTTTAGTAATTGTGTAAAAAGACAAGAAAAGCCATTCATAAAACTGTCTTAAATCATAAGTACTTCTGTACTTGTAGAAAGAATATTTTCAACTTATGTTTTTACACTTGAAACAAGTTAGGTAATGAAAGATGGAAATAAAAATTAATTTAATTATGATTTATAAAAGTTTGAAATCCAATTTTCTCTCCTTATTACAATGTTTATTTTTAATTTAGAATTTTAAGTATTATGGATTTCTATTATGAAATAGAATACAAGTGATAGAATGAAAGCAACAAGGCCCAAAGAATAATTTTAGTTGAAATCTTCCCAACATTTGTTTTGCTACATTTTCTAATCCCCATGTATAATGTTAAACATAAATCACTTATTTAGAAACTGCAGTGATTTGCATGTCTCTCTAACATGCTTAAACCCATAGGGGAAACAAATTAAAATCATAAAAATCTGATTTATATAAATTCCTACCCTGCAGTAATAAAAAGTAAAATTAAATACACTTTATACAATTTCTAAATTTCACTTTCATGTCACTCGGTAATTAAAATACTTAAAATTCAAAAAGAAATCATCTCAGTAGCCTATAAATAAGTTGACTAGATTTAAAACTGGGAGAATGGTGCATCAGTTACTCTGAAATAACCAAAGATCAATTCTAATGTGTCTGAAGGGAGGAAAAATTTCATTTCAGAAACAAATTTTAATGGGCCTATGCCTTACAATCTATCTCACTAGTTAAACAAATTACAAAATACAATTTTACAAACATATACACAATTTGACTACATAACTATAAAATACTTTACAGAGAATGAATCCACAACAAAATCTAAAAAGTAAACTTTATTGAGTGGCTATCAAATGATAAGCTGACACAACAAAGTTCACCATTTAAGACTCTTCGAAACAAGTGCTTGTTCCAAAAAATAATCATGTCAATACTTACTCATTGATATCTAGTGAACAGTTTTTTTTATTTCCTTATTTGATTCATTACAAGTTGTGTAGCAGTTAATAATGCAAGCATGCTGCATAACTAGTGAGTTGGATTTTCTACCATATTTAAGATGACAGGGAAGGTAAGTGTTTAAAAAATTTACTTTTTCAATCTAACTTAATTTAATTTAATACAGGGGATTAGTTAATATACTATATCCAAAAGAATATTTCATATTTATTTACATATTATTATAATATTATTATTAAAATAAATAAACACTAAAAATACATCTATAAACATAATTTATTGATCAGAAGAATCATAATACACGTTGTTTGGATCCGTTATAGGAACCCGTACAGGTAATTCAACCTGTATGGGTTTAAAAGAATGTTCATTTGACAATAAATGATATGGGTTGGGAGGATCCCAATCCCAATAGGTTTGGATATCATACCCTATTGGTCCCAATAGAGGACGATCTTTATTTTTAAGTTGGGCAATGGAGTACATTTTTCTTGACGGCAAACATCTCTTACAAATGATCCAATTGATGGTATGATTGACATTATGCACTCGTCTAATCAAACCGCAACATGTACACCCATGATACCCCACATGTGTAATATCTCCAGACACTGAAGAAAATAAAGGAAATTAATCAATAAAAGTAGTTGTAAAACATATGATCAGGTTTTTAGATATTAACATTCAAAATCATTTAAGGGTATAGATTAATCAGAGTATCCTTAATAGATTTATGTAAAATGTTTTGCCAGCACTCCTTCTTTATATGAACTTTAATGAAACAAAATCAATACAGTGCAATACATATAATTAATGAGAAACATATATATTCAGAAGGATTGGTCATTTTTTAAAGGATACTGTGTCCTATTAAGCTAATAAACTCATTCATCAGAGAAATGAAAAATTGATGACATTAAATGATTATTTTTAAAAACATGGATAGGTTAAAATAGGTATAGACAATTTAAACAGATTGTATAAAGTTCATGTTGTTTCAATACAAGAAAGATTAAGTAGTTTTTCACAAAACTGTGTAACAAACAAGACATTAGATGAAACAAAATCAACACAGTGCAATAGAGTCTGAATACAAGAGACTAAGAGAAAAAGTACAAACTATACTTACTTGTATTCAGATGTGCAATGAAGAGGTCTAGATGTCAAAACTTTAATCATACTCATGAGTCAATGGGAAAACATAGAATGGGGAATTGAAACGACTCGCTCTTATATAGGAAGAATGTCGTGAGTCACGTGAAAAACACTTGCTCGTTAAGTCATTACATAACGAGCACATGTTTTTCACGTGATAGATACATGCTTTGTAGGTTGATGTTTAGTTTTTTAAAAAATTAACAAGATTAGTAATAACAGATACCAATATCTATTTTCCCCTATAACATGTCTATCTAATATGATATTATGTTATTACATGAATACATTTTGGTTGAGTGAATTATTGCTGTTCTTTTAGATACATGTTAAAAATTATGTTTGTAATGTTAACTTAATATTCATATTACTTTTACTATGTTGTTAAGAAATTTAATAAATGAGTATATGTTGACCCTTCAGTTTTTAAAAATGACTCAATAAGTCTTAACCGCGGTTAAGACTTATTGAGTCATTTTTAAAAACTGAAGGGTCAACATATACTCGTTTTTTATTAAAAAAATTAGCTTGTATTCAGTCTGTGAAATTTCAATTTACCTGAAGTCTTTTTACTTTTCAAATGTTTTGTTGTTCATTACATTGTAAGTAGTATCTTGGATAATAAGATTGATTTCACAGCAGTGATGGGGTTGAATCAATTTATGGATTGTGTTTAAACAATCACAGATTTAACATTCACAACTATGTATACAGCTTTTATAAGAAATAATTTTTTGTAAGATTTTAAGAATTGTGTATGTTGTTGAGATGTATTGTAAGATTTTAAGAATTGTGTATGTTGTTGATTACTTATATTTTACATTTGGGTTTTAGATGCTTTGTATTATATATCTTCTGCTTGTGGTGATTTTATATTATCCATTATAGATATATTGTACTTTTAACTTTCATGTTATATATTATATATATTCAGTTTTTTGTTTTTCATATTATTAATAATGTATATTCCGCTTTTGGTTTTTATGTTACCTAATATATGTATTCATCCTTTTGCTTTTTCATGTTATCTATTATATATATTTAGCTTTTCGGTTTATGTATTATCCATTAAGCTTTATGTTGTACCTATTGTAATAAAAATGTATTTTGTAAATCTATGTTTAAAGAGAAATAAAGTTTTTTTTTCTGTTTTATAATAATGAGTAATATTAGCTAAAGAATTGTTTTCTAACTGTAACTCATCTAATTGAAATTACTCTAACTACAATTTTTTAAAAAGGTGTAAAAAATAATAAATAAATAAACACCATAAAAAACATCTGATAAACATAATTTATTCATCTGATAAACACTATAAAAAACATCTGATAAACATAATTTATTTATCTGATAAACATAAGTTATACATCTGATAATAGTAATCATAAAACACATTATCACTTTTTAAATAATATCCATGCATAAAGAGATAGTAACATTCCAAATCGTTTAAAGGCATTGGATAATTTGAGTAATCGTAATAGAGTTGAGTATAAAAATCAAAAATCAGATAAAGTATATTTTTATCGAGTTTACTTAAATGATATGCTACACGTTTATACGGGATGCAAAATGTGAAATAGTCATTTGTAAGTCGAAAAGGGTCAGCATTTGATAAGTTAAGTTCAATTTCTCCAAAATATCTCAGCATACGTTGTTGATTATTCTCCCACTTCACTATAAAGGAAATTT
The DNA here is from genome assembly GCA_933210815.1 of Meta bourneti. Taxonomy (NCBI): domain Eukaryota; kingdom Metazoa; phylum Arthropoda; class Arachnida; order Araneae; family Tetragnathidae; genus Meta; species Meta bourneti. The sequence continues at coordinate 38,942,597 of OW119926.1, read as the reverse complement.
CTCTTTAATGAGTTAAAAGTCCAATCATGATACTTGTACGTATATTATTTAAACAATCATCAACAGCATAATAATAAATAAAAGGGATAGAGTATGGAAATTAATTAAAATAATAAAACATGCACAATTCAAACCACAAAGAGTTTATCAATTAAATTATAAATAAACACTATAAAAAACATCTATAAACATCATTTATTCATCTGATAACAGTAGTCATAAAACATATTATCCGGTTTTAGATAATATCTATGTACAACTAGATAATAACATTCCAAATCGTTTAAAGACATTGGATAATTTGAGTATTTGTAATAGTTGAGCACTATAATCTAAAAGCATATAAAGTAAAGTTTTATCGAATCTGCTTAGACGATATGCTACACGTTTATATGGAATGCTAAATGAGAAATAGTCAGGTGTAAGACGAAAGGGTTGATTCAATATTTCACTCCAATAAGGGTCTTCATTTGGTAAGTTGAGTTCAATTTCTCCATAAAAGTTCAGCATACCTTGTTGATTATTGTCCCACTTCACTATAAAGGAATTTCCTCTTTAATGAGTTGTAAGAGGTAGGGTTCTATATTATAGCTATAAAGTCCAATCATGATACTTGTACGTATATTATTTAAACAATCATCCTCAAAAGAGTTATTAGGTAAAAGTTTAATATCTGTTTATCAGTAATCTGTCATTTCCAACTCTTTCCCAAATTATTTTCTTAATTAAACAAACTTTAATTTCAAACCACTTTTCACCAACCAAGTGATTTAATTAGAACAAACTTTTCATATATAGCTTTGAGTTTGAGTGGCAATGGACGCTCTGTTTACATTTGGAGGAGAAATGAAAATGCTACGTTAAATCTTTGAATTCTTAACGATTCGATAAAATCATTCATAGAATTTAACACCGTATAGAATTCTTGTAAAGGAACTTGTGTATTTGTTTGACTTGTATGTGTTTAAGTTAATTGATATGTTTTTCCAATCTGGTGCATCTTTTAAAATTGACTTGTGTGTGCTTTTCAATTTGCTAATAGGAGATGTGTTTCTATAATATAAGAATTCTTTATGCTACTAACTAAATGATGTGTTTACGATGCTGTAAAGTGTGTTTCTATGTATTCCCAAGATTTAATAAATGTTTATGATCTTGTGGAATAATTATTTTGTTTAATTTTATTGTTGTTTAAATTTTAATTATTTTGGTTTTTCAATGTGTTCTTTTCCTAAGACAATTTGTTGTCTTAACACAAAATTCGAATCATAAAGCAAATTATCTTAACACAGAATTAAAACTTAAAGGTTAATTTGAGGTGTATATAAAGGTATTACTTCTATCAATATCTAAAAGGCGAGAATGATATCACTAGGAAAAGTAAGAAGAAATATTGATTTTTGTCTACCTACATTTAGAAGGTGAATGTACCTCTTTCAAACCTTTTACCTCATGATGACATACTTTAAGGTTAATTTGAGGTGTATATAAATCTGAGTAATCTAATTCAAAGTTAAATTGTGAATGTTTATATATTTTTTAAAAGTGAATACAGCAAACATAATATTATGACAACGATAGAATCAGCATCCTTTTTAGCAAGTCTAACGGTAAGCTAAAAAGGATGCTGATTCTATCGTTGCCACAAAGTTTCTACTTAAATCTTTTCAATGGAAATAATTGGTAAGAAATCTAAATGTTTCCAATGTTCGTTCACGTTGGCGTGGTGTGGAAGTTTGGAGAGTGGGGTGCCAGCTCAGGTGTTGCCTCGTCATCTGACCATGGTTCAAAATTACGTGGTGTTGTCCTCGGATCTTTCCCTTTGGGATTGATCCCGGACCGTCACCAATAGCCCATTGTGTTGCTCCAGTGTGACGTTAATTGAAATACCAAATACAATACCAATGTTCGAATATATATTGGGTTGACTGTATTCTATACTGTAATAAACTGTAAAATGAGTTAATAAGTATTGTTTCACAAATAAATCAAAGAACTTAAACGAATGTCTAGGATAATAGCAATACAGTAAGTATTGTTTCACAAATAAATCAAAGAACTTAAACGAATGTTTAGGGGGAGGGGTATTTCAATTAACGTCACACTAGAGCAACACAACGGGCTATTGGTGACGGTCCGGGATCAATCCCAAAGGGAAAGATCCGAGGACAACACCACGTAATTTTGAACCACGGTCAGATGACGAGGCAACACCTGAGCTGGCACCCCACTCTCCAAACTTCCACACCACGCCAACGTGAGGACATTTGAGGCCACGACAGATTTAACGTGCACCAGCCTCCTTTGTACACGACGGTGTTTGGCTGGATTCGAACTCGCAACCCTTCGGTTGCTAGTTCGTTACTCTTCCAACCGGGCCACCGCGGCCCCACGAATGTTTAGGATAATAGCAATACAGTAAGTATTGTTTCACAAATAAATCAAAGAATTTAAACGAATGTCTAGGATAAAATGAGTTAATAAGTATTGTTTCACAAATAAATCAAAGAACTTAAACGAATGTCTAGGATAATAGCAATACAGTAAGCATTGTTTCACAAATAAATCAAAGAATTCAAACGAATGTCTAGCATTGTTTCACAAATAAATCAAAAAACTTAAACAAATGCCGAGGTGTAATAAACTATAGTTTCATAAATAAATCAGAGAACTTAAACAAATGTCTAGGATAATAGTAATATAATAAGCATTGTTTCACAAATAACAGTGAGTAGTTTCACAAATAAATCAGAAAACTTAAAAGAATGTTTAGGATAATATTAATATAATCAGCATTATCTAAATGTTTCCCATGTTCGAATATATATTGGGTTGACTGTACGTATGGGGACGTACTTAAATCAAAATCTGCTTTATCGTATATTTAAAGCTTGTGGTACAGCAGTCATGAATATTCTAGAATTGAAACAAACAAATTTGTCGATATCGTTTGAATAAACCCCACTGAAGCATAAACTTAAAATTTACATACGAGATAAATACACAAACCTCACCTAGATCGATTGCTATGGAAACGAAGCTAGATCGGTTGACTAGCTCCTGCGCGTCAGGTCTGTGCAAATCGTCAGCCATTTGTGATTGGTATGGTATATTTACGTGCTTCGTTAACAGTGAATATATTCAATCATAATTCAACTCCATTCATTGTAAGATAAACCAATTCTTTATTACCATCCTTTTCATTAATTCAAAAGCGCGCACTCTGCTTTCCGTACTTTCTTGCAACCTCTCAACACATTCCAGGGTTGCTATATTTGTAAAGGCGCGTACATTCTCGCTCTCTTGGCGATTCACTACAGAGTATCCCCCAGTGACAGAGGGTACGATGGAACGAACAATATAACTTAAATATATATATATAAATATAAGGTAACACATGTATTTTGACATACATAAAATAGAAAGAAATATAATGTGAATTAACAGTTAAATATAGTCAGTATATCTCTGCGGAAAATGTACACGACGACCAGTTCGTGTCGTGGTTGTTGGTGTCTTAATAATTTCTTTGGAAACAGATGGTTTTGCAAGAGATATTGACTTTGTAGGAAGTGTCTCTGTAACAGTGGATTGATGTTTGATAGGAACATTATCCTCTCCAAGAAGAAAAGCGGGTTTAACTCGATCCAAAGAGACAGTCGATTTCTTTCCTTTCAGTTCAATGGTAATTGTTTTATTGGTTCTGTTTATTACCTTGTGAGGTCCGGTGTAAGGCTGACTCAAGGGTGGTTTGTTTGAATCAACTCGTAAGAAAATGTGCGTGCATGCTGTGAGAGATGGATGCACAAAAACTTCACGACATGGTGAAGTAGCAATGGGATTAAGAGTCCGCATCCGCTCTTTGAGTTGAGTCACAAAGGAGGTATCAACGATTTGTTTGTGGTCTGGGATTTCTAACATGTCTGCAGGCAATGTTAATGTTTTGCCATAGACAAGTTCAGCACAAGTTGCTTTGATATCTTCCTTAACCGCGGTACGGATACCTAAAAGTACGATGGGAATGATATCAGTCCATCTATCGTTTTCATGTGCTTTGATAGATGCTTTAAGATGTCTATGAAAACGTTCGATGAGGCCGTTTGCAATTGGGTGGTATGTAGTCGTTTTTATTCTATTCGTGCCTAACATGTTTGCAAATTCTTGATACAAATTTGATCTCATTTGAGATCCTTGATCTGTGGTTATAAATAATGGGCATCCAAAGCGACTAATCCAAGTGGTGAATATTGCTTTGCAAATGGTAGTAGTTGTGGTATCAGGTATGGGTATGGCCTCAGGCCATCTGGTAAATCTGTCGATGAGTGTCAGAAGATAGGCGTGACCATCAGATGGGGGTAAAGGACCTACAATGTCTAAGTGAATTTGCGAGAAACGTGCATCAGGAAGTGCAAAAGTTCCTAGTGGTGCTTTCGTGTGGCGTTGGACTTTTGATCTCTGACAGGGTTCGCAGGAGCGTACCCAGCACTTGATTTGACGTTTCATATTGGGCCACACATATCGGGAGGATATCAGCTTTGTGGTAGCTGCAATTCCTGGATGCGAAATATTGTGTAGATGCTCAAATATGAGCTTTCGAAAGCATTCAGGTACGAAAGGTCGAGGTGAACTAGTTGATGTATCACAAAGTAAATCACAGTCAGATGAATGGCATGGTTTATATTCCAAAGTCAGAGATGAGTCATTGTTTTGAAGATACTTCTGTACCTCTGAATCACTTTTCTGCAAAATCTTTAAAATTCAAATTTGGAGATTTTGTAATAGAATCAATTTCGATTCTTGAAAGTGCATCTGCGACAGAATTTTTAGAACCTTGCACATGCCTGATGTCTGTGGAATATTGTGAAATTAAGTCTAAATGGCGTAATTGCCGAGGTGAACATTTATCAGATTTTTGCTTAAAGGCGTAAATTAATGGTTTTTGGTCTGTGTAAATTTGAAAACTTCTGCCTTCTAGCATGTGTTTAAATTTCTTTATTGCGGAATAAATTGCAAATAGTTCACGGTCATATGTTGACCACTTTTGTTGACTTCTGTTCAGTTTCATAGAGTAAAATGCAATGAGTTCCCACTGATTGTGAGAAAGTTGCTGCAAAGTGCCTCCGACAGCAAAGTCTGATGCGTCTACCCAAACGCTAAGTTGTGCCCCGGGAATAGGGTGTCTTAAAAGAGTTGTCAGAGCAATAGCTTGTTTGGCAGCATTGAAGGATTGTTCAGCATTCTCGTTCCATTTTATTTGTTCGGAAGAATTTCGAACACTAGAGCGAGATTTCTTTTTGTTTTTGTGTCCTTCTAAAAATTGTACTAAAGGGGCAAGTATGTGAGCAGCTTTAGGTATGAAAATTCTATAAAAGTTATACATGCCTAAGAATCTACGGAGCTGAGTTAAAGTTGTGGGTTGGGGAAATTCCATTATGCATCGGACTCTATCGGGAAGAGGTTCTATTCCCTTTTCGGAAAGTTTAAATCCCAAAAACTCGATGCTAGGTGTGTACGCCGCGAGATGGCGCCCTTTGTAAGGGTTGTTGCCCTCTGTAAGGGTTGTTTAAGGGGTTAAGCGTCAGAGCGTTGGAGGATTTGTATGAGGAGAAGGATGAATCTCATCCGCTCAATAAATACTGTTGATTTTTTACCATATTGAGTTTTATTCATTGAAGTCCTCCCGAACATGTGGTCAGTTTGATCCGGAGGTGAAGAAGCAAACAAAGAAATTTGCGAATTTGGAGAGTTTCGGTTGTTTGTGAAGAAATGTGCTCGTTACATGGATGACATTGTGTGAAAGACTGAACTGGGGAACGCCATAAGTTAGAGAAGGTCCATATATTTTGGTTCCATTGTAATTGTGAGTACACTTTCGTTTAGTTTTATCAACTTATTATAAATTTGCTGTCTACTGTTTTCGGTTGGAATTTTGAATCGGGTTCTCTTTTCAATCAAAATGTTATTGTCAAAGTTAAAAAAGAGTGAATTAATTGAAGTAGCGGAAGAACTTGAGCTCGTTGTACCTACGGATGCTAGGGTTGTTCAAGTAAAAAGATTAATTCAAGAGAGCGATATTTATAACACTAATTACGAACTTGTTGAAACTGTTGTCGAGTCTATAATTCAGAAGGCAAAGGACAACGAGAAAAGGGAAGAAAGGAATAGGTTAGAAAGAGAATCGAACTTAGAGTTAGAAAAAATTAAACTCGCTCAGTTAGAAAAACAATTGGAAATCGCTAATATTCAGAAGGATAGACCCTATAAATTGAGCGAAGCATCAAAAATTGGAGAATTTGAGTCACCAAATTGTAGTTTAGAGAATTTAATAAAAAGCGTTAAAACACTAACCATTCCAGTACCTTCACGCGCAGATTCGTATAGTCTATTTTTCCAATCGCTTGAAAGAGCTTTTAAAACTAAAAATGTTCCCGAAGAGTTTAAGGCAGAAATTGTGTTGAATATTTTAGGTGAAAAGGCCACTAATTTAATGGTATATTTAAGTGAGGATGATCTAAGTAATTATGATAAGCTTAAAGAAATTGTGTTAAAGGAATTTCAATCCACTCCGCAAGAAGTGTTAAACAATTTCCGTAAAGCGCAAAAACTTCCAAATGAAAGTTATATGCAATTTTCGTCGAGATTAAGTGCAGCATTCGGGTATTATTGCCAGTTGAGAAAAGTGAATGACTTTAAGGGATTGTGTGAGTTAATGATTTCCGATAAGATATTTAGCTCATTAGACCGGGAACTTCAAATTCATATAGGAGTAAAGCAAGGTGAATCTTGGTATTCACCACAAGAATTATCTAGAAGTTGTGATATTTATTTATCATCGAAAAATAAATGTAGAACCGAAACTAATGTTTCACGTCCACAGTTCGGAAACAATTCGCAAATTTATCGTAATGTATACAGTCCACAAAAGATTTCAAAAGCGTTTGTGTCAGAGGTTAAAAGTCCTAAATGTGTTATTTGTAAGTCTAACGAGAACCATTATCTTAATATGTGCCCCATTTTCAAAAAAATGCCTGTTAATGAAAGAATTGATACGGTTAAAAATAATCAACTGTGTTTTAATTGCCTTAATCACCATAAGGTTACTAATTGTCATTCAAAAGTAAACTGTGCCATTTGCAAAAGGCGTCACAACACTTGTTTACATATTGGAGGAAATTCATATGAAAGCCGAATGCGTGGAAATGCAAGCGATGCCATTTCCGAAGTCAAAACATCAGTCTCGCCTGGCGCAGGATTAGATCCAAGGTCACATGTGTTCGTTCCAAGAAATGAATGTTTAGGCGATCGTCCGGGGGAGCAAAAGGAATCCCTATCATTCACAGCTACGAACGTTAATAGTATCAACAAATCTCTAGTGGTTTTGTTGAGCACAGCAAAAGTCATGATCGCGGATAACTTCGGAATACTTCACGAAACACGTGCGTTACTGGATAATGGAAGCCAGTCTTGTTTTATTTCTAAACAGTGCGCGGATAGACTTAATTTGAAAAAGGAAAAAATAAATATCGTGGTGTCCGGGTTGAATAAGTCATCGTCAGTGATTCATTCAGTAGTGAAAACAAAAATTGCGAATCACAGCGGAACGTACGAAAGGGGAGTAGAGCTATTGATAGTTTCGAATATAACAGATTATACACCCGCTAAGCAATTCAGCATTGATCTGATAGATTCAGATAATTTAAAATTAGCGGACATGGGTTTCAATAAACCGGGTGTTGTGGATATTTTGTTGGGGGCTCAATTATTTTATGAGTTTTTAAAACCTGGTCAGATTAGTACCCCTGGGACAGATATAATTTTACAGAATTCAGTGTTTGGATTTATAGCTACAGGGAGCGTTCCAATAGAAAATGAAACCTCTGTTCATTGTGGGTTAATTATGGAAAACTTAGACACCACCTTAAAGAAATTTTGGGAAATCGAAAATGTTGAGGCAGAACACGTGCTAGACAATGAGAGATTAATATGTGAAGATCATTTTATGAAAACGCATTTCAGAAATGACGATGGACGTTATGTAGTTAAAATGCCGTTAAAGGAAGATCCTCCGTGTTTAGGAGAGTCGAAGGGTGTTGCTGTTAAAAGATTGAATTCTCTTTGGCAGCGTTTGAAAAGAGAACCTGAGTATTTACAGCTGTACAGCAAATTCTTAACTGAGTATGAGGATTTAGGGCATATGCAAGAAACCAACGAAAGTCCAAAATACATTATGCCTCATCATGGTGTTTTTAGGCCAGATAATAGTACAACAAAATTACGCGTTGTTTTCAATGCTTCTGAAGCAACGTCATCTGGACATTCGCTTAATGATAATTTATATGCAGGATGTGTTGTCCAAGATGATTTATTTTCTATTCTGTTGCGATTTCGAAAACACACGGTAGTTTTTACCGCGGACATCAAAAAGATGTACCGACAAATTTGGATTAGTCCCGATCAGTGTGATTTACAATGTATTTTATGGAAAGGGCGCGAGAATGAGATGATACGCGTTTTGAAGTTGCTGACTGTTACTTATGGAACCAAATGTGCACCATATTTGGCGACAAGAGTATTGCAACAGCTATGCATCGACGAAAAGGAAAATTATCCATTGGGTGCAGCTGCTGGCAGAGACTTTTATGTAGATGACATTCTCAGTGGTACTGAAGATACCTCGACTGCCGTTGAACTTCAAAGCCAATTAATACAGCTACTAAAGTCAGGTGGAATGGAACTACACAAGTGGAGTTCCAACAATCCAGTGTTGTTGAAAAATGTTTCAGCAACGGAGAAGGAGTACAACTTTGACAGCCAGAACTCAGAAACTGTAAAAACACTGGGATTACAGTTCAATCCCAAAGAAGACACATTTTGCTACACAATTAAACCGTTTGTGAGTTCCGTGACTAAACGAACTATGTTATCGGACATTGCAAGACTATTTGACCCGTTGGGTCTTTTAGGACCTGTAATAGTTACGGCGAAAATTTACTTGCAGAAACTGTGGCTTCTCAAGCTCAATTGGGATGACGAAATTCCTGTGCACGAAAGAAAAATTTGGGATACCTTTCGCGAAGAACTGATTGAGTTGAGACACTTGAAGATAGAACGCCATGTTTTGTGTTCAAACTCACAACAAATAGACCTTCGGAGATGCTTCTAAGGAAGCATATGGCTGTGTAATTTACATCCGTTCTTTATCAGAGACAGGCGAAAACAAGGTGTCACTCCTTTGCAGCAAATCTCGAGTGGCACCCATCAAGGAGATGACCATCCCAAGACTGGAACTGTGTGCGGCAGAGTTGCTTTCAAAACTTATCGTTAAAGTCCTGTCATCCTTGGACTTACCAATTCGTGAAGTAAACTTGTACTCAGATTCAACTGTAGTGCTTGCGTGGATTGCTTCACCGCCTCAAACGCTTAAGGTGTTTGTGGCAAATCGTGTCGCCAAAATTCAAGACCATACGAAGGGCTTCACATGGAATCATGTGAAAACTGCTGAAAATCCAGCTGACTTCATTTCGCGTGGTGTTACTCCTGCAAGACTCCAGCATCTTAAATTGTGGTGGTCTGGGCCTGAATTTTTGTCCCAGATGGAATGTTCCAAGACGGAGAAAGAACATTTAACTTTAAGTGAAACTGAGCTGTTCCAACAAGAATTCAAACAGAACTGCGACATTAAGAACAACGAAATCGGACTCTTTTGTGAAATTTCAGACATTGATAATATTTTCAAGATTACTAATTCATATGTAAAGTTAATTATAATTTTTAGCTTTGTTTTCAGATTCATCTCAAATTTGAAATGTAGCACCAAAGAAAGGGGACCCTTATCGACTGCAGAGTTAAGGAGAGGTAAAATCTTTCTGATAAGGTATGTTCAACAGCAGGTATTTTCTCGAGAGATAAAGGCTCTAACAGAGAAAAAGACAATCAAGGAATTCAACGTAAGTAGTTTATCCCCGTTCATTGATGACGATGGTATTATACGAGTTGGTGGTCGATTGGTTAATTCTAATTTATCAATTGATGTCAAACACCCTATTTTGCTTCCTAAGAGCCATGCATTCACTGAAATGATATTTTTGTACTTTCATTTGAGAAATTACCATGTTGGGCCTCAAACTTTGTTGTATGCTATTCGCCAGGAATACTGGCCTTTGGGTGGGCGTGATGTTGCTAGAAAAACTGTCCACAACTGTGTAACATGTTTTAAGGCTAAACCAAAGGAGATGAGTCAAATTATGGCACCTTTACCTAAAGAGAGAGTAACCATCAATCCTCCTTTTTTCAAAACTGGCTTAGATTGTTGTGGCCCGTTCTTGATAAAGTATAAAAACCAGAGGAAGGGTGTATATCATAAAATTTATGTTTGTATATTTGTTTGTTTTGTTACTAAGGCAGTACATTTTGAAATCATCACCGAGTTATCTGCTGAAGCTATGATTGCATGTTTAAAAAGATTTTTTGCACGCCGAGGTTTATCATCTTACCTTTTTTCTGACAATGCCACTTATTTCCGAGGTGCTTATTCGGAAATAAAGAAGTTATTTGCTTTGTTTAAAAATATGAATGTAATTGATTACTTGTGTCTGGAGCTTTATCCCTCCTCTGTCTCCTAATTTTGGAGGTCTTTGGGAGGCTGGGGTAAAGTCCTTTAAACACCATTTTAAAAGAGTTGTTGGTGAGCACAAACTCACCTTTGAAGAGTTTTTGACGGTAAGCAATCAAATTGAAGCTATTTTAAATAGCCGTCCCCTCACCCCACTTTCATCCGATCCAAATGATTACAATGTCTTAACGCCAGGTCATTTTTTGATCGGCAGACCTCTTAACTCTTTGCCTGAGAAGGATATATCATCTGTCGAAAACAATAGACTTGGTAAATGGCAATTGCTAACAAAATTTGTTCAAACTGTTTGGAAGAGGTGGTCCAGAGATTATTTAAATAACTTACAACAACGGTCTAAATGGCATTGTATTAAAACTGAAATTAAACCAGGTATGATTGTATTGTTAAAGGAAGAGAAATTACCTTTATGTACTTGGTCAATTGGTAGAATTAGCAGTGTGATTCCGGGAAAGGATGGCAAAATTAGAGTTATTTATGTAAAAACGCCTAAGGGCACTTTTAAAAGAAGTATTTCAAATGTATGCATTTTGCCAATCTCGGATAATTTGGTGTAAAAGAAAATTGTTACTAAGTTTATAAGTGTGTTTGTATTTACATTTTAGATATCATTTATGATTTTGAGAGTACATGTTAGATTTTAATGTATCTGTAAGTGTCGAAATTGAGTTTGATTATGAAATTTACTTGAAACCTTGAGGTTTCAAGGTGGGGAGTATGTGTACGCCGCGAGATGGCGCCCTTTGTAAGGGTTGTTGCCCTCTGTAAGGGTTGTTTAAGGGGTTAAGCGTCAGAGCGTTGGAGGATTTGTATGAGGAGAAGGATGAATCTCATCCGCTCAATAAATACTGTTGATTTTTTACCATTGAGTTTTATTCATTGAAGTCCTCCCGAACACTAGGTCTACCGAAAGTACATTTTGAAACATTGATACAAAGACCGTACTCCTGAAATTTTGAGAATAAAGCTTCAAGTTGTTCTAAGTGTTCTTTATCATCTTTCGATGCAATCAATATGTCGTCGACAAAAGCATAAACACCGGTTAAATCGCGAGTAACTTCATCAATAAATCTTTGGAAAGTTGCAGAGGCATTACACAATCCAAATTGCATTCTCGTACTTTCGAATAATCCAAACGGGCTACATATTGCTGTTTTGTGAATATCGTCAGGGTGTATTGGAATTTGATGATAAGCTTTGATAAGGTCGACATGGCTAAAAATTTTGGAACCGTGCAATTCTGAAGTAAAATCAGCAATATGTGGGATTGGGTATTTTTCTTTAACAGTTTGTGCATTTAATGCCCTATAATCGCCCACAGGCCTCCATTTCAATGTTCCTTTTTTAGGAACCATATGAAGTGGTGATGCATAATTGCTCTTTGAAGGTCGTAAATGACCAAGCATCATCATATTTTGGAATTCAGTTTTGGCGATTTTCAAGCGATCTGGTGCTAATCTTCTAGGTTTTGCAACAACAGGTGAACCTACAGTTGTGATGTAATGGACAGTATTATGCTTAACCGGTTGATTAGGATCCGGCAATTTAGAAATCGATGGAAATTTATTTAAAAGGTTGTGATAAACAGAATCTCCAGTTATTGTTTTTACTGAATGAATATCAGCATTTTTCATTTGCCCAATTGTCTGAAATTTTGTTTTTAAATCTCTTATACATTTATTTCGGAGATCGGGTATCAATTCAAAATAATGGAGGAAATCTGCTCCGAGAATTGGTGTGTTTACATTTGCAATTAAAAATGTCCAAGTAAAAATTCTCCGTAATTTAAAGTTTAAAGAAAGGGTTTTTTGTCCATATACTTTAATAATTGAAGAGTTAGCAGCTGAAAGTGTCTGTTGACAAGAATTTCGTTTTTGAAAATTATTTGCAGGAAGCAAAGATACGTCGCTACCCGTATCGACCAGGAAGGATACGTTAGTTGTCTGGTCTCGAATGAACAGGCGACGCGAGATTTGTGGCAAAGAATAGGTCGCCTCTATTCTTCGCGATTCTCGTTTCCCTGATAAAAACAGGGTTGGACACATTTGTCGGCCCTACATTTATCACCAAAACGACGGTGATACCAACAAACCGATGAACGCCTGGAATTACTCTTAGTTCTGTTTCCTCGGTACGGGGAGCGACCTCGCGGAAACGAAAGTTGATCGATTCTTTTGTTCAACTTCTCAATTTCACGGAAGAATTTGTCCTCATTTGAATTACGCTTTTCACGTGAAACAACACAATTCTCCATTGGAGAAGGAGTAACTTCCAGAATGCGATCAGAAATTTCAGCAGCCTTATCTAATTTTAGGTCAGTAACGGCAGCTAATATAGACTGAACAGAAGTCGGCAAACGTTGTAAGAATAATTCCAACATTAAATTTTCTGGGACGTTATGAGATTCAGCGCCACGTTTCATATTTCGCAACAACTCGGAGGGTTTTCTAGATCCTAATTCTTCTCCTGACAAAAGTTGTCTGATTTCCTGTTGCGAAGATTCGCCGGAACGAGCTATCAGTTCTGTTTTCAATTTAGTGTACGGATCAACAGGGTCGGGTTTTACAAGTACATCACGAATAAGTGAGGCAATTTCAGGTGGTATATGAGAAACAATATAATTATATTTTGTCATAGACTCTGTAATAGGTTTAGGAGCCGCCAAAGCGAAAGTACTTTCGCACATGATAAACCATAAGGCGGGATCCGATCTATTAAAAACAGGAATTTGAACTGCACTGACCTCAGACATAGTGCAAGGGAATATTCAAGATATCCAAATTGCAAGTAAAAACAAAACAGAAAAGTAACCCAGAGATAAAAAAGTTCGATCTTACCCCGTTCGCCTTTCTTCTAATAGCCGGCGTGTCTTAATCCGAGAGATATTCCGTTATTGCGTAACGCGTATCTAATCCTCGGCGCTAGAGAAAGTCGAATTATTTTAGAGTAATTATTTTAAAGTTGAAGCTATCAAACCAAAATATCTACTTTATTTTATATTTAAAGAAGTTTACTCTACTTGAAACACTTGGCGTGGTGTGGAAGTTTGGAGAGTGGGGTGCCAGCTCAGGTGTTGCCTCGTCATCTGACCGTGGTTCAAAATTACGTGGTGTTGTCCTCGGATCTTTCCCTTTGGGATTGATCCCGGACCGTCACCAATAGCCCGTTGTGTTGCTCCAGTGTGACGTTAATTGAAATAACAATAACAATAACAATAACAACTACTTGAAACTGTTCAAAACAATTTAATTAATACATTTCAATCAAACTGGCAACAACAAACTGGTTTCAGCAAAACTTGTTTCTTGTTTGTTTATTATTGACAAATTGCATTCTGCTCCACTCAGTTTGACGAGTTGACGAAGGTTGAAAACGTGAGTTTTGTGGAGTGGATGCTGAAACTTGAGTTTTCTTGAAGTGCAAACACTTTACGAACCAGATATTTGAAATTGGAATTACACCGCTAGAAGATATCCTATTACAATATTGAAGAATGAACTTATAGAACATCTTCACGAATTTCCTTATTTTTGCTGTCGGACTTAGCAGCATAGTACGGACGACATTTTTTTTTTTCCTTCAAGCAACGAAAGTCTCGTTCATTTTTCATATACAACTTTTCCTCATTTCTCACTTTCCTGAAGAGAAGGTAAGTGACTTTATATTACCTAATTTCGAAAAAAAGGGGTCTGGACCCGAATACAACTTTAAAAAGATGTAGCAAGATGACGTCTTCAATATTTAGGGTTACCGAAGAAATGAGTAATCTTATGGAGGAACCCGACGTAGATCCGACAATTTCGTTCAACCCTAAATTCCTAAAAACCAACGATAAAATTGAAAACTCAATAAATTATGCATTTCAAAAAGGAGCCACCTCCTGCAAACTATTTCTCAACCCAACTAACACCAATACTATCCCAAGAAACAATCCAAAAAAAATCAAAGAAGAGATTATTTACAAAACTTCAGATTATAAAAAAATCACAGACTTAAACTTCACAAGATCCGGAAAATTATTCATTTCAACAAACGATCCCACAGTAGCAAGTAACCTTGTTAACATAACAGAAATACAAGGAGTACCGGTAATCCCCCAAGTTATATGGGAAAGCCTAACTACAAAATTCTTAATATTCGATATTCACACCTCAACCACATTAGAAGAAATTGCAGAAGAACTTACTATTGAAAATGACATCTCAATTTTGGAACTAAGAAGATTTCAAAAAGGTTCCAAAGAAGGAATATATCCAATACTAATAACGTGCTTGGGAACAACTATTCCCAAATCAATTAAAATATTTTTAACAAATCAAAAAATAAATCAATTCATAGACAACCACGACAATGCACTTCCTGCTTTAAATTCTCTCACAACTCCACCCATTGTAAAACTGAAAATATATGCGTAACCTGTGGAGAATTAAAACATACCGATCCATGCCAAAAACCGATAAAATGCATAAACTGTGGGCAAAACCACAGAGCTGACTATAACAACTGCCCTTACAAAATAAGAGAAGCAGATTTCCTTCAATATAAATCATCAAACAGGTTAACTTACAGCGAAGCCAGAAGAAAATATTTCACCAAAAAAACCACATACTCAACAAAAATAACATCATCAAATCAAAACAATGAAATAAGCCAAATTGAAAAATCCCTTGATCAGCTGACAAGAAAGCTTTACGAAACATTCTCAGATAAATTAGACCAAATGCTAAAAAAAATGTCTGATATATTCATGTCAATGGCAGAAATGAACATTAGCAACTTGAAATCTCAAACCAAAGATAAAACAGATACAAGCCCACCAAAGGAGAAAAAAAAGAAAACGGATAATGGAACAAAAAATAAAATAATTACACCCCCATCGATACTCAACAGTGATAATTCCCTGAACTTTAGCAACAAGGAAGGTCGAATAGATAAATCAAAAAGAAAAAGCTAAAAAAAAAAAAAAAGCATGCACATCATACAATGGAATGCAAGGGGGATTCAAAATAAAAAATGGGTCCTGGACACAGAAATCTTTAAGACAGCTCAAATAATAGTAATTCAGGAAACCTTTCTAAAACCTCATCAAATTTTCCATATTCCACATAAAATAACTTACAGAAGAGATAGACCACACAAAATTGGAGGAGGTCTAATAATTGCAATATCTGAAAACATTCAATCAAAAATAATTGACATTGACAATTCAACTGATAACAATGAAAATGAAATAATGGCTGTCCAATACATGCAAAAAAATAGACCTTTTATGATCATTAATTTCTACTCCTCTAATGGAAAAATTGAATATAAAACTTTAAACAATATTTCAAATAACATAAAAAATAATAGTTTCCTCCTCGGAGACTTTAACATAAAACATGACCTCTGGGGAGGCAATTCACACTCCACTGCAGGCCAAACCTTGTTCAATTGGGCATTGGAAAAAAACCTTTGCCTTATCAATCACAATAAACCAACCCACATCGCCCCAAACGGAACCTTTACTCTTATCGATCTATCTTTTTGTTCTTCTGAAATATTTCCTATTTGCAATTTACATATCGAAGATGACAATTACGAAAGTGACCACTTCCCAATCATAATAAACATCGAAAATGAAACTTACTCACCATTTAAAAAAATTTTCTACAGATGGAACAGAGTCATAGAACAACTTAATACTAGCATTACCAAAGAAAATTGTAACAACTATGATCAACTACAAAATCTGATAGAAGAGGCCAAATCAAGAAATAGATTCACGGAACTAAATTGCGAAAAGATAACAACACCATGGTGGAACACTAAATGCAATCAATTACTTTTCTTAAAAAAGCATTATCTAAAAAAGGCTAGAATCTCTCTCAAGGATGACCATTGGATCAAATACAAAAAGTTCTCTGCAAAACTCAAACAAGCTATTCGAGACAGCAAAAAAAAATACTGGGATGACGTCTGCAGAATGCAGCAAAACCCTTACTTTCTCTTTCGTATCTTCAACATATTAAATCGAAGAACGAATGAAAATCAAAAATCCAACATCGTTCTACAACTCAACGGCAAAGAAATCTTGTCAATAAAAGAACAAAGTAATACCTTCGCCAAATTCTTTGCTACAAACGAAAATCACAACCCTATTCCTATCGACTATAATAATATAGAAAATTTTGATTTAAACAAACCAATAACATCAACAGAACTAAATAATGCAATAAAAAATACTCGAATTTCAACATCTGGAGAAGATGGCATCTCAGCACAAATTTTCAAAGGATTAAACCAAGAATCAACTACAATAATAAAATCTATTTTTAATGATATCTGGCTTAACTTCAAAATACCAAATAGCTGGAAAACAGCACTAATAATTCCTATTCATAAACCACAGAAACCAAAAAATAATGTCACTTCTTACCGTCCCATATCTCTTACTTCAGTACCTGCAAAAATATTCGAAAGAATTTTATCCCGAAGAATCTCCTCTTTCTTAATTAAACATAATAAAATTGAACCTACTCATCTTGGCTTCTTACCTTTCAGAGATAGTCAAACAGCAATCCAAACACTATTTTCGACAATAAAAAACGCCCATTCTCAAAAAAATTCTTAATTGCAATATCTCTAGACATAAAATCTGCATATGACTCAATTTATATAGATGACTCAATTTTATAGAGAATAATGAAATGTCTCAATATAGGACTCTCAGGAAATATCTCCAAATGGCTTCATAACTTCCTTCAAGATCGGACAATAAGGGTAAAATGGGAAAACACCATATCAAACTCAATTGAAATGAGAAGAGGAGTTCCTCAGGGTAGTGTTCTCTCCCCAATTCTTTTCACAATATTCATGGCAGATTTTCATGAAACAATACCAATAGGTATAAACTACATAATCTATGCAGACGATATCCTTTTTTATTGTACCCACGACAATCCAGATTACATAAAAAAAAAATTACAAAACACAATAGAAAATATCAGTAGATGGTGCAACTATTGGAATCTTAAAATATCCCATAATAAATGCTCAATTATAAACCTATCAAAAAAAAAAGAACTACTTTTGACTGGTGCTTTTCTATGAATGGTAACGTGATCGATTGGACAGATGAACTAAAATTCCTCGGCATCACAATCTCCAAATATGGTAATCTTAACTACTTCATCAAACAACTAAAAATAAAAGCATATAAACGCATAAATATCCTTAAAGCCCTAGCAAATAAAAATTACGGTGCTCGCACACATCACTTAATACACCTAGCAAAAACATCAATTTGTAATCTCTTCCATTATAGCAGTACAATTCTAAACTCATGCAATAAAACAAACATAAATCATTTAGAAATATGTCAAAACATGGCATTGAGAACTGCATGCGGACTCCCCAACTGGACTCCAAATATTATTCTCCACAAAATCACAGACACAATCCAAATTAAAACCCAAATAAAAAAAATAAGTAATAAATTCTGGATAAAGCACATTTCTTTGGGAACTTTCTCCCCCTTGCATTCCATTATTCAAGATAATATTAATTTACTCGAACAAAATAGTTCGTCGATTATCTCTTGTTTTGAATTACTTGAAGAAGACTTCAAGACAGATCACCTCATCATGTTCATCTTTCCAGTGGAATCATTCCCACCTAACATCTCGTTTTTTATCGAAAATTTGGATTTCCAAACAAAATCCCTACCTAATAATTGCATCCAAGCTCTTTTTAAAAATGTGACTGATCAACTACTCTATAGCTATCACCTAATAGCAACAGATGCATCTAAAACAAACAATATCACAGCAATTGCAGGATATTCAAACAAATTAATAATCAAATATAGAATCAGCAACATCAACTCCATCTTTACTGCGGAAGCCTTAGCCCTATGTCAAGCATTAGATGAACTTATTGACTTCAACTCTAATAACTGTATCTTCACCGATAGCAAATCTGTCTTACTAGCTCTACAAAACTGTTCCATCAAATCATCGAAAGTAATCCTACGACTTAAAAACAAACTAATCAACACCGCAAAACTCGTTACAAATTTAAAATTAATCTGGGTTCCAGCACATAGAGACATTGAAATAAACGAAAAAGCAGATCAACTCGCCAAATCAGTGAGAGAAGAAGACATCTTTCTTGAATGGTTATCGCCGGAAGATACAACAAAATACATAGGAAACAAGTTGGACCTCACTGATCGATCAATATTCAATCATAGCAAATACTACCAAATCTCAGGCAACCTTCCAAACATATATGATGTAAAAAACACTCTAATGTCAAGAAAAGAAGATGTTTATTTTTCAAGATTCTTATCCCGAATGTTAATCACTCCAGATCTTCTTTTTAGATTCCATCTGGCAGACACAAATCTCTGTGACAGCTGCAAAGTTATCGACTCATTTCAACACATCATCTTCGTCTGCAAAAAGTATTCACGCCATAGAAAAAAACTCATTGAAAAAATAAAATTCCAATCTCAAGACTTCACCTTTAAAAATCTCATAAAAAGCATCATAAATAAACCACAACAAGCTAGAGTAATAACTAGATTTCTCATATCAATTGAAAAATTTTAATCTCTTCATACTTTTCTCTTAAATTTAGATCATTTAGGAAGATTGAAGACAAAAGCCTGACTCTGCAGCTAAAAGTCTCAAAAAAAAAAATGTTTTCTCTCCTCAGTATCAGTAAAGCTTTCACTGTGTGTGTGTCAATTACTTGTTATTGTATTGTATCGTTTATTGGATATTGTAATTAGGAAGAATAGAGACAAAAGCCTGTTTCTGTAGCTATAAGTCTCAAGGAAATCAACCAACCAACCAACCTCCACTCAGTTTACACTTGACTTATTTTAATCAGAATACATTTTGATGGAAATTTTCGAACTTGAGGAACACGACTTTTATTTTGACAAAAAAATTTAGGTAATTAATTTTGTCGCACAAATTTTCCTTTTCTCTCTAGAAATCATTAATTTCCAAAGGGGCGTTTCGTGCTGTATCATGTTTTGTAATGATTAATTTTTGATGACTTTTCATTTCAGTTATGCTGTTTGAAATATTTTCGATGTTATGGCTAGCGCTCGTCACAATTGCCTTATTGTATTAAGTGGATATAAAGAAGGTGAGAATTTTGAGTATTACGATACTCTCTTGTAATACTCAAATTAGTTAACTTAGTTTTTAATGCTAGTTATTGCGTGAATAAAATGGATTGGATTTGGAATACGCGCCCACATCTCTAATTATTTTGGTGCCAATAACTGATAGCAAGGGAAATTGCCAAATTTTCCATATTTTCTTTTGCATAAAGAGGAAGAGTTGCAACTCAAATTTTGCTATAAGTAATATAACTTAAAACTGATCAAAAGTAAAGAAAATACATTTGGTCATGCACTGATCATCTTTATTCATCAACACAAAGTAAAATAAATAAATTTAATCTCTTGATTCTCCTTAATATAGCATTTCAACTGCTTAATTCCCCTTGGGGCACATCTTTAGGTGTGTACGGGCTTTACGAACCCGAGGTACCCTAGTGATCTATTCTTTTCCCATGGAGTTTACTGCCTCTGGTAAACATGGGGATCTCAACCTCAAGAGCCCAAGCAATCATTCTCCAATTTCTTTTCACAATTATTTGAAATTTTCTATCTTCCATTTGACACAACTTGGCCACATATGGTCCTTGTGCTATAAAGCCCAAAACGAACCAACCACCTGCCTAATTTGTAAACTAACTTGAAATTCAAACTTAGAGCCATCTGCATACCAATACTACTTGCAAAAGAAATTGTAAAAAACTTACGATAATTTGAAAGTTAAAAGAAAGGGAACATTAAAGCATGTAGAAAAAATGCAACAAAGTTACGCTGAGATTAAAATTCAATTTATTTTTAAGTTATTAAATATTTTAGAAAGTTGGATTTCATTTTCTAAAACGATAACTGCACACGTGTTTCTTGTAACTGAGAACATTGTTATTAGAATAAGGAATTTTTTCTGTTAAACAGCATGTTCCTTCTAATCATAATCTTTCAGGAAGTCACGATTCAATATTTTACTATGAATATATGCCTTCTGCAGTTCTGCTTATTGCTCTATGATCAGTCTTGGCCACACAAAAGTTAATTAAACTGGAACCTGCTCTGAATTCCAAACCATTACAAGTCTTCTGTCTGACAAAGCTTGCCCAAATATGGCCCTTGTGGAATGAAACCCCAATCCAAACATTCATACCAGACAGATTTGAACCCAGAGTCTGCAACACTATGAACCAGATTTGACCATCATTCTGAGATAGAATTTGAAAAAGAATACATTTTTTTCTTGTGAGTATAGAAGAGTGACTAAACTCAGATAAGACATGCTAGGGATTATGTGTAAAAACGCAAAAATTTGTTGTAATTTAATTTGCATTTTAGTTTAATTAAAAAGCATTTATATCTTCATGATTTTAAATAATATACAATAACATTTGATGCATTTGTAAAATTATAAATTGTAATTTCAAATACTTGAGTGATAAGGGTGGGTTACAAAGAAAATCTTTAATTTAAATAAAGTCTTATTATTTAGACTTATTATCTAGTATGTAAAACAAGATAAATAAAAAAGCCTTCATTATAAACCAGCCCACTTCTCTTTGTACTGACAAATACTGTCATGAGGCATTAAAATGTTATTAAGTCTAAATCAATTTACATATTTAATATTTATCCTCATCTCTTATTTTTTATTTGAATTTACTAACTATTTTAGCAGTTTGGTCCTATTTATGTGTGCTGTTGATATGATTGATCTAATCTTAATAAGTGACCATCCATATTTTTCAGGTAATTCTGCCCAGTCCTTTATTCAGTCTTATACATTATTGCATACAAACTTTACAGTTCAAATATCCACTCCAAGTGTAAGTGTAAAAGGTTTTTCTATTTGTTTTTCTTGTTATACAATTCTATTTTTTATTTTAATAATGCTACTTAATTTCCGCAACTGTTCAGTTGCACTTTTGTAGTTGCGTTTCATTTTTGAGAAACACTTTGGTTCAGCTTTGATATAAGACTTTTTGTGACAATGCTTTTGGTGTTCTTTTCATGTCACCAAGGGAGAATTTTTCAGAAAAACACAATGTTTTAGGCATAGTGGAAAATAATTAAAAAATTAACAAAAGAATTTTTTAAATGAAAAAATAAAATCCACATAACTGATTATTCTTAATACTAATAATAATATAATATTTATTTTAATGAAAAAATCTTTACATTTTTTAAAGTACTGTTTGGAAGTTTGTCCAAGTTAAATAATTTATTAGTTTTAAGTCTAATGGAACTATAACAGACTATATAACATGAATGTCATAAAAGATCACATTAATTCTACCAAATTCAAAAAGATAACGAATTGCAAAAATTAATAAAAGATTCAAATAATCACGAGGTTGCCATAATCCTAATAAAGGAAGTTGCTTTTGCCTGCCACAACTTGCTACAAAAACCACCAAAAGCATTGCCGCAAAAATTCTGTATCAAAGCTGTACCAATACTTCTAGAGAAATTAAGATTACTTTGTTGAAGCCCTTCCCATAAATGTTTAGATAAATAAATTAAAATGCATGGTTATAACTTTAGCATGGGGAAATGAGATTTCTACCTTCTATTTCCTGTGATGGGAAAAACAGGTACTGGAGCTACTCTGAAAGTTCTCAACAGATTTAACCCTGGATTTCTTAATATACTCTTAAACATGGTACTCTGGTAAATTAACTCTTCAAGTCTGAAGAATTAATTCAAATTAAGATTTGTAAGGTTTTTTAGTACCCATATCAAGTTATGGATTCACACACGATAAGTATTAACTGCACATTTCTTATTTGTTATTCAGTATAGGTAATGAAGAATATTCAAGTGTAGATATAATATTCATGTTGCATAATACTTTAAAGTGTGATAGATAACATGATAATTTATAAATCTTGAAAGAAGTTATGCATAGGAGCATTTACAACATTTATTACATTTTTGCTTGCATGAGGTTCAGAAAAGGTTTCACACTGCAATTTTGTTTATTTCTAACAGGGTAAGCCTCTGGAATTTGTGAAACAAGATGATCAAAGTAGAAGATGGCTTAATGAATTTCGCATGAAATCCATAGCAATACCTATTAGTTTGCAGACCATTGACCGTAAGACACAATATCAAGTAATAGACACACACAATGGAAGTTTTTTAACTGGACATTTATTTAAAGTTAGGAAAATTAAATTCACATAGGGAAGACTGAAAATTTCATTTATTAAATGTTAGAACATGAAGTTTATCACTAAAAAAATTACGGAAGCTAAGAAGTATGTGTTCTACGATTTTTGTTCCTTTCACGGATTTTGCCAGTAACGGTTATGATAAATTTTTACTTTTAGCTTCTCGATTTAATCACGTTATAATGTAGAATTGTTAAATATTATATTACTAATCATTATATAGAACACTATACTATAAAAAAATACCCCATACTATAAAATGACCCATAAAATAATTACATGATACCACAAGTCGATATACCGAATTTTAGCCCTATAATCCACAGCAAAAACTTTAATCCAAAATTAATATTATATTTATGAATAGCTTACTTACCAAAGAGGAAGATTTCCTGCGCTATTTAATCCACCGTATTTGCACAAAAGGTTCCTTGATTCAAAATTCAATTTATTTTGAATAATTACACTAATTTGGATAAAAATTTAAATTGGATTATAAACACATTACTTGTTAAAGTTAGCAAAAAAACCAAATTGCATTTATTATTTTGAATAATTACACTAATTGAATAAAAATTCAAACTATATTATAAACACATTACTTGTTAAAGTGAGCATAGAGACAAAAATCCCATTTATTTTGAATATTTACACTGATTTGGGTAAAAATTTTCAAACTATATTATAAACACATTACTTGTTAAAGTTAGCATAGAGACAAAATCCCATTTATTTTGAATATTTACACTGATTTGGGTCAAAATTTTCAAACTATATTATAAACACATTATTCGTTAAAGTTAGCAAAGAGACCAAATTCTATTTATTTTGAATATCTATTTATTTTGAATACTTACATTAATATCAACACATATCAGAACACTCAAAGCATATATTTTTGTTTGAATTACAAAACACTCATAATCACTGGTCCGAAACAGAATATTTTTGACAATAGAGGGTTAAGAAACCTGTTAAGCCCCTTGGGGTTCCTCATGTGGGCAAGTAAGGGACGAATTGGAAAAAGCAGTGCAGTATATTTAAATTGTTTAGCCATGGTCCAAGTCCTTTTCCGGCCAGTCCATTACTAGGACTTGTAGGATTGTTGTCTCTTTAAACTTCTTTCAGTCATTTCTTGATGAGATCGCTTTCGTTGATGGGATCGTTTATTGGAATCTTTCTCGGACTGTCTTTCCATATATTTTTCCACCCTGGGATCGTTTATTGGTATATAATCAGGTCGTGAGGGCGCTGGTACATCAATACGATAAAGTTTCCATTGATTTTGTCTAAACGCATATTTCAAAGGATTGGTGGGATTAACAGACCACCTATACGCTCCAATATAATCCCAAAAAGGATTATCCGCTTCGGGTATTCTCCACGAATTCTCTTTTTCTTGATACATGACTGATATCGAAAGATAGCAATTGGAAGAATGAGCTGCGAGCTCTCAGTCCCAAATCTTGTATGAAAAAAAATTATTATTTTTCACTTGGTATATAAGGAGCTGCTTCGCTTCGGTTTTTCGGACTCGATGGAGTATCCCCCTGGAACAGCCAATGCTGGACAGAACTGGACGCCGGCAAGGTTGCCATAAAAACAGGTTAACCCGTTAGGGTTAACCTGTTTTTAGAAGAAAATTCGAGAAAAAATAGGTTGCCATCACCCGGTATGAGTCGCTTATAACTACGCCAAAAGCCGCGCCAAGAGTCGTTGCCACCGCGCGCGGCAGAGACTACAGCTGTACCCCGATTTTTTTTGTAAAATGGAAAACGAAATTTCAAAGCAACCATTATAGAAACCCTGGCGTTTTTTTATGTGCAAAGAAATTGCACAATCGCCATAATAAATAATGTAAATCATGATTATATATAAAAATACAGTTATCACAGTCAATATATAAGTCTGGGTTAAATATGTCTATATATACATAGCGTAGGGACACTGTAGGGTTGCTAGAATGGAGTGGTAAAAAGTGCGGGGGTTACCAAAAACAAAAATCGCAATTAAAGGTTGGCGACAAAAAAAGTCGCCAAATGGATTGGGGGGTCTATACTGCAGCTGTTCCTTCCCCCTTTGCTAGCTTTCCCGTGCTGTTTAATCTTTTTTTACTGGTTCTCTCACACCATCGCCCGAATTGCTAAGGTTGAAATTTTGGATAGTTTAATTACCAATAGTTTTGAATTTTAAAAAATCAAAACTGAAACATTCACGGCAATTTTGGAATTTCAAGTTAACTTCGTTAAATATTTATATTCATTTTTAATAAAGGTTTGGTTTATCGCTCCACAGTCATTTTTTGAAACACTTGGACCAGGATATATGGATTAAAATGGATTCCGAACCATTAATGAGGGATTCGAACTCAAAGCCTTTTGTACCAAGCGGAGCAATATATTAAATATTCTGTCCTTTGTACCTATTACTACTCTGATCATTGTAAGTGTATTACAGAATTTCGGTTGATTGAAGTGTCATTAAGAAATCCTCCGTAATTTTTTTAATCATGACATTGGGAAAATCAATTTAAAGATTTTGTATTAGTATAAAATGTTTTTAAAAACGTGATAAAAGTTTCCATTACTTTTTACAAATTCCACTATAACACATTTGTTTGCTTATTTTTTTTAAGAAAACACGATAAATAATTTGCATTTATCAGTTAAATTTAAAGGTGGCAGGAGCATATAAAAAAGAGAAGAATAAGTATTATTACCAAAAAGTCTAGAAGAAATAATTATGTATCAGTGTAATGATAACAATCCTTTAAATCAGGGGTCTCCAAACTCTTTCACTTGAGGGCCAGATTGAAAAATCCTGGAAGTCAGGCGGGCCAAGAACACACACATATATATACATATATATATGTCGGAATGTCTAGGCGCCAACCTGCCCACGTTCCAAAAAGCGCGGGAAACATTTCCCAAAGACCAATCGGAGCACTTCCCGCCAGAAGGCGCGAACCCCGCAGACTGACTCCGAACGATTTGATGTTAAGACGTGGCTTTGCACGGACGTGCCACCAGGATGTTAATCCCACTATGATTTGATGTTTAATCTGATATTTGTACATAATTGACCCCTGTAATTAACCCCCCTTTTCCCCTAGATTTTATTAAAACAATATTTAATTGTAACGATGCTCTCATCAATTCACTTCTAACATATTAATCCACAACATGGGGGCTCAGGCCTCCCGTTGCCTCTCAATCGTAAGCTAAGTAGCTGTAAAGCTAAGTTGTGCAACGCCAAGTGTTAAGAAGATACGACGATCCGAATGGATAACGACGATGCCACTTTGCGATGCCTACAAATGGATACATTCTGTCTATGGTGCCTACAAGTGAACGAGATTTGACGAGCCAAAAACGACGGAGATTCTAACCAGGACTATATGTGAGTGTTTTCTGTTCACATTTTTTAGATTTCATTGCATTTACATTGAAAATGACGACTCTTGGAACAATTCCACATGTTGCTTCATCCATAAAAACGTCGAGCACGAAAAACGTGCAAATGCTGCATAAAATTCTATTTCCGAATACAGAACTTGACAGAAAATGTCGACAAAATCTTCGTAATTTTTCTGGTTTTTCTGATGATACAGATTTTGACTCTATCAAGAGTAAAATTCTGGAAGATTTCTCACTTCCACAACTGATTACAATTTGCAATATTTTGCACATTGAAATTTCAGAAGACAAATCCCTTTGCTGCGACGCGATAATTACTTCTTTAAAAGATTTTTCACTTCTAACTTCGAATGATGATTCAGGCGGTGAAAGCGAAACGGAACAAGAAAATCAAAGTTCTTTTTCCCAGCGTGAAAGTTCTGCATTCACGAATTTAAATGTGTCAGCAATTGGTCAAGGCCACGAGCAAATGCAGCGCTCATCGAAAAATACAAAACACATATATGAAACAGCTTTTGATTTTGAACCAATGCGGAATCCTTTTTCCAACGATTTGCGGTCTCGCAAAAAAGAAGAAACTGTTTATCCTTTTGCGTCTGAAAATAAACAGAGTTTCAGCATTAATTTTTCTCTGAAGGATTTAGTTGAAACAATTCGACCTTTTTCATCCGAAGATAATTACCCCATTGAATTGTTTATCCAAGAACTCGAAGAAGTGTTTTTATTTCATAATTTATCTAATGACATGCAAAAAATTGTTTTTACTAAGCATTGTCTATTGCATTCTGCAAAATTATATGCACAAACATTAAGAGGTATTGATACATTTGAAGCATTAAAACATTCTTTATTAGATGAATTTAAAGCATGTATTTCAAGTGTTGACTTACATAATCTTTTGCGTTCCCGTAAATTAAAACCCGGAGAAAATTTATTTGCATATCTAATAGCTATTCGAGAAATTGCAAGTCGTGGTAATATTGATTGTGCTTCAACCCTTGAATATTTTATAAATGGTATACCTGATAATTCACATAACAAAATTATTTTATATGGTTGTAAGTCTTTTGGTGAATTTAAAGAGAAATTAAAAGTGTATGAGAAGTTGTTTAATGTAAGCAACCATAAAAATGATTTTATTGATCACTCTTATCGCCCAAGGTATGATTCTAATAAAAGTCAAAATTATCAAAGATCCAAGCAATCTTCTAATGTTGCAAAGTCCACTAATCACTGTTATATATGTGGTAGTAAATTTCATATTTCTAATGAGTGTACACATAAAAGTAAAGGTTACAAATGTTTCTCCTGTAATGTATTTGGTCACCGTTCTGCAGAATGTCCCAAAAAAGCTGCTCAAACGCCAAAATTTACAAACTATTCCACTGAACCAAAAGCTCAAGTTCATTCACTTGCTATTGAAGAACATTATCCCATAAGTCCCATGGAAATTGAAGTTACCCTTGGAACTGTCACATTTCGTAGTCTAATTGACACTGGAGCACAAGCTAGTTTAATAAACACTGATGTACACAAAGAAATTGGATCCCCACCACTTGAAAAATCCCAAATCACATTTTCTGGAATTGGTAACACCAAAGTTCACCCTCTTGGTTTTTTTCATGGTGATATCAAAATTGAAAACAGCAATTTTCCTTGCAAAATTCACGTTGTTCCAACTCATTCAATTCCCTACAAGGCAATCTTAGGAACTGACTGTATCCAACAAGCTGAATTTAAAGTGGGTAAAAATGGTATTTCTCTTATCAACGATGAACCAAATTTCCTTCTTAATGTTGTTAATGTAGTAGTAGATGTCAACTCCTTAGATCTTCAACATATAAAAAACAAAACAATCCGACAGAAGGTTAAACACTTAGTTTCAAATTACAAACCAAACAAAACCGAAAGTACCGACTTACAAATGAAAATCATTTTGACGGATGAAACACCCATTGCACAGCGTCCACGAAGGTTGTCTATCGCTGAAAAACAAGAGGTAGACAAACACATCGAACAATGGTTGAAGGACCAGATAATTTCTGAAAGTACATCCGACTTTAGTGCACCTATGGTTTTATGCAAAAAACCTGATGGATCAACGCGTATTTGCATTGATTACAGACTTTTGAATTCCAAAATAATCCGAGACAGACAGCCCTTACCGTTGATAGAAGACATTTTTGACAGCTTACAAAATGCTCAAATTTTTTCTACATTAGATCTCCGGAATGCTTTCCATCATGTTGACATACATCCAGATAGCCGCAAGTACACTAGTTTTGTAACTCACTCCAATCAATACGAGTTCAACAAGGTCCCATTTGGATTAAACAAAAGCCCTTTAATTTTCCAGCGATATATCCAAATTGTATTTCGTGAACTGTTAAAACAAGGAACTGTCATAATATACCTGGATGATATTGTTATTCCTGCTTCTGATGAAGAGGATGGTCTTCGTAAACTCAAACAAGTTTTCAATACCGCCTCAAAGTTTGGTCTTGAATTTAACTTCAAAAAGTGTAGTTTTCTCCAAAGAAAAATTGAATTCCTAGGTCATGTAATAGAAGATGGTACCATTCGACCCTCTGTAAACAAAACACGTGCAGTTCAAAATTTCCCTACCCCGAAAACTCAGAAACAAGTTCAAAGCTTTCTTGGTTTATCGGGATATTTCCGAAAATTTATTAAAGATTATTCACTAATTGCTAGACCCTTAAGTGACTTGTTAAAAAATTCTACTCCATTTCATTTTGGCCCAGAACAACGAAAAGCTTTTTTAATGTTAAAACAAGCTTTATCCTCCGATCCTGTATTACACCTATATCAACAAGGCTCACC
Source organism: Meta bourneti (assembly GCA_933210815.1). Lineage (NCBI taxonomy): Eukaryota > Metazoa > Arthropoda > Arachnida > Araneae > Tetragnathidae > Meta > Meta bourneti. The sequence continues at coordinate 38,913,434 of OW119926.1, read as the reverse complement.
TCTCCAACTGCATTGTGATGCAAGCAAACTAGGTTTTGGATCAATCCTACTACAAAAAGATTCTGATGAACACTTCCACCCCATTCAATATATGAGTATGAAAACATCACCTCAACAGGAAAAATACTCCAGTTATGAACTCGAAGTATTAGCAATTATAGAATCCCTTAAGAAGTTTCGACACTATTTAACGGGCACTAAATTCCAAATATTCACAGATTGTCAAGCGTTTCAGAAAACAATGACCAAGAAAGATTTAACCCCCAAAATTGCAAAATGGGCTTTATTCCTTCAAGGATTTGATTACGAACTATTACACAGATCAGGACAACAAATGCAACATGTAGATGCGTTAAGTCGCTACCCCGTTCTTGTGATTACACCTGACGAACTAACCCAAAAAATTAAAGAAACACAAGATAATGATGAGTTTATATCAGAAATTAAGAAAATGATAACAACAACCCCTTCAACTGAATTTTTCTTAAAAAATGGTATTTTGTTCAAAATGAACAAAGATGATGAACTCTTAGTTGTGCCACAAAGCATGCAAAAAGAAATAATTCAAAATGCACATTTAAAAGGACATTTCGCCTCACGCAAAACTGAATCAATTGTTTCACAAGACTTTTACATCCCAAATCTTACACATCAAGTGCAAGAAGTAATTTCGAATTGCATCCCTTGCATTCTATCCTCACGCAAAACCGGTAAACCGGAAGGACTGCTCAATCCCATTCCGAAAGGCGACGAACCCTTAAGCTGTTACCACTGTGATTTTCTAGGTCCCTTACCATCAACAAATAAAAATTACAAATACATTTTTGCAGTTATTGATGCATTTACAAAGTTTTTATGGCTTTATCCAACTAAATCTACTTCTGCTCAAGATGCACTTCAAAAGCTAACTCTTCAACAAACAACTTTTGGCAACCCCTCAAGAATCATAACAGATAAAGGTAGTGCTTTTAAGTCAACCGACTTTAAGAATTATTGCAACGAACAATCAATCGAACATATACAAATTACAACAGGAGTGCCACGTGGTAATGGTCAAATAGAACGAATGTTCGGTACATTAATCCCGATTTTCACAAAACTATCACTTAACGAACCCGAAAAATGGTTCAAATTTGCCCCACATATCCAGCGTATAATGAACAGTACAGCTCCCAGAAGCACAAAATTCACACCCTTTGAACTTTTGATCGGAATAAAAATGAAACAAAAAGAAGACCTACACATGAAACAAATTTTGGACGAAGAACACTTATGCTCCACAATAACAGAAAAACAAATTCTCAGAAACGAAGCTAAAACAAACATCTTCAAAATGCAAGAAGAAAGCCGACGACAGTACAATAAACACAGAAAAAAGGCCCACATTTACAAAGTTGGTGACCGTGTCGCCATAAAACGTACTCAGTTTGGAACACTCCTTAAGTTACGACTCAAATTTTTCGGACCCTACGAAGTTACAGCAACACACCCTCATGATCGTTATGATGTTAAAAAAATTGGTCAACACGAAGGACCAGATGTAACTTCCACGTCAGCTGATAACATGAAACTGTGGTCAAGAAACTGATTTTGAACTTTAACTTTATTATCTTTGTCATTTTATTTGTATTATTTTTTATTTTTATGTCTACTTTTGAAAATGAAAACCTTTTCCGGAAAATTGTCAGCAAATCTATTGTGAATCTGTCAACAAGCCAACGAACTGTCACGTGAACATGTTTGCAAACCATGAGCATTTCCTGTGTAAATATTGACTGATGTCCACTCCTGTAAACGCCATCTACGATGTCCCATGGCAACGATGTATAGCTACATTAGCTATTAACCATGACCAATGGTTACGATGTTATTACGATGAAAAGCACACACGATGAGCAGACCACGATGCTCTCTTTGCTGCACCAGTGCATTTATCAGTCCATGAAAATTTCCCACAATGGAAGGCCGAAGCATCCCCAACATGCTCAATGCTGACAATCAATCTACAAATGCTGACATTGACAGATATTTTTTTTCGAACTTTTCCTCTTTTGTTTTTGCTTCTCGTTTCAGGTTTCTTCACTCTGCCCAGCGTGTCAGGAGGACCTGACATGTCAAGATGGACGAGTGTCGGAATGTCTAGGCGCCAACCTGCCCACGTTCCAAAAAGCGCGGGAAACATTTCTCAAAGACCAATCGGAGCACTTCCCGCCAGAAGGCGCGAACCCCGCAGACTGACTCCGAACGATTTGATGTTAAGACGTGGCTTTGCACGGACGTGCCACCAGGATGTTAATCCCACTATGATTTGATGTTTAATCTGATATTTGTACATAATTGACCCCTGTAATTAACCCCCCTTTTCCCCTAGATTTTATTAAAACAATATTTAATTGTAACGATGCTCTCATCAATTCACTTCTAACATATTAATCCACAACATATATATATATATATAATACACGTGTGTGTATGTGGGGGGATGGATATTGGGTCAACGTCAGTTTTTTTAAAGCTTACGAAATAAACTAGTTAATAAAATAGGTGTTTAAATAAAAATGTAGATTTATCCAAAGAAATCAAATTTATTCCAAATAATGTAAGTGTACAATTGTAATGTAAAAGTTGGCCTAAGGAAAAAATAATATTCAACAATATTCCTTTGGCTTTCTTATGTACGTATGGGACGTGTGGAGTTGTTTCGGGCGTATAATGTCTGTCCATTTTGGGCTAAATTTCGATGATCCTATCACTAGAATGGATTTCAAGTGTTCGTCTGACAAGTTAGCCCTGTTCTTTGATTTTACTAAGGTCATTTTTGAAAATGTCTGTTCGCAGATATACAGTGGCTCCCAAAAGTGCTCGTACACTAAAAATTTGTAGAAAAAGCGCTGTAGCCTGGAATTGAATTCGAATATAAAGTCCAATATTTTTCATATCATCTCCATGTGATTTTGAATAAACCCAACATTTTTTGAAAAAATATTGACTCATTTCCTTTCATAAAAATGAAAATGTAAGGAGGCAGAGAAAGAACACGCCACAAGTGATCGTACACCGAAACATTTTCGGATAAATTCATAAGTAAAATTATAGTTTACGCTTTTTTTATTTTTGCATTGTGGTGACATTTAAAAAAAATCGTTTGGCTTTAATCTTTCCTTGCTTACTTCATAATATTCTATTTATTATTTAAAAAGGGCTCGTAGTCGTAAGAAAACAACGAACAGCATTCAAAAATAGATGATTTTTAATCATAGTAATGGTAAATCAGTTTGGAATACCTCAAAATTTATCTCATTCTACGGTGCAGTATGTGATAACACTTTAAAGAAAATCGGATCGAAAACAAGGTAAGGAAATGTCCGGCAAAGTTAACTAAACGTGATCGGGGAGATTTATAGTTAGAAAATTTGTGAACAATCCACGTTTGAGTGCTGTAAAAATTTCTACAGAATTTACTGAAAAATTTTCTACTTCAATTTCATCTGAAACTGTTCGACGAGTACTGAGATCAACTGGATTAAATGGGCGTTCTGCCCGAAGAAAATTTTTTGTAAGTGCGAATAATTTTATAATAAAATATTTTATGTAGTTTTGTTAAGAACAAGTTATAGATGTTATTAAAAATTCCTATTCTGAAATATTAATTTTATTAATGGATAGAGCAGTATTTCATTGAAATTCGTAAGTGTACCAACACTTTAAGGAGCCACTAGGTCGATACAAGCACTGATCTGGCAAAGTTTTTATTTCTTTGAAATCATCACCCAATGACCTGCAATGAAAGAAACTGTCAGAAGTTTAATGTTTTAAAATTTAAAAAAAAATAAACTAAATATTATCACCTGTAAAATGAAAGAAAGTCCGCATTCTTGTAACATTCCTTGAAATATTCTTTCAAGTATTCATTTGACGTAAGTTCAATCAATTCAAGTTGAAGTTCTGATGGAGCACATTTTCGATTTCAGATTGGAATGGATTTTGAAATAGCTTGATCTTTTCTGCTGTAGCTGCATGATCAAGTCTACGAAGCGGTTTTCAAATTCCTCACGTAGCTTGTGATAGTTTGTACTGCATAATTTGATGAGAAAGGCACACAAGTTTCACCAACAAACTTCTTGCAAGTTTCGAAGTGGTCCAAAATTGTCTTTCCCAATTGGTTTTCAAAAACAGCAAGTTTGGTTCTAAAAACTTTCGCATGTTGGAACAAGTCGTTTACACAGGACTTTTCACCTTGAAGTTAAATTTAAAAAGTTCAAGTATTGACCCCGTCATCTGCCCGTGGCTTAAAATGACGAGGTGAAGTCCTCGAATCGTTCCCTTCGGGATGGATCCCGGACCGTCGCAGTGTCATTTTCGGACAAAATTCAATTTTTTACTATCGCAGATTTTCAAAAATACATCATATCTTACGATCAGTATGTCCCCTTAGTAAGACCACGTGATTTTTCTAAATAATTTTTCATAACAGGAAGTACAGGGGTTCAATGTCAAACTTTCTGCATTGGTTGTAAAATCATTCTGGCGAATGCGTATTAGTAGGTACTATGAGTTGAACTGAAAAGAGTATAGGTCCTATATTTTCTTTAACGCTATTTGATGTGGATAGAATTATTATCTTCTGTTCATCGAGGTATGCTTAAGTGCTTTTATTTTCTAAAATATTAATTCATTAATATGCAAGATCCTTTTGAATTTTTAGCTAATTAGTGTCTTAACGCAACTGTTAATTACAATTTTTAACTAAACTCTTAACATATTATATCACTAAAACATTACATGTATACTATAGCCTGACTCATTTGACGTTAGTCCTCACGTTGGCGTGGTGTGGAAGTTTGGAGAGTGGGGTGCCAGCTCAGGTGTTGCCTCGTCATCTGACCGTGGTTCAAAATTACGTGGTGTTGTCCTCGGATCTTTCCCTTTGGGATTGATCCCGGACCGTCACCAATAGCCCGTTGTGTTGCTCCAGTGTGACGTTAATTGAAATAAATAAATAAATAAATAACATTTGACGTTCGCAGAACAAAAATTATTTTGCGCAAGTGTGCGCAACTGATAGATTTAATTTTAGAATAACTAGTGAAATTGTTCGTGTCTAATTTTGACATTTGGGTGATATATACAAAGCAAGCGATGCTAGTATAACATATTTCTCAAGAAATGGATGAACATTTGTAACCTGATACTGTTTTGAATAGTAGTAATGCGAAAATTCTGGAATTACCTAACGATAGAAATATCACTCGTATATTTTTAGAAATGCTGAGATGTCTACTGAAATAACTGGGATTAATGTAGAAGTAATCAAACGCTTCCAAGCCATACTATATGGGGCCGCGGTAGCCCAGTTGGGAGAGTAAAGGATTAGCAACCGGGGGTTGCAAGTTCGAAACGCGGTCCCACCAAAGACCGTCGTGTACTGGGGTCTGGTGCACGTTAAATGTGTCGTGGCCTCAAATGTCTACACGTTGGCGTGATGTGGAAGTTTGGAGAGTGGGGTCAGGTGTTGCTTCGTCATATGACCGTGGTTCTAAATGACGAGGCGTTGTCCTTGGATCTTTCCCTTCGGAAATGATTCCGGACTTTCGCCAATAGCCCGTTGTGTTGCTCCCGTGTGACGTTAATTAACAACCTACCAACCAAGTCATATTATAATGTTTAAATTCCGGTTTCCAGATTAACTCGTAAGTTTTCTGAGCACGAAGCAAGTACAAGGTATGGCCTCAGAAAGTATCCTTATTACCCCAGTAACCGTAAACTACACTACTGGCCAATAAAATTGCTACACCAGGAAGGAATGCAAATAACAGAATATTTATTGGACACACATTATAATGGGAAGAACAAATGATTAAATTTACAGGAAATTTGGAGGTATAGATCCTGAGAAATCAGTACCCAAACCAACCACCTCTGGCAGCAATAACAGCACTTATCCGCCTGGGATGGAGTCAAACAGATTGTATGGCATGTACGGGTACTGCATACAATTTCTGTTTCAATCTCTGTACAATCTCATGCAGCTTCAACACTATGCCACAGTTCATCGACTGTAGTGAATGGCGAGTTGTGACGTGCCAGTCGCTCGGCAACCATCGACAACACGTTTTCAATTGGCGAGAGATCAGGAGAACGTGCTGGCCAGGGCAACAGTCGAACATGTTCTGTATCAAGGAAGGTCAGGACAGTACGGTCAACATGCGGTCGTGCATTGTCCTGCTGAAACCTAGCGTTAAGGAGGCCTCGAAGATAGGGCAGAGCCACGGGCCTTACCACATCAGAAATGTAACGGCTGCTGTTCAAAGTGCCGGCAATTCGAACTAGAGGTGATCGAGACGTATATCCAATGGCATCCCATACTATCACTCCAGGTGATGGGCCAGTATGACGATGTCAAATGCAAGCTGGCAATGAGTGTTCTTCACGATGCCGCCAAACACGGATGCGGCCATCATGATGCTGTATACAGAACCTGGATTCGTCTGAAAAGACGAGGTGACGCCATTCCTGCGTCCAGGTTCGTCGTTGATAACACCATTTGAGGCTCTCCTGTCTGTGATACAGCGTCAAGGGTAGCCGAAGCCATGGTCGCCGTGCTGACAGTCCATGCTGCTGCAAATGTCGAACTGTTCGAGCAGACACTTGTTGTCTTGCAAACAACTCCATTTCTCGACTCAGGGCTCGCGACGTGACTGTATGATCCCTTGTGGCCATGCGGATAACATATCTGTCTTCTCGGCTGTTAGTGATGAGGGGCCGCTGAGATCCTGCTCGACGTTCCGTATGACTGTCCTGAACCCATTAATTCCATATTCTGCTGACAGTCATGGGATCTCGACCAACGCGAGCAGCAATACTGCGGTACGATAAACCGCAATCCCTGTAAAACCTACAATCCTTCCTCGATCAAAATAGGTATATGCTGGTAGGCATTTCTCCTTCTTACACGAGGCATTACAACTTTCTTACCCGAGAAGAACGTTCAAATGCAATTCCAGTATGAGAAAACCTGCTATCAAATCTCTTCTTTTATAGCATTGTAGTTGTCGCTACCGCCGCCTGCTTTGCATGAATGCATTGAAAATCTAATCATTTGCATATCAAGCATGTTCTATCTGTCATGCAAATTTCACGTGTATGGCGTGCCGCCTTCCTGGTGTAGCAATTTTAATGGCCAGTAGTGTATATATCAAATACTGGTCCACAAGGATATTTTACGTTTTGTACTCTTTCCTATCGACCAGCTCTTAGACGAAGTGCGAGGCAAGAAATAAACATAATAGGCAATAAAAGAAATATTCATTATAAAAAGGTCAATTGGTAAGAATAGATTGCTCATCACCTGAGATCTAATTGCAACTTTACGAGTAAGGTCTAAAACTAAACACAGCCAAATGTTTCCAAAAATTTTGAATTTGAAGAACCTTCCCTTGATTTCAATCTCAGTAGACTATTTAGGCAGTTGGGATTCCAAGTATATAATTTTGTAATTAGGTTTTGTTAAAAAGGAAACCGTATCGTCTTTAGAGTTTTGAAAATCCTGTGGGGAATAAATCCTCTAATTAAGGGAACTCAGTATCAAAAAGTAACCCACAAAATGAATTCAGTTATAACATTTCTAAAATTTTAGGTGATCGGAGTGTTTATTTCTTCAATTGTGTATGCTCTCTTTTCAATATTTTTAAAATCAATATTTTAATATTTTTAAAAGATTTTTTCCCTTAGTTTTTCTATTACATACATCTACTTTATTTTTGAATGGAACTGTTTTGGTTATATATGACCATTCACATTTATATTAATATAAAATTTCAAAAATACGGTTAATAATTGATCGAAGTGTTATATAGAGCAAAGTTTAAAAAATTCTTTACATTTAGCATATTTCTGCATTCAAATAGTAATAAAAAAATTGTTAAATATATACCAAACCAGTATTTTATGACTGTCTCTTAAAATCACCCACAACCAGTGCATTTTTGATGCAATACTTTTGTCTACCTAGATTGCTAAAATGAAACATTGTACGTCGCCAATATCCCGTTGCGTTGCTCCAGTGTGACATTAATTCAATTACCTACCTACCAGCAGTGAGTTATCGAAATGGAGAATCGTGATTAAACGTCGAGCAAAAAGTGCGTACCTCAGTTTTCAAACTTGTTCCCTAATTTGAAAACAGGATAAAGAAGCTTGCTCATCTAATCATTGACTTTGAAAAGATATACAACTTATGTTTAGGTTTATTGAGATACGATTTTTAAAAATTAAAATGTAGTGAATTTAATACTTGAAATTGTTACAATTAAAACATGACTAATTTAAATATTTTGTAAACATTTGTGATTGTTTAACAATTATAAAAGGTTTTATTAAACATATTTAAATAAATTTGCTCTATTTTAAGAATTATGTCGAATATATAAGTAAAAGACGAAACCGAAATCAACATCAAATTATATCCTGATTCTGAATTAAAATCCGATGTTTTTATTTTAAAAAATCATGATTTTTTTCATACCCTGGTTTGAAAAGAGAGCATACACAATTGAAGAAATAAACACTCCGATCACCTAAAATTTTAGAAATGTTATAACTGAATTCATTTTGTGGGTTACTTTTTGATACTGAGTTCAATTAATTAGAGGATTTATTCCCCACAGGATTTTCAAAACTCTAAAGACGATACGGTTTCCTTTTTAACTTGGAACTCTTCATTTTCAAGATTAAGCCCTACAAACTTTTAAAAACAGAAAGGTTTCAATCTAAATCTTGATTAGAGGAAACTAGTTGATTCCAAAAACTGCTTTTATTTCTTTCCTTAACCTCCACCTTTATTTTCGTCTCTCGTACCATCTAATTTTTTCTAGACACATGACCTAATCATAGCGTTTGAATTTTTAATAAGATTTATCTTTGTGATAATTTTTTAAAACTGAATTTCTACATCTCAATGCTGATTTCTTCAAAATTTATAACTTCATTTTCAAATATAACAAGCAGAATAATTTAAAAATACATTACTTTTTAATATTTAACAATTTTGTTCCCAATTTCCCATGAAATGAAAGATGATTAGTGGGAAATAAGATAATCTTTGTTTTTGAAATGTAAATTCATGAAACTGGAATGTTTTAAGCTTGATAATTAAGGCATTATTTTAAAAATAAATGTTAAGTTTTAATTACAATTAAAAGGAAAAAATTTGGCTTAATTTGATTAGGGATTATGTACATATATTTGTTTAATAAAATTTTCCCGTACCACATATCTAGTCTACTTTTCTTAAGATATGCATGCATGACTTCTAAGTAATTTTTACCCCATTACACATGAACACACCAGTGATCTGAACACTGAGTGTTGCTCTATTCATTTAAGAGCAAAACACAGAATCACATGATCTCTTAAAGTTGGATTTTAAATCATTTAATGAATAGAAAACAAAATTGACCCAAATCGTTTTTTAAAATTGAATTCATTTCACTGTTGGATTGGATGTTATGGAGCAAGGTCCGAAAATGGACAAGCTGCGCCAAATACAAACAGAATATAGTCCATATTTCTTTGCTGGAGTTTCATTCATGCACAAATATACCTACAGGGTTCATTTCCTCATGCCCTCTGGATAAGGACTTATTTTAATTACAGGAAATTGTTGATACAATACAATTAACTTTAAAAACAAAATGATATTAATTGTAAATCAGTTTTTCTCCAGATGGGAAATATAATGTATGAATGTTCACTTTGATGTGATTTCACTGCTTTGTGTATTTTATGAATTTAACAATAGAATTACAGTACCTTTTCTGGCATAAATAATTGTCAGCTTATTTATATTTAAAGTACACATGCTGTATGAATGATTGCCCCAGGTTTAAATATAAATTAGTTACCCCAACCAAATGCATTAAGTTTTATGGTGATGTTATGATGTGTTTCGGATGTTAGTTTAATTAGTGAAGAATAAGTCAGCAGTTTTTCAACATCTGATTTTATTTTCCATTTAAAGAGCTATATGGCAAAAATATGAAGGTCAAGGAAAGTTACAAACATAAAAATTTATTTGATTAGGGTAAGAAACTATTATGCACAAAAATTAATTTCAATAGAAACTAGTTATTGTTAACAATTTTTAACTTGTAGATCAAGAGGAATATGTGTAGTAGACCATGCCTACACAATGTGCTTCAAAGAATTATTCATGACTAATGCAGATTCAACTGAACTAAAAGATGTTTATCATTGATGCCAGGGTGAATTGGTCATCAAAAGTAAACATTATTTAGTTATATTACTTCTTTAACATAAAATTCATGTCTTCTCCTTTGAATAACCTAAAGACAAAACAAATTCATAGTATTAATGCCACATTTCAAGTAAAATTTAATTTCAGACATCTCAAAGGTTACTAGTATCAAAAGATTTTACATAGAAAAAATTATAAACTTTCACCTAAATATGAAACACTGAAAATATCTCCCGTAAGATGTGGCTCATAATTCACATCGATTATAATAATTATCTTTAAAATATTTTACAAAATCTACACAATTTTCAGAATATTTAAGAAACATTACAAAGATTATGAAACTGATCAAGGTCTTTCTCATTTAACAAATATCTTAATTTTAAAGCTTTTCGCAGTTCTTTGTCAGGTACACATGAATTCAGTTGCCTATTCCAAGATAGTAGTACATGCCACTTGCACAGTAAATGCTTAATATTTTGCCAAACACTCTTTGAAATGCACTAAATATAGTCCGGTCATAACACAATTTACATTTAAATTGGGAATGCGACACTTGAGACTCTTAAAAAGGCAAATCATAGTATCAGAATTTAAGGAATTGGTGATAAAATGGGCAACAGGATAACCATGGCCAAATTCATCAGAGACTATCAAATTAATTAAGTAAAAGATGTATTGATTCGTTTTGTGTGTCGAATCAATACATAATACTCTAGAGCAAGACTTAGCCATCAAGTCTTTGTTCTTTAGTTTGGAAACCTAAAGCAAAAGAGGAATCACTATTGAGTAGAAAATCTAAATCAGGAGGATCATACAGGGTATTGGAACATTAAGTTTAAAAATTAACACCGGGTCATAATCCTCAATTGTAAGCTCCTCAACAAGAGCAGCAACAGAAATCACATCATTTTTAGGCTGAAAAGCACAACGCATGTATCGAGAATAGGCCTCGATTGATTTATGCGAAAGGAACACTTCTTTCACTGGAAAAAATTATCTGCAATCACGATTTCTAAAACCATCTCTTAAAAGAAATTGAATTGTACGCACCGGAATTGAAAGTAACAAATGGGATTTAATTAGATCTCTAACACTTTGTTTCAAAGGTTGATATTTACAATTTTCAAATTTAAGAGAATGATTGTGATTAGGACTATAAGAAAAACAGTAACTAAGTCTTTTTGCTCACAGGCACAAATCCTAACTGGACAATTTAATTGAGGTACTGTGCCTTTTAAATTTCTGCGGTAAGTTTTTCTGGAGACTTCAAGCTTAGATAATGGAACATTAAATTGACAAGAATAATAATGGAAAATTTTGGAGCCACATAGTTTACTTCCTGTTGTTTTCTTAAAAGATGTAAAAGTTGAAATGCCTTCCAATTCTAACCAATTTTGAAAGCTATTCATACAATCAAATGATAGAACTTTTAGATTATTTGAATTGTGTACTTCAATTATATGTCTATTTAAACATCCAATGTGACTAAATAGCCTACTGCACTCTGGAAAAACACAATAATGTACCTCTCGCTCATTTCTTAAATACCAAGATTGTTCATGAATATTTAATTCCTGCATAATCTTGAAACATTTTCCACAAACCTTACATTTCGAAACGTCTACAGTTTTATCTTGCATCCAAGGACATGCTTTTAAATGTCGTTTAAGGCTAAACTTGTTAGAAAATGTTTTTAAGCATTTCTCACATTTGTTTCCCATTAAATTGGAATCTTGTGAGCATTGAAAGGGTTTACATACTTTTTTATGATTAAAAAATGATGCTTTAGAATGGTAGAACTTTAAGCAAGCTGTACATTCACGAGGATATGAAATTCTTGGCCCTAAAAGAGAATTACACCTTTAAGGTGTTTACGGAAAGATTCTTTCGACTTATACAATCTTTCACAAGATTCGCATTTTCTCAGATATACTTTACTATTCAGTTGATCCTGACATCCTTCACCCCCCTCCAGTGCAACTATATGCAACAAAATTGTCCAGGCACATGCAAATTAATGTAGTGTACAGTAGAAACAGACTGAGAAGGTAAAAGGTTAAAAACACAAGAATTAGTACAAGTGGATACTATAACAGAATTATTTGGAAGTACAGGTTTTATAGAGGTACTATCAGAGACGAGGTTTAAGAGAAATTGCAGGTGAAGAGTAACAAGAATTGTTATGAAAGATATGTTTCATGGAGGATTTATTAGTCACAGCAGGCAAAACAGGTTTAATAGGAAGAGCAAGTGAAGCAGATGAAGAGTTACAAGGATTGTTAGAAGGAACAGGTTTCACAAGGGTTTTACTAGAAACAGCAGGCGCAGAATGTGGTTTAAGAGAAAGAGAAGAATAACGAGAATTGTTAAAACAAACAGGTTTTACAGATTCTACCAGAGACAACATCAGAATACAAAGGTTTAGAGAGAATGGATGAAAAGCAAGTATTAGAAAAGGACAGATTTCAGAGATTTTATTTGAAACAGCAGAAAACAAAGGAGACTTAAGAGAAAGAGCAGGTGAAGAGTTACACTTAACAGGCAAGTTAACAACTGACAAAGAACTTACGTTTTTGCAGATTGCATCATCCATAGCTATTAGCCCATTTAGTGTTTGTACAAACATTTTTGCCAGGTAATGATTACCTTTTCTGTTCAGATGTAGCCCATCTCTGCCCCAGAGGCCTTGCCATGAACCGAGAGACTGGCAAAAATAAAACGCCTCTAGGCTCAGACAAGTCTTTTCCAGTTCCGTGTTGACAACATCTATCTTGGCATTTAAGAACAGCAGATGAGATGACAACGGGATCGATAATCCAAAAAGAAATTTGGACCACGAGGTATGATCCCCAATACAACCACCTTGACTCCAGGATGTAGGCGTGAAATTTCCTGGAAAAGTATGGTGAATTTCTGAAGAATTTCAGAAACATCACCATAAAGATTATTAGTTCCAACATGAAACAACATCCAATCGTAATGACCTAATCCACTAAATTTATATGATAACCTTTCGATTTTAGCACCTGGAAAGGAAATGAGATCAACTTCATGATCAGACAATTCGTTAGTCAAGTATTCTTTCAAATACTTGACCATAGAATCGCCAATGATGAGTAGTCTCATTATTAACTGACATTCAAACTAATATGCTAGAGAAATTAAAATACAAGCACTATGAATTTAATCAACTTTTGAAAACATGAATGATACTTAATAAACTGAACTACTAACGAAATTACGGAACAGCTGCAGTATAGACCCCCCCCCCTCCATTTGGCGACTTTATACGTCGCCAACCCTCGATTGCAATTGATGTTTTTGGTAACCCCTCACTTTTTTCCACTCCATTCTAGCAACCCTACAGGTTGTACCGTTTCAATCTTATTGGAATTTCATCTTATTTTTTAGTTAGTATTTTTATTTGTTAGTCATGTCTGTTCAAACTACTGTTTCAAGAGTTAGTTGGGAGTAAATTTAGTTTTAAATTTACTAATGAGACATACTTTTGGTAGGCCTGGCTAATCGAATTTTTCTTATACATTTGTGCCAGGAAAAAAATGGTGTTGGATTTTTGGATGGAGGCGCGCTTGATTGCTAATAAGATGATTTGTTCCAAGTGCAATTCTTAAATGAAGCTCAAACCGATATTCAACTTATGTACATTTTTTTGTAATACGTCTGTTAAAAAATGTCGCCAAGTAACGTCAAGGTTGGCGACAAAAAAAGTCGCCAAATGGAGGGGGGGGGTCTATACTGCAGCTGTTCCGAAATTACTAAGAAATAAACTACTAGCTACTAAAATACAATGAATTTGAAAGCACAAATGACACTTAATCAATAAACTGTACAACTAACGAAATTACTACCAATAAATAAAGTACTAGCTACTAAAACACAATGAATTTGAAAACACAAATGACACTTAATCAAGCAATATCCAACAAATAAATTACTACTAAAACATAATGAATATGGAAACACAAATGACAATCCAAGAAATAAAGTGAGTAAAAGAATGTACATTATTTTGATTTTCACAGCAGACTCGTTCAGAATGCAATCCGAGAACAAAAGCAGCAATATAGCGACTACACTATTGCGGTTGGAGAAACGAAATGGCAATGGCAGTACGAGCTACTAAAATACAATGAATTTGAAAACACAAATGACACTTAATCAATCAATTAACTGTACTTCTAACGAAATTACTACCAAGAAATAAACTACTAGCTACTAAAACACAATGAATTTGAAAACACAAATGACACTTAATCAAGCAATATCCAAAAAATAAAGGTACAGCTGTACCGAAGTGCATATATTTTTTCTGCTGTGTTATTTAACAATTTAATTAAAGCATTTGAATCTGTTTTTGTGGTTTGAAAGTAAATAAATATGAAATATTCTTTTGGATATAGTACATTAACAAATCCCTTGTATTAAATTAAATTAAGATAGATTGAAAAAGTGTAAATTTTTTAAACACTTACCTTACCTGTCATCTTAAATATGGTAGAAAAGCCAACTCACTAGTTATGCAGCATGCTTGCCTTATTAACTGCTACACAACTTGTGATAAATCAAATAAGGAAATAAAAAAACTGTTCACTAGATATCAATGAGTATAAGTATTGATATGATTATTTTTTGGAACAAGCACTTGTTTCAAAAAGTCTTAAATGGTGAACTTTGTTGTGTCAGCTTGTCATTTGATAGCCACTCAATAAAGTTTACTTTTTAGGTTTTGTTGTGGATTCATTCTCTGTAAAGTATTTTATAGTTATGAAGTCAAATTGTGTATATGTTTGTAAAATTGTATTTTGTAATTTGTTTAACTAGTGAGCTAGATTGTAAGGCATAGGCCCATTGAAATTTTTTTCTGAAATTGAAATTTTTCCTCCCTTCAGACACATTAGAATTGATCTTTGGTTATTTCAGAGTAGCTGATGCACCATTCTCCCAGTTTTAAATCTAGTCAACTTATTTTATAGGCTACTGAGATGATTTCTTTCTGAGTTTACAATTTTGAATTTTAAGTATTTTAATTACCGAGTGGCATGAAAGTGAAATTTAGAAATTGTATAAAGTGTATTTAATTTTACTTTTTATTACTGCAGGGTAGGAATTTATATAAATCAGATTTTTATGATTTTAATTTGTTTCCCCTATGGGTTTAAGCATGTTAGAGAGACATGCAAATCACTGCAGTTTCTAAATAAGTGATTTATGTTTAACATTATACATGGGGATTAGAAAATGTAGCAAAACAAATGTTGGGAAGATTTCAACTAAAATTATTCTTTGGGCCTTGTTGCTTTCATTCTATCACTTGTATTCTATTTCGTAATAGAAATCCATAATACTTAAAATTCTAAATTAAAAATAAACATTGTAATAAGGAGAGAAAATTGAATTTCAAACTTTTATAAATCATAATTAAATTAATTTTTATTTCCATCTTTCATTACCTAACTTGTTTCAAGTGTAAAAACATAAGTTGAAAATATTCTTTCTACAAGTACAGAAGTACTTATGATTTAAGACAGTTTTATGAATGGCTTTTCTTGTCTTTTTACACAATTACTAAAATATAAATGAATTTACCCTATTGCAAAAGATATCTGGGATGCAATGTTTTCACAAAGAGAAAATATAAAAACTCTGCTTTCCCTTGAATTTTCGTAATTGCTGGAATGATACTAGATGAATATTTTGCCTTTGCAAATATTAAGAAGTTCTTTATGTTAAAACTCAGTTGATTTTCGTCTGGAAGGCTTTTTAAATAAGCTAAGTGAGGGACATCCAAGTACTCATTTGTAACTTACTGAAAACATGTTAATAAGTTCTGATTCCTTAATCAGAAACACTAAATTCCCTCATGAAGGGCATTAATTCAAGTCTATCACACCCTACCATGGGTAAGAGTAGATCGAAATTAACTGAAAGCACTGGAATGTGTTGACTGGTCCCATATGTATGAAAATCAGCCTCTATTGAACAGATAGATTTATGATACACTTTCAGTGAACAAAAAAAACATTTGAGATCAGTTGTCATTGTCCCTAACAGACACCAACTCTTAGAGGCCATTACTCTTGGTCTCCAAATGGGAGGGAAATATTTTTAATGAGAAACTAAATCTGTTAAAAAAACAAATATCTATACCAAGCATGCCAGTCCCCTTCGAATCATTTTTATGGTAGAGCTCTCAAACATAAGGGATAAATAATATGAATAATCAAATTTGCAGTGATTCGCGCGATCTCGTTTATCAGAAGGGGTACATAGTTGTGGTAATCCAAACTTTTTGGGTCTGAATCTGAAAGCTGGCAAAATACCCGTGTGTGGATAGTCATTCCCCTTGGAGTTAAAGCACAGGCGACAGTAATTCACAAACTCGTTTGGTCCTTTCCCAGCTGCCATGAAGTTTCTCTCCCCTGGATACCTCAGGCATGTAGTGAACAGCAGACCCTTAACCCTTACGAACATTTGAGATTTTCTTTATCAAGTTGTGAATTTACAATTGTTGATTTTTATTTCAAGAAAGTCACTTGACAGATCCTCCCTGATCTGTTCAATCGGTTGAATTGAGTTTTCCTGTAGAGCGGTTTTTGGAAATCTGAGATACAACGTTCTTTGTATGCCTTATTTTGAGATTTTAAGGGGAAATGGTTATTGTTACAACACATGAGAACCACAAGCAAAAATGCTCAGAAGCGTGAGGGCCCAGCAAAGCTGTTTTTAAAAGCTTTTTCAAACTTCCATGCCTGCTCAATCAAACGAAAATCACCTGTGAATCAGGTCATTGGGAAAGAGGCACTCGCGAAACTCAGCGGCTCACCTTTGATATTTTTCGAAAGGGGATCAAACAACAAGCCTCGCAGTGAAACCTGCAGTTTATCTCCGTAGCCTCGTCATTAGCAAAATAGGGCAGTTTTCATCTCCAGCGTGTTGGAGTAAACCATTTGGAGTGTTAAGAACTTGCCATTTTTTCACACCAGATCAAACTTTAAAACTGCGGTACTGCAAATTAAGACAATGTATACACCACATTGTACCTTCTGAATAATCTGAAAAATAATATGTGTTTAATATAATTATAATTGTTTACTTTCCTGTCTCGTTCTATTCTATTTCAGTTATATTTATCTTCGCTTTGGGATAAGCATTTTAAGATATTCTCAGGAACAGTTAATCATTACGAGTATATGACTGAATGTCCTGGGTTTATTGTTTCAGGACAAAGTTTTGATTGGAGAACTCTACGTAAAATCTTAAACTGATCCGAAATTCCAGGAAGACGATCTTGGATTGGTTAAAAGTTGATGAGAAAGTTCCAGTCGTAAATCATTTGAAAGATTCAGATACCACATGCATTTCTTATCAAGAGAAGCAGATGGAACTAACAATCGGAATGAAGGAAAATAGGAAGAGTTTCATTAGACTCATGTATAGCATTCAGTAAACAATTAATTTTCTCACTTAAAAAGTTGTATATCGACGCAGGAAATTTAACAACTTTTCTGATGAAAGACAAATTGATAAGAGCACTTAAAGCAATTGAAATTAACAGATGTTTAGTAAATCATAAAGCGAACGCGTACTTTACATTAAATATGTACTACTTAAATTGTTTTAAATTTATGTCAAGAACATTTTGATTGTGTCATCGCATTATATTTTGTAATTCGTAAAATGTTAATAAATATTTAGTTTCTTACAGAGCGCTTTTATTTATTTGTATTTATAAGACTAGACTCGGAATTTTTTTGTAAAGGTGACCTGTTACGTGTATCTTTACGTAACGTCTCTTAGGCAATTTTTGGGTAGCTTCAGAAATCCGGAACTGCTCTGGTCCCGGATTTTTGAGGTTTTACTGCCATTTCGGTTATAAGTAAAAGACATTCTATACATATGTAATGACTTTTCCTTTCCCACTCTATTAAACTTGGCAATTAACTTTTTATTTCGTGTTGGAACTCCTCTCCTTGATGTCTCATTAATTATCTAGACTAATTGGAGTCTTAATTTTTTAAACTGCAGTCTAAAAAATTCAATGTTTTTCGAGATGATGGGTTTATCAGATTCCTAAAAGTGAATCTCTTCCGCAACACTATATACCCACTCTCATCTCAATGGATGTATTTGGGGACTTATATGATATTGCATCCTAGCTGGAAAGGTTGAAATTTAGTTTTTATTGGATGAAATCATGCAAAAGAAAAATATTAAACTTTATTGAACAACTATTCAAAAGAAATTCCTCAAAATTTGGATTTAGAGTCGAATTTGAATGTCTAGAAAAAGTCTCCATAATGAGACGAGGTACAGAGCAAAAATAGGAAATCAATGTTGCTGACCACCAACAAAATTTCAGGAGCTTGAGAATTTGTAATCCCTATTAGGAAAAGTGGTTAAAATCAGATATTCACAGCACAGAACAAAAACAATTAGAGAATTGAGCAAAAAACACAAATTCTTAATTCATATCTGGCCTGTCTTAAGAATAGCGGAGCCTGATTATATCAATCCCTAAGAGACCCTAAAATTTCAATTAGTTGAAAATCTTTTCACAATTATGGAAAGATTTTGTTTTTTACATTAGGTAGTTTATATATATATATATATATATATATATATATATATATATATATATATATATATATATATATATATATATATATATATATATATATATATATATATATATATATTTTAGTTTTTATTGGCCAGCTATTTTTGAAAAATTGCCAGTAATGCACCAATTACATATCTAATGCGCAAACTAGCTTTTGAAATTCTTGCTTTAAGGGGACTTGGCACCCAAAGCTAATTTCTCAAATATGAGTTATTTGTTAATATTGTAAGTTACAATTTATCTCCTTGAATTAAATAAAGGTTTTCCAGAAGAAATTTTTTTTAATTATCTCCCACTTTAAAAAAATAATAATTTCGTGAATTTTTTAACACATTTTAAAATGCTACTCTTTCAATGTGCGATATTTTGGTTTGATATTTTTTAAACATACTCGGATTGGATTGAATGTTGGGGTTTTATTGCGCAAGGTTTAAACATACCCATAAAACCGTTCTCATGACTTAAGAATGGGATTTTGGATACCTCAAATAGTTATTGAATTAAAGTTCAAGGTAAAATATTCCTGAAAAAAACATGACAATTTAACCTTTTCAGGCGTTACTAAAAAAAAGCCTTAGCATTTTAATCATGGCAGCACGTGAAAAATCGAAACAAAAATCAATTTAAAGATTTTATATTCGTACAAAACGTTTGAAAATGTAATAAAACAATTGATTATTTTTCTCGAATTACTATAACCCATGTGTGTTTGTCTATCATCTTTTTAAGGAAACAACAAACATTTTACTTTTATATAATCGAAGTTAAAGGTGGCTATTACATCGCAAAATATGAAGAAAATGAATTTTTGGTACAAACATTCATTATAATGAATGATTATTCACATCAGTAAACTAATAAAAATCATTTTAAATCTTTAAACAATGATTTACTATGTTCAAAATTAATGTTTAAATCACTTCAGACAAAAATATTAATTTCTATCATGAGCAAAAGTCGAAATTCTAATTGACAATTAAGAGCAGAAATTTCTCAGAATACTCTACCTTTGTGAATCATGATTTTACCCTTTTATCGGCCAGTATTTGTCTTTTACTAGCAATTTAAGTAGCTGTTTGACATTCCGAAATGTCGATGGTCATGTGATTTGTAAAAACACTTTTCTTCTAACCAAAATGCTCAGTCTGTGGTTTAGATTTTCATTGTTCTTTCCTAAAGTGATTTGCTATTCTGAATGTTTTGGGAATTCCAAAACTAAGCCTAAACTTAAAGAATAAAGCATAAATACTTGGAAATACAAATATGTCTTTTGGAAACTTGATCTAACTATTATGAGGAGACTCGTTACCTATGTGGATTTCACATTGAAGACATTTTTTCAAAATATCATCTCATGCCAATCTTTGATATCCATCCAGAATATATGGAAAAATAACCTCATTAATTGATTTTTCACACACTATGGGACCATGGCATTTAAAAAACATGACCCTAAATGGTTTCGTTGATAAATTTTGGTATGTAACAGCATTTTAGTGAGTAGCGAGCGGTGAGAGTGAGAAAAACCTCGGATTTCTGAGTCAGTAAAATTACAAAATATCTTAAAATTGTCACAGGGACATAAAACTTTGCAGAAACATTCTTCAGTGTATCAAGTGTAATTTGGGACAAAAACAAAAATCGATGTTGATGTTTTTTGGGGTGCCGAGTCCTCTTAAAAACTAAAATTTCCGAGAGGGTCCAACACAGTGGTGGATCATCCATTAGGCGTAAGCCTAAGGATGTTTTTTATAGAAGGTACAATAGCAAAATGTAGCAAAATAAGTTCTCAGCAAATAGAGAAGGTTAAAGAAAATAGAGTTTTGACAGGAGTTAGGTTACTTTTACTTTTGCCGTAAATCCAGACTATGACGTCATTGGGCCTTGTTTGGGATGTAGGGAACAACAAGAATGAAAGGTTTAGAAGTTATAGGATTAATAATTAAAATTGAATTATAAATTCTTTCAATTATAATTTATTATAAATTATTGTACTTGAATTATTTAATAACTTATAATGACCCTTTTCTTTTAAAATAGTTATAACCAATCACTTTGAATTAAAATTAATGTAATTCCTTCTATATCATCAAATATAGTGGTTATTTGTTGAACATTTTCAGACACCGTATATAAGATAATTTCATTGCATTCGAAATATTTCTGGCGGTACTACAATATTCAGTGTATGTTCATTAAAAACTGTTAAAAACATTTAGTAATTTTTCTTAATATCTGATAACCTTTGAGTTCATTTGTATTTATAACACACAAAATCTATAGTTAATTATTTTCTATTTATCAGAGTTACTACTGAAAATGTGTGTACAAATAACATTAAAACAGGTTAATTCTTTAAACTCAAAAGGAACAATTGTGTAAACGTTTTTTTTGGGTAATTTCTATAAATGCACAAATCCTTGCAGCATTGTTCTTAAGTATAATTTAGAAAAATCAGCAATTATTCCTCATAACAGACAAACATGTTCTTAAAACAAAAATTTACAGAATATAATGGTAGTAGGTGGTTAATTAACGTCGCACTGGAGCAATGATTCTTAACCTTTTTAGTCATCGGCACCCTCCTTGAATCTAAAAATAAGTTCTCGCACCCCCTTGAAAAATGTGTTTTTATTTCTTTATTTAAGAAATTACTTCTATTGCAAAATAATTCATGAATTGAAAAATAAACACAAACATTTACAATATACATACAAAACAATATCTCAATTTTTAATGGCTACGTTTTATTCATAATAATTCATGAAGCGTGGCTCCTCTTTTGAAAGAGCCACGCGTAAGTCATCACTTGCATTTAAGCCATTTCTGGCTTTTGTTTTTATGGGCAAAAGTGATGAAAATCCCATTTCCCACAGGTAGGTGGTGGCAAATGGTAAAAGTGTTTGCAACGCTGCTCTTGCCAGCTGTGGATAAAGTTCTTTGTTCCAAGTCCAGTTTTTCGAATTCCATTTGAATACTTGTATCGGCTCGTATTTCAATACGATCGTCTTTTATTAAATCGCTCTCGCCCATCAAAACTTCCCTCGCACCCCTGGAAATGCTTTCTCGTACTCCTAGGGGTGCACACACCACAGTTTAAAAACCACTTCACTGGAGCAACACAAAGGGCTATTGGCGACGGTCCGGAATCAATCACTATTGGAAATATCCTAGGACAATGCCTCGTAATTTCGAACCACGATCAGATGACGAAGTCATACCTGAGCTGGCAACCCACTCTCCAAACTCCCATACCACGCCAACGTGAGGACATTTGCAACCATGGCGAATTTAACGTGCACCAGCCCCCGTGTACACGAGTCTGTGGCTGGACCTAGTTTCGAACTCGCAATCCTTCGGTTGCTAATCCGTTGCTCTTCCAACTGGGTTACCGCAACCCCAAAATTTAATTGGAAAATAAGAGTGTCGGCTAAGTGTTACTCAAACCTATAAAATTGATTTTAGGTAAGAATAAAATTACTGTAATATTCCATTAATCATTTGAATTTTTACGGTATTCTCATAAGTAGGGCTAAAATTAAATTCTTAACTAATTATTGCTAATATTTTTAAAACAAAAGCAATGAAAAAGGTGTCTTCGAAATTATTTGTAATGCGTTCTTCGAATAAAATAATAAAATATTTGTGTATAAAATCATGTAAGGTAACATTTTCACACACACACATTCTCAGTTCCTTCCCCTGAGAAATTCTGGAGCAGTAATCCTTACTATTTCTTGTTGGTTCGTATTTTCCTTTAAAGAGCACATTTTTACTAATGAATATCAACTTTGTACCTGTCACTTAAATTACAGTGAACACATTAAGAATCTGGATTACTGGAAAACAGATTGACTATCCATCCATCACACTGTCGCAACCTGACCAGACTTTTTGCTGAGAAGCCTTTCGGAGTTGATCCTACATCGTTGCCAGTGGTCTCTGTTTATATTATTCGGCGCCGGCGAGGCGCATGAATTTGTTGCGCTTCGAGATGTGTATACTTTCTTCGGGAGGTGAAAGCAGACGCTCGTGTGATCGGTTCAAGTGTAGAACATTAAAACCTTTTGTGGACTATCTATGCTTTTTCGTTTGACATGTCGGGAGCCATATGTAAGTTTCTATTATTAAATTATTTTTGATATAATTAGCTATACTTTACTCTCTCCAAAAAGTAACTAGGAAACAAATTCCAAGTAATAAGAAGCAGATAAAAAATACTGGTAGTTTTTTAACGTTGACGATCTGCTATATAAAATGGCGTCCGCGACAGGACTTGGAATTTGTTATTGATAATTTGTTATTGTGAATGTGTGATTAATAAGAAATTAATTCATTTGCTTTAATTTTATGATGGAGAGTTTAAAGAAAATGCGTACTCCTCTAAGAAGTGGATTCACTAGAATCGCTAATGCGTTATATCAATGTTTAGAAGAGGAGGAACGTGATATTGATGAAATTGAAATTTTAATGGCTCAGTTAAACGAAAAATGGTTAGAACTTGAATCGAAAGAAAAAGAAATTATTGCTTTGTTATCAGATAAAGATGAGTGTTCTCAAGAAAGTTTTAATCAGGCTTACGAAGTTTTTGAAGAGTATAAGGAAAGATATATAAGACTTAAAACTTAAGTTAAGAAAAGTATTAATGACGATGTTAAAAGCACTAATGACGATAATAAAAGCGTGCTTAATGAAACAGTATCGAAACGAAAGTTCCAACTTCCTAAAATTGAGCTTAAGAAGTTCAATGGTGATGTTAAGGAATGGCTTGGTTTCTGGGGTCAGTTTCGGAAAATTCACGAAGACTTGGACATAGCTCCAGAGGATAAATTACAATATTTGTCCCAGTCTACTGTAGAAGGATCGCGTGCCAGAGATATTGTAGATTCCTTTCCCGCATCTGCTGAGAATTATGAGCAAGCAGTTGAGTGTCTAAAAGCTAGATTCGGAAGAGAAGATTTACTCATAGAAGTGTATGTGAGAGAATTGCTAAACTTAATTTTGAACAATTCTTTGCATCAAGCTAAAGTTACACATATCGCCAAATTGTATGATAAAATTGAAGCACACCTCCGTGCCCTTGAAACATTAGGTGTAACGTCCGATAAGTATGCTTCTATGCTGTATCCCTTAGTTGAAAGCTGTTTACCAGAAGACATGATTCGAGTATGGGAAAGAAGTATTAGTTTAACAAATGAAACTAAGAAAATGCCAAATAAACTGACTGCTCTTATGAGTTTTCTAAAATCAGAAGTTGAAGGGGAAGAACGAATTTCAATAGCAAAAGAGGGGTTTGGTCTAGAGGCAAAACGTAAAGGGAAATATTCCTATTCCACATCTCCTAATAATGATAAACAATTTCCAACCGCAATCGGACTTATTGACAATGCTGAGACTCGTCGAAATAAACAAGCACTGTGCTCATTTTGTGAGAAAACGCATGATTCACAAGCTTGCAGAATCGCGTTTAAAATGATGATAAAAGGAAAATCTTAGCAAAAAAGGGCTGTTGTTTTTTATGCCTAAAAATCGGTCATAGAGCTCGTGATTGCAGATGCAAGATTAATTGTGAAAAGTGTAGGAGTAGACATTATGCTATAATGTGTAATGAAGGTAAATTTAAAGAACCTAAATCGAAAGCAAACGCTGGTGAAAGTGAGAGTCAAAATATGATCAATGATGCAGTTCTAAGCAATCGCACATGTTGTACAGTTCTTTTACAAACATTGTATGTACGATTACGAGGTGCAGGAAATAAGGGGAAAATAGTTCGTGCACTCGTCGACTCTGGGAGTCAACGATCTTATTTGAGTAAACGTGTAGCGAAAGAAATGAAATATGATTTTATTAAGGAAGAAAGTGTTATTCATAATTTATTTGGGGGCAGAGAACATCCCGAGAAACATTTTAGATTCAGAGTATTCATTAGCAGTTTGAAAGGTGATTACAATTGTAACTTTGAGGTCCTTGACCAGCAAACCATTTGTTCGGCTGTACCCATTCCAACATTAAAACCATTCGCTGAGGAGCTTGAATATCATAATATTACTGTAACTGATCAATTAATCTCTGAACAAGAAGAATCGTTAGAAATTGATTTATTAATCGGGGCTGATGTTGCAGGTAAACTCTTTAATGGAAAGATTATTCATCTGCCGTGTGGACTTGTTGCTGTGGGAACATATTTAGGTTGGACCTTGATGGGAAAGATGCCATATCAAACTTCTGATGCCAATTCTACGATGGTAGTTACAAATATGTTAGTTAAGGATGTAGCTATTACTTGATATCAATGGAATAATTGATCCTGCCACACAAAAGGCCAGAGAGGAAAGAGATTTACAAACAAAGATGCGATTTCAACATTCTGTGTCCGTGAACAGTGAAGGGCGCTATGAAATTCTTTTGCCCTGGTCTGAAGATCATCTACCGCTACCCACCAATAAGGATTTAGCCGTGAAGTGTTTAGAAACTACAACGCAGAAACTTCGCTCACAAAACCTGCTTACATTGTACGAGGAGGTTTTCGACAGTTGGCTCGATTTAGGTATAATCGAAGAAGTCAAACAAAGTGAGGTTATTGATGATGGACACTATTTGCCACACCGACCAGTTATAAAGGAAAATAGTTCCACCCCAATAAGACCAGTATTCGACGCTTCTGCGAGAGTAAAGCATTCTCCTTCTCTAAATCAGTGCTTAGAATGTGGTCCGAATTTAATAGAGTTAATACCTTCCATTCTTTTAAGATTTCGGGAGGGTAAATTTGCAGACATAGAAAAGGCATTTTTACAAATTAGTGTAAAACCCGATGATCAAGATTATCTCAGATTCTTTTGGTGGAAGGATGTGAATAAAAAGGAGCTAAAAATATTTCGTCATACCCGAGTAGTGTTTGGTGTGAAAAGTAGCCCTTTTCTTTTGGCAGCTGTAATAGAATTTCATTTGCAGAAATATATAGAAAATTCTCACTATGATAAAAATATGTTGCATAAACTTATTCACTCTTTCTATGTAGATAACGTTGTTACCAGTTTTGAAGATGAACTTGAAATGACACTGTTTATTGAAGAATCTCAAAAAGTAATGAATGAAGGAAAGTTTAATCTCCGAGGTTGGTTACGTACTGGGGATGACTTACAATCAGGTGTTGAGTCACCGGTATTGGGATTGTTATGGGATTACCAGAAAGATCTTTTAACTGTGAACCTGACATGGTTGGAAAGCTTCAAATTGATAGAAGTAACTAAGAGGACTATTTTGTCTATAGCCCACAGAGTATATGACCCGATTGGTCTTGTAAGCCCTGTTCTCTTGCTTCCTAAGCTATTGTTGAAAAGCTTATGGAAAATGAGAATTTCTTGGGATACTGAAGTTGATGAAAATACGAAAGAAAAGTTTCTAAGTTGGTTCAGAGATTTGAGTCTCTTAAAAGAAATTTCTATACCCCGATGGATACACACTAACAGAGATAACAAAAATTTGTGTAGCATTCACACCTTCTGCGATGCCAGTAGTAATGCATATGCTGCTGCAGTGTTCGAGAGAATTCAGACTTCTTATGGAGTTGAAGTTCATTTATTAGCTTCTAAGTCCAGAGTAGCTCCGGTGAAATCAATCACGATTCCACGTCTTGAGTTGATAGCTGCAACGGTGGGAGCGAGACTCTGCACTTCAGTTTTGGAAGGTTTGCAATGGCAAAATGTTGAATTATATTTTTGGACTGATTCAACCACTGTTTTGACCTGGATCCAAAAGGAAGAAATCTGGACTGTTTTTGTGTTGAACCGAGTACGAGAAATCAGGAAATTAACAAATCCGAATGCATGGAGACATGTCTCAGGAACCGATAATCCTGCTGACCTTCCATCCAGAGGCTGTACTGCCAAACAGCTTTTGTCAGTTAGATGGTGGGAGGGACCTGCATGGTTAAAGAGAAATGAAGGTGAATGGCCAACACCAAAATTGGAATATAATCAGGAAACGATAGAAAGTGGCGTACCGGATATCGATAGTATAGATGTCGCCTATATGCGCAAAAGATACCGGTACGTACAAAAAGTACGTGAAGATTTACGAAAGTTTCGACTGGAATATCTAGGACAGTTAAAATATAACGGAAAACCTTCGGAAACCACGAAATCTATCTCTGTCGGCGACATAGTACTCATTGGTTCAGACAATCTGAAGCGTTTACAATGGCCGATAGGGCGAGTCGTGCAAGTCCTGCCTGGAAGAGATGGAATCGTCAGAGTT
Organism: Meta bourneti; assembly: GCA_933210815.1. Taxonomy (NCBI): domain Eukaryota; kingdom Metazoa; phylum Arthropoda; class Arachnida; order Araneae; family Tetragnathidae; genus Meta; species Meta bourneti. The sequence continues at coordinate 38,886,279 of OW119926.1, read as the reverse complement.
GTGGAACTGAAAACCAAATCCGGAACTATAATACGCCCTGTTCAACGTCTTTATTCCTTAGAATTATCAGATGAAACATCAGGTCCTTTCCTCAGAAGCAAAGTTCCCAAATGGACAATCACTCGGAGTGGGAGAGCAGGGAAACCTATCCAAAGACTCGGCTTGTGAGACGCGACAATTGGTTGAGTCCAAGTTACGAACTCAAGGTGGGAGGATGTCTCAACCTGACCAGACTTTTTGCTGAGAAGCCTTTCGGAGTTGATCCTACATCGTTGCCAGTGGACTCTGTTTATATTATTCGGCGCCGGCGAGGCGCATGAATTTGTTGCGCTTCGAGATGTGTATACTTTCTTCGGGAGGCGAAAGCAGACGCTCGTGTGATCGGTTCAAGTGTAGAACATTAAAACCTTTTGTGGACTATCTATGCTTTTTCGTTTGACATGTCGGGAGCCATATGTAAGTTTCTATTATTAAATTATTTTTGATATAATTAGCTATACTTTACTCTCTCCAAAAAGTAACTAGGAAACAAATTCCAAGTAATAAGAAGCAGATAAAAAATACTGGTAGTTTTTTAACGTTGACGATCTGCTATATAAAATGGCGTCCGCGACAGGACTTGGAATTTGTTATTGATAATTTGTTATTGTGAATGTGTGATTAATAAGAAATTAATTCATTTGCTTTAATTTTATGATGGAGAGTTTAAAGAAAATGCGTACTCCTCTAAGAAGTGGATTCACTAGAATCGCTAATGCGTTATATCAATGTTTAGAAGAGGAGGAACGTGATATTGATGAAATTGAAATTTTAATGGCTCAGTTAAACGAAAAATGGTTAGAACTTGAATCGAAAGAAAAAGAAATTATTGCTTTGTTATCAGATAAAGATGAGTGTTCTCAAGAAAGTTTTAATCAGGCTTACGAAGTTTTTGAAGAGTATAAGGAAAGATATATAAGACTTAAAACTTAAGTTAAGAAAAGTATTAATGACGATGTTAAAAGCACTAATGACGATAATAAAAGCGTGCTTAATGAAACAGTATCGAAACGAAAGTTCCAACTTCCTAAAATTGAGCTTAAGAAGTTCAATGGTGATGTTAAGGAATGGCTTGGTTTCTGGGGTCAGTTTCGGAAAATTCACGAAGACTTGGACATAGCTCCAGAGGATAAATTACAATATTTGTCCCAGTCTACTGTAGAAGGATCGCGTGCCAGAGATATTGTAGATTCCTTTCCCGCATCTGCTGAGAATTATGAGCAAGCAGTTGAGTGTCTAAAAGCTAGATTCGGAAGAGAAGATTTACTCATAGAAGTGTATGTGAGAGAATTGCTAAACTTAATTTTGAACAATTCTTTGCATCAAGCTAAAGTTACACATATCGCCAAATTGTATGATAAAATTGAAGCACACCTCCGTGCCCTTGAAACATTAGGTGTAACGTCCGATAAGTATGCTTCTATGCTGTATCCCTTAGTTGAAAGCTGTTTACCAGAAGACATGATTCGAGTATGGGAAAGAAGTATTAGTTTAACAAATGAAACTAAGAAAATGCCAAATAAACTGACTGCTCTTATGAGTTTTCTAAAATCAGAAGTTGAAGGGGAAGAACGAATTTCAATAGCAAAAGAGGGGTTTGGTCTAGAGGCAAAACGTAAAGGGAAATATTCCTATTCCACATCTCCTAATAATGATAAACAATTTCCAACCGCAATCGGACTTATTGACAATGCTGAGACTCGTCGAAATAAACAAGCACTGTGCTCATTTTGTGAGAAAACGCATGATTCACAAGCTTGCAGAATCGCGTTTAAAATGATGATAAAAGGAAAATCTTAGCAAAAAAGGGCTGTTGTTTTTTATGCCTAAAAATCGGTCATAGAGCTCGTGATTGCAGATGCAAGATTAATTGTGAAAAGTGTAGGAGTAGACATTATGCTATAATGTGTAATGAAGGTAAATTTAAAGAACCTAAATCGAAAGCAAACGCTGGTGAAAGTGAGAGTCAAAATATGATCAATGATGCAGTTCTAAGCAATCGCACATGTTGTACAGTTCTTTTACAAACATTGTATGTACGATTACGAGGTGCAGGAAATAAGGGGAAAATAGTTCGTGCACTCGTCGACTCTGGGAGTCAACGATCTTATTTGAGTAAACGTGTAGCGAAAGAAATGAAATATGATTTTATTAAGGAAGAAAGTGTTATTCATAATTTATTTGGGGGCAGAGAACATCCCGAGAAACATTTTAGATTCAGAGTATTCATTAGCAGTTTGAAAGGTGATTACAATTGTAACTTTGAGGTCCTTGACCAGCAAACCATTTGTTCGGCTGTACCCATTCCAACATTAAAACCATTCGCTGAGGAGCTTGAATATCATAATATTACTGTAACTGATCAATTAATCTCTGAACAAGAAGAATCGTTAGAAATTGATTTATTAATCGGGGCTGATGTTGCAGGTAAACTCTTTAATGGAAAGATTATTCATCTGCCGTGTGGACTTGTTGCTGTGGGAACATATTTAGGTTGGACCTTGATGGGAAAGATGCCATATCAAACTTCTGATGCCAATTCTACGATGGTAGTTACAAATATGTTAGTTAAGGATGTAGCTATTACTTGATATCAATGGAATAATTGATCCTGCCACACAAAAGGCCAGAGAGGAAAGAGATTTACAAACAAAGATGCGATTTCAACATTCTGTGTCCGTGAACAGTGAAGGGCGCTATGAAATTCTTTTGCCCTGGTCTGAAGATCATCTACCGCTACCCACCAATAAGGATTTAGCCGTGAAGTGTTTAGAAACTACAACGCAGAAACTTCGCTCACAAAACCTGCTTACATTGTACGAGGAGGTTTTCGACAGTTGGCTCGATTTAGGTATAATCGAAGAAGTCAAACAAAGTGAGGTTATTGATGATGGACACTATTTGCCACACCGACCAGTTATAAAGGAAAATAGTTCCACCCCAATAAGACCAGTATTCGACGCTTCTGCGAGAGTAAAGCATTCTCCTTCTCTAAATCAGTGCTTAGAATGTGGTCCGAATTTAATAGAGTTAATACCTTCCATTCTTTTAAGATTTCGGGAGGGTAAATTTGCAGACATAGAAAAGGCATTTTTACAAATTAGTGTAAAACCCGATGATCGAGATTATCTCAGATTCTTTTGGTGGAAGGATGTGAATAAAAAGGAGCTAAAAATATTTCGTCATACCCGAGTAGTGTTTGGTGTGAAAAGTAGCCCTTTTCTTTTGGCAGCTGTAATAGAATTTCATTTGCAGAAATATATAGAAAATTCTCACTATGATAAAAATATGTTGCATAAACTTATTCACTCTTTCTATGTAGATAACGTTGTTACCAGTTTTGAAGATGAACTTGAAATGACACTGTTTATTGAAGAATCTCAAAAAGTAATGAATGAAGGAAAGTTTAATCTCCGAGGTTGGTTACGTACTGGGGATGACTTACAATCAGGTGTTGAGTCACCGGTATTGGGATTGTTATGGGATTACCAGAAAGATCTTTTAACTGTGAACCTGACATGGTTGGAAAGCTTCAAATTGATAGAAGTAACTAAGAGGACTATTTTGTCTATAGCCCACAGAGTATATGACCCGATTGGTCTTGTAAGCCCTGTTCTCTTGCTTCCTAAGCTATTGTTGAAAAGCTTATGGAAAATGAGAATTTCTTGGGATACTGAAGTTGATGAAAATACGAAAGAAAAGTTTCTAAGTTGGTTCAGAGATTTGAGTCTCTTAAAAGAAATTTCTATACCCCGATGGATACACACTAACAGAGATAACAAAAATTTGTGTAGCATTCACACCTTCTGCGATGCCAGTAGTAATGCATATGCTGCTGCAGTGTTCGAGAGAATTCAGACTTCTTATGGAGTTGAAGTTCATTTATTAGCTTCTAAGTCCAGAGTAGCTCCGGTGAAATCAATCACGATTCCACGTCTTGAGTTGATAGCTGCAACGGTGGGAGCGAGACTCTGCACTTCAGTTTTGGAAGGTTTGCAATGGCAAAATGTTGAATTATATTTTTGGACTGATTCAACCACTGTTTTGACCTGGATCCAAAAGGAAGAAATCTGGACTGTTTTTGTGTTGAACCGAGTACGAGAAATCAGGAAATTAACAAATCCGAATGCATGGAGACATGTCTCAGGAACCGATAATCCTGCTGACCTTCCATCCAGAGGCTGTACTGCCAAACAGCTTTTGTCAGTTAGATGGTGGGAGGGACCTGCATGGTTAAAGAGAAATGAAGGTGAATGGCCAACACCAAAATTGGAATATAATCAGGAAACGATAGAAAGTGGCGTACCGGATATCGATAGTATAGATGTCGCCTATATGCGCAAAAGATACCGGTACGTACAAAAAGTACGTGAAGATTTACGAAAGTTTCGACTGGAATATCTAGGACAGTTAAAATATAACGGAAAACCTTCGGAAACCACGAAATCTATCTCTGTCGGCGACATAGTACTCATTGGTTCAGACAATCTGAAGCGTTTACAATGGCCGATAGGGCGAGTCGTGCAAGTCCTGCCTGGAAGAGATGGAATCGTCAGAGTTGTGGAACTGAAAACCAAATCCGGAACTATAATACGCCCTGTTCAACGTCTTTATTCCTTAGAATTATCAGATGAAACATCAGGTCCTTTCCTCAGAAGCAAAGTTCCCAAATGGACAATCACTCGGAGTGGGAGAGCAGGGAAACCTATCCAAAGACTCGGCTTGTGAGACGCGACAATTGGTTGAGTCCAAGTTACGAACTCAAGGTGGGAGGATGTCTCAACCTGACCAGACTTTTTGCTGAGAAGCCTTTCGGAGTTGATCCTACATCGTTGCCAGTGGACTCTGTTTATATTATTCGGCGCCGGCGAGGCGCATGAATTTGTTGCGCTTCGAGATGTGTATACTTTCTTCGGGAGGCGAAAGCAGACGCTCGTGTGATCGGTTCAAGTGTAGAACATTAAAACCTTTTGTGGACTATCTATGCTTTTTCGTTTGACATGTCGGGAGCCATATGTAAGTTTCTATTATTAAATTATTTTTGATATAATTAGCTATACTTTACTCTCTCCAAAAAGTAACTAGGAAACAAATTCCAAGTAATAAGAAGCAGATAAAAAATACTGGTAGTTTTTTAACGTTGACGATCTGCTATATAAAATGGCGTCCGCGACAGGACTTGGAATTTGTTATTGATAATTTGTTATTGTGAATGTGTGATTAATAAGAAATTAATTCATTTGCTTTAATTTTATGATGGAGAGTTTAAAGAAAATGCGTACTCCTCTAAGAAGTGGATTCACTAGAATCGCTAATGCGTTATATCAATGTTTAGAAGAGGAGGAACGTGATATTGATGAAATTGAAATTTTAATGGCTCAGTTAAACGAAAAATGGTTAGAACTTGAATCGAAAGAAAAAGAAATTATTGCTTTGTTATCAGATAAAGATGAGTGTTCTCAAGAAAGTTTTAATCAGGCTTACGAAGTTTTTGAAGAGTATAAGGAAAGATATATAAGACTTAAAACTTAAGTTAAGAAAAGTATTAATGACGATGTTAAAAGCACTAATGACGATAATAAAAGCGTGCTTAATGAAACAGTATCGAAACGAAAGTTCCAACTTCCTAAAATTGAGCTTAAGAAGTTCAATGGTGATGTTAAGGAATGGCTTGGTTTCTGGGGTCAGTTTCGGAAAATTCACGAAGACTTGGACATAGCTCCAGAGGATAAATTACAATATTTGTCCCAGTCTACTGTAGAAGGATCGCGTGCCAGAGATATTGTAGATTCCTTTCCCGCATCTGCTGAGAATTATGAGCAAGCAGTTGAGTGTCTAAAAGCTAGATTCGGAAGAGAAGATTTACTCATAGAAGTGTATGTGAGAGAATTGCTAAACTTAATTTTGAACAATTCTTTGCATCAAGCTAAAGTTACACATATCGCCAAATTGTATGATAAAATTGAAGCACACCTCCGTGCCCTTGAAACATTAGGTGTAACGTCCGATAAGTATGCTTCTATGCTGTATCCCTTAGTTGAAAGCTGTTTACCAGAAGACATGATTCGAGTATGGGAAAGAAGTATTAGTTTAACAAATGAAACTAAGAAAATGCCAAATAAACTGACTGCTCTTATGAGTTTTCTAAAATCAGAAGTTGAAGGGGAAGAACGAATTTCAATAGCAAAAGAGGGGTTTGGTCTAGAGGCAAAACGTAAAGGGAAATATTCCTATTCCACATCTCCTAATAATGATAAACAATTTCCAACCGCAATCGGACTTATTGACAATGCTGAGACTCGTCGAAATAAACAAGCACTGTGCTCATTTTGTGAGAAAACGCATGATTCACAAGCTTGCAGAATCGCGTTTAAAATGATGATAAAAGGAAAATCTTAGCAAAAAAGGGCTGTTGTTTTTTATGCCTAAAAATCGGTCATAGAGCTCGTGATTGCAGATGCAAGATTAATTGTGAAAAGTGTAGGAGTAGACATTATGCTATAATGTGTAATGAAGGTAAATTTAAAGAACCTAAATCGAAAGCAAACGCTGGTGAAAGTGAGAGTCAAAATATGATCAATGATGCAGTTCTAAGCAATCGCACATGTTGTACAGTTCTTTTACAAACATTGTATGTACGATTACGAGGTGCAGGAAATAAGGGGAAAATAGTTCGTGCACTCGTCGACTCTGGGAGTCAACGATCTTATTTGAGTAAACGTGTAGCGAAAGAAATGAAATATGATTTTATTAAGGAAGAAAGTGTTATTCATAATTTATTTGGGGGCAGAGAACATCCCGAGAAACATTTTAGATTCAGAGTATTCATTAGCAGTTTGAAAGGTGATTACAATTGTAACTTTGAGGTCCTTGACCAGCAAACCATTTGTTCGGCTGTACCCATTCCAACATTAAAACCATTCGCTGAGGAGCTTGAATATCATAATATTACTGTAACTGATCAATTAATCTCTGAACAAGAAGAATCGTTAGAAATTGATTTATTAATCGGGGCTGATGTTGCAGGTAAACTCTTTAATGGAAAGATTATTCATCTGCCGTGTGGACTTGTTGCTGTGGGAACATATTTAGGTTGGACCTTGATGGGAAAGATGCCATATCAAACTTCTGATGCCAATTCTACGATGGTAGTTACAAATATGTTAGTTAAGGATGTAGCTATTACTTGATATCAATGGAATAATTGATCCTGCCACACAAAAGGCCAGAGAGGAAAGAGATTTACAAACAAAGATGCGATTTCAACATTCTGTGTCCGTGAACAGTGAAGGGCGCTATGAAATTCTTTTGCCCTGGTCTGAAGATCATCTACCGCTACCCACCAATAAGGATTTAGCCGTGAAGTGTTTAGAAACTACAACGCAGAAACTTCGCTCACAAAACCTGCTTACATTGTACGAGGAGGTTTTCGACAGTTGGCTCGATTTAGGTATAATCGAAGAAGTCAAACAAAGTGAGGTTATTGATGATGGACACTATTTGCCACACCGACCAGTTATAAAGGAAAATAGTTCCACCCCAATAAGACCAGTATTCGACGCTTCTGCGAGAGTAAAGCATTCTCCTTCTCTAAATCAGTGCTTAGAATGTGGTCCGAATTTAATAGAGTTAATACCTTCCATTCTTTTAAGATTTCGGGAGGGTAAATTTGCAGACATAGAAAAGGCATTTTTACAAATTAGTGTAAAACCCGATGATCGAGATTATCTCAGATTCTTTTGGTGGAAGGATGTGAATAAAAAGGAGCTAAAAATATTTCGTCATACCCGAGTAGTGTTTGGTGTGAAAAGTAGCCCTTTTCTTTTGGCAGCTGTAATAGAATTTCATTTGCAGAAATATATAGAAAATTCTCACTATGATAAAAATATGTTGCATAAACTTATTCACTCTTTCTATGTAGATAACGTTGTTACCAGTTTTGAAGATGAACTTGAAATGACACTGTTTATTGAAGAATCTCAAAAAGTAATGAATGAAGGAAAGTTTAATCTCCGAGGTTGGTTACGTACTGGGGATGACTTACAATCAGGTGTTGAGTCACCGGTATTGGGATTGTTATGGGATTACCAGAAAGATCTTTTAACTGTGAACCTGACATGGTTGGAAAGCTTCAAATTGATAGAAGTAACTAAGAGGACTATTTTGTCTATAGCCCACAGAGTATATGACCCGATTGGTCTTGTAAGCCCTGTTCTCTTGCTTCCTAAGCTATTGTTGAAAAGCTTATGGAAAATGAGAATTTCTTGGGATACTGAAGTTGATGAAAATACGAAAGAAAAGTTTCTAAGTTGGTTCAGAGATTTGAGTCTCTTAAAAGAAATTTCTATACCCCGATGGATACACACTAACAGAGATAACAAAAATTTGTGTAGCATTCACACCTTCTGCGATGCCAGTAGTAATGCATATGCTGCTGCAGTGTTCGAGAGAATTCAGACTTCTTATGGAGTTGAAGTTCATTTATTAGCTTCTAAGTCCAGAGTAGCTCCGGTGAAATCAATCACGATTCCACGTCTTGAGTTGATAGCTGCAACGGTGGGAGCGAGACTCTGCACTTCAGTTTTGGAAGGTTTGCAATGGCAAAATGTTGAATTATATTTTTGGACTGATTCAACCACTGTTTTGACCTGGATCCAAAAGGAAGAAATCTGGACTGTTTTTGTGTTGAACCGAGTACGAGAAATCAGGAAATTAACAAATCCGAATGCATGGAGACATGTCTCAGGAACCGATAATCCTGCTGACCTTCCATCCAGAGGCTGTACTGCCAAACAGCTTTTGTCAGTTAGATGGTGGGAGGGACCTGCATGGTTAAAGAGAAATGAAGGTGAATGGCCAACACCAAAATTGGAATATAATCAGGAAACGATAGAAAGTGGCGTACCGGATATCGATAGTATAGATGTCGCCTATATGCGCAAAAGATACCGGTACGTACAAAAAGTACGTGAAGATTTACGAAAGTTTCGACTGGAATATCTAGGACAGTTAAAATATAACGGAAAACCTTCGGAAACCACGAAATCTATCTCTGTCGGCGACATAGTACTCATTGGTTCAGACAATCTGAAGCGTTTACAATGGCCGATAGGGCGAGTCGTGCAAGTCCTGCCTGGAAGAGATGGAATCGTCAGAGTTGTGGAACTGAAAACCAAATCCGGAACTATAATACGCCCTGTTCAACGTCTTTATTCCTTAGAATTATCAGATGAAACATCAGGTCCTTTCCTCAGAAGCAAAGTTCCCAAATGGACAATCACTCGGAGTGGGAGAGCAGGGAAACCTATCCAAAGACTCGGCTTGTGAGACGCGACAATTGGTTGAGTCCAAGTTACGAACTCAAGGTGGGAGGATGTCTCAACCTGACCAGACTTTTTGCTGAGAAGCCTTTCGGAGTTGATCCTACATCGTTGCCAGTGGACTCTGTTTATATTATTCGGCGCCGGCGAGGCGCATGAATTTGTTGCGCTTCGAGATGTGTATACTTTCTTCGGGAGGCGAAAGCAGACGCTCGTGTGATCGGTTCAAGTGTAGAACATTAAAACCTTTTGTGGACTATCTATGCTTTTTCGTTTGACATGTCGGGAGCCATATGTAAGTTTCTATTATTAAATTATTTTTGATATAATTAGCTATACTTTACTCTCTCCAAAAAGTAACTAGGAAACAAATTCCAAGTAATAAGAAGCAGATAAAAAAGACTGGTAGTTTTTTAACGTTGACGATCTGCTATACACACTGATTGAGGTGATTTAGCTGCGAGAATCAGCACACCAAGAACCTTTCGTTCATTGGATCCTTTCCTATTGATATGGTAGTAGAGAATTCCCAGAAAGTTTCTTACAGGAGTCCTTTTATTTAGGTTGCCGTCTTTGGACACCCCCTTTGGCGATTTCTGGTTTTCCTTGTATGTGAAAAACACATTCTCTCAAGCGTCGATTTGTACCAACTGTTCGAATCGAAGGGGACCATACAAAAATAATAACCTTTAAAATATAAAGGACGGGACCTTAAAATTGTGAGAATCCTTTGTATATTTTGGGGTTGATATAATTTGAGCTATAGAAACTCAGAATGTTACATGGGCTCTTCTTAATGAATAATTTTCTAATGAACTTAAGTTTGCATAATACATTTGCACCTGATATTACTGTAAATACGAACGCAATAAGAATCATGTAAATATATTAGGCATGGGATATTAGAGCGTATTTTATTTTTGATTATTTCTTGAGATTGTCTTATATGGAAACTTCTGTACATTTGTCATATAAACTACTTCTTTTACTGCTGAGAAGAAAACTTTAATATCATCCAGGTTATGAATTCCCACCATAATTTCCCATAGCATAGCTTTAGGGTATTTAAGAATCCTTCCCTCGCTCAAGATCACGCAGTTGCACGGAAATGTCCCCCTCGTGTATAAACAGAAACCCTGCAGAGCTCAAACCTTAAGGTTTCTCTCTCGTTACGAGCCCGCTCGTTCTCAGGTGCAAGACAGAATTTTAATACGTATCTATTCCACGTATTGAATTCTGAAGATGAAAAGAAGGGCTGTAAAAGCATTCTCACGGCTATCGGAGAGGATTTGTAAGGAGACTTATCTGATATCTTGGAAGTCTGGATAACATCTAGGAATGGTTCAAATGATTTTCAAACATTGGAATTAAAATAAAGGAGTCAAATTCAAATACTTCCCAGTGGTCAATTCAAGTACTTTTAGAAAGAAAAAATAAATAATGTTAAGAACTTTCAACTCGTGGTACATTGTAGATTACTAATTGAATACTAATTTGAGTAGTTTTGTTATCTTTCATTCAGGATACTGAAAATGAAATTACCTTGAGAGAAATATTTTAATGAACAAGGCATGATGATCATTTTAAACCAAGAATGAAGCCGCTGAAGAAACAATTAAAAACATTTGCTATTCGTAAATTATTCGTAATATAGAGAAATGAATAAGGATGGGAAATCTGTAATATAGACATGATTCTGGATCTGCTGGAAAAAGAGAAAGAATCATATTAACATTAAAGTTCTACCAAAGGATGCATAATCTCTGACGCATTTGGTACTTTACGCTCAAATTAAGCAGTTCAATCCAGTTTTATATTCGATAAACTGGAGAACAATATATTCAATCCGAAATGATTTAAGGCGTCGTGTACGAGAGACAGCATTTTTAACTTGTCTTGCGAATATCAATTATTAAGTAACTGATGTATCTTTTAAATTGCTTTTATTGCTTTGAAAACTATTACGATCTATTAGATTTTAAGCTGGTTTCTCAGTTTTCATAAAACAAAATATGGAACTCTCATTAAAACTTGAGATATTGGATGAGGTCCCCAATTGAGGATATTGGATGAGGTTTCTTTTATGAACTGACCATATGAAATCCATTTTTAATTCTTCAACACCTTACATTTTATTCATTCCAGAATAACTTTTAGACATTCAAATAACAGTTTTACAAACACCCAGAGATAATAAACGAAAATTAGGTTCTTTGATCCTACCGTTTGACTTGAATTGAACTTTATAAAGTATTCAGAGATTTTTTACGAGCGAAAAGCATTCTTTTAGGTCATTTTAAAATTGCTTGTGTGAAAAACTGCTTGGCTGGAGCGATTGAAGACAGTGTGATGTGAAAAGGCCAAAACGCCAGAATTTGGAACTTGAGCCTTCAGTCTCTTCACCAAAATATTAAATTTGAAAAACAAATTTAATCTGTTCTTCTGAGGTAGACTAACTTTTTGCACTATTACAATCTACCGACTTGGAATCAATGTTGCAGCTACAAGCACAGTTGAGTAACTAACGCCAACCCCACCCCTGTACTAAAAGTCCTAATACCTTTTACAAGTTAATTCTGAGAGTACTACAATTGGACATAAGTGGCTAGCAGGGACTTTAGTTTTGCGAACTAGTAAAATAATGATTTATTTCAAAACTAACAAAGCATCAAAAGAAATGCCTATTTTTGGAACTACGCACAAATTTCTACCTTCAATTTTACTAACAATCGAGGACGTTTTACAGTATCATTTGTTTGTTATACACGAACTAAAATACCAGCATTTAAACAAAGAATCCAGTATTTGTGAGGCATTAGAAGTAGCAGCTGAAAATATGGAGAAAAGCTTCCGTGCCAATGGTTTACTGAAAGTGTTACAAATGATACATAAGTTCATTAGCAAATAATTATTTTAAGATATCCTAAAGAAAAACGTAATACTAACTATGATTTGAAAGCAAAAGCTTTTTAAGACAAGTTAAGGCTTGTATGACATTGAGTCACGTAAAGGTGTACTATTTTCTACATGTTCTTGTAAGGGGGTTCAAAAGGTACTACTTAAAGACTACTTCAGTCTTGTATAAATTTCTCAGCTGCACAAACTTTTCAGTTTCTTCGATGCCCTCGTCACACAACTGGTCGAAAGATGCGTAAAATTGGTAAGAGACATGTCATGATGCATATGAGAGAGTAAACCTATCATTGTACCAGAAAAACGAAATGGCTACTTCCGATTTAAGATAAAATCACTATAAATTGTGATGATAAGAAACGGTATGAACTAGCTTCATTAAAAAATCATATTTATATCCAGTATTCTATATTTATAGATGTAAAAATGGCGCCCTGGCGTACATGTGTGGTTGCTCATACATTCAAATAATGAAACAACTTTGATACTTTAATAAAGGTTACATATAAAGATATTTTGTACACTTTAATTCCTCTAAGGAAGTTTGCACGGAATGCTCAAAATGTTTGCATCAGTATTGCTGCAATTGTCCTGACTCAGCAATAAGATTCAACTTTTGCAAGCATATGCATATTGTTTGCATGGATCAAACCTCACAAGAACATTCAAATATTATCAATGATGGAAGTATGCGTGAAGATAAGGAAAAACATGCCATAGGTTAAATGTTGAAAACAAACGGTACAGATTATCAGCAAGAGGCACGTACTGCCTATCTTGGATTTGTGCCTTATCTGGACAAATTCAACACCAATGACTGTTGTAAAGAAATCGTTCAAACAGTAACAGTTTTGAAAAGCAAATGTGAAGCTTTGCTAGAGCAAAGTAAACACCTTCCTCCTGTGGTGGAACATAGTACTCAAAGGAGAATTAAGCCCCAACGACGACAGTTTTCCTAGGAAGAGTTAAAACTGAAATTTACTAAATGGTCTCAGAAAGAGTCAAATAATATAAATGAGACGGTGCTGTAGACGTGTAATTAAAAGCGAAAATTATTTTCGATTTCAATTAACTGCCTCTTCCATCATTAAATAAAGTCTAATGTATTCATAGATGTTTAAGGTTTGTTATTCCAATTATCTTGCATCACACTACTATGGAAACTTTACATTAATCAGTTTATTAACTCCTGAGAAAACAAAACACAAGCTCAATAAAATTTAAAAGAATACATAAGGGTATGTGAGAAATTTTTAAAGTGTAAAAGTGAAGTGTCTAACTTAATTTTGTTACAATCAAAAATATTGTAATAAATTACAACCAGTCTATAAAAAGAAAGATAAATTGTCATGAATACATTACATATAGTTGAAAGTAAAAATATAAATGTATTTTATATAATTAAATAATTTTCAGTCAAAAAGTAGTAAATTAGGATTCCCATGTTTGTAGATAGATGGCTTATTTTATGCAAGATTTTGAGTTCACGAAATATTTTAGATACATAATTTATAAAATTGCTTATTCATAGAACTTTTCAGTTACAGAATATAGTGAACTATGATAATTTCATCACTGTAAATAATCACATAACACTGCTAAATTTATTTAAAGTAAATATAAATGTCTTTTAAAAATATTCTTAGAGTATAAAAATCTTATGAAAAATTATATAAAATTCTGAACATTAGGTAAATTTAAGATATTGGGGCTTTTATATATGAAATTTAATACATCCTTTCCTTATAATATATCCTTATTTAATTTATGAACAATGTTTATTTAAATATCGGGATACAAAGCATTGTTAAAACAAAATTACAGCTATAATTCCTCTTAGTTTTTCAATTTACTTCGTTCTTTAAAAGTGTCCTATGTAAATTGTTTAAAACTAAATTTTATACTTTATCTAACTTACGATTAATACAAATTGGACTGAAGTCATCTATCACCAACGACTGTAAATGTGCAATAAAGTTGAAAAAACAAAACAATTTTAAAAAGTCGATTTCTTAAATGATGAACTGGGTAAAATAGAGGAATATATAATTATAACATATAATCTAAGTATTATTATGGTAGCAAATGTTATGTACCTTCTTACTGGGGATTCACAATGGATGTGTATTTTCAAAGAATTTATTCAACGAGAAGCTTGTTGAATTGTGAACATGTGTGTAAAGACGAGTATATGGAACACCTGGTTTTAAAAAATCGCCAAAAGCGAAGGAACGGCCGATCTTAATCAGCAGTGTCAATCATATTTCGCCGCATGATTTTTACAAGTACAGTTTGATTTATGTGCAAGAAATATAATAACACAGTATACCTAAACTATATAATATATTATTCAATAATGTACAGTAGAATCTATATTACTAAAAGGCAATGCATGTGTGCGTGTGGAGTCCACAGAAGAAACTACTGGACAGTCTTAACACCTTTATTGGATATATTTCAAAGAGGAAGATCACCTACTAGGCTTGCTAGGATGTATTTTAGAGATCTCACTATGGAAAAATATTGTTAATAAGCATGTCTTATATTTCCAGCAAAATAGAAAATGTTTCTTTGGAAATTTTACTATAACTGGAAATTACTACTTTCATAGGATTATAGCAGTCGCGTCGTCTTTTTTTGCCCCCTCTCTAATGATCGGGATCCATTGACGCGAGAAAAAGGTGTTTTCCTTTGACCCTCCACTGAGAAAAACTCATTAATCTGAATAAAAAACCAGACATCTTAAATGGGTTGTCCACTGCTATGTAGATAAGAGAAGGTTGAGTGAAAGATGTCCCTCCGGGGGCCGAGTATCATTGATACAATCACCAACCATTTCTTCCACCTCCTTTTACGATTTATTTTACACATCATCGGGGGACCCCACGTCGGGTCCCCAAACCCCTTTTGTCTTGATGGGGGGGGGGTCGTACATAAAGTGCTCTTTTCAACTTGTAAGTCGAATTTGGAAATTTTCGTATTTGCTGATGTTTGGCATCAAAAGCATAGCATTTTTTAAACTCTATACTAAGATGAACGACTAAGTAAGAGAACTTTCCTTTGATGAAGTTATAGCGCAAAATTAAAACAATTATAATAGAACTAGGAAAACATTTTTCAATTTTGGATCAAACACATTACAAATTGAGTTTCAAATTAATTTGTTTTCAATAAATGTTTTAAAAGAGCAATTTCTTTTATTTATTTCTCCAATGTATTTAAGTAGCCCGGTTGGAAGAGTAACGGATTAGCAACCGGAGATTTGCGAGTTCGAATCCAACCAAAGACCGTCGTGTACAAAAGGGGCTGGTGCACGTTAAATCTGTCGTGGCCTCAAATGTCCTCATGTTGGCGTGATGTGGAAGTTTGGAGGGTGGGGTGCCCCATCTCAGGTGTTAACACGTCATCTGACCGTGGTTCAAAATTACGCGGTGTTGTCCTTGGATCTTTCCCTTCGTGATTGTCCCGGACCGTCGCCAATCTCAAAACAGTGTGAATTTTTTGATAATGGTTTTCTTTTCCAATTGTAGACCCAAAACATCTTGGTACATCAATGAACTTGCACTAGAATCACGGTCCAATTATATCCCTAAAATAGAGACTGACTGGTTGCACTTTTCAATATCTCTTCCTAAAGACACTAAGATAGGCACACTTTTAAGTACGAAAATGACAGAGCAATACTTCACTGTATTGCACTTTAGGGTGGGAGGTATAAAGCCGACATACGAAAACCAACTTGCTTATTAGAAGTCTTACATTATTACTACCACCCTAATTAATTTCGCGATAAATAGCTGTCGCTAATTAATCGTGAAATTAATATTTCTAGATAGCTATTCTTTAGACAATATATCATTTTCAGCAACTGTTATAAACACGTAGGCACAAAAAATATAGAATTAAATGTGAAAAAAAGAAAAGCGGAACATGCTTCAGTCAAATTCTGTGTTGAAAGCGATGATCATGTGTACGTTAAAGTAGTTCATTCAAATTCAATGATAAAAATTTCTTCCAACAGGAATTGAAAAACTGACGTATGAATCAAAATAGGATTAAATTCATTTTATTGTTTTTCATTAAAACTTAGTTTTTAGTCCTCTTTCTTATGAACATCTTATTTTAATTCTAAGGCCTGCGTGACCTTTCGAGACGGTCCTGATACACCTCAAGGAGATGAGCCCCTGAGGGCGTGCAAACACACAAATAAGTACTCAAACAATTAATGCTCTTCCCAAATATTCTTTTACGATCCCTTTCAAATTTAAACAGTTAAACAAACTACAAAGAAAGCAAAAATCAATATTTTGTAATTGAAAATTCAGAAAGAAAAAGTTATAACTGGGAGAATGTTGAACAAGTTAAATACAAAATATCCAAATAAAGGACATTTTAATACATGTCTTGAAGGAAAGAAAACGGTACTTTCATAAAAAATTCCATTAAACATTTGCCTTACAATCTAGATTTTTTTCCACCATACTTTACATTAAGCAAATCACTAAATACATTTTATATACACAAAGTTTGATTTCATAACTAGGAAATACATAACAGAGAATGAATCCATAATAAAATCTAAAAGGTTAACTTTTTTGAGTGGCTATAAAATGGCAAGCTGACACAACAAAGTTCAGCATTTGCAACTGTCTTTGGGAGAAGTGCATGTAACAAAAACATTTCAACCCTTTTTTACATTCAAGTTCTTTAAATTATTTTACGAATGTACCAGTTCTGTATCAATCAATAGTGTAGAGCATGCTTGCAAACCAAGTTTAATTGGCTTCTCTATCTTTCATCAAAGTGACTGCTAGGTGTTAAAAATAGTAATTATGTAATACACAGAAAGACTTAAATACTATTTTCAATTTTCATAACCTCTTTGCAGCTGAAACTTTAATAAGGATAAGATGAAAAGTATTTCACCAAAAGTGAAGTAAGGGTCCTCAGCGCCACTGACCATTGTCCTCTCTTTAGGTACATCTCTGAATATATTTTGGTACAAATCTGAGAATAATCAGGACAATTGACCTATAGTGTATATATATTTTGCCTTTAATATTTTTCAATTAGAATGCTCATAAAGATAGGGAAAATTGTGGGTATAAAATGAGAAAATAGAATTCAGTAAGGCTCATAGGAAGTGAAAACATAGCAAGAGAATGATGTGTATAAATAAAAAACACATTTTTAGAGTAAAGTATAGTTTTAATGTGTTTAGGGAAGACGAAGCTTAGTTCGCTGGAAACCAATTCCTTTAGGCCCAAGCCTTACAATCCAGCTAATTTGTTTCACCAGGCTTCACTTAAACCATGCACACACATTATATAAACTATTTTAGTTCGTAACTAACATTAAGGGAAGGAATAAACCCAAAAGTAAACCAGATTGATTATTGATAAATGACAAGCTAACCTCAACAAAATTTAGTTTTCAGTTATACATTCCTCTTCGGGAGTTTAAAAATAGCAATACTCTCTTCTCGCATACAAAAAGGGAAGAATTATTCAACTATAGCACCAATATTTATTGCCCACAAAAAAGAACATTTAGAAATGTCATTTTAATGCAGAAGAATATTTTATACCAATGTTAAGAGTTACTGAATTGCATATTATATATATATATATATAAATATAAATTGCTAAAATCATTTCAAAACTTACATTAGAGGATAATTAGCTGCATACCAAAAAGTCGATTTTATTGAATCGCCATAAATTAAAAAGCTGACTCGACAAAATCTTCCATTTAGTTGAGCAGCACAGTTTGCAAAAAACAACATGCTTAAATTCATGTTGAAACAAATACTACTTTCCTTTTGGAACGGATTCCAATGCAAAAAATTACAGGTGGATAGATTTACTGTGCTATATCGACATTCTGATGAAATACATAGAGCATAGGAAGAGACAACATAGCAATGCATAATTCAAAAACACACATATTTTTAAGAGTAAAGAGCAGTTTAATGTGTTTAGGGAAGACAACACATACTTTGTTAAAACCATTTCCTTTAGGCCTAAGCCTTACAATCCAGCTAGTTTGTTTCACCAGGCATCACTTTAACCACGCACACACATCATATAAACATTTTAGTTCGTGACTAACATTAAGGGAAGGAATCAACCCAAAAGTAAACCAGATTGAGTATTGCTAAATGACAAGCTAACTCAACAAAATTTAGTTTTCAGTTACATTCCTTCACTCGGAATTTAAAATTAGCATTACTCTCTTCTCGCAAGCGAAAGAAGAGAAATTATCTAAATATAGCACCAATATTTATTGCTCAGAAAAAAGAACATTTAGAAATGTTATTTTAAAGCAGGACACGATACGTGATACAAATGACAAGAGTTACTGAATTGCATTTTGAAGAAAAATTGTTAAAATCATTTCAAAATTTACATTCGAGGATAAATTAGCTGCATACCAAAGAGACGATCTCATTGAATAGCTATTAAATAAAAAGCTGATTCAACAAAATGTTCCATTTTATTGTGCAGCGCTGTTGGCAAGAACAACATATTTAAATTGAAACGAATATTTTACTTTTGGAACGGATTCCAATGCAGAAACAGGACAGGTACATAGCTTTACAGTGCTACCGACATTCCGAGGAAATTTCTCCCTAGAGCACACATCCATTCACGTTCTACGGGTGTGAAATGAAAGAAAAAATAGCCATATGCGTTCGCGATTCGAGGTTGGTAAGGTAGCCGTTGGCGAGAAATTATTGCTTGGGGATTTTTAGTCGTTACGATAAGGAAATTTCTCAACCAATCACAAAAGGCTGACGATTTGATCTGCATGACCCGCAGGAGCTAGTGATCGGGTTGCCATGGTAGTTTCGATATCCCCCACCGAGAGCGCCACTATCTATGCAATATCCCATGTTGTTTAGTAGTTTAGCAGTGATCCCTCTGTATGCGTAGCTATTTACTCTGATTCATCCTCCAAAGGGACACCAATTCAACCAACCAAATACAAAAGTAAAAAAATGAAATAAGTGGAAACCGAAACTCAAAGTTGAGGACGTTATAATGGACTTTATTCCAGATTGTTCTAGAACTTTCTCCAGTATTTAGAGGCAACCCTACTTCGAATATTTTTCTTTAACTTACTCTTGTTTCGTTATTGGCTGTCTGGTTTGGTAAGCTTTAAAAAGTACCGACATCAATTATTTTGGCTGATCAACTGTTAACGACTTAAGTCGCGTGTTAATTATCAACTCTATCTTAAGCGACGAAGAGGACACGCCGGTTGTTATTTGGAATTTATTCAAAGTATTTTCTTGAGACTTGCCTTCTATTTATTTTGTGAACATAGAGGCCAATTTTTATGCTTTTGAAATTGCTCCCACAAATCCAAAAAAAGATTTTTTAGACATGAGCTCTATAAGTTGTAAAAAACAAACTTTTCAATCAAATGTTAGAAAGAAAAAACAAAGCGCAAATGTTAAAATTGGTTTCTGTTTTCTAAGTATGTTTCAAATGTTGCAATTAGTGCTAAAGCAATGAAATTGAACATGTTTTGTCTTAATTTTTGTTGATTCTGGTTTTCATTTTTACATAGCTTTTCGTTGAGTTTGTAACATCAACAGTTGCTCGACTCTTAATTATCGCATTTAATTTTCATTCCGATTGGTTTTACTAGTTAGAGTGAGTCAAAATTCTAAGTCAGTAAGCAACTATTTTAGAGTTCTAATAAAGTTAAATGAGTGAGAGACTTCGACCTCCCCGATTGGCTATGGCTCCAAATTTTGACAAAAGCCCAAAGTAACTTCGAAAGCAATTCTTTACTGAAGCGTTGAAGATTAATTGCATTTTATTTAATAATGTGTTTGGTTTTAGCAGTGCTAAAGCTATTTGATTTCAATGTCTTGATAAGTTAAATTATTTCATTTAGTGTGAAACCGCAATGTACTTGTGTATTTTCATCAGTCAGTCAATTGAAAGTTTGTTAAAATGGGTCTAAACATTCATTTCTTTTAGAAATGGGACGCAAAGGTTCAAATTTGGTTCTATTCTTCCAAGAAGGATTAAAGGACAACAAGTATATGAATCTGAAACATAGCAGTGCTGCTAGAAATGCATTCTCTCTAAACTTGCCACGTAAAAGTAGGAAGTT
This sequence comes from Meta bourneti, assembly GCA_933210815.1. Classification (NCBI taxonomy): domain Eukaryota; kingdom Metazoa; phylum Arthropoda; class Arachnida; order Araneae; family Tetragnathidae; genus Meta; species Meta bourneti. Next base: position 38,865,877 of record OW119926.1, on the reverse strand, counting down.
AAAAGCTGAACATCAGCATTTATTTAAGGTTGTATTAACATTTTTCTTTTTATGATTTTATGTAAATGTTATGTGAAGAGAAGTATAAAAAGTTGTAAAATGGTGAGGAACAAGTTTTGTTTAATGTACTGAGGTAAACTATTACCATTCTAAAAGGACATTTGTAATGATAATGTGTAATAAAAAAATTTATTTGCGCAGTCTGTGCTGCCAAAAAAGACCTAGGTAAACATTTACTGTACGGTCACCCTTGGCGACTTTTTCAAAATCTCGCCAAAAGTCGCCAAAATGGCGACTTCTTGCACGAGCGAGATTTAAAGAAAACAGCGTAGTGAAAAATGGGTAAAGATGTAGAATCCGAGACATGTTTGTAGCCAAATCAAGATGGCGTCCAAAGCCAGGATGTTCTTAAAAAAACCGCGGACTCTACGCGAACAACCTTTTGTATAGGGCAATAATAAATGAGGAATGCTCAAACAAGCAATAATAAGTAAAAAAAATTAAAATAACGGTCTAATTAATCCTGTGGATGTTCTTAAAAAAAACGGGGACTTTCCTACGCGAACCTTTTGTATAGGGCAATAATAAATGAGGAATGCACAAATAAGCAATAATAAGTAAAAAAAATTAATATAACGGTCTAATTAATCCTGTGGATGTTCTTAAAAAAACGCTGACTTTCGTACGCGAACAACCTTTTGTATAGGGCAATAATAAATGAGGAATGCACAAATAAGTAAAAAAAAATAACGGTCTAATTAATCCTGTGGATAGTCTTAAAAAACCGCGGACTTTCCTACGCGAACAACCTTTTGTATAGGGCAATAATAAATGAGGAATGCACAAATACTCAATAATAAGTAAAAAATATAATAACGGTGTAAATAATCCTGTGGATGTTCTTAAAAAAAAAACGCGGACTCTCCTACGCGAACAACCTTTTGTATAGGGTAATAATAAATGAGGAATACACAAATAAGCAATAATAAATAAAAATAAATAAAACTTACGGTCTAATTAATACTGTGGATGTTCTTAAAAAAAACGCGGACTTTCCTACGCGAACAACCTTTTGAATAGGGCAATAATAAATCAATCACCTTCAAGCTCTCCGGTTTTGCTAATATATTCCGTTGCGACCCGGTTAAGCGGTAACCAATTACAATCCTTCTAAAAAGCTAAGACATCAACTAACACAAAAAGAATTCAAATTTTAAAACGGTTACCAATCATAGAACGCAAAACATCGATATTTTGTTAAAAAATATGCGTTCATTAAAAAAAAAAAAAAGAAGCGCTCTTTCCTTCCGAAAAACCAACCTTTTCCAAGGTCCAATAGGGTTGCTGCAATTCCTTGTCGGGTCGGATGGGGTTGCCATATAAAATAATTTATCGCCAATGTGGAAAAAATCGCGCCAAGGGTGACCGTACAGTAAATCTGATCCAAGACCTAATAAGCTATGTCATGCTGTCCATGTCCAGACTAAAATGTTTATTTTTTCAATAGGATTGGTATGCTAGAAAGGGACGGCTGTACAAAGATTTTGAGGATTATACGCAAGCCAAGGGAGGTATGGAAGCTGCTCTCAGGAGATCGATGTTTTTTGAACGTGTTGAATCACCTGAGAAATCGGAAAGAGATAAATTGATTTACAGAATATTGGATGATCGCGAAGTTAAAGGTATTTATTCTATAATATCTAATTTTTATATTGGTGCCGTCGTGGCTTGGTGGGTATGCCCACTGCGCTAGCAACCTTCGAGTTGTAGGCGGCGCAGGTTTGATTCCTGTCAGGTGCATTCCTCCCTGGGTTTACTTCTCTCTTCCTGTGTCAGTAAAACTTTCATTATGTCTGTCTATTACTTGATATTGTATATCTTGTGTCTGGTAGCATGGCCATATTTGCCAGCTCTCTATAACATACAGTTAGCGCTTGTTTTTATGAACTTTGATTTTACGAATCCATGTTATTTTAGGAAATTTCGCCAAATCTTTTTAAAATCATAGAATAAAATAACTTTCAGAACTTGGCATTTTGTATTGTATTTCTCTTACCGGCTATTTTATTATTATGTGACCATTTTTCCTTAAAAATAATTATTCTTTTTTCATTTCACTTATCTGTTTTGACCTCAAACACAACCGAGAAGAATATATCACAATAATTAAATATAATAATAAAAGGTATATTTTAAAAACTAAGTAATTAAACAGTATCAGCAGAATTTTTTTTATCAAAATGATTAATTTAGTAATTTCAGACATGAAAAAAGGTTTTGGAAACTTCACAGAATCGGATCACTTGGATTTTCAAAGTGGAACTCGTTTAAAGATGATTAATTTCAAAATGAGTGTTCCTCAAAGTAATCCAGACTGAAGCAGCTTGCTAGATATGCTTAGAAATCATCAAAAATTATTGCTAAAAAGTCACTTGCAAAGCTGTCATCTATTTTTAGAAATTCGAAGGCCAAAAAATTACTTATGTGTTTATTGAGCACAAATTTAACTAGGGGAATTTTTTTGAAAAAGTAATTCATGTACTGGAATTTGTATGGCAAGAAAATTATTATAAAGTGATTATAATAATTGTATGTATTAAATTAAAGTGATTTTAAGATTCATTTGAGGAAAACCAAACTGATACTAAATAGGAAAACAATTTCAAAATGTCTCCTGGATACCACTGTGAAGAATTTGTTTTTATAAATATCAGGCAAGGCTGCAACATTCTTGAAATTTGTGTCTATTGTCAGTAATGAAAGTGAAAAATGTGTGGTACAACTTTGATATAAAGGCTTAGTGGCAAAAAAATCTACAGAACTGTTTTAAGTCAAATGGAACCAGGCTTTTTAATATGAATGTAGAAAGATCACATTTATTCTGCCAAACGAGTTGTTTAGGCATGGTGAAATTTATAAAAGGTAAATGATTTACGAAAATTAATAAGATTCAACTTGTCATAATCTTAAAGCAGGGGTTGCCTTTGTCTGCCAAAACTTGCTACTCAAAATGTGCCAAAAGTTTTGCTATAAAGAAATCTTAAAAATCAAAGCTGTACCAAATGTGTAATAGAACACATACCAACCATTACGATAAACAATACTCCCTCTGAAAATGGGAAAGTTATCACAGATTTTTATCAGCATGGCTAGTACGAGTTGTTTGAAGGTAAATAGTGAATGGTGAAAATCATTTGGTTTGTCTTGCCTTTATTTTTTTTTTATAATTTAGGAACAAAAAAGGCTGTCTATTTTTTGATTGACTTAACTTTTTCCTACTATGTCATCACCAGGGACTAGATTTTGTTGGCATGCCATCTTTTCAATAGTACTTGGCAATGCCCATACCTTTGGGAATTCTGTTTGCTACCTCCCGATTCTAGAAATGCGGTTATACTTTATCATTTTTAGGTCATTTATCAGAAGGCCTGAACCAATTTTTAGGACAAAAAATGACAATAAAAACTGGTTAACCAGAAATGTTACTAAAAGTACCTACAGATATATGAAAACATGTACTAATAGATGTTATTTCAGTGATATTTCACCACAACACACTATATCACATGAATGAGTTGCCTATTTAAATGGTCACTTCCGGTTAGTTTGTGAATTATAGTATTAATATATTGTCAGCTTATAAGTGAAACACAATGTATAAAACAGTTCTAAGAAAAAATGTAGGCAGAAAAATTCTACTCACTCAAGTGGGTTTCTCAAGAAATCTAACATTCTAGCAAAAAATAACTTAGTGTTAACTAGTCTTAGATCATCACATTCTGGTCCAGAAAAGCTCAAAACTTGTATCTTGCAATTTTGACTGTTTCACTTGTTAGCTGATAATATACAGATGTGTGCAAAACATTTTATTTGAAGATATTTTGCTCATTGAAATTAAAACAATAAAATTTTTAATGTAAGTTTTTCATTTTTAGGTCATTTTACAAGTCACTTTTATGTTTTGTTAGGTCAACAATCCTGGTCATCACACTTGCGGCAGATGCGGCTTCAATTAAGTCACAAAACCTCTTAGAAAACAAAATGTAGGAAAACTGAAAATAACTAGAATTTTATTTTTTTAAATTGTAAGAACCGAAACTAACTGGTTTAGTCTTAAATAACTGAAGAAGGTACAGCTTTGAGATAAAGACTTGTTGCAATGCTTTTGGTGTACCTTGGTTTATTTTTATGTTGCTAAAGAATTCCTAAAAAAAACAGTTATTGGATTAGAAAAAAGTAATTATAAAGTTAATAAATTTAAAATAGAGAATATCCACACAACTTATTTATTACTATTAGGTAAGTATTTACTTTAATGAAAAAAATTAACTTTTTCTGAAATATTGTTAAACTAGACTACAGCGTCCAAATTTTGTTACCAGCATCTCAGAATGGCAGATTTCTCCTGACTTTCCCCTACAGAACTTGGGCGAGAGAGGAATTGTGAACGACTTTCACGACTGACCACCTAGTGCGCTTTCTTTTCTTAGTGCATTTCCAATGCTGCTCAATGGAAGTTGGGGCGAATGGTTGCAAAGCTTTTGAATTGCCTCTTGGGTTTGTTACTTTACAATTACTGCTCTTTTCAACCCCACTTGATACTTCATACATGGAACCGTATGAGGATTTGATTAAAATTCATTTATGGAAGTCTACAATAGCAAATGCATACTCCATTTGTTTTACTTATTAGTATTTTAATGACTGATTTTGATAAGCACAAGTCATTTTTTAAAATGAAATACAAGATTTTGATAGTTTATTTCTAAAATTGTCAATGTGATTTCGTATAATCATTTATCTTAATTATCGTTCATAATATCCACATTTTAGTAAGAAAAATAATTGGACGTCAAGTGTTTACATTGTGAAACAAATCTAAATGACATATTTTCTATTTAAATAATACATAAACAAGCACATAGGGAGAACACTTATGTTTATTTGACCTGTGGTATTCAATAGACTCATTACGTTATGAGAAAAAGCTCTTATGCTTTTAAAATACTTTTTTATCTGAATGGAACTCCTGTCAATCCTTGTATTGAAGTTTATTGAAAATTGTACATGTAGGGAAAGTAAGTGATTGTTATTCTAATAGATGTTGTAAAGGTTTTTAATTCACTTTAAAAATCAGTTTTAGAATTCAATTATAGACGAGAAGATATAAAATGACTAAATTTCCTTATCAAGTGTACACCAGTACCATATGTACACCAGTCTCCAGTATATTTATCTAATTTTAGTATTCTTATAGCGCTCAAGTTTCCATTGGAGTTTAGAAAATCACTTCTTTTACGATAAAAAATGTATGTCGCAGAAAGATTACAAAATTTCTTTGAATGTTGACCGACAGATACATCGGTTCTTTTCGCATGTAGTTTTAAAGAGGATTGAAAAATCCTCTTTAAATGAAAATAATTTGGAGATCATGGTTCCACCTGAAGTGTTGAATGTTTGGGTGCAATCAAAACATAAAAATAAGTTATCTGAACAGTTCGAATAATTTTTGGCTAGTAAGAAAACATGGTCACATTCTACCTTTATGTTACGGTATGAAAAGTGGATGCTTTTATCTTAAAATAACGCCCTTACGGGCACATCTTATTTTGGTGTCTACGGGCATCAATCCTTAGATACCCAAGTGATCTTTCCTCCCTTTGTTTACTCTCGTCTACCCTTCTGCTTTTTCTTCCTCCCTCATTGTGTTGTCTGTCTTGTGTTTGTCGCAGCTTGATCAAATATGTTCCTTGCGCCATAAGACTCGAAACCAACCAACGTTAAAGTAACGTAAATGCGGCAATTTCGATGCTCAGTAAATTTAGACATTTAAAATTTTATATTTTTCAACACATATTCTTGTGCAAATAAGGTAAAAATCTACCAATGCAAAATTGGCAGTTTGTGAAATAAAATATTTAAAGTTCAAAATTTCAAATATGAATAGTGATTATCACCATTAGTCGCTAAAAACTGAGTCTAAATTTATTAAAACAGCTTGAGTATAGTTCTGCTATTGCAAATAAGTGGAATATCAACTAAGTAATATTTAGTACAGAAAGCAGTTGGTTTGATTTAATTCTATACAATCATTTCTTCTCTAAATTTAATTAGACTGACTGAAAGCAGGAAGATCTGAAATAGCGCTAACAATCTAAAATATTTTAAAAACCAAGTGGTGATAAGAAATAAAGGACTAGCCATTCCTTCATGAGCAGTGTTCTGATAAAGAAATGCTCCTTTGGTGAGAACCTCTGTGTGCCCCTAGAGTCAGATTGTTGTGGTACATTTTAAGTCAGTCTACCAATGATAAAGGAAGATAGATCATGTTATCTCAGGTGTTAACAAGAAAGAAAGCAATTACTATTGTGCGACACTTGCACAATCATTTTGTGTGAAATTTTCGAGAGCTTCCTACTTTCTATAGGAAGTAATAAATATATTGGACAAAGCATTAGAAACTTAAATTCATTCCTCCTATTTCTGAGAAAACCATAATAGCTTACTTCAGGTTATGAGTGTTCATTTAGGTTTCCAAAGTTTCAAATGCCAGAATAGTGTACGTATCTTTGATAACAAACCACATTTTATCACTCTTGAACAGGCCATCTTTGCATAAAAGAATTGCGAGAAACAGCAAAAAACTTTGAAAAGACACCATATAAAATCTTTTACTCCTTTCTAGATTTTAGCACAACCATTGTACTTGGTTAGTACTTTGCTAAAGATCTTTCGTATCAATCAGTTGCACAGTTTATAATAATTTTACATTTTCCTTGCGTTTTAACACAGATAGCGCAGATAATAATATTCTTGTCTTGCAAGATTTCTACTTTTAACTTTTGTTTAAATCTGGAGAGGAGTAAGCAAAAATAGATGCAATTCTTTTCGGATTTACTTCAAGTCATGACCTTTCGAGTGAAAATGATGGCTGGCCAAGACGAGTCTGGTTAATAATCTTTCTATTTGGATGGATGAGAATGTTAAAGCAATACTGAATCAGCAAGATGTCAATGGAATTGACTGAATCACATGATCAATCAATGATGTTGAGAATATTGAAAAGTTAAGAGTGAAGGCCTAGATAAACTGGGCTACCGTTATACTAAGACAATAGTTAACTCGGAGCACTTTTGTAGTGGTCCTGTACACAACCTACAAACAGGATCTGAATCGTTCAAATATTTTAAATTGTTAGAATTCCTAAAAGCCAGTCTTCTGTTTTCTCGCATATTTCAAATTAGCAACACCTTCCATTTAAATATAAAAGCAAATATATGATTAATTACAGTAACTTATACTATAATTATTTAATATGTTCATTTTAATCATAGATATATGTATCATATATCTGACATTCATAAAAATAAATTTGATTCACAAACGTTTCAAATTCATGTACAAAAATATTCATGAATTGTTTCATTAAGTATTGTGTACAAATTTTATTAAAACAGCTGTTTCTTTCCAATGGATTGTGTTCAGTTTAAATTTTTAAAGGAAGAAACCAATTCTCTAACCTAATTCTTATTGGCTAGCTGAAAATTACAGAAAAAAGTTACTTATAAATCAGGTGTTAAAGGTTATTGTTCATGAAAAGCATAATACACAAGTTTATGTTAGTTATAGATACTAATAGGTGCATTGTTGTATTGTCGTACAGCTTTTAAAAAGCTATTTTTGATGAGTGTATAATGGAAAATCATGTTCTGACTAAAGCAAATGAATACAGCCAAAGTTGTCTTGTGTAACAATTTCAGATACTGTGAATCACTTTAAGCATAATGTTGAATGAGAAACTGCTCCAAAAAATACCTTCTCGTTCTTGGCATGACAGATATCAGCAGTCCGACTTTCAGTTTCCCAAAGAGTTCACACAATGATCGACAGGGATGGGCCTCAAACAAAAGGACTGACCTTCTTAAGGACCAGTCACTGACAGCAGCACTTGCAATGGTCGCAAATGGCGATCGATGTCTGCGGTCACTTAAAAGGGGGCAAGATCTTAAGTACAGCATCTGTACCGAGCCACTGTAGGAAGGAAAATTTTCATGGTACAACTGTTGTACTGTCCGTAGTCTAAAGATTAAAGAAGTTTGTCCAAGTTTCATAATTCATCAGTTTTAAATCTAATGTAGCCAGGCAATGTAATATAAATGTTATAAAAAATCATTAATTCTAGCAAACTAGAACTTTATAGGCATGTTAAAATAAAAGAATGATTTACAAAAATTAATAGGAAATTCAAATAATCGCAAGGTTGCCATGATTTTAATAAGTCAGGGTGGCCTTTGCCTGCCATAACTCGCTACTAAAAGCATGCCAAAAGCATTACCACAAGTCTTTACATCTAAGCTATACCCAGAAGAATGATTATTTATCATAAAATGTTATCCAAAAAATTGCACTCTTTGAAAACAATACTTAAAGTGTAGAAAAGGTTCCTTGTTTGAATCCAGAATTAAAGCATGGATATTTTTCCGTCTAGAGTGAGGGGTAATGTGATTGAGATTATTTATTCAAATTTTTGTATTTCTGTATGCCTTTTATCCTTTGCCTAAAACTCAGTAAGTCAGATTCCTATAGTTTAATTTTTGATGTCCTTAGTAAGCTAGATCATAGTAATTGGCATGCATGAATTTATATTGATCTTATCTCATTTAATTTTTGATGACATTTGTTTTGTTAATCAATTGATAAAAGCATCTGTTTCACAGAAAAGAAAAATATGAAGGCTTATTATATGAAAGACTTCACAATATCTTCAGTTGAATCAGGCTATGGAAGTCTGTTTGATAGTTCTGGTGACTGTATTGAAGATAGTGATTCTGAACATGATTTAGTAGTTGAATCTACTGTTTCAAGTTCTCATCTGCTGGAAGTATGTCAAGATACATGTGCTGCTACTGCTTGTAGTAAATTCAAAGTTATGTCATTAAGCTATGAAAATGCATCTGATAATTTCTGCAGTGAGAAAATTTCTAATGGCAAAAATGGTTTAGCATATAGTATGAGGGATTGTCCGTTTAGTTTGTTAGAACAAATGGAATGCCTCAACCAAGTTTCAAAAGTGTCTGAAGAATCCCAAATCTCAGAAATTTCATTTACAGATGAAGATTTAGATTATATTAACGAATTGATTCAGCAAGAATCTTATTGTCCTGATTCTTATCAAGAAAATAATATTACAAAAGACCTAATAGAAAAGAGTTGGAGCGAAGATTTAGAAAAAATGTATCTGTATTTGGACAACCTTAAGGCATTACCAGATTTAAATCAAGACATAGAGATGGTGCAAGATAATGGTATGTATGTAATTTCATTCAATGTATATTCATTTGAAAACTTATTCAAGTTTTATATTCGAATTTCTAACTGGATTTAATTTCATTTATGTGGCTTAGATTAATTGGTAGCTATTATATTTTCTTACAATTCTTAATATTTTTTAATGTATATAACTTAGATATTTTTAATGTATCTTATTATTTTTAATGTATTTAATAATACATGTATTATTTTTATATAGAGAGAATGCCAGTATAATTATACTGAGAAGGCAATATATCCAGTACTTTGCTTATTATGTTTATGTATTAGTTCAAGTTTGTTGCAGTGAAGGTGTTTGGTTTTAATATTTTTAAGATTCTAATTGTAGCGTTAGCCCTTTTCTTTAGAGGGCATGTCATACTCCCTTTATCAAGAGGGAGTAGACTAAAGGGGAGATTAAAATCTGACTCTGGCGTGCTAGGTCGATTATCTGAGGGGCGTTCTCAAATCCTCCTGGGCTGGTGAGATACACCTACCAACAAGCATCTCTCAGTCAGCCGCTGATTATCTTCAAGAAATGAAGGTTAAAATGGAGAAAGCTTCAGAATGTGCATCTTTGACTTCTGCTCACAAACAAAAAACATGGTGATTATTTTAACAAACGTTCATCTGTGCGAAATTTCACAATAGGAGAGCAAGTTGTCCTGATTCCTGATTCAAACAAGATTTACGCAGATGGATTGGTCCTGGAGAAATCATGCAGCACTTCCCTCCTCATTCTTACAAGTGAAACTATGAGATGAAACTGTAAGGGGCATGTTCATGTGATCAAGATACGAAAATATCTTCGTTCCCTTGCAGTTGGAGTTATCTTCGAAGAAGAGCAGGAATTCGGAAAAATCCACCCCACTCCTAGTTTGTCAAGAAATGAACCAGAGATGATTGTAAAAGCTAACTTGAGTCATCTGAAGAAATCAGATGAAGAACAGCTAATGGAGTTGATTTGCAGGCATCGAGCACTCTTTACTGATAATGTGAAGGTGGGTGCACACAGCATTCACTTAAAACCAAATACCGAAAGGAACAAGCCATTTGTTTACCGTATTCCGGAAGCACTGAAAGGTAAAGTAGATGAGCAGATAGAACTTTTTTATCTCGATCTAATTGAAGAAAGTGATGCCGAAATTGCTTATCCAATTGTTTGTGTTTACAAGAAAGATGGCAGCATGCATCTTTGCGTAGACTATAGAGCCCTCAACTCAGTCACGGTTTCCGATGCTTTTCCAATGGAAGATGCCACTGAGTTAATCCAGTCCATTGGTAGAGCCAATGTCATCTCTACTCTAGATCTCCTGAAGGGATACTGGGTCATCCCTATGGCTGAAGATAGCAAGGATTTTACATCATTCAAGACACATCAAAAACTATCGCTTCAAAGTGATGAGTTTTGGTCGGAAGAATGTGTGCAACCTTTCAACGTGTAACGAATAAGGTTTTGTCGCCTTATAGAGATTTTTCACGGGCTTACATCGATGATTTAGCCATCTTTTTAAGGGATTGGAATGAACATCTAATTCATTTTGATACAATTCTTACGAAACTTGAAGAACTAGTAAATCTCAAAAGTGGTCTTTTGTGAAATCGGAAATTAAATTTCTGGGACATATCATTGGGTCTGGAAAACGTCAGCCCGATCCTGAGAAAACTAAATTGAAAATTTATCCAAATTTATCAATATTATATTATTTATACATTTTCTCCCAAAAGTGTTAGTACACTTACGAATTTCAATGAAATACTGCTCTATCCTTTAATAAAAATTAATATTTCAGAATGGGAATTTTTTTAATAACATCTATAACTTGTTCTTAACAAAACTACATAAAATATTTTAAAAACATAGTAAAACTTTTTTTTTTGCAAAATCAATAATCAAAAAGTAACAAAAAAATTACCTCACAAAAGTCTTCGTACACTTTTAAAAAATCTCTACATATTAGTAAATATTGTAATATTTCGGTAAATTAGTACTTAGTATGCTATCCTATAGCATCCATAGCAGCTTTTAAACGTCTGGGAATAGAGTTCACTATTTTTTTGTAATTTCTGCATCAATGTTCCTCCATTCTTCAATCATTACTGTTTTTAGTTCGCTTTTCGTTCTAATGTCGTGTCTTCGTACTCTAACCTCCAGTTCTCTCCAAATGTGTTCTATTGGGTTTAAATCCGGCGACTGAGGTGGTGTTTTCAGAACTTGTGGACAATTATAAAGACACCAGAGGCGAACATTGAGAGCCGTGTGCTTAGGATCGTTATCGTGATAAAAAACAAAGTTGTTTCCAATACCCAAATTTTGGGCTGATAATTTTAAATTGTCTTTTAAAATATTTAAATGAAGAGCATGATTCATTATGCCATCAATAAATACCAAATTACCTAGTCCTGATGCTGACATGCACCCCCACACAAGGACACCTCCACCGCCATGCTTTACTGTTCCAACTAAGTTCTTGGGATTAAGTTCCTCATTTTTTTCTTATCCAATCCGTTTTGGGCTTATTTATCATTGATTTTGTGAAGGAAAGCCGAAGCTTTCTATTTTTCGCACTTGCAAAAAATTTTCTACGGGCAGAACGCCCATTTAATCCAGCTGATCTGAGCACTCATCAAACAGTTTCAGATGAAATTGAAGTAGAAAATTTTTCAGTAAATTCTGTAGAAATTTTTACAGCACTCAAACATGGATTTTTCACAAATTTTCTAACTATAAATCTGATCACGTTGAGTTAACTTAGCTGGACGACCTTTCCTTACCTTGTTTTCGATCCAATTTTCTTCCTTAAAACTTTTTATCACATACTGCACTGTAGAATGAAATAAATGTACTAATTTAGATATTCCGAACTGATTTACCACTACTATGATGAAAAATAATCAATTTTTGAATGCTGTTCGTTGTTTCCTTACGACTACGAGCCATTTTTAAATAATAAATATAATATTACGAAGTAAGCAGGCAAATATTAAAGCCAAACGATTTTTTAAATGTCACCACAATGCAAAAATAAAAAAAGCGATAAACGATAATTTTATTTATGAATTTATCCGAAAATATTTTGGTGTACAATTACTTTTGTGATGTGTTCTTTCTCTACCTCCTTGCATTTTCATTTTTATAAAAAGAAAATGAATCGATATTTTTTTAAAGAATTTTAGGTTTTATTCAGAATCACATGGAGATATGAAAAAATATTGGACTTTATATTTGAATTCAATTCCAGGCTACAGCGCTTTTTTTACAAATTTTTAAAGTGTACAAACACTTTTGGGAGCCACTGTATATATATTACTAAGAAAAATTTGCAAAGTGTGCTAGGACTTTGCAACTACTATCGTGAGTACATTCCAAATTATTACGAACTTGTGTATCATTTGACGGAACTTACGAAAAAGAGTTCCTGATTGTATTCCATAGACTCAGGAGCATGATGCCACCTTTAGTGTTTTGAAGAGAGCTTTGATCGAGACTTCCTCTTTATATTCTCCGTTTCCTGGTAAACCTTCCATCATTTATTCCGATGCATCTCAAATTGGTGCAGCTGCTTGCCTTTCGCAAAAGTTTGGTGGTTAAGATTTATCCAATTGCTTATGCCAGTCAGAAGCTGACCACTGCACAGCTGGCCTGGTCTATGATTGAACGCGAGGCATTTTCAATCGTTTGGAGCTTGAAAAAATTTGAAGTTTGGAACAGAAATAGAGTTCTACACTGATCATAACCCTTTACCCTACTTAACTAAAAGTGCTCCTCAATCTACGAGATTGCAAAGGTGGGCTTTTGCACTACAAAAGTATAATATTGTTATAAAACACTAGCAGTACCCGCACGTCATTGCCAGTGACATAATTCTTGTTATGTCCCCTGATTCTGAAAACATTAAAAAGAAAAACAATAATTTTAAGAATGAGTCCTACCATCACCCCGACATGACACAGGCATGTCGCCTCATTCCTTCCACCTCACTGATTATTTCTTAGAGAGCTTCATGATACATTATGTTCAGTGTTCTTCCATTTGGAGCTAGGATGTAAAGATTCTCGGCTTTTTCAACTCTTGAACAACCCACATACAGTTGACTTTGGAAGAAACAGTTTAATGAGATCGAGTCCTACAACTTTCAGCGATGGCCCTTGTGCCTTGTTGATGTTCATGGCGAAACTTAAACGGACAGGGAACTGAAGTCGTTTAAATTGGAATGGGAGATCCGAAGGGATGATTGGGATCCTAGGAATGAATACGTCTTTCGCCTGCGGCATGTCCAGTCATGATGGCTTCAATAATATTCAGCATAAATTTCTTGATAGTCTTGTTCCATTGCAGAGTGAAGGTGGATGCAGATTTCTGAGAAGCATAATTAGTGCCCCAATCTTCAGCTCTAATATGTGCGAGGGTACTCCAGATGGCTCCAATGTGTTCAAAAACTGTTGTGTAGTTCACAGCCTCATCTGTGTCACATGTAGTGTCGCTAGATTTGTAAATTTGAACACTACTGGGCAATTCTTGTAAGTTGCTTATTGATGACATTGACATTTTCGTTTCTTGGGGCAAGAATTGCTCTTTGGCACAGCCATGCGTGATCAGTAAAGTGCTGCGCCACGTTTGTAAACAGCCTCTTTCAGCTCTCATTGAGTTTTCACAATGCTTTGCATTGTTATATATCCATCTTGATTATCCAAAGTAACGGCACCATTTCTAAGTTGAAGTAGGTTATCTGCAAATTGCTGGGCAGAGGGATCACAGTTGACATGAACTCGCATGTTTGTCGATAGTACAAATCTATGAATCCATTCCAAATGTAATTCAAGGAGGCCTGCATTTCATCCGCCCTGGTTCCACGGGGAATAACCGGAAGTGTGTCGAAAATCGCCAGCCAACACCATAGTGATGCCTCCCATTCTGTCATTGTTACATCTGATGTCTTTCAACATATCAAGTGCGGCTTTGTGGAACATAGTACATTCAATGAAATTTTACTAGACAATGAGCTTGCAATCCTGTAGAACCTTTGCCTTTCTTGAAATGTTACATGTAGAAGTTTCCACGTTTGCCAGATTTAAGAGTAACTTGAAAGCCATCCTGTCAATAGAGTTGCGGCAATGCCTGATGAAGCAACAGCCAGGGCAATCTCGTTTCTCTGCCGCACTTTAGCCAAAAGAAGATTGATGAGAAGTCTTCCCTGTACCGCCAGGAGCATCCAAAAGAATATGCGCCTATCAAAAACTGATCTTGTAATCTTGTCAAATGCTTCCTTTTGATCTTTGACCATTTTTGGCTCATTCTCCTCTATGTATGTTGCAAGTACTTTCGCATCATAGTTTCTTTCCATAAGTTCTTCACTTGGTAGGACTGAATCAGTTTTGATTGGGTTGCGGTAGTCCAAAGCTTTTTAGGTCCTATCCACCCAACAATATAATCTTATCCTCACTGTAATCCATATTCTGCTGCTGTACACGTGCTTGGTGCTAGTATGTCTTCAGACAGGTTCTCCTTGTGGATTACGTAAAATCTTTGGCGATCGAGATGCAGCTTCTTCTTCCAATGCTTTGTTCCAGTGTTCATCGTTCTCCAGAAGTCCTCTAAGCTAGCAAGCCTCTTTGTAAGTTCCACAGACCCTTCCTTCAAATGTTCTAAAATCTATAAACGACATCAGGCCTCGGTATTTCATGCAGCAAGAGTTGCAGGTGAAAGCATTCGGAATTGGTCGGATGAACTACACACGGCCCAATGCATCGCTAGACCTTATTCCTGCTTGTTCTGGTACAACTTGTCCTTGTCTTCGACTGTTCCATGTCTTGTTTCCGTTGTTCTAAGTGTAGTACTTTGGTAATTGGTTGTACAATAGGGTGCGTGCAAACTCACCTTGGGTGCAAAGTCTGAAGAACGATATCAGTGTTTCTTGACTTTCTGGGGTGGATTCAGCTTCTTTGATTTCTTTCTCTGTTATCGTGCTGTTTTGTTTGAAAGTGTTTCTTTTTTTTGTGAGGCTGGGGCATCTTTAAATTTAACTCAACCAAAATAATGTAGTTATTTGCCTGAAATGAAAATGAGATTAAAATTACAGAAATTATACAAATTCAAAAGTAAGTTATGAAATAACCCTACTGAAATAAAAATGTGATTGAATTTTTAAATATAACGCTATACTTTTAAAAAGTCTTGTTATGTCACCTCACTGATTCCAACAACCTAAATGAATCACGATGTCAGCGAAATCAAAACGAAATTAAACAGTAATAAACACTGTTACTTCATTTCATGTAATTTATTAACACAAACGTTATATTATTTGCGAAAAATACCCAAACAAAAGTTTAATGTAATTAGGGTTAATAATTTGTACTCACGATTGATAATCGTCCACCTCTACCTGAATGTTTTCAAAACAGTCTGGATCCCTTTCACACTGTTGCCATTCTTAGGAAACCAAATAATACAAAAATATGCCAATAAATTAATTATAAAATATTTTAGATTAAATTTTAAAATTCGGGCTTTGAGGATATTCAGTCACCTTTAGCACTACCTGTGCCGAATTTCATGGCTGTAAGTGCTATAGATTCGTCCGGACACTGCACACAGACAGACACTTCCTTTTATAATAGAGGTTACCCTGGTGCAAAAATGCATGATGCTGACGCACTCTCATGCTTATTGCAAAAAGTAACTATTTTAATTATAATTTTGGATAATGTGAAAAATAATTTCATTTTGTGATGATCATTTTTCAGTTATATGTTTAGTTACCTAGAATAGTGTTCTGAACTTTTTGTGTTCTAAAATGTGTTTAAATTGTTCATAAGTCATTATATTATAATTTATGAAATGTGAGTTTTTAAAATTGATATAATTTCATAGCCACAGTAATTTCTTGTATTGGGTCGGTGCAAATGAAATGTCCGGAAAATAACCATCATATTTCGATGGCGATAATTGAAAAATAGATAAAAACCTGACCTACTCGAAATAATCTCCCTCTGAATTGACATACCGTTGCCACTTATCTGACTAGGCCATGATCCCAGAATGAAAAAAGTCTTGTGGCTGGGATGCATAGAAGTCATCAACTGCACGGTGAACCTCCTTATCTTGGGTGAATCGTTTGCCAGACACAGAAAGCGATCCAGGTGACAAAACATGAAAATCTAGGTGACAGGTGACAAGTCGGGAATAGAGGGATGAAAAATCGCTTCATAGCCCAACTCACGTAGTGTCAGCATCGTCCATTGTGCGACATTAGAAAGTGCGTTATCTTGCAAGAAGAGAACGCCATGCCTGTTTATCAAAGCCGGTTGTTTCACCATCCATTTCTGGTGCATCTGTCGTAATTCATCACAATATCGTTCTGAAGTGATGGTTTGGCCACTTGGCAGGAAACTGCGATGAATTATTCCAGCTGTAGACCACCTTCCTGGGATGTTTCCGATTGTCATAAAGGACTCTTGTCGCAGGTAACAATTCGTTGCAATAGAGGTTCTCTTTCATTCCTGGAAAGGAGTGATGCAGACTTCCAAACGTCTCATCTTGTTGGCAATTGTCAATTCATGAGGCACCCAAGAATCCATCTTTTTGACCTTACCCAGTGCAGCCAGACGGCGAACAATTATAGTGTGGTGGACACCTAGCTCTTCCGCTATCTCGCAACATATTTTCTGCAGTTCAGCTTCAACCACACTTAGCAGAACCAGAAACTGTAACTTCTAGGTGACCACATGGTTTGTTTTCAAGTCCATATCGCAACTTCGCAAATCATCGCTGAATGGTTCGTACATTGGCTGTATTCTCCCCGAATGCTGTGTTAATGTTTCGAGCAACAACTGCAGCAGAATGTCCCAGTTTAAATTCGTAAATGAAGATGACTCAAATCTGAGTTTTCCTTGTCGAATTTGGAAGCACCTTGCGCCCAAATAAATTTAATCTGGAACTTGTACTTCACACGCATGATGGCTATTTATAGTAGCTCTGACGCAAGATGCCAGAAGCTTGTAGGTAATTACTTTTAGCTGTATGGGGGTCATTCCCAAAACTATTTCTCATTGGACATTTCATTTGCACTGACCCAATAGTACATTTATTTTAGATTTCTATAATCAGTGTGCATTATTTGTTTATCTCTATTGGTATATCGTACATGAAGGTTGATGCTAATTTTGTGTTTGGAGTAATATTTGAGTAGTGTATGAGCACTATTATATATGTATTGATATGATTGTGTATTTTAATTTCAACATTTTTACACAATTCGTTGTGGGATTGTCAGATTGAGTATCATAGGTGATACGTCAATCTTGCATGGGTGGTGTAGCGTTAACTCTTCTCTCTAAAGGGTACGCCATACTCCTTTTATCAAGAGGGAATAAACTAAAGAGTCTGACTCCTGCGTGCTAGGTTGGTTGTCTTAGGGGCGTGTAATCCTTGTTGCTATAATTTCGTGTAATCTGTTTTGTTGTAATAAAGTTTTTTTGTTGAGTACAAAAGTATTTTGGTGTGCTGGATCCTTGAGATACGTAACCCTGTCACTACACTAATAAAGCTGTAGTTTTAAGACTCAAACATTAAAGGTAATTGAATTAAATGACTTTCCAATTTATAAACATCCTAAAGTAGCAGTTGCTAACTATTTTTTTCCTAAAAAAGTAAATTAACCAACCAAATTTAATTTATAAGTACAGTGTAACTCTGGTAAGAAGGTAGATGTCCTTGGAGAAGTGCATTTGCATAAAGGTAGTTAAGCTTGCTGTGGAAAAGGTCTCATACTCAAAATCATGTATGGTGACTACATAGATGATTATTCGTTTCATCTACTCATAATCACTGCTACTGCTTCCAGCATCGAATGATAAGCTCTTGTGGCAAATAAAATATGCCAAACATTAATTGTGGAAATGAATTGTTTAAATTTAACTCGTTCAAAACCATTTATTCCAACTCCTGTTATTGAAAGATAAGGTTGTAAATGCCAATGATGTATTTCCATGGACTAATATTTTCTCTTAGTGAATATTTATCAATAACATTGTTTTTCACTCAGGATCATATAACTTACTCTTTAATTGTAATTAGTAAATTATAAAAGTGTTTTAACGAAATTATTGTTTTATTGTTACTTTCAAACTACTTGGACTTTATTCTAATAATTTACTTGGACTTTATACTAATAATTTTTTTATTAATTGAATTAACCTTAAAATAAAACAAATACTAAAAAACAGATTCAAATACTGGAAGCACTTTAAATTTAATTTTTAAGAGCAATGATAAAGTATCATACATTAACTCGCTAATGAAAACTATTGATTGATGTAAAAAGTTTTCATACTTTTGTTTGTCATGTACTGATAATCTTATTTTCTCTTTGTAGGTGCAGAGGAGATAACTGAGTTCAAAGTATATGAATTAATGAAGACTGTTGGTTTGGATGATGTAGTTCAATTGGTATTTAAATCTAAGGTGTGTACGAGACATTATCTAACTAGCAGAATTACACATCCTTAGTTGGTTTGAATTGGTTAACTGTAGATTGAGAAAAAGTGACCAGAATAATCGATTTTCTTATTTGTAGAAAAATGCCAACATTTGTCAGGAAAAGAATTTTTTAAACTCCTTTTTGACATTTTTATAATTTCTACAACTTTGGAAGCAAATCATACAGGCATTCATGTAATGCATTTCGCATACATCACACCTCTTTTGTATGACAAAACTGATAGGTGACTACAAAACTAGATTTTGTATTGACAGGGGTATGACTATCTTAAGTTCGTTTCCTGTAAAATTCATAAAAATGATGAATCTGCGGCGAATACAGGCTGTTCAGACATTTTTTGAACGATTTTAATGGACTGAAGATCAATTTTTTACATGAAATTTTTGTGTTTAAATGTTTCATTTGATAGAGCCCTTATTGTTAACTATCTTTCTACACTTTAATTTCCATGATAATAATGACTTGTTGTATCGACAGGTATTTTGTCCCATTCTTGTTGCACACTTTTCCAAAGTCCTTGAATGGTTTTCGGCCGACGTTTCAATAATGCCCTTTTTAAAAGTCCATGGGTGAGGCATCTGGAGATTTAGCAGGAATATCAGTAAAGGGTATGACTTGATACCAATTTCTTGTTCCATTTTTTCAAAGAATTTAATAGTCGATTTAGATGTGTGGCTGCTTGCTTTATCCTGATGCAATTCTACTGATTGTTGGCACTGGGTTAAGACGGTATTTCTTTTTTCAATATTGGGGATAAAATATGGTCTTGATTGTAGGAGTTGATTTTTACATTTTTTCCAACTCTCTTTACTTTTAATTTTTTATTATATGCAAAACCGGCAACAATCATAAATCCCTTTAAGAAAATTTCTTTAGATTCTTTGAACCCTGTTTAAAGATTTTTTTCTCTTTTATGATAATAAATTGTTCTTTTTTATTGCAGTCATTTAAGTACACTCATGCCTCGTCTATTGTCGCAATATTTTTCCATCTTTCTCCGGCTAAATGCTTCTCGTACAGAATTCTGCAATATGCCGTGGAGATAGACGATGAACATTGTATTTTTTGGCCTTTTTAAAATTCAAATCACTGTTAATTATTTTATTTACAGTTGAAACTGAACATTTTAATGACTTTGCAATAGTCCTTTGACTTGGTGGATTCTCTTTTAAAATTAAAGATCTTACATTACAAATATTCCCAGAAATTCTTTTCTTTTTTGAAACGTATTTGGAAGTATTTTTGTGCTTTTACATTTTTTCCTTTCTCATTAATATTACTTATCGTACCTTTAGATATCGAAAAACCATGACTTTTACAGTGTTTTTAAATAATTGAATAAGCATAATTCTCTTTGGAAAGAGTGGAAACATAGCCTTCCATCCATTGCTTATTTTAAAGTGCCATTTTGAAAGTAAACAAAACTCTGAGATAGCAGGCGATAAGTTATGCTTTAACTATTTAACTGCTACAAAAATAAAAATTTTTCGCAGGCATACAATTTTTTTTTTCAGCTTATCAAAATCGTTCAAAAAATGTCCAAATAGCCCTCTGTACTCTAGTACTCGTAGTGTTCTTACCAATTATTTTTGATTTGTGCCACTCTTGCATCAGGCATGTGTCATTTTTTGAATTTCATCTTTAATGAAAGGATGACAGATTAATTTGATAAGATAGCCATGATTAATTTTTTCAAGCGAATACATTTTTTTCTTGAAAATTCCATTTAATGGCACATGAAATAAAAGAAATTGTTTTAAAATTGAACGTTTTCGTTACAGACAAAGCAAAGGTAACTTATCATTTTTCAAAAAAATTGTCATGGTTGGTCAATTTGACAATGTTTCTCCCTAAGAAAGTCACTTTCAACATAAGTTGCTTAAGTATAGCCTCAACTTGCAAAGTAGGCAACCTTTACCTTTTGTCAGTTTGACAAAGAATTTTTAATATTTCAAAAATCCTGGTTCAGAGTTTTTCCTAGCATTAATATTCTTTCAATATCGGCAAAATTCCATTTAAAATTTACCTTCGGGGGCACACCTTTAGGCGTGTACAGGCATCAACACTGAGGCACTCAAGTGATCTTTCCTCCCTTTCATTTTTACCCTTGCCAACCCTTCTGCCTTTTTGCTTTTTCTTCCTCCCTCATTGTGTTGTCTGTCTTGTGTTTGTCGCAGCTTGATCAAATATGTTCCTTGCGCCATAAGACTCAAAACCAACCAACATTAAAGTAACGTAAATGCGGCAATTTCGATGCTCAATAAATTTAGACATTTAAAATTTTATGTTCTTCAACACATACTCTTGTGCAAATCGGGTAAAAATCAACCAATGCAAAATTGGCATATATATGGTCCTTGCATCATAAAACCCCAAAACAACCATCCATTTAAAATTTGCTTTACTCTAACTTGTATGCAGTGTCTAATCAAATCTTTTGTGTTTGTTGTGTGATGAATAGAAACCACAATTTATTAAAGAAAATAAACAATTAAATTTACAACCACGGAATTTAGTGAAATACTAAAGCAAAGTCGGCTGGAAAAAGTTCTAAAGATATACATTCCTGATTCTTTTCTATGTTGTAATCTCGCATAGTTGCCCCAACTTGCAACTAAAAATAAAACAAAATTTAAAAGTGCAAAATTGATTCTGAGTGAGAGTTTCCATTTTGTTGAGTTGGCCAAGTATGGCCCTTGCACCATAAAACCCCAAAACCAACCAACCATTTTGTTGAGCATGGACTACACTTCAAAGCAATGTTTTCAATTTAGAGATTCGTTTTGAATGACACATGTTTAGAATGAAAATGATTGTGTTACTTGCTTATTGAGTGCAGAATTCAATAAAACCAAGTAATTTTATTTGAAACATGGAAAAGAAATGAGAGTTTTAATGAGTTAAATCGATTTGTAAAGGAAATTACCCTCCAATTCAATTTCTAACCTCTAGTGTGAAATTGAATGTTTTATTCTCTTTATATCATCTGTCCTAAATATTCAGAAATAGCTTCATAAAGAAAAATGAAGCATTAGAGTTTAAATTCTGTACATATTTTTGAAAAACAATTGCTTTTCCAGCTGTACTGGTTAAACAATCCAAGTAAAATTGTAATGCTTAATTTATATCCTATTTTTAAAACATCAAAATTAAGGTTGATTTAAGTATGGGTATTCAGATGTTTTTAGCATGAAACTTGCCTGAAAATGTTGTCAAAGGAAATTAAAATAGTGCATTAAATTTCTCTAGGCTAATATGTTATAAAATATTGAACATTTTATGAAATTAAAGAAATTCTGTGATATTTGTACAAACAGACATTAAATGGGAAGACAGACACTGGTGCAGTGAAGTTCAGTCACTAATTACTGTGTAATCACAGTATGCAAAGTTTCAAGAAAATATATCCAGCCGTTTAGATATAGTGTGGGCACACACACACATATAGACAACACGTAAAGCACAACACGTTACCTTTTATAGTACTATATCCCAAAACAGATAAATAACTTGAAATGGGGTGAAAATATTCAATGCACAAACACTCTGTATTTATATAGATTTGAAATATTAACCTTGTATTTCAGTGGAAGAAAATTTCCTCTTCTGTTGAGCATCATGATTCTAGTGAGTATTTCTTTTTCTCTACCTATATATGTAGCAAATATCACTGTTTCAACTTGAAAGTATACCACTGTAAAAGCTGACAAATTAAGATTGTTTTCTTAGTTTAGTCTTAGTTTCTAGATTTTTTTGTTTATTTAGTTTGAGTAATTTAAACTAATTTAATTTTGAAAAACAAGCACTGCCTTCTCATTATATATTTCATAAGAATTATGAATATTTTTTGTATGGTGAGAAATAAATTTTTCACAATTCAGGAATATTTTTTATATTAAACAAAATTTGAAAATGTTTTTAGTATTAAAAATAATTCTAGTTTGCTAATCATAAATTGTAAAAAATATTAGCTTCAAAATTAAGGAAATTTGTTTTATGACGTATGTGAGGCAAAAAAGTTGTATGCACTGTTCTAAAGCTCATTTATAATTTAATTCATTCGCTAAATAGCTGCTCTGTTGCATCAATAACTTAAGATTTATCCAAGTTGTCAAGACAACTGCTTCAAAATATAGCATACATTAGTAGTAGGTACCCCGCTTTAACGTAATAAAACTTCGAAAGATAGCATACATTGGACTTTTTCATGGATTCATGGAGATGTTCAGGTCATCAGACTTGCTTTATTTTGCCTATCTTGTACTCAGTCATGGATTTCTTGAGTTCATAACTGAAAACAAAGCACAACTTTGCAAGATATCAATATCTTGCAAAGTTGCGCTTTGTTTTTAGTTATAGTAAGATTTAATGCTTAAGCTTTAATCTTTGTATGGTCAGACATGACTTTTGTAATTTTTTAAAATGAGTAGCATTAATATATCTTATGAAAAAGACTGAAAATTTACTAGAAGTATCCTCAAATGGGATAACATTTTTATATAAACTTCCCAAAACATACAGAATCAAATGTTTTTTATTCATTTACTAGGTCCTAAGGAAACATAATTTATTAAATTTTAGAAACCTGAGATGTGCTCCATTAACTTTATCCTTTGGTAGGAAAAATAAATATCAGAAAATAAGTGTATGAAAAAATAAACTGAAATTTGAAAATGCTTGCATCTAGTTGAAAATTATGTGTAAGGAGACTAGGAATTGGGTATACATTGTCTGATTATCTCAATATTTTATCCCAAAGCAAAATATGTTCCAGCATTCCTTGGGGAGTTGGGTAGGAAAGTTCCAAGAAATTGCTTTACAAACTTTTGTCCACAAAAAAATGCATCCAGGTTCTCATTTTCTGATCTCAGTATTTTGTCCGAAACTGCTTTAAAAACTCCCATCCCTAAACTCATCCACATCTTGACAAAGGAACGCTAATGAGCTTCCTGCTGGACAGCACAGATGTTCAGAGGAGAAAAATCCAACAATTTTGTTTTCTGGACGCAATTAAGATGAGAATGAAATGAATGGGACAGATTGAAAGGTTGGCCTTCCCCATATTAGTCTAAAGTTGATAAACGAAATGAGAAAGAAACCAAGATTTTTTTTGATGAAACTGGGCTTCCCAGAGTCCTTTAAACTAAGCAATTACTAAGACTAAAAGGATGGTATCCCCATAAAAAGTATAATCTAAGTGTATTTTTTGTCAATCACAATACAATATGGCAAAGAACCTATTCTAATTTTTTTCATTTGAATAAATATATACTTTTGGTGGTTCATTATTTCAGTAAACAATGCTTTTAATGCAGTAATAAAATAACCATAACAGTTTTGCAATTGGTAGAAAGTTAATTTTACCTTATTCTATTAAAAGAGTGGGATTTACTAAAATCAATTATTTTCTTCATGTAATAAGACAAATTTGTCTTTATTTTTGTCACAAACGATTATATAAGTTATCTCAGCAAACTCTCAAAGGTAAAATTAATATTATTTGTGTGTTTAAAGTTACTTTAATCTTTGCCAAATTTTTGGAGATGTTGATATCCTATGATAATACAGAAATTAACTTCAAGTCAAAGTATACACATGTATATTATGATGCTGCTTTTTGTAGTTGATTTAAAGTAAAACTAATTTTTAAAATCTAGAAATAATGTTGAAAGATCTAGTAATGTAAACTTAGGGAAATTGGTGGGGAGGACAAGTAATTCCCACAGTTAATGCTTGTTTGCACTTTAAGTACATAGTTTGAACACTATCTCTTGCTTTTGGGGAAGGTTAACTGGTTTCGGGTGCATTAGAGTTGGCCCCCTGCAAAGATTGGAAACCAACACTTAGGCTCAACTCGAATACTCCCCTCATCTCAAGCAACACACATGGTGTACTTAGCAATGTACTCAAAATTGTTGCATGGATTAAGATGTATAAGAATTGTTTATTAAGTACAAAGCCAAATAGCAATTTAAAATGTTTAATTAAAACATCAGTTTGACATCTTTAATTGAAGAATAAATCCAAATCAAAAATATGAAACCAAAAAAGTGAATAGCACACAAGCAATTTTAAAATCGGGTAATAAAAAGAATGTGTTATATTACCTTGCACAAGGTACAATTCTATGTATTTTACTAATGAGCCGACAGGGCCAAGTGATATTCATTGTAGACTACCATGTCCAATCTGGGTCATTTAAGGATGTTGGAGGTCAAGATGACTATTTTTATTGGTTTCCATGGAATGACAGTACCGTAGGTCTGCTCAGAGGGGGCAGGAAATGAAACTAAAAAAAGGAAGATTTGAAATGATCATGCGTATTTCAAAGTGGACCTTTTCCTTGTGCGGAGACTTGAATCCTTTATCACCCTTTCCGAGGTCTTGGCAGAGGAAATGTTTGCCACCATCTGTCCCTTCTCTACATTGCAGTGGACAACTCATTTGTGATCTCTGGTTTTTCCATTGAGCTTAACGCGTTTTTCTGAGTGTATGGTTAATAGAAAATACTTATTCTCATGCCGATGTGAACTGGCCCCAATTACAACCAGGTTAGAAAGGGGATAAAAGGATACAACAATGATACTGCTATAGTCAAATGAAAGTAACTAATTTCCAGCATAAGCAAAATTTTAAAAGTAACCAAATATTGAAATTATAAAATGCTCAATTTAACTACATTTATTTCGTATTGT
Source organism: Meta bourneti (assembly GCA_933210815.1). Classification (NCBI taxonomy): domain Eukaryota; kingdom Metazoa; phylum Arthropoda; class Arachnida; order Araneae; family Tetragnathidae; genus Meta; species Meta bourneti. Next base: position 38,840,370 of record OW119926.1, on the reverse strand, counting down.
AAGCATACAAAATCTTACTTGGTGTGATAACAAGTTTCAGTGTATACTGGAAATGGTACACTTGGCAGAGAACATGTTAAGCTCTTAGGAAATTCAAAATTATCGATTTAAAGGGTTTTTATAAAAATCAACTGATTTAAATCTGCTATGCTGATTAAAGGCTGCTATTTAAATTAGTTTGATATTCAAAATGTGATATTTTCATTGTAATTCGTTGTATTTTCAGATCCATTTCTTATCATTGATGAGGAAACATTTAAAATGATGTCAAGCAACTATTATATTGAGACTAAATTTCTTGATGATTATTTACTTGTCTTCTTAAAACCTTATTAGTTCCAGAAGGCTTGTAACCAAATGCTGTCAGTCTTAACAGATGTGCACATGTAATTTCCAGTATTCTGCATTTTATACTGCATATCACAATGGCTAAGGCTAGAATTTTTATGATTTTGATTTTTTGGTGACGCTTCACCATTGCTTAAGTGTCACCAAAACTTCGAACTCACTATGGACTTTGTTTTTACGGACTACAGCATTTTTTCAAATCTTTTGATCCTTCAAAGTTTTTTGCTATTTTCAAATCTTAAATTTTAATATTTTTATTTAAAATTATATTTTGGAGGATGCATTAAAATTCTGGGTGAGAAAATAAACTTTTTTAACTTTTAGATTTTTTATTTGTTTCATCACATTCTCAAATTAGTTTTTGAAAGGAATAATAGGCACTTTGGCTTTAGGGCATTTTCTATAATTTTTTTTGGTTTTGAAAATCCTAGCCATAGCTCTTAAAAGTGCTAAGAAATGTATCAACGATCTTAAGTATATGCATGACCAAGTACAGTGCTAAGCATCAATAAAAACTTGGCTTTTATGTTGTAAGCTTACAAAGAAAAATGTAATTTTATGATTACATCAAACACTGACATGAGTCTTAACAAAGTTTCTTGTGAAACTAATATGATAGCAAAATATGCAATTTCACAGTTGTGTTAAACAGTTTGGATATTATGATGGGAACAGTTGGGATATGATGTGAGAACAATTGGGATTATGAGGAAAACAGTGGGATATGAGAACAGTTGGATATGATGAGAACAGTTGGAATGTTATGGCGATGTATGCAATTTGTATATGTAATGTAATTTTATGATTGCATCAAACACTGGCATGAGTCTTAACAAAGTTTCTTGTGAAACTAATATGATAGCAAAATATGCAATTATTACAATTTCACAGTCATGTTAAACACTTTGGATATTATGATGAGAACAGTTGGGATATGATGAGGAGAATAGATGGGATATGATGAGAACAGTTGGGATATGGCGAGGAGAACAGTTGTGATGTTATGGCGATGAGAACAGTTGGGTTATGGCGATGAGAACAGTTGGGATGTTATGCAATTTGTATGTGTAATGTAACTTTATGATTACATCAAACACTGGCATGAGTCTTAACAAAGTTTCTTGTGAAACTAAGATGATAGCAACAATTTCACAGTTATGTTGAACAGTTTGGATATTTTGATGAGAACAGTTGGGCTATTAAGGCGATGAGAGTACAGTTGGGAAATTAAGGCGATGAGAGTACAGTTGGGAAATTATGCTCATTTGGTATATTATGATGAGACGAGTACATTTGGGATAATATGATCATTAATTTGGGGAAGTTATAATTATTATTAGGTAAAGAATTTTATTGCTCTACAGTCATTTTTTGACACAGTTATGAGGTGTTTTTTATGGTGCAAGGACCATAATAATAATGAAGGTTTTACTGACACAGAAGAGAAATACACCCAGAGAGAAACCAAACCTGCACTGCCTACTACTGACAGATTGCTTAGCGCAGCGGGCATACCCACTAGGCCACAATGACTCATGGTTATGAGGGTAAGTGAATACTAATAAAAGGGTTTATAAGCCTAAGTGATGACGATTACAGTGGTTATGAGGTTTAACAATTAGCTATGAGATGATTAGTTATTTTTGAGACTTAAGTATTCTCAAAGATAACTGAAAATATTGTATAATGTTTGAAGATTAGGATTATGAGGTTTATTTGTTAATTTTCATTTAATAAATATCAAACACTGACTAGTCTTAACGTTATGTAATTGAAATAACAGAAATGTATCCTTTTGGTCAAGGCTATGCATACATTATGGAGGTAATTGCATATTAACTAGAAATCAGGACAAGACTGGTGATCTATCACAAGCCTTGAATGAGTAGAGTGATAGTGACCATAAAAGCAAGTCAGTCAACTTACGTCAACAGATGTGATTAAAAACAAACATGACCAGTTAAAAGCCAAATGGCTAGTGCTCTAGCCCTCAGTTTAACAGACTCTGGGTTCGAATCTCAGTCATAGCATGGATGTTCATAGTTTTGAACCCACTTTAAGCCATAGGTCCTTGCATAGTTATACCTCATATTGTGAAAAATGATCGTAGAGGTACAATCAGACCATGACCAGGTAAAAGTCAGCCTCCACCAAAGTGGAATTAGAAGTACCTAGAAATTGAATTCAAGCTGAGAGGTCCTTTTTTTATTTTGTCTTTCTGAAAGGTCTTGGAGTAAGGTACAAGGTTGTCTGATTAATCATTTTCTAGGGTCACCAATGAGGATTATTTCAACTCCCTTACCATAACAGAAAAATTTTATTGCATAATAAAATTAGTTAATTAAGTGTTACTTCAATAATCTCATTCTTCTGAATAAGTATATTATATTTTCATTGCATTATAAATTTTAATTGAAAGTGAAATCATGCTTGAATTTAAATACTTGTGAATATGAAAATGTAATGACCAAATTTGTTTCAAATGTTTTGATGTCCATGTATTAAACTATTTTTGTGATTTATGATATGTAGTTTCTTGCTCTTGTATCATTCTTCATTAAATCAAGTCATAATATTCTAGAACATGTGTTCATTATATATCTTGTGTGGTTTCGCAGCTCTTGTGGGAACACTATTGCTCATAATATCACGTTTATTTGAGACTACTGTTTAAGAATCCAATCATTAATAACATGATAGATTCTCACTTTACTTGTAACTGAACTGGAAAAATTAAAAATTTTCAAATCTTACAAAATAAAAACAAATAAGATTCAAGTGAAATTGTACTTGGGAAGAGAATAATATATATTTGTTGACGGAAATTTTAAAAACATGTTTAGTCCTTTCATGGACCGTGGGGCATCTGGGATCCCACCTCCTTGAAATGGTTTGGATTAAGAATAAAAATATTCTAAATATATAAGACTTCTAGGGACATCAGATTATCAAATGAGAATATTTATATACATTAGAGTCGTCCTCGAGATACAGATGAGACATTTAAGTCGTCCTCGCTTAATAATCTAAATTTTTGTTATGGCAAGAGTATTCCAAGTGAATGGATCTTCACCATAAAGTTCTAAAACTATTTTTAGCATAATGGCCTTCAAAGATGTAAAAGTATCCAATTAAGTTTTTTATAAATCTAAATTTTGATAATGGGGAATTGATTGGAATATCGCTTGTAAATGAACACTTTGTTGTCTATTGACAATTTGGAGTTCCTAGCATATGCTTGAGAGAAGAGTGCATATTGAACATACATGGTGTCCAGTATTCCTTAATAATAAAATTAAAATTCGATGACAAAAATCATTTGATAAAACCTGAAGCAAAAATGACTTAGAAATGTCATTCAAATTTACATTTTAATTTCAACGACTGGTTCTCACCTAAAGAAGCCGACCAGGGAAATACGGCCAATTGGTCATTTCAGCCTATCGTGCTTTGTTACCGTGATTGGTTAATGGTTTGTCATGCATAATGGGATAACTTCAACTTGGACTCTATTGATTATTTCCGAATTTCTCGTCCATCAAGATCTGGTCAATTTTGCTAATGACGAGATACCTCGTCGAGAACAACCACCAGGAGGGTTAAGGTTTTTTTTGTAATCTTTTAGTCGAGCAGCAAATGAACAGTTCCTGATTAACTACAAATAATCTCGATCTACGAATAGCGACTTTCAATGTAGAGATTATCTTTGGAATAGACAACGGCTTTAACATTGAATATCTCCAGATATAACGATAGTAGATTCATGAAATTTCATATATACTAATTTGATGATGTAGAATCTGATTAAGGCATCAAAACATGGTGTTACCATTGAAAATCTTGTTTATGCAAAATTTGATATGAAGACGGCCCCTTATACAGTGTTTTTCATTTGAATTTGTAGAGGACGTTATTTCTTATTGAATGATGCCTTTGAATTTGCTCTACTATGAATAGTACTCGAAGTAAAAGGCGGGGCTCGTTTCTTCCGTGACTACATAAATCATTTTATGGCAAGATTGAGTTCCTGTTCACAGAAAAACATCTACGATATCACTAGGTTAAATCTCTTACAATCATGTCCAGTTTTAAATAGGTTAAGTATGAATTTTTTATGCTTTCGTTTAAAGCTTGTATAAACTTCACAAATCAGTTTTAATTTTTCCCAACCCGTGCTATTCAATTAGGGAATTGATAGTTACTTTTTAGAAGGGAAGACATTTCTCCGCTCCTCCGAAGAAAATTCTGAGAGCGAGAAGCTCTTCCAGATTGAACGATACCTTTGAATTTGCTCTACCTCGAACGACACTCGAATGGGGAATCTTTCCCGCGCTGCCGTATACAAATATTCTCTCAAAATGGGCGATGAGACAAAGGGTCTCTCTCTCTCTCTCTCACCACTCCTTAAAAAATAACTGAATTTCTGTTTTGAGCAAAATACATTCATATAAGGGAGGTCTTCGATGAAGTTTTCAAGAAACGATTTTAGCAAAGTGCCGAGAACAAAAAGGAATTCCTGTTATTTCTTTCCACAAAGGTTAAAAATTACCTTACTAAACTCTTGCAGAAGGACGGATGTTTTTTCTTAATTAGGTTAGCGACCCATAACAGGATGTGCTTATCAGAAAGGAAAAACATGGGACACTATCAGAAGGAATGATTTGGAAAAGTGCAACACTCGGACAGTAAAATGGGAAATTCTTCCAAACCACAGTTAGATTTTGTGATTCCGTCTGGGGCTCATTGCCTAGTTAAACCTATTGGAACGACCAGTCATAGTCAGGTTTTCTATTAAAAAAATGAACATAGGGGCAGGCCCCGAACATGATCTAGGTAGATTATTGAATTAACGTCGCGCTGCAGCAACACAGCGGGCTATTGGCTTACGGTCCGGGATCAATCCTGAAGAGAAAGATCCAATAATAACTCGTAATTTTGAACCGCGGTCAGATGAGAATACCTGAGCTAGCACCCCACGCTTCCACGTCAACGTGAGGAAGTTTGAGGCCACGACAGATTTAACGTGCACCTGCTTCCCTTGTACAAGATGGTCTTTGGGATTGAGTTTCGAACTCCCAACCCTTCTATTGCTAATCCGCTATTCTTCCAAATGAGCCAAAGCGGCCCTCCCCAAACAGGGTAGGTAGTTAATTTACGTCGCACTGGAGCAACACAGGGGCCATTGGTGACGGTCCGGGATCAATCCTAAAATGAAAGATCCAATCCCAAAATGAAAGATCCTACACCTCGTAATTTTGAACCGCGGTCAGATGACGAGTTTGGTAACTGAACTGGCGTGCCACAAGAATGACACGGATGTGGTCATCTTGTGGCACGCCAGCTTAGTGGTGTTCCTCACGGATGGTGAAGCTGTGTAAACGGATGGTTAAATTGTGTACGATTTATTTAATTAGTTTTGAACTTTTGGCAAATGTGTTTACAAATAATTTCAAGTAATACTCGTATTTTTAATGCCCGTATAAGTCTGAAATATTTTTATTACATAAATAAATTATTTCCAGTATGAAAATTATTGGAAAATACGAGAAAAATGTGTCCCCAGAATAAACCTTGCATCGGCATATCAAGAGAAGGCTTTAAAATTAGAAAAACAAGTGAAAATACAAAATTCTATACAACACAGCTGTCGTGTCGAACAGAATTTTGTGCTTTCGTACTTGATTTACAAATTTTTCATTTGATTCAGGTATCTATTTCCTAAAGAGAAACATGTTGCAGGACTTTTGAACACGGCGAAAAGACTGGATGTTAAACAGCGATAATGAATGATACAATAGTAAATGCGCAACCCGAAGAGAGGAAATTCGGCTATTTCCGTCGAAACGTATCACATGGACAGCTCGAAGAATTCCAAGACGCAAAGCAGGAGTGTATGTAATTGAAAGAACACGTCTCCATTGGGGGGGGGGGATAGTAACAACGAGCAATGAACTCACTTTTGTAAAGGGGTATGTGACCCTTGAAAGGAAGGACCACCTACATCCCTCAAAAGAAAGAATATTAAGGTCATTTTTACTAGATTTTAACTGCTATAACGTCGAGATAAATTTAAGTGGCGAGTGGATTTTAATCAATTCAAAACAGCACATTTAATTAGATATTTAAAATTATTTACAAAGTTAACAAATTAAGGAAATTTCGAGGCTAAATAAGTCAAAAAAATGGTTTCAGTCCCTCGGTTTCATCGGAGCAGACCAGCTCTGCGTCCGTTGACGTCCAACGGTTCTCTCGTCGAGGGGCCAGAACTCAGCGTCACCTCCCGTACCTTGTTGACAGTTCAAAAAACGAGGGGCTACAAGACACCTTTACCCCCATCCGGTCATAAACAATTCACATTTCGATTCTCCCTTCCGAGCGCAGAGCATCAGACTAAACAGCCTTTATCAAGACTTATCCTCACCATTTTCTAAATCAGTGGTGCGCAAACTATTTTCATTTCCGCCCCTCAATTTTGTTTACTATTTTGTCGCGACCCCTGGATAGACAATAGACGTTTTTTTAATCATCAACGTAGTTAAAGTCGAATTCTGTTTGGGATTTGCGCTTCTGTTTGTGCCTTATTAGAGGTCTGAATAAAACACATAATTTTATGAAGCAAGGGTTTTATTTATGCATATGGGTATAAATATTTTTTAATGGAAAATACTTTAAAAAAACTTACAACATAAGAATTCAATGTGAGGTATGTGCTTGGAAAGAGCTCATGATTGCTTCTATGGTCGGATCTGTATTGGAAATCGCAAGCCGTAAGTCATCCTCTGGATCCAATCGAGATCGATATTTTGTTTTAATGGCAACTAATTAAGAAAAACCGGTTTCACATAAGTAGGTCGATGCAAACTGAATCAAAATATTAATTGCCTTTTTCTTCAAATCGGCATATTCGTTTCCAATCGTTAACCAAAATTTCTGGCGTCAGACTTAAATTGAATGCGCAGTGTTTCATCGCTTGAAACATCAATTAAATGTTCTTTTTCATTTAAAGAGATATTGGATTTAAAAATATCAAACGAAAATGGATCACGTATCTAACCTAATTCATTATCTAGAAGAATTTTCTCCCAATTTTATGACGGGAAATGGTGTTTTTAAATATCAAGAAATCTATATTATTTTCTTTATTAAATTCTGAAAAGCAAGGGAACATGTCTGTGTTGTTTTTGCTCAATTCTCCTTGCCAAAGTATCAGCTTATTTTTAAAAGCTTCAATTTTAATGCTCGATGTTAAAATGTTTGTTGTCTCTCCCTGTAGACTTACATTCAAATCGTTAAGTTTTTCGAAAATGTCAGCCATGCAACTGAGTTTTCCGAGCCAATCTTCATTAATGAATGAACTTGCCAATATGTTTCTTTTCTACCAAAAAATGTAAACTTCGTTTCTCAAATCGAAAATACGTAGCAGTATTTTGCAGCGTGAGAACCATCTGACTTCGGTATGTAGTAATGTCTCATACACAGAACCCATCTCATCACAAAGTATTGAAAAGAGACGACTGCTTAGGGCGCTGTTGCTTTTAATGTAATTAATTACAATAACAACATCCTGTAATATCTTGTGCAATTCTTCATCAATGTCTTTTGCAACAAGAGCTTGTCTATGTATCATGCAATGGTTGAATACTGTATGGGGAGCAATTTTCTTTATTAACCCTTTTAGTCCTTTATTACTACCTGTTAATGCAGCAGCACCATCAGAGCAAACCGCGACACAGTGTGTCCAGGTAAGATCATTTGTTTCCCCAAAATATAATAATTTCAAATATTTTCTCTCCATTTGTTTTTCCTTCCAATTTTTAAAACATAAAAATTTTTCTGATATGTCTTCTTCATAAACGTATCTCACATAAACAATTAATTGAGTCACTTTGGAAATGTCTAGTTTCGTCAAGTTGTAGAGCAAATACATAGTTTTGTAATCGATTTAACAGAACTGATTATATATTACGTGATATGGCGGAAATTCGCCGAGAAACGGTATCTCTTGATAATGGTATCGTTTTTAAATCCCTACCATATGTTTCTCCTTGAATAAATGATGTCATTTTAATTACTGAAGGAAGAATGAGTGGTTCTCCAATTGTATGTGGTTTCAAATTTTTTCCTATTAAATATGAAACTTCTAAGGATGCCCGTAAAGCCTTCTCAGCAATTGTGTATTTTTCAAAAATACATTTTGATTTTTCACACTTTCAGCTCGTTTTTTTTAAATGTTTCTGATTTATTTGCTAATTCCTTATGTTTGGTTTCCAAATGTCTTTTTAATTTAGCAGGTTTCATACTTTCATTTGCTAATTTATCCCTGCAATTAACACACAACGGATGTTCTTTCCCATTAACAATAAAATATGTAAATCCATATTTAATAAACTCTTCTTGATATTTTCTCAATTTTTTATTAGATAGCACATTTTGTTCGATATTTTTTTACGCAGAAACAGTGCCATTGAATTCATTCACAGTTTTTTTAAGTTCATTGGATGTTGACCCATCATTCTCATTTGTATTGTCATTCTTTTCATTTTCTAGACGTTGGGTACCTATTTTTAGCCATTTATCCATCATGAGGGTATTAAAACTAAAACAAAATTATAAATATACAATATTTCATTTCTTTGCGTTTGTTCAGTCACGTGCGGCTACCACGTGGGAAGAAAATAAAGTCCGGGATTACTCTGTATAAATCATGTTTATTTGTAGCTTATTCAGACGAGAATTGAAGAAAAGAAAACTAAATTCTAACAGAAACATCTCTTTATACCAATTGCACATGTTCGCTACTTGAAATAAAAAATGCAACGTTCAAGTAAAAATGTACACATGGTAATCGAGGCAAGGAAATATCTCAACTGGTGTTGCCAGTCGAGCACACATCTATATTGTACACAGAGGTTACAGTGATTCATAACATAGAAATATTGGAGCTTACTTAAAAAAATACAAAACAAGTACAAAATTAATTATAGTGATTTAATATAATTATGTTTACCAACATTTCTTACTCCAAAGATGGTAAAATATATATTTAAAAATTACAATTTGCGTTTACTTTTCAAAATTCATCTTACTATGATCTTAAATTTGTACTCGCACTTAAACTGCAAAAGCAGGCTTTGTTTAGTGTGCCGCCATCTGTAATAAAAACAGAACTCACTGTTCCCTTATACGTTTTAAAATAGTAACTACCCTTGTAGCGTTTTCCACGAAATATCAGTTGAGGATAATTGATTTTCGAAAAAATCTAAAACGAAAAAAATAATACAAAATATTTAAAAAAACCAGTTTTTCTTTATAAACATTTTAATATCCATATTGATTTTTTAATTAATTGTTTATTATTGCCCTCCGAGCACGCTACTGAACTGTCCTATACTTAAAAAATATGTTATGTACATAGCCGATTGCAAATGTTACTTAAAATTAGCAAAAGCAGTATATAAACAGAATTACAGAATGCACTTGAATGAACGTAAGAAGCAGCAAAACCGAACTACTGAGGCACAGACGGAAAGAACTGCACGGTCCTAGCTGTGATCACAGTATAAAGACTAAATAGCAGGGGTGCACACCTAGATTGAAAAAGCTGTAGTAATGATGGCCATTGCCAAACGTCAGACCGACCCAAGTTGCATATGGATCCCACCAGAGAGCAGGAAAAGGACATCTCAAATTGACCATTATCTTTTATCACTATGTCTATTCGCCTGCCGGTTGCCGAAGTATAGGTATTATATACTAATGCAGACAATTGCTTTCGTAAAAAATATAGTTCTTTTTTTATAAATATCTCATTTCACTATTTTACTGGTGCCTGATACTTGTTGAAAAAAAGTCTTATATTTTTATTTCAAATAAATTTCTATGAATTTGGCGACCCACAAAATTTTTGAAGCGACACCCAGAGGGGTCGCGACCCACGGTTTGCGCACCACTGTTCTAAATGGATATGGAAACGGGGACATCGACCTCCCAAGCCGAGATACAAGCAAGCCTCAAATATGTTGAAAAGCTTAGATGTGATGAGATATACAGGAAAGAATTGGCGCTGAGTAAGGCCCTTTCTCAATTCTTACAAAACAGCAAGATACAAACAATTTCAATCAACCGGCTGGAAAGCCAATCTGCTCATCAAGGATATCCAAGGGGAAATCACGAAATTCGGGAAATGTGAAGTTCCGAACTGCAAGAGGCATAATCCTGACATCTCTGAAGAGGAATTCCCTCCGCTACCGACCTCACCATCACTCAAAAAAGAACCCTTTCAGGTCCCAAAGAAAAAGTTACCCCAGGGAAGTGCTTCACCTTCTCCCATAAAAATCAGCACATTTTAGACCATGCACCCGACCCAGTTCATTGATCCCATCATGCTCAAGATTACAAAAGATTTCCCTAGTATCCTTAAGGATATAAGGGGAAAATTTGGTAACGACATTGAATCGCACCTGGCGGACGACTTTATTAAAATCCGAACCCAGCACCAAAACGTCTCCAATTATATCAAGGACAAGAAGATAGAAGGATACCTCATCACCCCCATTATGAAAGACCACTTAAGGTTGTACTCAAGGGCCTACCCATTACTACTCCGACTGGCAGCATCCTAGAAGACCTTAGGAGCAAGGAATTCCAAATCATTGAAAATCCCCCGCACCAAGCTTCCTTGCCCGCTATTCTTGTAGAACTTAAGAAATCTACTGAATCAGACAAAATTTAAAGAATACCTCCAAATAAGCATAGTCAGAAAAATACAGAGGAATTACCCGACTGATCCAGTGCTTCAACTGCAATGGCTTTTGACACAGTTCTCGTAACTGTCTTATGGCCTCCAGATGCCTAAAGTGCGGTGACCCGCACTCAACCAAAAACTGCCCTAAACCGAGAATAGAATCTCCAACCTGTATTAACTGCAATGAATCCGGACACATTGCATCCTGGAAAGGATGCAAGAAATTCCCCACAGGACACAACCTCTCCCAACTTCCCATTGGAGGGCACTTCAGAGATACTCGAACTATTTAAACTTATTTTGGACCTATTTCGCTCAGTCGGAGGATTCTACGCAGTCATGAAGAGGTTACGCCAAGCTCAAACCCCGTTGGATAAAATTGCCACCATCATTGATGTATACACATGCATTGTATAAACTATCTCTTCAAGTCCATCTCTACCATGCAAATTCCACATCAAGTAACTCACCTATCGATTGGAGATTAAGGCCCCTACGGGAATATTTGCTCCGTTAATCCCAACTACAGCATCCGGTCATAAACTTGCCAGCCTTTTCCCCCACCGACGAAGGGGAACCATGACGCTACACTGCTCATTGTCTCTCTTTTGAGTTTTTTGGCTTCAGCTGAAAAGCAAAATGTCAGAGTAGGCTTCTGAAGGGACTGTTTAAAGGAAAAGTCGATATCTTTCAGTCTTTAAAAATTGCTTAGTTTAATTCTGAAATTTATCCTGATTACTGTAGATCACTGAATAGTTGATCATGTTTTCAATGGATTTTCTTATTAGTTTTTGCCTTAAGTTAGAAACCTTCGCTTAAGTTGTTCATATTTTTCTGCCGCCACTTGTTTTTTTGACTAGGTGCGAGTGCACGCCCCATTGATCAGGAACGACCCTGGTAGTTGTTGAATAAGGAGAATTATGTCTGCACCTGAGATTGAAGAACATGTCTTGTACTTGCTGGTTGGGGTGTTGGTTTTTCGACAAATTCTCCTTTAAGAATTCAATGGAAAAGTCTTTGTGTGGATATGAAAGGCACAGGGGCGCACCCAGGATATCAATCTGAAGGGACCAGATTTTTATCGTAAACTCTCTATTTAGGGGATGATTTAAAAATTTCTTTGAAATATAGACTAGTTTCAGAGTTACCTAGAGACCAGTTTTAAAGTGACTATTTCAAGACGAATAGAAATTGTATTGAAGGGAAAAGGTGCCAACGTTTCAATGAAGTATTAAAATTTTCAATTATTTTATCCAACTCCAGTAAATGAGAAATGGAACACTTTTGTAAATGGGCTAAAAGCAATGAATAAATATTAGTCGACTGAAAGGAGAAAATATAAAAAAACCCTTATACGCTATTTTTGAAGAAGCAATCACTGAATTAAATAAGAATACTTATGCTTTTTATACGATCTGAAAGGGGCTTAAGCCCCCATGCTTCCTCCTTAGGTGTGCCCCTGGAAACATTTCGATCACGGTGAAGAACTGTAATGGTAATGTATCATGGGGAGTCACTGATAATTCTAAGCATTTGGTTTTGAAGGATAGAAAAAATTGTTGATGCGCGTTTTAGTTTTCAGTACCACAAATTGGGACTGCGTAAATAATTGATTCGGAGAGTATGTTTAAAAGAAGTTTTTAAACTGAGGGAGAGTGGGATATACGGCCAATGAAATACCATTCAGTGAAATCTAGTTCAGTATTTTTTCTCTATTTTTTTTTCTTGCATTCATAGGTGATGGTGATGGTTCTGCGGTGTGACCTTAAAACTTCTGTTTGACTTGAAAAGGAAATGATAAAAGGTAGAATTAACTTTACTCTAAAAAGTTCTCTAGTATTGGCGGTTACATAATAGATGTGGTCACCAACAGAGGTTTATATCTGCATCAATTAGTCCCTTAACTTTGCACTTTATACATTGCCTTTAGATACTATTTTGGGCCCTGTAACCCGATTGGAAGAGTAACAGATTGGCTACCGGAGGGTTGCGAGTTCGAAACTAGGTCCAACCAAAGATCGTGCAGTACACGTGCTGTTTCTCGTTAAATCTCTTGACCTCACGTTGGCGTGGTGTGGAAGCTTGGAGAGTGGGATGCCAACTCAGGTGTTCACCTCGTCATCTGGCTGTGTTCAAAATTACCTGATGTTATCCTCGGATCTTTCCCTTGGGTATTGATTCCAGATCGTCGCCAATAGCCCCGTGTGTTGCTCCAGTGCGTCATTAATTAATTACCATTACCATTAGATATTATTTAAAGACACGGCACGAAATCGAACATCCTTATACAATTAAATCCAAAAAAATTTTAAACAATTTGTATATTTATTAAATCTAAATCTGATTATCTCTAGTGTGAATATCTTGGCGTGGTGTGGAAGTTTGGAGAGTGGGGTGCCAGCTCAGGTGTTGCCTCGTCATCTGACCGCGGTTCAAAATTACGTGGTGTTGTCCTCGGACTTTCCCTCTGGGATTGATCCCGGACCGTCACCAATAGCCCGTTGTGTTGCTCCAGTGTGACGTTAATTGAAAATACCAAAATACCAATACTAGTGTGAATATCGGTCTCATCATGAAGGGGCCGCGGTGGCCCGGTTGGAAGAGTAACGGACTTGCAACCGAAAGGTTGCGAGTTCGAATCCAGCCAAACACCGTCGTGTACAAAGGGGGCTGGTGCACGTTAAATCTGTCGTGGCCTCAAATGTCCTCACGTTGGCGTGGTGTGGAAGTTTGGAGAGTGGGGTGCCAGCTCAGGTGTTGCCTCGTCATCTGACCGTGGTTCAAAATTACGTGGTGTTGTCCTCGGATCTTTCCCTTTGGGAGTGATCCCGGACCGTCACCAATAGCCCATTGTGTTGCTCCAGTGTGACGTTAATTGAAATTCCCCCCCCCCTCATCATGAAAGTTCCTAATAGCCCGTTGTGTTGCTGCTGTGTGACGTTAATTAAAATACATACACATGAAAGTTCTTCCCCATAGGGAAATCAATTAATAATGCTCAAGTACACTATCCGACTTCTGACTAATCTTCTGAACCAATCAGGCTATTCACCCGCCGTTATGTGTGTAAGACACGCACTGGCAATAACTTGCTTTTCTTTGCAATAGTTTACGTTTCTTGATGCGATAATTCGCCGACCCACCAGCCTGGAGGATATCTAGACCTACGGAATTAATTTGCACATAACCACACAATGTGTGTAGGTGAGAGGTAAGTGTCCATACAGCGCTGCCCCTATAAGCCTCGGGATGATATGAGATTGGTAAGTAGGTATTTTAATTAATGTCGCACTGGAGCAACTCAACGGGCTATTGGCGACGTTCCGGGATCAAACCCGAAGGGAAAGAACCGAGGACAACACCAGATAATTTGAACCACGGTCAGATGATCAGGTCACACCTGAGCTGGCACCCCACTCTACAAACTTCCACACCACGTCGACATGAGGGCATTATATGAGATTGGATACCTAAATGTGTGGAAACGCATTACCGCTAATCGCATAAATACACGTCTTCCTTAACAAGAGGCGTGGTTCAAAATTACGTGGTGTTGTCCTCGGATCTTTCCCTTTGGGATTGATCCCGGACCGTCACTAATAGCCCATTGTGTTGCTCCAGTGTGACGTTAATTGAAATACCCCCCCCCCCTTAACAAGAGGAGATCGAATCCCTTGAGGACATTGGAATAACGTGAATCATCTATTCAAAGGCTCCCATTGGAGTGTGTCCACTGCGCTAGCAACCTTCGAGTTGTAGGCTGCGCAGGTTCGAATCCTTTCAGGTGCATTCCTCCCTGGGTGTATTTTCGTCATCTGACCGTATTTCAAAATTGCGTGGTGTTGTCCTCGGATCTTTCTCTTCGGGTGATGATCCTGGACTGTCGCCAGCAGCCCGTTGTATTGCTCCAGTACGACGTTAATTAAACCCCTACCCTACCTTGTATGTATTTCTCTCTTGTGTCAGTAAAACTTGTGTGTATTTCTATTACTTGATATTTTGTCTTGTGTCTGGCGCAGCATGGCCAAATATGGCTTTTGCGCCATAAAACCCTAAAACAACCAACCAGTCTCCATTCAGAATTTTACTATGCTTTTAACTATACGTGTGATACTTTTAAGTATACGTAGTTGAATTGACATCGCACTGGAGCAACACATTGGGCTATGACGACAGTCCAGGATCAATTCCGAAGGGAAAGATCAAGGACAACATCTCGTTTTTTAAAACCTCTGTCAGATGATGAGGTTAGCACCTGCGCTGGCATCCCACCCTCCAAACTCCCACATCACGCCAACATGAGTACATTTGAGGCCACGATACATTTACCCCCACGTACGACGGTCTGAGGTTTTATCGAGTGTCGAATTCGCAATCCTCCGCTAATATAGTAATTTTTCTGAATAAGAAATTGAATAAAAATTAAACTGCTGTGTTTTAGAAGTTAATCGATTTTCCTGACAAAACTAGCTAATAAATTTTGAGTACTTCAAATCGAAAAATATTGTGATGACTTAGAAAAGGAATATTCCTCAGGAAAATAAACATTTTTGAAACTAGCTTTGCTAATTAATCTATGTGGTTAAAATTAGCCAAATTATCTATCGAAGAATCCAAAAACTAGGCTCTACCAAAAACAAGACGCGAACATCCGCGGCATGCGTTTACTTTATTCCTTGCTAACAGAATTACCCTGCGTTGCTCTGGTTAAATTGGTTGAACGTTGATTGAAAGTGATCCAAGTAAAATGTTTCTCTGTAATAGAAAAATGCAAATATAATTTAAGTGAGCGGAAAATAATTTTTTAAGCTCTAGATTTTTTTATAGCTTCTATAATTTACTTTGGACGAAATACTTGTTTAATTTATCCATTCAAAATTCCATTTTACTTACATCTCACTATAGTACAAGACAAAACTATAAAAGGTGGTACTAAGGTGATTAATACATAGAAGTCGATTTTGAGTTTTGGAGAGAATACGAATGCCCATTAAGTTCATTTTCTGTGAAATCATAAACTTAGAGTTGTATTGCACTCATTTTTTCTGCTTTTTCAGCACCAATTGCGCCATCTTTATGAGAGGACAAATATTGATCGATATTCATGATTAATTTCTTTTCAAGTAAACACATTTTTTGATTGAAAATTTCATTCCGCACGTGAAATAGCAGCTTGATTTAAAATTAATTGTCTCAAGTAGAGACGAAACAGTTAATCTATTACAATTTTTCAAAAAATAGAAGGTAGATTTTACAGCGTTTCTTTAAAAAGAAAATAACAAAGATAACAAAGTTGCATAAGAATGACTTCGTAAAGAACCTCTACCTTCTGTCACTTTAGATAAGAACTTGCGACTTCAAAAATCCAAGTTAGAATATTTCATATCTGTGATATTATTCCAAGATGAGTAAACTTTCATTTAAAATTTGTTTACTCCAATTGCCATGCAGTTTTCAATCGATTCTTTGTGGTATTTGTTTTGTCAATTCAGAGTTTAGTTTTATAAATGGAAACCACGTTCCTAATTAGAATAATGGATACTGTTTCTTGACTAATGAGTACAACTTTCAATCCAATCCAATAATATAATTTAAAACTTGAAAAACAAATGTAAATTTTACTGATTTTAACTGGTATATTGGAAACCTAGATCGAAATAGTTTTTTTTAATTGTAAAATATGGTTATTCATTTTATTTTATTTAACGTTACCACTTAAAAATAGAACTATTTTAATGTCAATTGTCTTATTTTAAATGACTTTATTTTTACGTTCTATACCCTATTTTTAAAAGGTTTTGTTTTGTGTACTTGGTATACTTTTATGAAAAATAAAATTCTACAAATCAATCTGTATTGAACCAATGACTTTTATGGAAAGTTGGTCGAAATTTTCACAAACCGGCAAGATACATATGAACCCGTCTTTAGCGATATTTTGCAAAAAATAAATAATTCGTTAAAATTTAACCCCTAAATAATTTTTTACATTACATAAAACAGGAATGCATAAATAGAGCACTCGCAACCACGTGGTCTGACCATAGCAACGCCGGAATGACGGCCAGCAACCGTTGCTGTAGGACAAGCAATGGCTTCTGTTCCATTAGTAAGCATGGATGTTTCAGTGCGAAATCGCTACGATCAAAAAATATCTATCATTAACGGAATGGATCCGTATGATTTGGACAATCCAAACGCCTCTTCGAATCCTGAAAATTTTCCAAAGATCAATTTATGGTGTATTGGACATTATTTAGTTTTCAAAACTTCCCACTACATAAAACTTCCCAATGCATAACAATTTGTTTGTCCTACAGCAGTTAACAGTTAAGAAAAATAACTGATCGTGACGTCACCCCTGCGAATGCTCTATATAGCTGAAACAATCTCAGCTTTTAGCTCCGCATTATAATAATAATACTCAATGTTATTCCTATCGGAATAGTTTTAACCCGTTCTGCACTACTGGACAAATAAAACGGGGGGGGGGGGGGTAAGTGATTCTCGAAATGCACCAAGTGAGAGCTCACATGTTTTTGAGTGGAAAATATTTATTCCTTGCTAGAAAAGTGGTATAATAAAAAATATGACACATTTAAAAAACTAGATTTCCTTCATCTGCTTTTTAGGACTAGTACCCGGCAGATACCCTACGAGAAGGGGTCCCCGGTATCATGATACCGAGAAATTCTATGGTAGGCAGGTAATTAATTAACGTCGCACTGAAGCCACACTACTTGCTATAGACGACGGTCCGGGATCAACCCCGAAGAAATAGATCCAAGGTTGGTTTGTTGTTTTATGGCGCAACATACAGCGCCAGACACAAGACATGCAATATCAAATAATAGACAGACACACACAATGGAAGTTTTACTGACACAGAAGAGAGAAATACACCCAGGGAGGAATGCATCTGACAGGAATCGAACTTACGCCGCCTACAACTCGAAGATTGCTAGCTCGATGGGCATACCCACTGAGCCACGACGGCCCCTTCGATCCCAGGACGTCTCGTTATTTAGAACCACGGTCAGATGACCAATTCAACCCACTCTTCAAACTTCCACCCCACGCCAACGTGAGGAGATTTAACGTGCACCAGCCTCAGTGTACAGGACGGTCTTTGGCAGAAATTCTGTGGTAGGTAGGTATTTTAATTAACGTCGCAATGCAGCAACAGAAAGTGCTATTGGCGACTGTCCGGGATCATCCCCCGAAATATCCGAGGACAACACGTAATTTTGAACCATGGTCAGATGATGAGGTCACACGTGAGCGAAATTCTGTGGACATAGATACGAATGTGACTTACATACCGTGAAATTAGAAATATTTTTGTCCTTTTGCTACATTTCCTAAGTTTAAAAGTAATGAATTTGTTCGTGTTTATAAAAATAAAGTGTGCCAAGGAAAAGAGGAACTCTATTGCACACATCTGTGCAAGTTGCACACTTTAAGTACTTGGAATACATATTTGTATAGGGGCAATTATAGCCTGGTTCGGAGTGATGTCATGAAATACAAATTTTTATTTTAAATACGAATCGAACCTATTAACTCATACTGGATCACAAAAGTATTTGAGGGCCGCGGTAGCCCAGTCGGAAGAGTAACGGATTAGCAACCGGAGGGTTGCTAGTTCGAAACTCGGTTTAACCAAAGATCGTGGTGTACGCGGAGGCTGGTGCACTAAATCTGCCGTGGCCTCAAATGTCCTCACGTTATCATGGTGTGGTAGTTTGGAGAGTGTGGTGGCAGCTCAGGTGTTGAGAGATGATGAGGTCGATTGATGGCAGGTCAGATGACGAGGTCGTCATCTGACCATGATTCAATATTACGAGGTGCTTTTCTCGGATCCCTTCGGGTTTGATCCCGGACTGTCGCCAATAGCCCGTTGTGTTGTTCTATAGTGCAATGTTAATTAACTACCTACCTAACATAAAAGTATACATCCACTTCACATTTTCTTTACTATTTTCATGATTTTTATAAGGTTGGTATTGGTATTGGTATTTCAAATTAACGTCACACTGGAGCAACACAATGGGCTATTGGTGACGGTCCGGGGTCAATCCTAGAGGGAAAGATTCGAGGACAACACCACGTAATTTTGAACCACGGTCAGATGACGAGACAAGACCTGAGCTGGCACTCCAAACTTCCACACCACGCCAACGTGAGGACATTTGAGGCCACGGCAGATTTAACATGCACCAGCCCCCTTTGTACACGACGGTTTGGCTGGATTCGAACTCGCAACCCTTCGGTTGCTAGTCCGTTACTTTTCCAACCGGGCCACCGCGGCCATCCAAATGTTAAAGAAATGCGTGAAAATCAATGTGTACAAGATTTTTTTGCACTTTGTCTTGCACCGTAGATTGTTCTAAGTCTACATACCATTAATGTACCAGGTATTTGATCAAACTGGAACCAATTTCATTCTATTCTGTTTGAAGATAGATTTTCAATGGATTTCACTATTTCATGATATAAAAAATGTGTGATTTCTTCATAAAGGCAATGATGGGTAGGTAGGTATTTAATTAACGTCGCACTGTGCAGCAACACATCGGGCTTTTGGCGACAGTCCGGGATCATCCCCCGAAGATGTCCCCCGTGTTGTCCTCAGATCTTTCCCTTCGGGAAAGATCTGAGGACAACACCACGTAATTCTGAATCACAGTGAAATGACGAGGTCACACCTGAGCTGCATAACTCTCCAAATTTCCACACCACATCAGCGTGAGGACATTTGAGGCCTCGACAGATTTAACGTGCACCAGCCCCTTTGTACACGACGGTCTTTGGTTGGATTCTAACTCCCAACCCTGCGGTTGCTAGTCCGTTACTCTTACAACCGGGCTACCGTGGCCCAAGGCAATGATGGGATACAAGTCTAAAATTGAGGTCAGATTTTAAATAGTTTTGATCTTTTATATACCAAACACACTTTTGTATGCGTTTGTATTTCTGTCAAGGACCAGTCTACTTTAATTCAAATTTGCCAACAAATATTTTCAAATCCCTTTTAAAAAGATGATTGTATATCACACTTTTATAAGAAACAATTCAATGCACTTAATCCAGCTGCCGATACAGACATCTAGATAATTAAGAATATGCTTTGTATTTGACATGGTCATCGACCAAACTTTGATTTGAGCGTTATTCAATGACGGATTGAAGTGTTGACAATAAATTTTCAATATTGAATTAATGTTCCTGGAAGTTTATACAAATAAAAATAAAATTGCGTGAAAGAAACTGAAATCAGAATTTAATCAGTGTAATATCCGTTCAATTGTCAAATTCACAGATACTATCAAATGATATCTGAGTGTGTATCGGCAGATGGAGTATACCTTTGAATTTAATTGCCAGCCCTAAGGTTCAATATACATACATTGATCTTTTTAAAAGAAAATTAAAAAAATTAGTGGTAAATTTGAATTAAAGTAGATTTTGGGTCACACACCATGACAGTAATCTAAAACGCAATCAGTATGTGATAAAACGCTTTAAAGAAAATCGGATCGAAAACAAGGTAAGGAAAGGTCGTCCGACAAAGTTAACTCAACGTGATCAGAGATTTATAGTTAGAAAATTTGTGAAAAATCTACGTTTGAGTGCTGTAAAAATTTCTGCAGAATTTACTGAAAAATTTTCTACTTGAATTTCATCTGAAATTGTTCGACGAGTGTTCAGATCAGCTGGATTAAATGGGCGTTCTGCCCAAAGAAAATTTTTTGTAAGTGCGAAAAATAGAAAAAGATTAGGTTTTTCTTCGCAAAATCAATGATAAATAAGCCCGAAACGTATTACAATCATGTCTTATTTGCAGATGAAAGCAAATTTAACATGTTTGGTTCCGATGGGCGTATAATTGTATGAAGAAGAAAAAATGAGGAACTTAATCCCAAGTACTTAGTTGGAACAGTAAAGCATGGCGGTGGAGGTGTCCTTGTGTGAGGGTGCATGTCAGCATCAGGACTAGGTAATTTGGTATTTATTGATGGCATAATGAATCATACTCTTTATTTAAATATTTTAAAAGACAATTTAAAATTATCAGCCCAAAATTTGGGTATTGGAAACAACTTTGTTTTTTTTTTATCAAGATAACGATCCTCGGCTCTCAACGTTCGCCTCTGGTGTCTCTATAATTGTCCACAAGTTCTGAAAACACCACCTCAGTCGCCGGATTTAAACCCAATAGAACACATTTGGAGGGAACTGAAGGTTAGAATACGAAGACACGACATTAAAACGAAAAGTGAACTAAAAACAGCAATGATTGAAGAATGGAGGAACATTGATTCAGAAATTACAAAAAAACTAGTGAACTCTATTCCCAGACGTTTAAAAGCTGTTGTGGATGCCATAGGATATCCTACTAAGTACTAATTTACCGAAATATTACAATATTTACTAATATGTAGAGATTTTTTAAAAGTGTACGAAGACTTTTGTGAGGTAATTTTTTTGTTACTTTTTGTGATTATTGATTTTGCAAAAAAAAAGTTTTACTATGTTTTTAAAATATTTTATGTAGTTTTGTTAAGAACAAGTTATAGATGTTATTAAAAAATTCCCATTCTGAAATATTAATTTTTATTAATGGATAGGGTAGGGTAGGGTATTTCAATTAACGTCACACTGGAGCAACACAATGGGCTATTGGTGACGGTCCGGGATCAATCCCAAAGGGAAAGATCCGAGGACAACACCACGTAATTTTGAACCACGGTCAGATGACGAGGTCACACCTGAGCTGGCACCCCACTCTCCAAACTTCCACACCACGCCAACGTGAGGACATTTGAGGTCATGACGGATTTAACGTGCACCAGCTCCCCTTGTACACGACGGCCTTTCGTTGGATTCGAAATTGCAACCTTCCGGCTGCTAATCCGTTACTCTTCTAACCAGACTACCACCCCACTCTCCAAACTTCCACACCACGCCAACATGAGGACAATTGAGGCCACGACAGATTTAACGTGCACCAGTCCCCTTTGTACACGACGGTGTTTGGCTGGATTTGAACTCGCAACCCTTCGGTTGCTAGTCCGTTACTCTTCCAACCGGGCCACCGCGGCCCTCGAACACTTTTGGGAGCCACTGTATATAAAAGATCAAAACTATGTGAAATTTGACCTCATTTTAAAGACTTGTGTACTCCATCATTATCTTTAATAAGAAATCTGAAGAAATTACACGTTTTTTATATAAAAAATACTGAAATTCATTGAAAATCTATTTTCAAGCAATAGAATGAAATTGGTTCCAGTTTCACCAAATACCTGGTACAAACAATGGTATTTAGACTTAAAATAATCTACAGTGCAAGACAAAACACAAAAAAGTCTTGTAGATATTAATTTCAGGCTTTTGTTTAACATTTGAACTTTTTATGGTAGTTGGCCGAACACTTTTGTGTCTGATTTCATGGGTTAAGTTACATTAAAAAAAATTTTAAACAAAACTTTTGATAATTGTTCAGTTATTTTGATGGGAGGCTAAAATATAGAAAAAGGAATGTAGGTAATTGAATTTAAGTCGCACTGGGGAGCAACACAACGGGGTATTGGCGACGGTCCGTGATCAATCAGACGACAAGATCAACACCTAAGCTGGCATCCACCCTCTAAACTTGACTCCACTTCAACGTGAGGACATTTTAGGGTACTTTAGATTACCGTGCACCAGCCCCCACGTACACGACTGTCTGGTTGAATCGAGTTTCGAGCTCCTAACCCTCCGGTAGCTAATCTGCGATTCTACCGATTGGGCTACCTAGGGTAAAGTAGTAAGAAGTGTGGGGCTAAAGTAGGGAGAAAAGTAGGACTAAAATAGGGAGAGAAAGAACTTTTACGTGGTAAAATTTCAAATCGTAATTATAACTATATCCTATAAAATTCATTAAAATAATACAGTAATAAGTAATAGGGGGTATTTGGTATTTTCAATTAACGTCACACTGGAGCAACACAACGGGCTATTGGTGACGGTCCGGGATCAATCCCAGAGGGAAAGTCCGAGGACAACACCACGTAATTTTGAACCGCGGTCAGATGACGAGGCAACACCTGAGCTGGCACCCCACTCTCCAAACTTCCACACCACGCCAACGTGAGGACATTTGAGGCCACGACAGATTTAACGTGCACCAGCCCCCTTTGTACACGACGGTGTTTGGCTGGATTCGAACTCGCAACCCTTCGGTTGCTAGTCCGTTACTCTTCCAACCGGGCCACCGCGGCCCGTAATAAGTAATAAATAATCATTAAAATAACCGAGTTTATAAATAAAAACGTGAGGTGGACGAATGCTTTTGTGACCCACTGAAGTTTTTTGCATTGTTTTTCGTGTAATTACTGTTTTGCTGAATTTTCTCTTCCAGAAACATTTTATTCAACTAAAAAAACCGCACTAAAATCGTATTAGCGTTTAGACACTGCACAATCAAAGTTTGAGAGAGAGAGAGAGAGCCCGTTTCAAATTAAGAACTTTTCATATCTTTCTGTCACGGAACTATCAGACTCATCTTCCGTTCCATGCCTCGAAAGTCGAAATGTCAAATCAAATTTGTATTGAATTGACTCTTTGGCGTATGTGTTTTGCAGATTAATGTACAAGCTTGGCAACCATTCCGGGGAATCTCCCGAGTTTCCATTTTTATCGCCAAACGGACACATGGCAACTAGTTCAGCCAATCAGCGTACTCAATCATGACTAATTTTTAACAGTTCCCATTTCGAGTTTCGGTTTGCAATTTAGTTGCGCATGCTCAGTTCATCTGTTTTCTGAAACGGGAAGTACCTCCACCAGAGTGTTGTTGATGTTCGTAAGAGACAGTAAAGCAAAGCAAGTAAGTACTTGATTTTCGCATTTTTGATTCGATTTTATTTCAAAACATGGAACTGTGCTTTTTCCATGAGGGTCTTTATAATATTTGTTAGCTTTTGACTTTTTGCAAAATTAAGCGAAGGCTTTGTAAAAATTTTCTTATTGAAGTGCAAAGCAGCTTTCGATTTTCTTGAAGACATTTTATTTTCTGTATTCTGAATAATATGCTGACATACAGGCCTAAGTTTCTTGGACATAATCGTCCCATATTTATAAATGTCGATCAGTGCGAAGAGAATACTAGTTACGATCTTTGTTATTGCATGCTACCATTAAAACGCATTCATCAAAACACGTATTTGAATGCACTTTTTTCGCAAATATATTGAGCTCAGTTCTTTCGTACTACTTGATAAAAATTAAACTGAAGTTTGTTTTACAATCGGGACCCATTTACTTATTGGATGCATCATACATTATCTCTTTTGAATTTGACTGAATGCGTAAATTTTCGTGTGCTTTGTGTATATTTGCTGCTAGAAGAATATATCCTTTTTCATAATTGTTCCTCATCAGTGCATTAATCTCAGTGAAGTATTAGAATTTTGACTTAGTATCTGCATGCCTCTTAAATTTAATCTTTCCCCTCATGTGCAAATAGTTGAACTGTGGAACATTCTTTATCTAAACTCAAGATCAATATATGTATCCTGTTATTCTTAAAGTCACTAGGTTTGAACAAATTAAAACGTCCTAGTATAATGTATTATGCATTTTTTTATAATTATATAAAAGTATGTTGGGAACATATATCACATCTTTCTACTATATATAGTTTAAGTCTTATGAACTCGGTTTTAAAATGGAGACATAAAATTCAGATTGATACCTATTTTTTCCCTATACTGTGTTTTGCTGTCAATAAATACAATGGTTTAAAATAATTTTTTTCGTGCAGCTCTGAAAGTATGAAGCATTTTTGTTAACTGCAATAAAAATTGCTATTTTCAGAATGGGACGAAGAGGCTCACAAATCATTCCATTTTTAATGGCAGCTCTTGCTTCCAACAAATACATAAATCTGAAGTTTGAAAATGTAGCTGAATTCGTGTTCAGCCTCTCACTGCCACGAAAAACGAAAAAGCTGAATGCAAATAGTGAACAGATTTTAAAGGTGAGTTTTTTGTATTAGGTGTTTAATTAACTATTGTAACAGTTTTTTGTGGTGGTTGAGCTCAAACCAGGTAGGTATGTTTGTTCCATAGGAATTGATTTTAAGAAATGCAAAATTTGTTTGTCATAATTAAAAATTTCTCTAATGGCTTCTGAAGAAAAAGTTTTTGGTTCATTCTATTTACAAAAAATTGCCAATTTTAAGCACACCTTATATCTTGCACTATAGAGTTGAATAACTATCATTTGTTATATGGAAATTCCTTATTAAATCACAATTGTAAAGTAAATATGTTAGTTGGACAGTTTATAATGTAGTTTATTTTTGTTGGAAAATCACAAACTTTTGCATGCAATTTTGAATCTAAATCCAATCTTATCTGATTCAGCTAGCATGATGTATGTCTTGTGTCTGGTGCAATGTGGCCAATATGGTCCTTGTGCCAAAAAACCAAACCAAACCTGATTCAGCTAGCAAAAATTGAGATTTGTTTAAGTTTCAACAAAATGCTGCAGTTGTAATTGACATCTTTTGTGAAATTTGAAATCAACCTGTTCTAAAAGAAGCTCAGATTAAGCAATTTAGATCAGTGAAATGACCATTTAGAGATGCTTTTAAATTTTCGATACTTTAACCAATCTAGCAATTTTTTTACTCTACTAAGGATAAGTACATTTTAGATTAGAAAAAATTGTGGATTATACTTGTATTTATTTTCTAATAAATTGCAATATGCGCAAAATTGTAATTTGTTTTGTATTATCAATTTTAATATGCAAAACAGAATTGAAGGTTTGTTATGTGTTGAAATGAAGAGCATTTTTTAAGATCCAAACACCGTATGTTTAGTGTTATGTCAACATTAACAGGTTTCTTGAAAAGATGCAAAATTAAAAGCTGTAAGACAGTAGGATCAGATAAACTTCTTTCAAATAATCAACTTTTTTAAAATGACAAATTTGTAACTAATGTCTTTTTGCATGTGTCTTACAAGTATCTCAAATAATATGTTAAAAAAAGTAAAGGATTATTAGTTGGAAAATGCATTCCTGAAGTTTCAAATTTATTTTGATTATTCTACAAATGTACAAATTCAAACAGTTAATTACATAAGACAAAAAATCATACTGAATGTTGCAAGAGGGGCTAACTCAGTGTATACCTGATTGCAACTTTAGGAAATCTCAACAAGTAGCCATTACACCAGCATGGCACTGTTAGTTATTCAGGAACTGTTTTTATTTGAAGATTGTTAACTCAATAGCACTTACATAATTTTCTATCAGACTGATTTCCTTGTATATCTAGTTCACTTTTCTGAATATCTCAATATTTTTCAGGATTGGCGTGCCCTCAAAAAGCAACCCTACAGCTATACTAAAGCCAAACAAGCTATAGAATCTGCCTTAAAGAAATCTGATTTTGTTGAGCAGATCTCCTCATATGAAAATAAATTAATATACAGAAAGCTGACTGAAAGAGAAATAAATGGTATGTTCTTTTTTTGATGTCAAAATTTAAATTAAATAAAAACCTAGCTCTAACTAATCAGTTCTTGCAATTCATGTATTTAATTTTCGTACCAGTTTTGATAATTTGAGAGAAAGAACCAACCATCTTAACTCAATATGAGCATGGAAAAAAGTAGATTAATTTACCCCTTGTCCCTCTCAACTTACATTCTAAAACATTCCTTTGCTAAGTAACAAAAGTTATGATATTTAACCTAAGTGTCATAAATGCCTCAGAGTTGACTGAGGAATCATTGAAATAAATACCTTTCAGGGCAGTTGGAAGCCCAATAAAATCATAAAATCAACCCCAATTTTTTTTCTGAAAATTTGCATGCATGATACTGAAAGTATGAACTCATCAATTCTGTTGCGTTAGTACGATTGTAGAGTATAGAAGATTTTAAAACATTTTTCTAAATGAAGAGAAACACCACAGTTTTTTACACTGCCAACGATTTTTGTTGAATGAATGTTGATGGCTACTGAGGACAGAAGAATAGAGATGAAGAAAGAAAGTATTCTTTCTCAAGAAGCACCAGGTTGGGCTACAATGGGGGAATTATCTGTCATGTCTATATTTTATTTTCTGAATGCATACAAATGACATCTGAGTGTTAGGCATTGAGCTACTTGCATTTATATTGTGCAATGAAGCCTTGCAAACTGAACTTGTATTAGGATGCAAATGAATTGATACGCACATTTACTGAATAAAAATATAATTCTTATCAAATGCAATTCTGTATACCTCTTGTTTTTCTGGCAAGCCGAAGTTATTTGATTGTTTGTCCCCATGGTGAGATGTGCCTTCTCGTATCGTTATTCAACAATCTCAACCCTGCTTGGTAAATAAAACTTTTACCTCTATGAATTTAGGTTCAAAGCATAGTGACAGGTTTGAAAAAGGGACAAATACATTTTTAGTCTTAAATTAGTGCACAATTTACAGTGTGTCAAAGTTGAAATAGAACACCAGAGTTTAATAAATTAAAACAGATGTAAATTCGGAACTAAGAATTTTTTAAAGTTATACACAAAATTCAAGGTTTTCAATGCTAATTTTCACAATTTTATATCAATTTATATTTGAATAATGAACAGAAATACTATTTTCATCTCTAAAGAAAAAATGGACAGTTGCCTTTTTCTTTTTGGAATTCTTGATTTTTGGTTGATTTTTTAATTGTGGCTGTGAGATTTGTATCACAGGGTTAATAAGAATTTGAATATTATTTTTCAAATACTTTGACCTATTTAAAGTTCTTATATATATATTGTACGTCACCAAACCATAAGGATATCCATAAGTCCATTATATTTAATTATAAATCTGGAAAAAATGTTTGAAGTGTAAGCAAAATTGCTTATGGTAGTCATCCTAATGCATTTAAAGTCATATCACATTTTAAAAATAATCAAATTGAAAGAAAGATAAAGAAAAGCCATCTGAACATTTTTCAATAATGTGGATCATAACTATACAAGAAGAAAAGCTTATCGTAAAAATTGTTGAATCAAGGCCTAAACGACTTCAGTCAAAACATAAGGGTTTCACAATAAGTGCTAAAATTATTTTTGTTTTCCTCTTTGTACTTGAAAACAGTATGACAAATCTTGATTTAAAAGTGTATACAAATAATCAGATTTATTTGATTTAAATCCAATCTTTTTTATTTAAATGGAATTTTTATGATTTTAGTTAATTTGTTGCAACTATAATTTTAAACTTGTTGGATATGAGACATGCAAATCAATACTTGTAGTGTAGTTCTAGATAGATTTATGTTAACATTAATATATAGTTAGTTCTACATGATGTTTTAGAAAATAAGGGCAAATTTTTGAAAGACTTACTCAATTAAAATTATTCTTGGGCCTTATTGTTGCTTTTATTGCTTGACATTGGAATTCTATTTTATGGAACAAATCCGTAATACTTATATTTTAATAAAGGGAGATGCACCATTGAATTTTAAATCTAAGAAATCAATAATTAACAAATTTTAATTTCCCTGCCTTTCTATTATCTAACTTTTTCTTGGCTATAACTTTTAACTATAAATAGCTTTGTATTCTACCCTAACACTAAAATCTAAATGCGTTTCCCGCATTCCAAAAGGGAATCTGGGTTGCATATTTTCATCACTACAGGCATGATATTTACTGAATACTTTGCTTTTGCAAATATTAAGGTTCTTTCTATTTATGTTCTATTATATTAAGAGTTTCGTATGCAGAAAAATATGGTTGTGTGATGTAAGTTTCTTCCTGTATTAAAATTTATCCTTTGTACTCCAATTCTATTTTATTCACTTATCAATTTATAAAATTAGTTTTTCAACATTGAACTGCTTACAACTATTGCTGATGGGATATTTACATGAAACATTTGATTATCTTAAAATAATGCACATGTGGCATTTTTTGTTCTCAATTTAATCAATGGTTACAATTTGTTTCAGAGAAAAAAAGACTACGAAAAGCAGTGGCAGCAGTTAAGAAAGAATATCTTGATCCACCTTCAGTGGACTCGTCAGGATATGGCAGTGGAGAAGATTCTGCGAGTACTTCGGGTGAAATTGGGAAAGATTTTGACATGAAGCGTGCTATAGAGCATGATCACCTGTTGTATTCTTTATCTCCTCTTCATAGTCCTCAAGAATATGGCTATACATTGGGCTTAAATGATGAAGCAATTCCTTTTTCACAGAGTGATATTATCTTGCATGAATCTTCATTTGTGAATCCCAATAACATACTCATTGATCACCGAAATACTCGGTCACCTGACTTCTATGGCCAAACTTTTGGAAGTGAAGCTATGGAGGTGGACAAGGAACAAGTCTTGATTCCAAACGAACAAAATGAAAATCCAGTGAAGACTGAAACCGATGATTCAGCTTTTAATGCTCTCTCTGACTATTCTTTGGGGCCTTATGATCTTCAGGATGCTTTTGCAGACATTCCTTTAGAAAATTCATCTGATTTACCTGAGTTGAATGAGATTATCAAAAGCATTGGAAATTTAATTATTCCATCAAGTGGTAAGTATGTTTTCCCCTACATTTTTGTAGCCATTTCATCTTGAATTGGGATTCTTTTGTTTGTTTAGTTGTAATTATAAGGTTTAAACTAGAAGCAATTAAAAACTTAGAAGATACCCTTGTAGAATGGTTAGCTAGTTACAGTTCTTAAACCTGTAAGCTGGACTCTGGTATAAGTGGACTGATTGGGGCAAGAGTTGCACTGCAGGATTTTCTGGTGTGAACCTCAAAATATATCCACAAACCAGCACTGGACAAATAAATAAAATCTTAAGTCTCTGAAAATCCTTATTTCAGTTTTGAGGGTTTCAAAACTCCTAAATTCACTTGTGGAAATTTCCAATCAGAATTGAACATCTCATCTATTCATCGAAGTACATTAAATGACAGCAAGTCAGCTCTTACTGATGTTCTCATGTAACTTAAGAATTCAACTTGTAGACTAAAAATCTTATAATTCAATTGGTCTGATTGAGTCTGGTTTCAAACTGTTTTATGTAAGTTCGATTTGCTTTTATACAGGTTCGTGATATTTGTTGCCTGATGGTATTTTTCATTTTGAATGAATGATACAAAATACAATTTGGAAGCAAATAGAAAAATTTTAAAGTACACTTAACTGCTCTTTATGTATGCAGTCACTGAAGGTAATAATAAGTAATGTAGTGATACTTTTATTTCCTTTCATAGTAATTGCCACCATTTTATATTAATATATCTATGCATAACAAGGTCTGCACTTGTATTAACTATTATAAGTTAAATCATTCCTTCAGATTTTGAACTCGCCAAATAGAAATTAGTGCTTATTACTTTTGGGAGATTATTTCTTGCAGTGCATTTGAAGATCAAATTCAAATGCTATGCATTTTGTTTAAATAATTTTGAAACTTAAAAATCCCTTTATCGTACTTGGTGTTTCCTAATTAGTTGGAGTTTTTATATCTATTTTTTAATACTTATTTGTTATGTGCTTTTTGAATAATAAAGTAAATATTAATTACATTCAATTCCAAAGTTGGGAATTAACTGTAATTGACTTAATAATTTAGTAATTGTTTCATTTTCCAACATTATGGTGAAGATGTCAATTTTCAGTCATAGTATTTTACTCAATCACATTAATTTAAGTGTATGACAATAATTTTGGGATTTATGGATTTTTCTTAATTATGACACATGTAGATAATATAATAAATAGTAATCTTTCAATACAAATTTTAAACTTGTTTTAGATAACAATCTTGAAATTCCAAAGAAAAGCTTAAAAATGGTCTATCATTTCAAAGAGAGTAAGAGTTTGGATGATGGAGAAATATGGACTTTTGATCCCGAGGTGAGTAAAACAGAAAACATTAATTGTGTGCTATATAAAAATTCATCTAAAATATTTCAACACCATGTCTAATTTATACAATTTAATTATATGGTTGTTTTTGAATTTTAGGTCGAAGAATTGTCTTCATTTAATGGAAACGTAGGTGATCCAAGTAAGTTTCTTCATAATTTCTGGCTCTGAAATTTGCTCATTATTATAGCTAACTGAGTTGAATTTATTTTTTAATCTATTTCAAAGGCAATTTTTCGCTATGAGGTTTGAACCAAAAAACTTTTTGCATAGAAGAAACGACTAGAGCAACAAGCCAAACTATTTTTCCTTTCAGACTTTAAATATATTATGAATATTTCATTCATTTCAAATCAAGATGATTTAAAAGTTTCTTATTTATATAAAATGTTTTTTTCTTTTGATCTCTTCAAAGTAATTTGTTTTCCTTTTAAATTTTCCAACTAAATTTGAAGTAAGTTGGTTTTATTTTTACTTAAAACCAAAATTGAGGTTATTAAATTCAGGGGCATATTTCTTACTATCAGAAATTGAAGTTTCTGACCTGACTTTATAAACAAGTGGGCTTTCAGTTTGTTTACAAACTCAATAGAATTAACTTTCCTTTTTCTTAATACTAATGACTTATGTTTGATAAATAAAGATAAATTGATTTTCATTAACAATTCTGGGTCATCGTGGCTCAGTGGGTTTGCTCACTGCACTAGCAACCTGTGAGTCGTAGGCAGCACAGGTTATATTCCTCCCTGGGTGTATTTCTCTTCCATGTCAGTAAACTTTCCTTATATGTATGTCCATTACTTGAGATTGTCTATCTTGTGTTTGCTACAGCTTGGCCAAATACGACTCGACAAAACCAAACCTTCACTAATAATTCTAAGATCAGAATTTATCCTTTTCTGAAATGTTCGTATCTAAGTCTACCATCCTCCTGAAATTATATTTTAAAGCTGCTTTGAATATTTTTCAAACACTTAGCAAGCAATATCCTCATGTTTTCCATGTTTACATTTTAGCTTCATCAAAAAGGATTCCGGATAATGAGAAATTCAAAAAGAAGGAGTCATGCTTTCTTGAAGTTAATTTGTCAAATGGACAAATTTCTGTCTATCTAAAACGCAAACATCTTGGAAACCTTTAGTGTTTTAGAACCAGACACTGAACGTCTTAACATAAATATTTACAGCAGAACCTGTCAAACCACATCCTGTTTAACTTGAATGTTATTTTTCATATTTAATTGGGTGACTTGGCTTGTGGATGGGGAGAGATCGAAACATGAACTTCTGCATTAACATGACTTATATCCAAAGTATTTTCTTTAGAAAACGTCTCCCCATCTATGCTATTTCACTTGCTTGTCAACACTCTAATTTGGGAATTCTGATATTGCAGAATTTCTAACATCAGTGCTTAAGATTTAGCACTGGTAATTTATAACAGGGTTCATACACTTTTTAGGCCTTGAAGTTTCGATTTTCAAAAGGGCTTTTTTAATTGAAATTCTGCTCTGTTCACATTTTCCTCAGAATTGCACTGTTGAAGTAAATGCATTTCACATGCTAGAACTGAAGTTAGACAATGAATGAATTCTGCTACAGCATCACTAAATTTGATGTCATACTTCAATGGTGCATGAAACAAAAAAGCAATCTTGAAAACAAGCAGCCTGAATTTTTCTTTCAAGACTGATAGCTTCTCTGTTAAGAGCCATTTCTAGAAAATTGTTCACGATTATAAAACTTATTCTGTCAGAAAACTTTGTAGCATTAAGTAAGTTGGCATCTTAATACATTAATCTACCCCTTAAAATTATACCTAGGTAACTTTTTACAGCATTAGTGTTCAGGTTAGCATACTGTTTTTGGCCCTTCAAAAAGTTTGCCTTTCTGTGTGCCAAACTTACTCTTAAGTGATCGAAATAAGTTATTTTATGTTAATTATGGTGTAAAAGCCAAGCTAGCCTTCACTGCATCATTGAAAAGATTACTTAATTTGCATTTTCCAGAAATTATGAACCCTGTGTAATTATGGATGATTTATTAAAAATCAATTACTTTCATAAAGGGGTACGTAGTTATAGTATATACTACTCTCTTGGCATTATGCAAATGTTGATAAGTGTGTTTTTAGGTAACCAGGTTCTGCTGTATATGCATTCATTTGTGCTTTTTCTGTGCAAGAATATGTCATCGCAGTATGCGTTGATTTTACTTGTAATCCTAATGTACACATCACCATCTATCCTATGTGGATGGGATTCAAACACTGATTTTGAAGTCTTAACGGAAACAAATATTAACAGCTATTTACGTAAGTGGTCTCCTCAATGGAGCGCCAGATTTACTTCAATTTAGCCTTTTGAAGGTAAAAATATTGCATGGATTGCTTAATCACTGCTTGTGGTAAGCCAGTCTATATCAAATATTGAAAGGGTTCAATAACCTTTTTTTTGGTTAGCCGAATAAATCAACACCAGGCAACCATTGTCACACTTGCTTATATACACAGAAAGAAATAAGCAATGTGCTATAACAGCAACTTTGTTACATTATATTTTGATGTGAATCAGAAAAGTAATAAAGTTGTAATAAAACATCAAGGGTTAATTGTAATCCAAAGTAATGTGGATGAGGAATGACATGCTTTATTACAAATGAGAGTAAATTGGCAAGTTTTACCTTGTTGCCTTTTTTCTTGGCAAAGTTTTTGTTGTACACTTTTATATTACATTTAGTGTCTAAAGCAAATTATCTTATGTGTTTGAAAATAGTAATGGCAAAATGTGTTAGATTTATGCAAATGCGATTTCCAGTGCAATATTTAATTGCTATCTAGTGTACCTCTTGAAATTTTTGTTATGTAAAATATCATCTCTAGGGCATAATTTCTTAACACTTAGACACATTTCACTGAAATATTTTTCTGTATGTGATGTTTAAAGTAATTTTCATTCTATTGATATGAATTGGTTAAATACTGCCTACTGTAGTTTGTGTATTCATGTGTAAAATTGGCAGTTTTATTTTAAAGCTACACAGCATTTTAAAAGTATTCAAAAGAAAGTTGAGATTATTTGTTAATTTCAAAATTTATATATTAGCCTTGTTATAATGATTAGATTTTATGTATTTGTTCAAGCTCTTCTGTATTTGATTTCACAATAAAATTAATTTCATGATAAGTTTGATTGTAATCTTTCATTATTGTACATACAGATTTTACACAAGCTAAGGGGTATGAAGTAGTGTAGACGTTTACATTACACTTTCTATACTTTCCCTTTTTATCTGAAAAGCAAACATTTAGCAATATCATCTAGAAGAGGTTCCTCTTATAATAGAAAAATTTGGCAAAAGTGTTCAAAAACACTTGGATTCCAAGTTGACCATCACTTTTAGGTGCCAAAGATGTTTGAGTGAATTTGAAGTATATATTTCGGGTTGCTAAATTAAAATTTAAGAATGGGAAGTTTTTCAAATTGGTTCTTATTCCTGAGGCAAAGAATACCAGCACCCCAATAAAAGGGCATATCAAGTGTACATTTGCTGTACCATGCACATAAGGTACTCTACTGAAATGTTCTAGGTAAAGCTCATGAATATTCATGTTCACTGCACAATCACTTGCAATAGCATTCCTGGAATTCTTCAAATGGAGTTGGAATATAGACCAAAATAAGGGTATTAAAAATAGCTCTGAAATGAAATTTCAAATATATTTTAATTGAATGTGGTAACCAATACATCTCATCCAAAAGTTCCCCCACCAAAATAATTCTGTCAGAAGCTTTGTTATTAGCACAAGTTATCTGTTAGCCTAGTATGCTAAACTTTCTTGGAAATGAAAGTGGATATCAGAAGTAGGCCATTTGATCCACCTGCTTATGGCAAAGCAGGATTATTGCAAAAACAAAGATGATCCGAAAAAACGTGACCATATGCAACATAATTAATAACCTATTGGTTTGAAAAATTCTCACTCCATAGATTGACGGAAGTTCTTGAGTCATCGATCTTGGCTAATGAAATTGGAGTATGTGCTTACTCGCTGTCATCCCAGAAGTAAATGTCACATGGGCTAGGACCGATTAGCTATCGAAGAGCTAACAATTTCCATAGCTCTTCAATTAGAAAATTGTTTGTCATTTGGATTCTTGTGTGCTTCCAATACCATGTGACCTTCATACGTTTCAACAACGTTCGGAATACTTTCGCAGAGAAGTATTTCCTAAAATATTTTTGGGCTGTGGTAGTCCGGTTGGTAGGGTTGTGGATTAGTAACCGGAGGGTTGCGAGTTCGAAACTCGATCTAACCAAAGACGGTCGTGTAAGTGGGGGGTGATGCATGTTAAATCTGTCGTATCAAATGTACTCACGTTGGCGTGGTGCGGAAGTTTGGAGAGTGGGGTGCAAGCTTCAGGTGTTCTCGTCATCTGACCATGGTTCAAAATTATTAGGCGTCCTTGGATCTTTCTCTTCTGGATTGATCCCCTACCGTCATCAATAGCTCGTTGAGTTGCTCCAGCGCAACGTTAATTAAATACCTACCCTAGATATGCAGTAATACTCTAAAACAGTTACATGTTTGGTAAAATAAACTAGAAAAAACTTGCACCAATAATCTGCGCTCAAGTTAATTATTTGGATCTATTGATGGCAGTGTCATTTCTCGCATTTGATACCTAATTTAAATCAATTTAATAGAAGCGTTGATATACACATTTCATTCGTCCAATTGAAATAAAGTTAATCAAAAATATTAAACTTAATTTCTTGTTCTTATTTCCATTAAAGTGCGTGGTAAAATGAGCACATCTCAGTCTTGTTACTACACACAATTAGCCTTTGATTATTCATCAAATTCACTTCAAAAGCGATAAATACTTTTGCGATATCGTAAAGGAACGGCTTGGGAGCGTTGAATTCTGCGAGCCATTTGTGACATGTCTTGTTTTTTTCTTCAAAATTATGTGGGTAAATTATTGAGAATCTGGATGTGGGGAAGATTAATTGTATGTTTTGCTTTGTTAGCATTGATTTTAAATTCTGCGGGTGTGTTTAAAAACAAAAAACGAGCAAAAATAAACGTTTAATGTAACTTATTGTACAATATCTACAAGAAATATTTTTTAAATGTAAAAACCCTAGAGAGAGAAGTCTTGTTTGTAAATTGTTTACAAATCGAAAAATAATAAATAAAACTTGAGAAACTTTTTGTAGGATAAAATGTAAAATTTAAAAGCAAACCGAGATGTGGGCTGTGGGGAAAAGAGATTAAACTAAAAACGTAACGATACAAATGCATGACATTTAAAAATAAAAAATTTAAAGAATGCAAAGAATTGAAAAATAAAAAATTAAAGAACGAATGAAAGTAAAAAATAAAACTATTTTCAAGGGTAAATTTTAAAAATAAAAATACTTAAAACATGTTAAAGTACAAAATAAGAAAGCAAAAACGTAGTTTTAGAAGCTAGTAAAAACTAATGTTTCGAATAGTTTTAAAAATAAAAATTTAAAAGGGTAGGACGTGGGGGACAATTAAATATTAATAAAA
This sequence comes from Meta bourneti, assembly GCA_933210815.1. NCBI lineage: Eukaryota > Metazoa > Arthropoda > Arachnida > Araneae > Tetragnathidae > Meta > Meta bourneti. The sequence goes on along the minus strand of OW119926.1, from coordinate 38,803,784 downwards.
TTAAATGAATAAAAGTAAATTAGAAATGAAAGAAAGTTAAAAAATTAATAGCTTTCGAAACTATTAAAACCTATAATAAATAATTTTTAAAAAGAAAACTAATAAATAATTTAAATCAAAGTGCCTGTTTGTTTCCTCTAATATTTTATATGTACAGTAGCTACCCCCTTTATTTCGATTTTACTATTCATAGAGCAGATTCAGATATTCAATAGGGAAAAACATCTACAAACTCAAAAACAATGAATAAGGGGCCGTCTTCATATAACATTTTACATAAACAACAGAAATTTGAATGGCGACACCATGTTTTTATGCCTTAATCAGAATCTGTATCATCAAATTGGTCTAAATATGACATTTCATAAATTTATTATTCTCATACACTCACTGCCGAAAGTTAAGCACGAAGCGGTAAAATGCGAAAACATCGACAAGTACAGCTTTGATTGACACGAAATGCGGCATGTAGTCGACGATGTTGGCTCGATGGGGGCGCGCATTATTATCCATTAAAACGAAAGCAGGACCAACTGCTACAGCGTACAATCTCACAGTGGGTTCGAGGACTTCATCCCGATACCGGACAGCCGTCACAGAACCCCGTCTATAGATATGCAGGTCGGTGCGGTATCCCCACAAAATCTCTGCCCACACCATGATGTTTCGATCTCGGAATGCGTGATACTCGATGATGTTCTGGGGCCATTACGTCTGCCTTGTTCTCTCCAGATCCTTACACGCTTGTCATCTGGCTCCAGGATAAATCTCGACTCATCCGAGAACATAACGTTGGTCCAATCAAACAGTCCAATTTACATGTTGCCGACACCACTTTAATCGTGCCCCTTTGGATTGGACGGATAGAGGAACACAAACTTGTGGTACCCGGGCGTGCAGTCCATTAATGTGTAGCCTTCGGCAAACAGTAATGGCAGATATCGTCTTACCAATGGACGCTGCAACCATAGATGTCACACGTGTGGAGTTCGCTCTTCGATTCCACTTGGCTAAAACAGCAATATATCGATCTTCCGCGGAAGTCGTAACCTTTGGGCTACCGACCACAGGTCTTCGGACAACTGTTTGGCTTGTTTCCATAATCGTGAAATGACGGAATGATGAACGCCGAAGAAAAGAGCAACATCTGTGATTGATTGTCCTTCTTCAAGGCGTCCCACAGAACGCCAGCGCTCAGTCTGCCATTCGTCTTCTGGAAGCCATAGAAAACGTCTGTCTTGAAAACTAATCGTACGAAAGTTCTAAACACTTTATCAGCACTTACATAAAACTCTAACCCTTCACAATGCTGGCTTCTTATACGACTGCATTTTTTGCATATTTCTCGACACGAAACCGTGATTGGCTGTTACAGAACATATTTACATACTTCCATCTACCTCTGCAGCCTCTCAAATTCAGATTAGCTTCCGGAAATTAACATTTTCCTCTCCGTGCTTAACTTTTGGCAGTGAGTGTATCCGGAGATATTCAATGGTAAAGCCGTTGTCCATTTCAGGAATCAGCTCTACATTGAAAGTCGCTATTCGTTGATCGAGATTATTTGTAGTTAATCAGGAACTGTTTATTTCTTGCTTGACTAAAAGAAGATTACAAAGAACCTAACCCTCCTGGTGGTTGTCTCAACGATGTATCTCGTCATTAGCAAAATTGTCCAAATCTTGATGGACGAGAAATGTGGAAGAATAATAATTAATATTTACTGTATAATTTCAACTTCAATTTTTAAATTAATGATAACTGTTAAAACTTATTTAGTGATGTCAGATGGACATAATAAACGAAAACAGAAGCTCCGAGGAGCACAGCGCGACACATCTTTACATGAACATTGGAGAAACTTCGTTCTAAAAGGCGGGGAAACTCCCTTAGATGTTAGTCATAACTCGTGGTCTCCAGTGCTGCCATCTGTTGCGCGCGTGTAGGAGCAAAAACCCTACAGATAGGCCGTCCTGACACAGTCGCTGACCACAGCGGCGCATCTGGAAACCAAGGTGGTGAAAGAACTTGTCTAGTTCCGCGTCCAAGTAAACTTTTGGCATTTCAGCTCCGACTGCAGCTACATGGATCATGTGATTATCAGGGGTTTTCTCAGGTTTAGGGATCTTATTATCTGTTCCTGGGATCCTTTGCTGGTTCTTTCTGGGGCAAGCAGGACGAAGATGATCTGGAGAACCGCAGTCATAATATCGGAGTCTGCTTTGTTCAGGATTCCTGTTCAGGTTGGTCTGTTCCACGCAGGCTCAGGCTTGATATTTTTCGCCCCTTTACTACCAGGCTTTTCTTTCATGATTGCCATAACTTCTGGCATATCCTCTAGTCTCTTTGGAAATTCCTCCTCGAGAGGCTCTATCTGACTTTCGTATTCGTCGAACTTTCTGTTAGTTCATATGACTTTTAAACTTCAGCCATTCCTTGAAGAAATTTTCCTTGATTTCTTCAGGAGCTCGGAATTTGTGAGCTGCTCAGTTATAAGTAAATGTACCAGATCGTTGAGAGTGTAGACCTGCAAGTCTGCTATCCACTCACGGAAGTAGCAGCTCATTTCATGGGCATAATTCCTCCATGTTTTATCTGTAGTTTTGGTATAACGATAAAACAAGTTTTTCTGAGGTTACTTTGTACCTCTTTAAAATGATGTTTTTGACGTAATCGAAGTTGTTGGCATTTTCAACGGATTCTCTAGCAAGCATGTTTGAGATGTCCGACGGCATTCGTGCAACAAATAGGCTACCCAGTCTCGCTTAGGCACCTTCGCCATCTCCGCACGTCTCTCAAAGTTTATGAGGAAAAGTCCCATTTCGTCCTTTCTTTCAACAAACTTGGGTATTAACTGAGTGAGGGGGGATTCTAGGTTGAGTTTCCTCTGTGCGCACAGGAGCTGCAACAGGTTGACTAGCTCGAGCTACTTCTAGTTGAAGGCCTTGTAACTCCAATTGAGCTGTCCTCTCTTCTTTCTTCCTCGGCCTTTCGATCTTCTTCCTCCGCCTTTCGATCTTCAATGATTCGGCTCAAAATACCAGAAACAATTTCATCGTCATAGCCGTCACTTTCTAAAATGAGTTTTCTAAGGTCGGCGACCTTGCTATTTTCCGTCGGCGTCAAGCCTAATTCATCAACAATCTCTAATAAATCTGCCCTACGACCTTTGGTCAAGTAAGTCATGACGATTGTGTCGGCAAAGTACAAAATAAAATAATAATAACAGGCGTAAATAACACAGCCTTACAAATTTTTTTTGTTTGGTGCCTGGAATTTTTTAACTGATTTTGACTATATTTGGTGTGCTAATTTCAAATACGAAAACAGTTTTTCTCTATCAGCTCTACTTTTTGAGATTCAGCGTAGCTAAATTATAAAATACTTTATTATGCAACTCATTGAGTAGTGGCTTCTATGTGGATTGGCTCCTGCTTTTTTCTTCCATCTTTGTACCGCTATCAGCTGATTGTATGAAGCCATATTTGTTGACATAACCTAGTCTTTACATCTAGCATAACATGAAGTTCTTTGTTTTGCGGATTGTGGAAAAGAAAGAATGGCATCCAGTCGAAGAAGTTGCGTTAACCATCCTGATGTATTTTACTATATATGTGGTGAGTACACCCTAAATGAGAACAGAAAAGCCATTTCTGATTCTGTTAAAAGAGCTTACCTTGGGTACTTTGGCATTAGGCTTGGTGACCAAGATAAAGTTAGGCACATTGTGTCACACAATGTGTGTAAAACTTGTACAGAACACCTACGACAGTGGACTAATGGGAAGAGAAAGAGTCTAAAATTTGGTGTCCCGATGGTTTGGAGGGAACCCATAAACCACTTTGATGACTGTTATTTTTGTATTGTGAATATTACCAGCATAAACCGAAATAACCGCAGCAAGTGGACATATGATTTATCCTCTGCAAGACGGTCTGTTCCTCACTCAGACGAAATTCCTATTCCATCAGCTTCCAGAGATCTCTGAGGATGAATTTCATCTTTCTGATGTTTCTTGTGATACGGACCGAGGGAGCGATAGTGATTATGAGGGAGCATCATCAAGTCCTCAACGCTTCAATCAAAACGAGTTAAGTGACCTGATAAGGGATCTGAGTCTCTTAAAAGCTCCTAGATTAAACGATAAGAATCTACTTGATAGTGGAACAAAATTACATTCTTCCGTACTAGGAAGAAGGATTTGCTATCTTTCTTCTCTCATGAAAACGATCTTGTATTTTGTCAAGATGTTAGAGGACTTCTGATAAAAATTGGTCTTGCTGAATATTTCCCAATTGATTAGCGACTGTTTATTGACAGCTCTAAGTGGAGTTTGAAGTCTGTACTTTTACACAGTGGCAACAAATACGGGTCTAGTAATATCTAATACCATTGCTCGCTCAACCAAAATGAAAGAAGAATATGATACCATAGCTTTGGCCATGCAAAAGATTAAGTTTCACGAACAACAATGGGTAGTTTGTGTGGACTTAAAAATGGTTAACTTTCTCCAAGGTCAGCAAGGGGGCTAAACAAAATATCCTTGCTTCTTATGCCTATGGAATAGCAGAGCCAAACAATACCACTGGATAAGAAAAGAGTGTCATACGACAGAGAGCATGGTTGTTGGAAAAAGAAATGTCATTCGTGAACCCTTAGTCGGACGAGACAGAATCATCTTGCCTCCACTGCATATGAAGCTAGGGTTAATGAAACAGTTCATGAAAGCTCTTGATCAAGATAGCCCTTGCTTTGCATACATAGACAAAAAATGCCTGGAATAAGTACAGAAAAACTTAAAACTGGAATTTTTGATGGTCCTCAAATCAGACAGCTCATAAACGATCCTCATTTCGTGGATTCCATGAATGAGACAGAGCAAAAAGCGTGGATCTCATTTGTCCTTGTTGTCAAGAACTTTCTGGGAACCGCAAGGCTGAAAACTATGTTGAACTAGTTAACAGCATGCTTAACAACTTTAGAGACCTTGGTTGTAATATGAGCATAAAGGTTCATTACTTGCACAGTCATTTAAACCTTTTCCCTGAAAATCTTGGCGATACTAGTGAAGAACAAGGTGAACCAGGACATAAAGACAATGGAGGACCGATACCAGGGCAGATGGGATACTAATATGATGGCAGATTACTGTTGGAATCTGCAAAGAGACTGTAAACAAAGTTCACTCAAGAATCTCAAACAAAAGAAGCTCTCGGAGTGGAACAAAATAACTTCCTTTTGTTTTATATGATTCTTATCATTTCTAATTTTTAATTAAGCTATTGTAGATTTACAGGTGTGTTGCTGTGTTTTTTCAATTAATAAAAATGTTTTACAAAATTTATTAAGGAAAAGGTTTTTTTAATTTAAAGCCTATAACCTAAGCCTAATTTAATGTGTTAACGTAAAATACTGTCATATCTCAAAACAAGAGGTGACCGTCAAAAACTAACGTCATATTTGTTTTCAGCACATGAAATACACATAAAATCAGTTTTAAAAAAACCCGGCACCAAAGTATGAGTTGTGCTGTGTAACTAGTTCAAATTGAGTTTCATTGATGATCTACAATCGTCAATGGAACTCAATTTGAACCAGTCCCATGGTAAAAAATACCGGGAGACACACGGTCCACCAACGACCCAATTGTGGAGTCGAGAAAAAAGAATACAGTTCGCACAGTTCATTTAATTCTCAACGGGGAAACACTGTTTCGCCCACGACTCAATTTTTCGAGTGAACAAACAGAATCATTTGATTCTCAACGGAGGAACATTTTTCACCCACGACTATTATTCCGAGTCACAAAAATAGAAATTTTCCTTCAATTAGCACTTCGGGAAGATCACCTTTCCACCCAGAACTCAATTTTTGAAGTCGATTAAAACAAATTAAATTCAAATAACGGGGAGAACCCAGTGACCATACTTCTTCCAAGTTCACACGAGTATATAACACAATAAAAATCAAAATAACGCAATAAAAATATGACGTGGCAAAAAAATACTTCGCGCTATCATTCAACATCCACCACAACAGAAAAAAACACATGAAGAACAAAATAAATTATTCGTCAAATTCAGACGGCTTGTGACAAGAAAGCCAGACAAAACAAGAGATTCGACTTTTTCTTTCGTGAACACAACTTTGGATTTTGGCATTTAGCGAAACAAGTATGACTCAGAGGTAATTCGAAGAATAAATTTTAAATGAGAACACTTGCGTTTCGTTTCGCCTTTAAATTCTTTGCGAATCATTCGCCAAATAGAGAAAGTTTCAATTAGTTTTTCTTTTAAACCCTCTTTATACATGAAATCATATTTTTCAACACTTATTTTTGAAAACATTTTAAAGAAATACCGTTGCAAGGGAACAAGAACACTTTTGGTTCCGAGGAGCACAGCGCGACACGTCTTTACATGAACGTTGGAGAAACTCCCTTAGATGTTGGTCATGACGTGACGTCATAACTCGTGGTCATTTGTTGCGTGCGTGTAGGAGCAAAAATCCTACAGATATTTGAACGGATCAATATTTATGAAATTTTTGTCTTAACCAACTACTTGAATCGACAGTTGCATTTACTTTTATTAATTAAAACTGAATTATAGGCTTCGCTTTTTCAGTCATCAGTAAGCGATGTAATTAAATGTTTTCACATACCATTTAATTACAAAATACTTTACTACGATTTTTAAATTATACAATTCTATAAAAATGTTTCTGTTTTTCACTCCTGACCAGAAGGTACATAAAAAGAATACAATAAAAAATCTGACACACTCTACAAATAAAAATTTCAGCTTAAAAAGCTTTGATTTGCTTTATAAATTAAATTTAAAACTAGCAGATGTGGCATTTAAACAGTTTTGGAGCACGGAAATAGCTAGCTTTTATGAAGGTAGTAATTTTAGTCATACTTTATTTTATGCTTTATCCGAAATATTAGTTACCATAAATCTCAAAATTCGCAAAAAATAGCATTTTAGAAAATTCTCACTACAGAAGAAAATAAGTGACAAAAGAAATCGTTTGATCGGAAAAAATTTACTGTACGGTCACCCTTGGCGACTTTTTCAAAATCTCGCCAAAATGGCGACTTCTTGCACGAGCGAGATCTAAAGAAAACAGCGTAGTGAAAAATGGGTAAAGATGCAGTATCCGAGACATGTTTGTAGCCACGCAATTTTTGTCGCTATTAAGATAGCGTCCAAAGCCAGGATGTTCTTAAAAAAAACCGCGGACTTTCCTACGCGAACCTTTTGTATAGGGCAATAATAAACGAGGAATGCACAAATAATCAATAATAAGTAAAAAAATTAAAATAACGGTCTAATTAATCCTGTGGATGTTCTTAAAAAAACGCGGACTTTCGTACGCGAACTACCTTTTGTATAGGGCAATAATAAATGAGGAATGCACAAATAAGTAAAAAAAAATAACGGTCTAATTAATCCTGTGGATATTCTTAAAAAAAACGCGGACTTTCCTGCGCGAACAACCTTTTGTATAGGGCAATAATAAATCAATCACATTCAAGCTCTCCGGTTTTGCTAATATATTCCGTTGCGATCCTTCTAAAAAGCTGACATCAACTAACACAAAAAGAATTCAAATTTTAAAACGGTAACCAATCATAGAACGCAAAACATCGATATTTTGTTAAAAAAATGTGTTCGTTAAAAAAAAAAGAAGCGCTCATTCCTTCCGAAAAACCAACCTTTTCCAAGGTCCAATAGGGTTGCTGCAATTCCTTGTCGGTCGGATGGGGGTTGCCATATAAAAAATTTATCGCCAATGTGGAAAAAATCGCGCCAAGGGTGACCGTACAGTAAATCTGATCCGTTTGATCTTTTCTGCTATGTGAGAAAGTAGATCTTTTAACCATAACTGATTCGAAGAGACTAGAGGTGGGAGATATTTTCATTTGGAGGTAGGATATTGGAAATAAGTTCTCACATACATTTTCTTAGTCTTTTAACTGATTGTAGTCTTTTATTTTATGGAGAGTTTAGTATTGCAAAACTTCGTGTTGACACAGCTGAACACGGTACCATCGCCAATTGGTGATAAATTTTGAATATGGTAATCCGTCGTTGGCATTTCCAAATTGCCATTTGGCGATGGCAATTATTTTAGTTGCCAATTTGGCGAGGGGAGGTTATTGTGTTCTTGAGTTTTACTCAGCTGAATTAATAAATTATACATAATTTAAAATACAGCGGTCTTTGTATCAGAATTTAAAATTTTAATGACCTAGGCCGCCTTTTAACATCTTATTCAGACTAATATATTAGTATGAAGTAAAATAATAATCTGGTAATTTAATCACCTACTGTGTGTTTATTTAAGGAAAACAATTTCCTAATTCCAATAATTTATGTAGAAATTGACATTGAATGAAACAAATTTTATCATATTTCAGAAACTTAATTTTATTGACTTATGTTAGCTGAAACGTTGACATACGCAAATCAATAATGATGTTATCAAGTTTCTTGACTCTTTCATGTTATTCACACCTTCTTTAACACAGAAAATATTCATTTAATGACTTCTAAAAAATTGAAGGGAATTTTTACCTGTTCCAAGTAAACGTTATTTCTTCGATTTGAGAAATCTGTTTAACTTAGTGCTTTCTGAAGCTATAAATGAAGAATGGGTACTGCGATTCGGGGAATTTAGGGAAACAAATATTCATCATAAGAGTGTTTTTCTTCTTGTCAAAAGAATGTTTTCTCCAAAAGATCATTGCATATTCAATAATTTTAAAATACACAGAATTACTTTCGTTGATCTTCTTAAGTTTGTGATTCCAATACAGGGGTAATTTAGATTCAAATAAATAGTCTTTTACCAACTCTTCAATCATTTCGTCAGTTATAGATTCTACATAACGGATCAAACTGTTAGTCGATGCGTAGTCACTCTTCTTTCCCTTTTCATAAATGTTCAAATAATGATAAGCTTTCTCTTGCTTATGTTTATGGGTGTTTTGAAATTTTTGAAAGATATCAGGAGCACAAAATCTTTCTATAATTTCCAATGCACATATACTTTCGGACACAGATATTTTCTCATTTTCTATGAAATACTGAAGTTGTTCTTCAAGAGTACATTGGGTAAGTACTGCTTCTGTCATGTTTTCGCACAAACATGAAATCTTTCTGGAAAGTGTACTGGTTCTTTCAGCCATGTAATGTTTAGTTTTGAGGGAATTATCAAAACAAATGCGTTATTTTATATGTCATTAGGCTTGGGTATCCGATTAGGTTTGACTGGAAAGTTTTCGTCATTTTGGAGTTTGCTCGTACAGGTCTTGTTCCAATACTTTCTCCTTATTTTAAAAATATTTTTGTTATGAGAGGCCTTTTCTATGTGGAGATATCGAATCCGGGGCACCCTTGGTAACATGGTAACTTGTGGTTTTGATCCAACTTTATGGCAACCCTATGAGGTTGTTTTTTATGAAGGGAAGTCCGTTTTTTTAAAGAAATTGCGATGTATTGCGTTCTATGATTGGTTAGCGTTTTGAAGTTTGGATTTTTTGCGTTCTCTGATTGCTTAGCTTTTAAGAATGATTTTAATTGGTTACCGCTTAACCGGATAATTTGAGGTCGCAACGGATTCTATCAGTGTACCTTTAGTTTTCGTGCTTGCCGTTGGATTTCCAAAATTTGGATTACAATTTTTTCAAGTGGCACATTTCTATTGATGTTTTTTTTAAATTTTTTTAATTAGAAATTATATTAATTAATTATCGTTCGTGATATTATAGATTTATTAGCCGCTCACTTACCCTTGATTAAGTATGGCAATGGATGGTTTGACTGGACATATAATTGCGTTTTTTTTTTTAAATGTTTGATGAATCTTTATTAAAACCGGAGAGCTTGAAAGTGATTGAATGGTGTCAGAAAGTTGGCTTGATTGCGAAAAGCGTTAAATGTTCAGAATGTGGGAGTGAAATGGCTTTGAAAGACAGAAAGGATGCGGGCAATAGGTACGAATGGTTGTGTAGAAAGGATGGACATAAGTGAAAGCGATCGGTGCGAAAAGGAACATGGTTTGAAAATTAGTAAATTGCATATGTGTAAGATTCTTTTGATTACGTGGTACTGGGTGAATGAAATGCCAATTAAATGTGTTATGAATGAAATGGATGTGGCGACCCATACGATGACTGATTGGTATAATTTTTGTAGAGAAGTTTGTTTGGATGCTTGCTTGAAATTTAATGGTAAGATTGAGAAGGAAATTGTTCGGAATTACAACCCAGAGGAACAGGATTAAATTAGACCGTAAGTTTAATTTTTCTTTACCTTTTATTGTTTATTTGTGCATTTCTCATTTTTACTTGCGATTATAACAAATCAAATCGTCAAGATGGCCGCCATACTGGTATTGGACGCCATCTTGATTTGGCGACAAAAATTGCTTGGCGACAAACATGCCCCGGATTCTACATCTTTACCCTTTTCTATAAACTAATTTGCTAAATGAAGCTGCCGCTAGTACTTATGTGTCAAAACGTGCTTCCTCTACATATTCCGTATTGGGTAGCCGGAAATAAAATCCTCGTCTTCGGTTGTTTGTTTTTATATTGAAAATCCCTCTCATATGAGAGTTAAAGAGCAAACGTAATTAATTGGAAGACGAAGAGATACTTTGGAAGTAACTTGACAGGGCAATGTTTGAGGGTAATTTTCTCCGATAGTAATTATGCGTATGAATTTGTCAGACTTCACGTAGCAGCCATTTGCAAGTCATGTGCGGGACAGTTTTCAGTAAACTAAACAGGAAAACCAAAAGTTATCATTAGATCTAATCCTGTAAAGGGCATGTTGAAATTAAATTCGAGTAACGTGTCAAATTACGTCACTAAAACAAGAAGTACGTAAAACCACAAAAACACTAGCAGTATCTCTATTTAGCACAGAAAATCCCTTTCATAGAACAACAGAAAAAATTTCATATTAGTGAATGGATAATGTTTGCGAAACGCTGTCTGTCTGATGTAAGCGAATTCGAAGACCTGGTTTTGTGTTCCGTCTTTATGGACAAATGCGCAAGAACTACGGCTAACTGGATTGATGAAAAACGTCTGTAGCGGCTGTCCGAATTTTCGATATGTCTAAGGGAAGGTTGTTATATTACGGACTGTTGTTACTAAAATGGTTACTTTGGGCGCTGTATGCCGATATTTGTTGAAAGCGAACTAGCAGATGTAAAAGACTGAAATATCCGTAGATGTAAAGACTAGAAAATATTGTATTATAGTTTGAAAATTCCATTCTGTTGACACAAAATGAACTTTTAAAACGTGACTTTTTGATCATTTTTTCCATAAAAGTCCTTTGTATTTGCCACATTTCGTTTCATGAGAGGGGAAGCTCATCTGCTTCATTTGAAAGAAAAAACTAATTTTATAGTCATTTGATTCAAAATAATAAAACAACATTTTAAAAATTTGGAGGTTGCACAAATAATTTAACAATGCATTTATAAGGCATAAATATTTTCACGTTCAACTTTTCGCTGACTGGCAATAATGAAATAAAATCGCCATTCAGCACTTTGCATCGACCTTCTAATGAAGGTCGATGCAAAATGATTCTTTCATTTTAAAGTCGATGATAATTTGTGGCAGAAACGTGAAACTCGGGCTGTGACAATGAATTTTCAAATCCAGACAGTCGCTACTAGAATTTTTTCGTCGATCGAGTTAGCCGTGCGCAAGACGATTCAAACACTCGTCCGATGCGACAGAAATTATATCGGTGTTCGTATTCGGCAAATATTCTCAATTTACAAAGAACAAAATGAGGGCACTCATTGTTTTTCTTCATCATACAATATTTAGTTTTAATCTTGTTACGTCAATATTTCATTAAGAAAATTTTCTTTAAGGAAATCTTAGTAAAAAATACTATCAGACTACTTTTCTAAAACACAAACTCACAGGAAATGGACTAGGAGACAAAACTCCTTAGAAGTACCTAAGTTGCAGAAATAAAGCAAGATGATTGACTATTTACCCATGATCACATCCCTATGATTTTTTTCAAAGAATAAAGACATGATATACCTATTAACAATGCTCTTTTCATTGCCGTGTGACATGACAAGATATTGTGGATTTCAATTTTAATATCTGAGTCAATGATTCAGTCAAAAAATTTAATCAGTTTTCCATGCTTTTATACGTTCGTTCACAAATCATAAATGTGTATGTACATTATAAAAACTAACAAACTGAAAAGTCAATAACATTAATTATACTACTTCTTTTAATCTATATATATAAAATAGGATGTGTGTGTGTATGTGTGTGTGGGTATATTTTCTATAGAAATCTACACCGTTTGACCAATCCACACCAAATTTGGTACACTTATACTTTAGAACACTGCGGTCAGCATAGGCTAACTCTTAACCCCCGTTTTATTGGCCCTGGGGGGCTAAAAACTATTCGAAATCGCAATAGAAATAACATTGAGCATAGATTGATTGCTTTAGGCAGCGATGGTTGCTTTACCAGTGTTGATCGAAAAACAATTTTTTTTCCGAAACAAATTAAATTACAGTATTTATGTTTGAACTGACTTCTTAGTTCTTCCCATGATGTAAATAAATTATAGATATTTTATTGATGAAAGGAAAGAATATTTTAAAATATTTATGCCTGCAAGGAAATTCAAGGAAAGGTTTTCAGGAGTTCAAGGATTATTTTCAAGGAAAGTTGGTGTACATTTCGACCAACTTTCCTTAAATAATTTATTGAATACGTAATGATTTGTAGAATTCTGTTTCACAAGGCTTTTTAGGTAAGGCGCGTAACTTATTTTAAAATGTCTGGAATAGATACATGTGAATCCTCCGTTGAAAGCAGTGATTTTCTTTCTGAAAAATTCTGTAAAATCGACCTTCTGCTTTTTGAAAATTTTTTATCTATTCTGTTTAATTTGTCTACACCGATTACATTTATTTCTAACCCAAGCACCGTTATTCCGAAAAGTACAAACGAAAAACTCATTGATCATAAAAGCGTAATTTTGCTACTCGGTATCTGGCAGCACCAGAATTAATGTTTACTTTTTTTATAAAACTTTGTAGAACTTTCTAGAAAGTTGGTGAAACGGAAACTTCCTTGGACTCATGGTGGAGAACATTCCAGCACTCACTCGATTCTTAGCTGGTCGTATTTAGAGGAAGCCAGTTCGGTAAGTCTTCCAGTTTATCATCTTTCAGTGAATCTGGCAGTTTTATTTCGCTCTTTTAGTTGATTGTATAAGTGTTTCCTACTTTATTCGCGACAGTGATAGTGTACATTTTGGATTTATATTTCTACACTGATGTAAGTACTACATAATTTTAAATTCGTTTTTTCGTTAATTTTAGATTTGTATTGTATTCTATAATAGATTTCATTGCTCATTGAGAGTGTGCCTTTTGCTTAATTTTTAAAATAAGTTTAATGGGGGATCAGAATTAATGCTTTTTTTTTACACCAGAATAAAAGTTTATTTTTTAGTATGATTTAGAATTCTGTGTTTGAGTATTTTGATTGACAGCTTTTAAGTAAGGCATTAATATTTTTTATTTGTGTTATAAATTTGATATTCCTAAACTGATGTAAGTCTTCGCAGTTTTAAATTTGTTTTACCATTCAGTTTATATTAGCTTTTTATTTTTATTGTATTCTAAAATAGATTTCATTGCTCAGTGAGAGTGTGCCTTTTGCTTATTTTATGAAATAGCATTTCTTTGTATTTTTTACAGATTTCTTTGCTGTAGCAATGCCTCCAAGGAAGCGGAAGATGATCGGCCAAGTGCAGTCAACGGCTAAGACGATGAAAGATGAGCGTAGTCGAGAAACTTCCGAGAAGAAGACTTGCAATTGCGAGAGAGCTACAACATCTAGAGCAACAGGGACGGCACAGCAGCTTGAGGCCCTACTACAGGATAAGAGAGATAGAGCCAAACTATCACGGACTGCGCACCATTTTAGCTTAGCATTGGAAGGATTTCACTACGATTCACATAAAGACTACTCGATGCATGCAAGTGTTACCATCGGGAAAATGGAAATGGTTTGTAGTTACTGTCAAGCCAAAAAGTTTAAATCAGAGTCTACTGGTATTTGCTGTAAAAATGGAAAACTTAAACTCCGCCAACTGGAACCACCACCGCAAGAACTTTTGACTTACACATCAGGAGATACGTCAGAGTCGAAGTATTTTCTTAGTAACATCAGAAAATACAACTCATGTTTCCAAATGACATCATTCGGCGCCACATCAGTTGTTGGACAGCCCGGATTTCCGTCGACATTCAAGGTGCAAGTGCAGATTTACCATAGAGTGGAATCGTTGCTTCCGCTGCCAGATCAACCATCAAAATTTCTACAACTATATTTTATTCAAAACGAACAAATGGAAACTGATCAGAGGTGGGCCTACATCTCGGGAACAAGATGTCAGATTGTGTTAAACTTACAGAGGATGTTTCATGAGCACAATAATCTTATTAAAACGTTTGAAACAGCATTGGAACGTAGGCCAACAGATGAATATAAAGTAGACATAAGAGCAGACCGAAGACCAGCAGGCGAACACGAGCGACGCTTTAACTCTCCTCAAGCAGATGAAGACGCGGTGGTTATATCAGGCGATGAGTTCCATCAACGGGATATCATTATTCAACGACGAGGTGAATCATTGCAGCGTATTTCGGAAACGCATCGATCTTATAATGCTCTGCAGTACCCAGTAATATTCCCCCATGGTGAAGATGGATATCATTTTAATCTGAGGCAGATCAACCCAAGAACAGGTGAAACAACGAGCAAGAAAGTTTCAGCGATGGATTTCTATGCGTACAGATTAATGGTTCGAGATATTGAGCAGAACCACGTATTGAACTGCAGGCAATTGTTTCATCAGTTCATCGTCGATATGTACGCAAAAGTCGAGAGTGAGCGTCTCCTTTACATTCGTCTAAATCAACATAAACTGAAAGTTGATATATTCACCTGAGAGATGCTGGGTCAAATGACGAGAACGTTGAAAACCTCGTTGCCTTAGTCGTACTACCAGTTACATTTACAGGAGTTCAAGACCCATGCTCGAATACACGCAAGATGCTATGACGTACGGGAGACCAGACTTATTTATCACCTTCACCTGTAATCCTACTTGGACGGAGATCAAGGAGGTTCTTACCAATGGTCAATTACCCAGTGAGCGCCACGACTTGATTGCGAGAGTATTTAAATTGAAGCAGTTGAAACTGCACTTTGCGCATCTTTCGTTTTTTAGAATTCTGCATTTTTTCGTCGGAATTTCGTTTCTGTTTGTCTTTATGTCTTAATCTTTTACATATTGCAATACATTCAGGAATTAAATGTATATATTTGCGTCCGAAGTATATTGTAGAAGCTATGAAAAAGTTAAAACGCATTTTCCGTACAACTTAAATGATTGCATTTTTCTGTGAAAGAAATGTGATTATTCTAATTCACTTTTCAAGCAACATTTAACCATTTCAACCCGAGCAACGCCGGGTAATTCAGCTAGTCTATCTATATAAAATAGGATGTGTGTGTGTATGTATGTATGTGTGTATATTTTCTATACAAATCTACACCGTTTGACCAATCCACACCAAATTTGGTACACTTATACTTTAGAACACTGCGGTCAGCATAGGCTAACTCTTAACCCCCGTTCTATTGGCCCTGGGGGGCTAAAAACTATTCGAAATCGCAATAGAAATAACTGAGCATAGATTGATTGCTTTAGGCAGCGATGGTTGCTTTACCACTGTTGATCGAAAAACAATTTTTTCCGAAACAAATTAAATTACAGTATTTATGTTTGAACTGACTTTTTAGTTCTTCGAATGATGTAAATAAATTATAGAGCACTCGCAACCACGTGGTCTGACCATAGCAACGCCGGAATGACGCCCCTAGCAACCGTTGCTGTAGGACAAGCAATGGCTTCTGTTCCATTAGTAAGCATGGATGTTTCAGTGCGAAATCGCTACGATCAAAAAATATCTATCATTAACGGAATGGATCCGTATGATTTGGACAATCCAAACGCCTCTTCGAATCCTGAAGATTTTCCAAAGATCAATTTATGGTGTATTGGACATTATTTAGTTTTCAAAACTTCCCACTACATAAAACTTCCCAATGCATAACAATTTGTTTGTCCTACAGCAGTTAACAGTTAAGAAAAATAACTGATCGTGACGTCACCTGCGAATGCTCTATAGATATTTTATTGATGAAGGGGGAAAGAATATTTTAAAATATTTATGTTTGCACGGAAATTCAAGGAAAGGTTTTGAGGAGTTCAAGGATTATTTTCAAGGAAAGTTGGTGTATATTTCGACCAACTTTCCTTAAATAATTTATTGAATACGTAATGATTTGTAGAATTCTGTTTCACAAGGCTTTTTAGGTAAGGCGTGTAACTTATTTTCAAATATCCGGAATAGATACATGTGAATCCTCCGTTGAAAGCAGTGATTTTCTTTCTGAAAAATTCTGTAAAATCGACCTTCTGCTTTTTGAAAATTTTTTATCTATTCAGTTTAATTTGTCTCCACCGATTACATTTATTTCTAACCCAAGCACCGTTATTCCGAAAAGCACAAACGAAAAACTCATTGATCATAAAAGCGTAATTTTGCTACTCGGTACCTGGCAGCACCAGAATTAATGTTTACTTTTTTTATAAAACTTTGTAGAACTTTCTAGAAAGTTTGGGAAACGGAAACTTCCTTGGACTCATGGTGGAGAACATTCCAGCACCCACTCGATTCTTAGCTGGTCGTATTTAAAGGAAGTTAACTCTGTAAGTCTTCCAGTTTATCATCTTTCAGTGAATCTGGCAGTTTTATTTCGCTTTTTTGATTGTATAAGTGTTTCCTACTTTATTCGACAGTGATAGTGTACATTTTGGATTTATATTTCTAAACGGATGTAAGTACTACATAATTTTATATTCGTTTTTTTCGTTAATTTTAACTTTTTTTGTATTCTATAATAGATTTCATTGCTCAGTGAGAGTGTGCCTTTTGCTTAATTTTTTAAATAAGTTTAATGGGGGATCAGAATTAATGCTTTTTTATTACACCAGAATATAAGTTTATTTTTTAGCATGATTTAGAATTCTGTGTTTGAGTATTTTGTGTGATTGACAGCTTTTAAGTAAGGCATTGATATTTTTTATTTGTGTTAAAAGTTTGATATATTCCTAAACAGGTGTAAGTACTTCGCAATTTTAAATTTGTTTTACCATTTAGTTTATATTAGCTTTTTATTTTTATTGTATTCTATAATAGATTTCATTGCTTAGTGAGAGTGTGCTTTTGCTTATTTTATGAAATAGCATTTCTTTGTATTCTTTTACAGATTTCTTTGCTGTAGCAATGCCTCCAAGGAAGCGGAAGGCGAGCGGCCAAGTGCAGTCAACGGCTAAGATGATGAAAGATGAGCGTAGTCAAGAAACTTCCGAGGAGAGGAATAGAAGACTTGCGATTGCGAGAGAGCTACAACATCTAGAGCAACAGAGACGGCACAGCAGCGTGAGGCCCGACTACAAGATAAGAGAGATAGAGCCAAACGATCACGGACTGCGCACCATTTTAGCTTAGCATTGGTAGAATTCCACTACGATTCACATAAAGACTACATGCAAGTGTTACCATCGGGAAAATGAAAATGGTTTGTAGTTATTGTCAAGCCAAAAACTTTAAATCAGAGTCTACTGGTATTTGCTGTAAAAATGGAAAAGTTAAGCTCTGCCAAATGGAACCACCATCACAAGAACTTTTGACTTACACATCAGGAGATACGTCAGAGTCGAAGCATTTTCTTAGTAACATCAGAAAATACAACTCATGATTCCAAATGACATCATTCGGCGCCACATCAGTTGTTGGACAGCCCGGATTTCCGTGGACATTCAAGGTGCATGGGCAGATTTGCCATAGAGCGGGATCGTTGCTTCCGCTGCCAGATCAACCACCAAAATTTCTACAACTATATTTTATTCAAAACGAACAAATGGAAACTGATCAGAGGTGCGCCTACATCTCGGGAACAAGACGTCAGATTGTAGTAAACGTACAGAGGATGTTTCATGAGCACAATAATCTTTTTAAAACGTTTGAAACAGCATAAGAACGTATGCCAACAGATGCATATAAAGTAGTCATAAGAGCAGACTGAAGACCAGCAGGCGAACACGAGCGGAGCTTTAACTCTCCTCAAGAACATGAAGTCGCGGTGGTTATATTAGGAGACGAGTTTCATCAACGGGATATCGTTATTCAACGACGAGGTGAATCATTGCAGCGCATTTCGGAAACGCATCGATCTTATGATGCTCTGCAGTACCCAGTGTGGTGATTCCCCCATGGTGAAGATGGATGTAATTTTAATCTGAGGCAGATCAACCCAAGAACAGGTGAAACAACCAGCAAGAGAGTTTCAGCGATGGATTTCTATGCGTACAGATTAATGGTTCGAGATACTGAGCAGAACCACGTATTGAACTGCAGGCAATTGTTTCATCGGTTCATCGTCGATATGTACGCAAAAGTCGAGAGTGAGCGTCTCCTTTACATTCGTCTAAATCAACGTAAACTGAAAGTTGATATATTCACCTGAGAGATGCTGGGTCAAATGACGGGAACGTTGAAAACCTCGGTGCCTTAGTCGTACTACAAGCTACATTTACAGGCAGTCCCAGACACATGCACGAATACACGCAAGATGCTATGACGTACGTGAGGACGTAAGGGAGACCAGACTTATTTATCACCTTCACCTGCAATCCGACTTGGACGGAGATCAAGGAGGTTCTTACCAATGGTCAATTACCCAGTGAGCGCCACGACTTGATTGCGAGAGTATTTAAACAGGAGCAGTTGAAACTGCACTTTGCGCATCTTTCGTTTTTTAGAATTCTGCATTTTTTCATCGGAATTTCGTTTCTGTTTGTCTTTATGTCTTAACCTTTTACATATTGGCAATATATTCAGGAATTAAATGTATATATTTGCGTCCGAAGTATATTGTAGAAACTATGAAAAAGTTAAAACGTATTTTCCGTACAACTTAAATGATTGCATTTTTCTGTGAAAGAAAAGTGCTTATTCTAATTCACTTTTCAAGCAACATTTAACCATTTTAACCCGAGCAACGCAGGGTAATTCAGCTAGTTGAGTATAAATTGAACAGAAATTTTGTAATACATTAAGTAAAAATCTTCCGAAATTCTTTTATTGGACTTTGAATTAACGAATACTTAATTATATATATTCAGTCCACATTTTTTATACTTCTAAATCTCGAAAATTCTTCTTTGTCCCAAACCTAAAGGAATTCTTTTTATTCATCCGAAACATCGACCTTTTCAAATGACGAAACCTGGTTTTCTTGTATTTGGTCCAGTTTCAGCCGTTAAATGTCAAATGTTTATCCTAAGAAGCGGTTTAATTATTCCTCGTGTGGTAAAAAGAGGATCGTAAAGCGACAAACCAAACATAAGATTTCCCAATTGTATGGGAATCCCTTTGTATTCGTTTGGGATTGATCCCGGACCGTCGCCAATAGCTCATTGTGTTGCTCCGGTGTGACATTAATTAATAACCTATCTACCCTTTGAACTCGAATGAAACAATAACTAGATGTAACTTTCATAAAAAATCTCGGAAAATAGGAGTCTTAAAGTATTAAAAACTTAGAACTGAATAAAGTTCATGGGTAGACTTATTATACTTTGATTTTGTTAATGGAAGGACTTCAAGAATATTGTGAAAAATTGATTGCAAATGACCTCTTTTTAATGCAAATGTATAGACAGAGAGAAAAAGGAAAGAAATGATCTAAAATGGTCATGGTAGCTATCTTAATCCATTTGACCAACTTTTCCCCCCTAATCTTAAAACTGAATTTTCAAAGTAGCGAATGATAGGAATTCACATACAGTGGTGGTGTAGGTTGTTTGGTCTCATCTGGGAGAAACTCAACGGGCTATTGGCGCCGGTCCGGGATCAATACCGAAGGGAACGATCGAGGACAATACCTCGTACTTTTGAACCACTGTCGGATGATGAGTTCAACACCTCAGCTGGCACCCCATTCTTCAAACTTCCAGCCACACCAACGTGAGAACATTTGAGGACACGACAGATTTAAAATGCACCAGCCTCACGTTGATGAGTCTTTGATTGCATTGAATTTCGAACTAGCGACCCTCCGGTCGCTAATCCGCAACACTAACAACTGGGCTACCGCGGCCCCTTTACATAAATCCGAATCAGACGGACCCTTGTCAACACAACATTTATGCTTTTGTGAATACGCACATATATTTATATTTGGGTATTGTAAGGTTTATTCTAAATTTTTCCGTAAGGATTATTCTAAACTAAGAAGTCGAAAGCAAGCGACTCCTACAGTACTGGGCAAGGAACTTGGAATACAAGCTTTATTCCTCAATAAAACATTTTAAATCTTTCCTGTAGATATATATCTCTTTGTAGATTGAATTAGTCCTTTATACACGATCATATAAGCCT
The DNA here is from genome assembly GCA_933210815.1 of Meta bourneti. NCBI lineage: Eukaryota > Metazoa > Arthropoda > Arachnida > Araneae > Tetragnathidae > Meta > Meta bourneti. The sequence goes on along the minus strand of OW119926.1, from coordinate 38,783,180 downwards.
CTTGTTACGTAGAGGTAAAGGGAATTTAGGTTGGATCAACTGTGTTTCAGCCTTAGCCAATTTGGTCTGCTTGTTCATTGCCATATATGGTAGACTAGATATGAACATGCGTACTTTCAAAAAGACAAGGAAAACGACGCTTCTAACGAATTACGGAAGGTGCATACTTCAGTGTATGGTCCCCGATGTGTAGTTGAATTGGCAACGCGATGCCTAATACTTCCAACAACTGAAGTAATAGACTTCGCATCGTATCGCTTCTGTGATAACTAGCACTACTTCCTCTCCTATCACAGCTTCGCTATTCGTAGCGTCTCAGATTCATTTCAGCAAACAGCCATCAGCAATAATTCTCGACTGGTAAAGGCAAACAGAACAGCCAAATGGTCGCAATCATCCATTATATGACCTTTTATATGGAAATACATCCGCGATCTTAATAGGTTTCACTCAATTGGCAATCAGTCAGCTAGAGGTAGCATCTATTGAATTTAGCTACTCTAACTTTCTGAGGAAGAATATATCGGGGCCACCACTATACCTACGTACTTAGACACCACTACAAAAATTAACTTACAATACAATTGTATAAAGCAGTATAATCCAACTCCATCAGAAGTACTTTTTTGTAGACAAAGTTGCACTATCTTTCACACGTCTTGCTAAACATTCAACACAACACACCAAAACTTAATAAAAAATGATTTATTCCGAAAAAAGTATCATTTATCACATGATTTAAAATGAAATGAATGTACAACTATTGCTTCAAAGAGGTTAAAATTCATTTAAAATATGATAAAAAATGAGAGAAGTTTGCTCACCCTTTTTCTTGAATCCTTACCCTCTTTTCTAGGGCTGGGCAAAAAAAAGACAGAATTCTATGCCTTTGTATTATCCATTCTTATTCCATTCTTTCGCTGAAACTTATATATTCATTCACACAGAGAAGCTCAAGTAAAATGAAAATACATCCAATAAATTTCGCTAATTTTTATTGCGCGGATATATTTACATTATATTTACATTTTTTAACAGAAAAAGAAACAGCACATTCTCTCCCGCTCAATACGAGAGTTCTGAAAAAAAGCAAGCAGTGTGTTTTAGCAGTTTCTCCTTCGTGCGAATACGTGGCCAGTCCGCAGAAACGATAGCAGGCTCGCATTCGCGACAACAGCAATGACAACTTTTCCACAAGTTCTTCATACTTGACGAAATACTGTATCTTCAATGGAGGTCAAGTTCAATAATTGTTCGATGAACCAATTCATTTCTCTTTCCTCATCATTTTCGAAATCCTCTGAAAAACAACCACCCAATATTCAGTCGCACATTTAAATATTTCTGCTCTAACAAATTTTTAATTTGCGTATTTATTGCGTACAAATTTTTAATTTGCCATATTTATACCTTCTGAGATTTCGAACGATGCCAGTTAAGGTAAGCGCACACTAGTCCACATCATACGGATTGGATTTTAGAATTACTTACATTGTTTTGAATGAGACTGCACACACCTATCCGCATCGTACAAATCTGACATCGGCAATTCCGACGATGGTTCCGGAGAGAGAATAAAATCCCTTCCGTCCTTACAATGAGGATGACTCATCCAAATTTTCCGAGTAGTGTGGACACCGAATGTAGACGTTATACCTTAAATTGTGTTTTCATTCCCTAATCCAAGTTCCTAGCTTTGCGATGGTTCAAGATAGAATGAAAATTTCAACGGATTTCAAATCTGCGTAAAATTTTACCGCCAGATCGATACCAAAAATTTGATTTTCTTTAAATTTTTTCCCCTATAGTCGTAACTAATCTTTTCGCAGATATTTCTTTTATACTAAACAAAAATGGAGGTATTACTTCCAACGGAATGTCGACGGGGCCGGCATTTTCCTATCACTTTCTAAGTGAAATGCCTATGCTCCGAATGCAGTGTACGCAGTACACTAAATTGATCCGATCCGTGCGTTGCGTGCCATCCGTCTGATGCGGAATAGTGTGCGCTTACTTTTAGAAGTCAGCTTTATTTGTAATTTTCCTAAATGGAAGCAATGAATATAAAAATTTTGGAGAAAACGAAAGCATTATGTGGGTATCTAGGTATAAAGTATCAGAAGAACACTTGCCATTTCCTGTTATGCAGGAAGTGATCATTCCTCAAGAATGATGAATGATCGAACGAGTCAGATCTCAGAGAGAGACGTTGGAGAACCCTGAAGAAGGTGGCATACGGCCACTCAAGACAAGTGATGTAACCGATGATCCTCTGTAAATAGTTCCCCTATCCATTGTAATTAAACACATTTAATAGTAAAGAACGTATTCTCTCATCCCTTTATTAACAATAAGAGTTTTACATTTATGATCTTAAAACTGTGAAAGTGATCTCAATTTTTCAGATTTCTCTTGACACATTATTTTGTTTTTATTGCGTTTTTTTAAATTAGTTAGAATTACAATGTATGTAGTACGGTGTCTAGGGTATTAAGAAGATTTGAAGCTGGATTAAACGGAGATGAGGACAAACACAACATTTAATCAAATACTAAAATTAGGCACAGAAGAGGTTATACATTGATCATGGCACAGATTACACGCTGGCACATGTATGAGTTGTACGGACAGCGTTCCACTTGCACGTGGAAGCGTGTCGATCAGTCACTGACACAACTCTAACTGATTTTTTTAAAAAGTAGTTACATTTCTGCTCGGCGCGACCTCTGGTGGCGGTATGGGGGATGGATTCTACATGTATGCATTTTATCTGCTCAACAAATAATGCACATTTAGTAATGATGTAATGTTTAAAATTATTAATAATGCGCATTACGTTTCCTACAAGAATTACAGTACCAAATCCCGAACATTTTTTAAGTTTTCAAAAAAAAATGTTCTTGTCATTCAGTATGGCTTTGCTCTTTGAAAAACTATCCTAAACATCGCACAATGTGATTGGGCTTATTTGAAATTTGTAAAATCATTGTTGCTTAATTCGGGTTGTTTGCTCACCATTGAGATTATCGATAACCTTGCAGAGCGTTTAGAATACTTTTTGCTCCAATAGTTTAGTGAACTTTGTTTTCAGAACTATACTTACTAAGAGACGTTCGAATTTTTATCATTCTTTCTTATACATGAGTTAGACTATTACAGGTATGCCCAGTATCTGTTTGAATAACGGTCCCTAGAACCGTGTTAGATAACTCTACTAAATTAAAAATGCCTGTTCCTATAGTACTCAATGTTTAACTTGAACAAAAGCAAAAAATTCTTTTCCTTTGCAAACTGTACAACTTTATCATAAATATATTGAAGATTCATAGATTTTAATCTTGGACACAGATATTAAAACGAGAACACAAAATGTTTCACACATTCCGGATCCCGGTATAGTGCGACTGGTGAATGGCAGATGACATTGGAGGAGTCTATTTCTATAGAGACAGTAAGCTGTCCAGGAGAAAGGCTGCCAAACGCAAAATTGTGTTGCGATCGCCATAGGCTATTCCTTGTTAAACCTAGTCGTAATCACTGCTTCGCTTCCGTCACTGAACAATGAACTCGAAGCCCGAATCAAGAGTAAAAATCCCAATTGTGGGATTTCATTGTTTACAATTTAACCAGCCCTCCTAATTGAACGATAGACTCATTCAAACCACGTGAATCAAATTTTTACTCACTCGTTAGAATTTTACTACATAAAAGATTAGTTGGCATTTGAGTCACGTGCTTTTGAACGAGTCTATGCTTTAAACTAAGTTATAGATTGGAAGATAAACAAAGTGTTCCCCAACTGGTGTCTGAAACTCGGATTCTAGTTCTAAGTTTATCGTTCGATGCCGAAAGTGATAGCAGTGATAGTTTACTCCCGATCACGAGTTGGTCTGGAGAAAACCATCTACAGTTATTGCAATTCAAGCTATTGCGTGTGGCAGCTTTTAGCCTTCACAACTTTTCAAAAATCGACTGACCCACTCGTCGAAGGCCGACTGCCCTCTCGTCGGATCCGCACGATACTACGGTTCAGGCGACCAATATAAGAGTTTTTCAATGTAACTATAAGCAGGAGAAGAAAAAATGTTTCCGATTTAGAACTAATTTAATTTTTCGCCATTTTGACGATGTTTGGTGTTTCACATGCTGGAATTGCATTCGAGCGTGTCAAATTACGAATGAGGTTGCCAAAACACTAGCGCCCTCTGTATTCAGCTTAGCAGAAAATCCCTGTGCCATCACCGAGTTCAATACCTGATTCTTCCTGCTTTATGATTGTAGTTAAGATTTGTTTGACTGTTTGCAGACATCTGTGTTTTAACTATGTGATGAAAGGAACGTGATTTTTACATTTAAAATATTTCAGTGATGTCTCGACATGGGTAGTTCCTCTGAATACGTGCTTAGTCACTCATGTCTAAGAGAACAAACAATAGATTATTTCTAGTCTGGTCCAATCCTTTTCCAAGGACTTCAGATGGATTCTTCACTAGCTTTAGCAACCGAATACTAACGAGCATTTCGCTTGCAAACATATGTGGATCTTTTCAGATTTCTCCATGACTTTTTACTTATGGTATTAAATAAAAACTTCGATTTACGTCAATTTTAGGCTGGCTTCAGGCATTTGGTTTTAATACTGAGCTACCACAGACGTCAAAAATAGTAGCATAAATTTTTAAAAATAGTAACAAAAAATGTTGCTCAGATGCAAAACGAATCGGCTAAAACACATCGACCTTCAAATGAAATAAACGGAGCATGTGGGCTGAGTCGCTGCCGTAAGATCTCGTAAGGGCAAATCTCGTGAACGTATGAACCGCCTTCGCCGATTGGCTGTCTAACCGCAGACTAATGTTTTTGATCACGGTGGATCACTTTAGCCAATCAATAATTTAGGATTCTTGCTTTTACCCACAACCACGTGACAGATCTCCAAACTGAGCAACTGGAAGAAATAACATGAAGCTGCTGGCACATGCTCCGTCTACTTCATTTTAAGGTTGATGCTAAAACACAAAATGTGCAAATATGAAACAGACGTTGAAGATCTCAGCAAGAAATTTAAATTTTAAAATTAAAAGGTTTTCATGACAATCTAGTAACCAAATTCCTATGTTTTTCTTTCACGGTTGCCACAGCTTGACGACAAAACTTCCAAATTGGCGTCCCTTGGAAAATTTACCGAAAATTCCGAAAAATATTTTTCCGTCACTATTAATTAAAAAATAACTAAATTTCCATTGACGTTTGGTGAAATTTAAAAAAAAGTCGCCAATATTTTGAAAATAGGGGCTTTTGAGACGATTTTGCTTAAAAAGACACCCTAGTGTTGCCAAGGTTGAAAAATAGTAGCAAAAACTCTCCTATAAAGTCTCCTGTGGCAGCCCTGAAATAATATCATTTCGAGGGGGTACCCAGACTCCCCTCTGAATACGTCCCAGCAACACACCACATTGCTATATAGGCGTTTAAAAAATATTTAACGCAATTCTGATGAATCTTTTAAAGGCCACTTATACTAAGAGTTTAAGAAGGATAAACATGCCTTCTCGAGACAGAATCTGATAGATTCTGTGTTCACTCTCTTTTCTTAGGCACTTCACAGCCCTCAATTTGAGTAAAGCGGCTCTCATACGCTGTTTCGCACTCGTTAGAGCTCCGTTGACTTGGGGGTCCCACAGACCCTTCAATCTTGCCCATTCCTGAAAGGAAATATGGAAACCACTGAATCAGTATTTTGTATTATAATTTTGATTCTTAGATCATTTGATACATTCATTTATCATGCTCCATGAAAAATAAAATTGTTGGTCCGTGAGATCAGCATGTCTGTACAATGTAGTTGTACACGAGGTTCAGCAGTTCTAACTGACGAAAAGTTCTAAAGCTTTCAAAAACTAAAAGTTCTAAAGATATTTTTAAAATGTTACCACAATGGATTGTGTCCCGAGCGATTCAAAAATCTGGACAAAAATAAGAAACCTTACTTATCTACAAAATTATATGCATATTAAATAACGCGAATTAATGATTCCATATGAAGCGCTTCCATGCGTTCGTACAGAATTTGCGCTAAGGTATAAAGATCGACGTAACAGCTAGTCGAAAATTCTTAATACAAACAGTTCTAACGATAACAAAAACAAATTCTCAAGATAAGTGTTTAAGTGTTGCCACAACTGTCATCTGAAGATTAAAAACAAAAATAAAACGCTGCAAACAATTCTTATTCCTTCGCGAGCATGATATCAATGCTGGCGTGAAAACGATTATCATCGACAGTATTCATTTAAAGGTCGATGATTATCATCCGGTGAGCGCGCACAGACTGTAATTAGAAACAAATGAATTTACAACAAATCTATATACACTAACAGGAGCCGTGGCTCTAAAATAATGGTTCTATGCTCCCGTAAAAATAATATGTGCTATTTTTTATGCCAATTGAGGTAAGTAATTATGTGTGAAAAACTACCGAATCGCCTCGGTGTATAGAGCATTCGCAGGTGACGTCACGATCAGTTATTTTTCTTAACTGTTAACTGCTGTAGGACAAACAAATTGTTATGCATTGGGAAGTTTTATGTAGTGGGAAGTTTTGAAAACTAAATAATGTCCAATACACCATAAATTGATCTTTGGAAAATCTTCAGGATTCGAAGAGGCGTTTGGATTGTCCAAATCATACGGATCCATTCCGTTAATGATAGATATTTTTTGATCGTAGCGATTTCGCACTGAAACATCCATGCTTACTAATGGAACAGAAGCCATTGCTTGTCCTACAGCAACGGTTGCTAGGGACGTCATTCCGGCGTTGCTATGGTCAGACCACGTGGTTGCGAGTGCTCTATGGGATACAATTGAAGTATATGTTCAGAAACTAATTCTTGACATGGAGTAAGGAGTACAAGAAATGATACTTTAATTTACTTAATTGATTAGGGGTCGCGGTAGTCTGGTTAGAAGAGTAACGGATTAGCAGCCGGAAGGTTGCAATTTCGAATCCAACCAAAGGCCGTCGTGTACAAGGGGAACTGGTGCACGTTAAATCCGTCATGACCTCAAATGTCCTCACGTTGGCGTGGTGTGGAAGTTTGGAGAGTGGGGTGCCAGCTCAGGTGTGACCTCGTCATCTGACCGTGGTTCAAAATTACGTGGTGTTGTCCTCGGATCATTTCCTTTGGGTTTGATCCAGGACCGTCGCCAATAGACCGTGTGTTGCTCCAGTGCGACTTTAATTAAAATACCAACCTACCTACCAAAATTTAATAGTTCATTTCATTTGGAGATTTGAAATGCGCATGGCGATACTTATATTCATTGTCAATGAATTTAAATAAGATATGAAGTGTAAGTAACGACTCTATATATGGATATCAATATACACTCACGTCCAAAATTATCTTTACATGCATAAAATCACGGATTTCTCAGAAACTGAACTATAATTTTATGAATTTGCGTGAAATGATACATAACATCATAACACATAAATAAAAGGAAAAAATTTAAGAGCACTGCATATGATATAAAACTGTAGCATGGAACAATAAAAATTGCAATAATATGTGACAAAGAGAGTTCAGAAAAAAATTAAGGCTTACGAATTTCATATAGAATGCGATCTCCTCTGACGTGTACACACATGTATACTGAAACTGTATAAATACGTATCACAACGTATTTTAATGCTGGCAAAAATGTTGTTAACCACAGTTTGGGGAATTAAGTTCCACTCCTCCACAAATGCGGTGTTCAGGGCATTTATATCTCTAGGAGGAGGATATCTTCGTGCAACTGCTTTTCCAAGGTAGTCCCATAAGTTGTCTATCGGGTTCAGATCAGGAGATTTTGCTGGCCACGGTATTCGCTCAATGGCTTCACTTTCAAGGAATTCGTCAACGAGGTTTGCTCGATGTGGACGAGCATTATCGTCCATAAATAAAAAGTCAGATCCATATGCACCTATGAAAAGTCTTACATAAGGTTCTAAGACCTCATCCCGATATCTCTGGCCGGTCGCAGATCCGCTGTTGAAAACGTGTAGGGGAGTACGTCCATCGAACATTATTCCTCCCCATACCATCACACCTGCACTACCAAAACGATCACGTTCCATAATGTTCGAAGGAATATTTTGCGTTCCTGACTCCTCTAGATGTAAACACGTTTAGAATTAGATGTTAAACTAAAACTCGACTCATCAGTAAAGAGAACATGGGTCTATTGGTGTTCACTCCAGTTCTGATGTTCTTTGCACCAACTAAAGTGATCCCTCTTTTGTTGTGAAGACAGTGAAGCACATACCCTTGGCTTCCTGTCATAAAGGCCCTTTCTATTAAACCTTCTGTATACAGTTTGCCATGATACAACAGTTCCAGTGGCGGCTGCAACCTCTGAACTTAACAGCCGAGCAGTAGACTTCGGTTACGACGGGCAGTTATTGCCAGATATCGATCTTGAGAAGCAGTTTTTATTCGTTTACGACTTTGTCCAGGCCTCCTTACAACAGTTCCAGAGTTCTGAAATTGTTTCCATAGCGTAGAGACGGTCTGTCTTCAAATATTCACCTATCTCGCTGCTTCCATGATTGTCTGCCCTGCTTCTAAACTTCCTATAATTCGCCACTTCACAGATTCTTCCAAATGATACTTCGGAGCCATAACAAAGTTTTGAGTCCTAACACACTGAAATCAAACGCTGTATTGCACAAATTCACTCAGATATTAACTTTGCTCAAAGCGCTTGATTCACCGTCAGATGACGTAACGCCTTGATTTGCATATCAGAAACCGTTTGATCACTTTTGATTGAACAATGCTAATTAGGCTTGTCTTTCACGCATTCCCTGAAAAAACGGATTACATCCTTTGGATATTTCATGGAATATCATTTTTGGGTATGTAAAGATAAATTTGGACATGAGTGTATATGGACAGTTAAGAACCTTCAGGTCATATGTTATGCGCGAGGAAACTACTTTTTTACGTTACAGACAGATGCTCTTCCCAAATGATAGATAAAACTAAAAAAATGAAGATAATGTGGGTAGTGAAATGAATAACTTTTTTGTTCCTACTCAGTATAAAAATATCGTTGTTCCTATAGAAAAGTAAGTGACAACTAAAAACTGAATTTTACAGGAGTAAAATGGGAAGCATAAAATCTTTGAGCCTGTTTCCGTGGTAATGGTAATTAATTAACGTCGCACTGGAGCAACACAAAGGGCTATTGGCGACGGTCCGAGTTGATTGGTTGTCTTTGGATTTTATGGAGCAAGCGCCATAATTGGCCAAGGCGACGGTCCGGGATCAATCCTCAAGGGAAGAATCGAGGACGACAACACGTAATTTTTAACCACGGACATATGACGAGGTCAACACTTGAGATGGTACCTCACTCGCCAAACTTCTACACCACGCCAACGTGAGGATATTTGAGTCCGCGACAGATTGAATGTGCACCAGTCAAAGTGTACACGGTGGTCTTTTGTTGGACCTAATTTCGAACTCCCAATACCCCGATTGTTAATCCGCTACTCTTTCAACCGGGCTACCACGGACCCAAATAGAGAAAGAAAATGAGGTCACTTACTATAAACACAGAGGAATCTTCTGGCATATACCGACTGCTACTCTGGTGTCTCCAAAATATTCGAAAAATCCCTCTTCGAGCATCGATCCAATGAAGTTTGTGAGAAAAGGTTTCGTTATTGAGGTGGGGAACAAGGAAATCTTGAACCAGTCTGGGTCTCTGGTGAAACGTCATTTTCCTTATGAAAAAGAATGAAAATATCATGCATTTCAATCATAACATATAGTGCTGACATTTCTTGTTTCCCTGTGGGGCAGGAAATAAAAAAGGACTCAAAACACCCATTAATCTGAACAATAGCGTAGCCTGGATTCATTTGGAGGAATTTAGAAACATTATTTTTATATTGAATGAAGATCTGGACCTTTTTAAGAATTTTAAATACTTCACTAAATGTCATTTTCTTACGTTTCATACTTGTGGTTAATCTTTAAGTATAAAAGGCAAACTTGTGATGACGTACATGGATAACTTTTTTATCAAGGTTGAAGTTGTTTAAATTACCCTAGCTCTTATTAAAAGGCTCAAAAAAGCTAAAGTTTATTTTAAATACTTTCAGAAGGCAAAAATTATATTGGGATGGTGCAGAAAATCTCTTGTAGCTGATGAACAAGCGACAGACTCGCTTAAAATTCAAACACTTTATTGTATAACTTGACAAAAAAACAACGTGGACACATAAAATTTACACGTTTACAGAATCATTTCAATTCCCGAAATCCCGGACGGTGCGTCACCACATACGGCCGCATGTTAGTGATCTTCGTTATTTTCTGCTCTTGTTTTCAAAATTCAACCGAATGATTCAAATGATTTTTTACTATGATTCATCTGTTTGTCATGAGCGATGGGTATCATCAGAACAGATTTTTCTCCCTCCGATTGGGCAAGCATTCAGACAAGCACATATGCACAGTTCGTCCTTGCGCATGGCCTATCATTCTCTCTTTATTTGCTCGACTTTGTAAAAGACTGCCATCAAGCTCTAAGACAGCGTTTAGATCACCCATACAGAGTTATGTAGATTGGGTACAATGGCGCCTTTTGGGTTCCCTTTTAACTTATGGTTAAAAATAATTTGTATCGCATTGTCTTTACGAAAAAGAAACGGAGAATATAGTTGATTTATGAGGTTCTCTAAAGCTATGTATAAGATTTTTGTTTCCTTTCGATCCAATCTCAGTATCCCCAGTTATCAATTTTACAATGCCATAAGGGGACACAATTGACCATCGTGTCCTCTTGCTATGGTCAATAGAGCAGTTTATCTCAAATTACAGCATTTTATACATTATGTGCTGATCATATCAAATGACATATTCAGCACATGTTAATAGTATCTTTCAGAGATATGAACAAGATTGTTATCATTACACACAATCAGACGGAGATTAAATCCTGTCGGGGTAGCCAAGACGGCTGTAGGCAACAGTTGAAGACCCGTTCTTCTGTCAGCAGCTGTACTGGCAGTCTAAACCTTAAGACTACCAACTTAAAAAATGAAATTTTTTCGTTGTTCAATATCATCCCCTAATCCAGATTGCTAAGAACATATCGTAGGCTTAGAAGGAAAAGATATCGTATTCAAAAAGACTTGTGAAACAAACGTCTTTTTGTCTGACAATATACTCTCTGATAAGGACGCATTATTTTGTGAAATTTCACTGTGGAGGAAGTATTAAGAGCTGGAACTAAATGGCCTTTTTCTGTAGACAGAACACAAAATTTTTGACTTATGACAAATAACCCTTTTTCGTATTTCTGTAAATTAATGCCTTCTCGTAAGCATACGATAAGTTCATGAATTGAAATGATTTTTGTAAACTATTAAAAACATCAGAAAAACTATGAATAGTTAATTTTTAGGGATTAATTAGGGGGAGAAATTACCTAAAAGTGTACACCTAATTTGAGATACCAAGAAAATTAAATCTAGATAACGTTTCACAAAGGTTTGGTTTTCAATTAGTAAACCTAGAAATCTCAGAGAGCGAATTTTAATTACAATCGTTAAATTCAAATTTATCGTGAACAAAATTTATAAATAGCTACTTTAAATAGACAGTTAGGCTAAAAGAAATTTTTTAAGCCCGAACAGTTATTTGTTCATATGAAATTTATTTTCTAATAGCGCGTATTTATTCCATTATAAAAAAATTCATTTCCACACTTCAAAGCATATATACATTTCGAATTAATAATAAAAATATAATCTGCACTTGTGTTAGTGTAACAAAATCCAGCCGAATGATAAGAAGCAGATATAAACAATGTATAATCAGTCACTGGAATTTTGAAGCTTAGTTTAAATATGCATGTTTTGAGATGGAGTTGCACAATATCGCTAAAAATATGTTGAAAAATTCGCCGCTTTAATGAAATTCTCTATCAGTCTGATGACAGAAGGCAATGCGCTTTATTGAAAAAAAAAGCAGAAGAAAAATAAAATAATCAAAACTAGTAAGACCATACAAAATGATTAATTTCGTTTCCCTTGGAGGTATGGAACGCGCATATCGATGCATATATTCATTGAAATGGATTTAAATAAGGTACGAAATGGAGAGGAAACGACACTACCATTAATAGATGGGAACAGTTAAGGAATTGTAGCGTAGATGCCATGCGGGGGTCTGCTAGTCACTTTATAAGATAAGAAATGTTCATATACAATAAAACGAACCTATCATGATATTAGGAAAACGTATCTAAAATCTTTAAATCCGTGTACCGTCGGGTTAGTTGAAGATATAGATTAACAACTTACCCAACAGTCAGGATGTTGCATAAACTTTAAAATAACGATGCGATTTCCTTATTATATGAGAGTTATCAAACGCATTGTTAATGGAACTTCAAGGACTGACGTGCATAGATAAATTCCAAAAGTACTTCCAGGACTTCCATATCAAACATCTGTTTTTTTTCGCATTTTGTACTAGTGATATGTTCTCTCATTGGACCTTGGTTCGACTCCTCTTTACTTCGGGTCCTGTGCTCCATCCCACTTTTAATAGTGACCTCATCTGCTTCTAAGCGGCAACCAATGAGAAGCTTTTCTGATAAGATTCAGGTAAATTCCCCCCGGATGGTTTGGAACGCACAATATCCGTGACGAAAGGGTTGTGTTAGATGTTCTCGTCGGAATACATGAACAGAACAAGAAAAATTAATATATGTAGTGTTGGCCTTTCAAACTACTTTTTTATTTGTTGGGCGCCGAAATTTTGCATTAGGCGCTTGGGTTCATTTTTGGACAAAAATGATATATACAGCACCATTTCTGTATGAGCGAAATGAACTTTAAAATGAACTTCATAAAAATTTTATCTTTTACGTATAACATCTTTTCATGAATATATTTTTTTACTATTATTCTCACTCACTAATTGCATAACATTGTTCTTTTGAGTGTGAGAGGGTTTTTCCCCGTAGAGCTAAATATATAGGGAGATAGTGTTTTCATGGTAGCACTTATTTCTGTTTTATTTCGGAAGTGACGTTACACTGCTTGCTTTTTGAGTGCGACTCTAGAGCTTAGTTTATAGAACTGTTCATGAATTTATGATTTGTTTAATTTTTAACAGAAAACACTGCTAATAGATGTGTTGCAATGTCTGTTCCCTGAAGTCTGGCTCTAATTGTTCTCCATGAATAAATTCGAGTTCGATGTAGAAATTAATCCAAAACTACCATAAATCAAATTAGTTCTTAACCGGAAGCATTTTACTCGTCTTCCAGTGGTTTGTTCAAGTTTACACTAAAACTCTCATAAAAAGTAACCTTTTTTCATGACACAAAATATTGAAAAATTAATTGGGCGTATTTAGACATTTTTTAAAAACGAAATTCGTCGATTTGTCTTTCTTTAAATTTGACAACCCTGTATACATGTGTCGAATATGTCAACGAGCTCAGATTTTACAAACCCACACGCTTTAATACAATTTCAGTTATTCCACTTAAATAACAAAGAATAAATTTTAATTCTCTGTAGCTTTCTGTCTTGAAGAACATTTTTCTAGGTTCGTGAAAAGAGAGTCCACTATTTTATCGTTAGAAACAACAGCTTAGACTTTTATACAATTTCAGGTGTTCAGTCTGATCAAGTTCAAGTTCAAGTTCAAGATCAAATTTTATTTCTTTTTAACTTTCTGTTTTTACGAACCTTTTTCTGGGTTCGTGAAAAGAGGGTTCACTATTTTATCGTTAGAAACAACAGCGTAGACAATAAGTTTAAAAGTTTATTAAATTAATCAATTCGCCATGAAATGAGAAAGTATGAATTTTGTTTTTTCTTCATTGATTTTTTCAACCCGTAAATCTGCGTATCGCATCAACACTTAGAAAGTGACAAAAAGATAAAAAGCAAATTTCGAGAAACAAGATTTGGATGTTTGTTTAATGTTACTTCGCGTGACCATTGGTAAAGTGAATTCTGTATCCAGATCTACCGAAATGTTTCCGTGCTGCCTTTCCTTTAAAACAAATGTAAGATAAACAGATTTCTTAAATAGAATAAATTCCAAATATTAAATTTCTAACTTTGGGTCCTATCCGAAATGAACTGGCTACGTTTACTGGTTATAAGCATTATTTTGACCGAAGTGTATCAATACTGGTTTTGAAGAGCTATGATTTTAAATTATTAATCTTTCCTAAATATTACCCTAATTTTTATTTCATCAAAGTTAAAATCAATTACGTTGGACGACTACTTTAATATAACCATCACTTATGAAGAATTTATATATACTACATTCATTAAGACAGCTTTAGAATTAGATACCTTTCTGAGAATTAAAGAACAAATAGTTTCGAATTTTGGACAGTGTTTTTGTTTCTTACACTCATATTACAGTATTCAGTATTATTTTAATAAATTGTTTTAACTTTAATATTCCCATATCTTTATCTACTCTTCTATGCTAGATTTCCACATGGAAACATTCAATAAATGCACCCAGTCATAATTCTGAGCCTGAAAATCAGGCATTGAACCTTGGCAATTGGGCTACCAACCATTAAGAATTAAATTGACACAACTTCATATATTAACATAGGAATTTAATCAATTCCAATAGAAATCATCACACATTTTGAAACAAAATTCGTTTGGAACCTAACAATACACTGAAAGGTGCTATTATCTATGTTGATAATGATCACAAAGGGGCCAATTTTGAAGCACGCAGTTTTCAAAAAGGTCAAAAATCGATTACTTTGACTTCTGGGATAACTGTATGCCAAATAACTAAGTAAATACATAAGCAGGAAAGACGTTACTTAAACAGTGCTGTAACTGTCCTATAATGGCCGATCACAGCACTGTTCGCTTATATGTCCAAAAAATCTTACTTTAGTACTTGTCAAATTTTGAGAAAAATTGACCTGGATTCAATTTTTAGCAAATTTGGAAACATATTATAACTAGTGCTGGATTTTGAATTTTATTTATCCCCTTTGTGTTCCCCCACCAGAATACCTATTTTTAGTGTTCTAGTTATCCTGGATTTTTTCTTTGCTGAAAAATAAATGTTCACGAAAATGGCGCTAGTTCCTGAATAAGGCTATATATAGTATAACTGAAACTTTGTAGACGTTCATACGGATCCCTAAGATACATCCTATGAAAGTTTTATCAAATTCGAAGGGGGTCGAGCGAGATATCTCTAGATCACGTGACCTTATTTTAAAATCTCACGTTTAGAAGTTTCTGTGAGTTCCACATCATGCTTTCATATTTAAAACGTTGATTTGTAGTGAAAATATAAGCAAGTGTTAAGATTTTTATTGATAGTTTACATTTTCATTCCTATGAATGCATGAGTAGGAACCCTCAGTGTTTTGACCTACGGCTATACAAATTTTGCGACCTTAATAACGCATATTGCAACTTTTCCATTCATAGACAATTTGAGTTTTAAAAAATGAATTCGATCCACCCAAACACACACATTGATTCATATTTTCCATTAATCATAAAATGATATTCATGATTAATTTCTTTTCTAGCAAATATTTTTTCTTGAAAATTCTATTTCGATTGTGAAATAACAGCTTAATTTAAAATTAAATGTCTTCAGTACGGACGAAACAAAGTTAATCGATTACAATTTTTCAAAAAAAAACCCTGTTCAATTTTACAGCGTTTTTAAAAAAGAAAAATCAATATTTTGAAAGAATGTTTGAATCAGAAAGTTGGATAAGAATAAATTCAACTCGTAAAGTAAGCAACTTCGATCTTCTGTCACTTAAGACAAAAACTTTCAACTTTCCAAAAGCCTAGTTAGAATATTTTATAACCGTGATATTATTCCAGCATCAACATAGTTTTATTTAAATTCGATTGACTCCAACTGGCATGCAGTTTTAAATCGATTCTTTGTGGCACTTTTTTGTCAATTCAGAGATTCGGTATCTAAATGGAAACTAAGTACCTATTTAGAATGATAGATGCTATTTCTTGACTACAGAGTACAGCTTTCAATACAATCCAAATAACAGTATTTGAAACTTGAAAACAAATGTAAGTTTTACTGATTTTAATTGCTTTGTAATGAAAAACTACATCAAAATATTTTAATTACAACATTAATTACACGTCTTATTTTAACGTTAGCTGTCTTGTTTTAAATAACTTTATTTAAGCGTTCCACTTTTTTTAGTAAGACATTATCGACTTACTTTAAAAGGTTTCGTTTTGTACACTTGAATTATTTTTATGAAATGGAATTCTACAAATCATTATGTATTGAATAATTGACTTTTACGGAAAGTTGGTCGAAATATACACATACCGCAAAGAAATGAACCCATGACTTTATCAATATTTTGCACAAAATAAATAATTCGTTAAAAATTGACTCCTAAATAATTTATTTGCAACAAAAAAGAATTAGAACACATAAATGTTAAAAGTGTTCAAATATGACAGCATCATTTCGCTATCTTAACTCAGATACATAAACTCAGAATCCATATAAATAAGAATGGAGTGTTTGTGAACTGAATATTTCCCCTCATTTCATGTTATTTATCCATTTTGGGTCATTCTAATGCAAACTTAGTGGTTTCTATGTTTGGTATCTGTCTGTGTGCCCGTACTGCGCCGAAACGGCAGGGTATATTTTCATAAAACTTTGCATATTGTGTGAATACTTACACTCATTTAGTGATTGAACTTAGTTGCTTCAGTCTCTCTTCCAGTTTTATATCTGTTTTTATGTGTGAGCAAAGATCCCATACAATTTATTCAAAATAATTTCATAAAATGGCAAACATCTTACACAATATGTATTAGTTTAGATAATATATTGCTAAAATTTCCTTTTGTAAGCAAGTTTCACGCTAAAATACATGAATCTATATATTAATACGTGAAGAAAAAACTTTGTACCCCTTTTTTAGCACATTGCGCGCACGGAGGAGTATGAGATTTGGCATAATTAAAGTTCATATGGAGAAGGAGTGCAGAAAGATAAAATTAATGTATAATATGCGTTACAAATATATTAAATTAAACAAAATAAACATTCATTGTTTTCGTTCATATACTGTAATATATATTAATACGTGAAGAAAAACTTTGTACCCCTTTTTAAGCACATTTCACGCACGGAGGAGTATGAGATTTGGCATAATTTGCCGCCACATAAGTTAGTATTGAAAGTTAATTGCATCGTTTTGCTGATCAGAAACTTAAATACAAAGGAAGCATTAGTCAATGAATCAAGAATGCGCATCAAATTTATGCATCGTAATACTATTGATTGCGAAGTTTTAACTGGAACCGCACGCAATAAGAGAATTTTGATTCCACGTATAAATTTAACATATTCCGGAACTATTTTACCATTTAACTTTCAAAGAACTCAATTTCTTATTATACCTGCGTTTGCGATGACAATAAATAAGTCTCAAGAACAAACATTCGAAAACATTGGAATTTTATTGAGGCAGCCAGTTTTTACACATGGTCAATTGTACGTCGCAGCAAGTAGAGTTCGATGATTCGATGGTTTGAGATTTTATATTTCAGAATATAACGGTCAAGGGTATTTAGCAAACGATGAAAAAGTTTTTACAAAAAACATCGTCTACATAGAAGTTTTGAATCATTATATTTATTGTCGAACTATTTCAATTTCAATGGACAACATTTATTTTTCTTAACCACCCGTTTTTTTTGTTTCAATAAAAAATATATAAAAAAATACGAAGCACGTATTTCTTATTTCATTTTTTGGATTTATTTTTTATTTAAATTTTATATAATTTGAAAAAGATAGGCAAATTAACTGTGTAGCTTTGGCGAAACCTGTGGCCAGTATAGCAATAAAAAAACCCAAAGAAAATGTCAAACAACGCGTTATTGTTTTTTAGATACGGCTTAACCAAGGTATACCGCATTTTTCGTATGACGTATTTGTACATGCTCGCAGTTTACGTAACAGAACAAAATTCAAAAATATTATATGCAATGAATATAGAGGTATACTCTTTGACAAAAGAACCTTATTAACGTTCAAACTTAAAAATTAAATGAATTATGGTCGAATTTCGACCACTGGGCGACCACTAGTACATGTAATTGAATCAACCACAATTTGATAATTTTGGAGAAGCTGAAATATATACCTAGCATTGCGATCACTTGGATTGCTTTACCAGTACCGCTAAAAATGCAATTATATTTAAAAAAGTAATTTTTGAGGAATTTAAATTTTGATACTTCACTTATTTTTCTTTTCAAAATATAAATAATTACTGAATATTTGGGAAAACAGATGATATAAAGAGGATAAAACTTTCAATTTTGCGCTAGAACAAGGTAGAAATTAATTATTTTGCGTCCAATATTGTGTAGAATTTCTTTTAATAAAAGAAGTAAAACCTAACCTAAAAGAGACAAAACCTTTTGAACCAAGACTGGTAGCTAATCAAATTTATTCAAAGTATTTTAAAATTTTCACATACTTTTCCTTTACAAAAAGATTAAACTCGTTAAAAATTGCATTTATTTTCCATGCCTTTATGGTTATATTGTAACGGATAAGAAATCAGAAGATTGCGAGTTCGAAACTCGGTCCAAACAAAGACCGTCGTGTACACAGGGGCTGGTGCACCTTAAATCTGCCGTGAGACCTCAAATGTCCTCACATTGGCATCATCAACCTTAAAATGAAATAGACGGAGCATTTGCTCGCAGCTTCATGTTACTTCTTTCAGTTGCTCGGTTTGAAGATGTCACGTTGTTGTGGGTAAAAGCATGAATCCTAAATTATTGATTGGCTAAAATTATTATCCACAGTGATCAAAAACACTAGTCTGCTCTTCCATAGCCAATAGAGCTAAGTCGATTTGTGATTTAACCTTCAGAGATCTTACGACAGACTCCGCCCACATTATCTGTGTATTTCATTAGAAGGTCGATGATTGGCGTGATGTGGAAGTTTGGAGAGTGGGATGCCAATTCAGGTGTTAACCTCGTCCGTCATCTGACAGTGGTTCAAAATTACGTGGTGTTGTCTTCGGATCTTTTCCCTTGGGGATTGATCCCGGACCGTCACCAATAGCCCGTTGTGTTGCTCCAATACGACGTTAATTATCATTACCATTCCATGTTTCAAACAAAACTAGTTGGTTTTATTGATACCTGCGCTCAATAGGCAAGTAACATGCAACATAATTCTCAGTCTAAACATGTACTAGGTGGTTTCCATTGGAAACTAAATCTTTGAATTTAAAAATATGCCTTAAAGGTGTAGCGCTTGTTCAAAGAAAAGGAAACTCGTGTTCGTAAGCCACGTGCAGTAATATTATTTTCTGATTTGTTTTCGCTTGCATTTAATTTTTCACTTTTAAATTTTGTTCTATTTTTAGTTATAAGTTGTGGCAACTATACGAGATCACGGGATAAAAAAGAACCACGAATTAATATCATCAGAACAACTTTTTCCCCGGCGACTAGTTTTGTTCCGCTCCGTTTTCTTTGTTTGTAAATTTAATAAATACTTATTAATAAATACTTATTAATAAATTATAATTCCCATTCATCCACTCAAGAACCATACAAATACTTTGCCGATATTGAAAGAATATTAATGTTAGAAAAAATCCAAACTAGGACTTAGTTGAAAACAGTGATTTTAAAAAGAAAAAAGTTGGCAAACTGACTTACTTTTTTTGAAAAATGGTAATGTTACGTTTTCTTCATAGAAATTATAAAATGTCGAAAAGGTGTTAAAAATGTCTTTTGCTGACATTTAAATGATGTCGGTATTTTTCTACGAAAGGGAAAATTGAATATTCTGGTCACGTTTTCAATCCATGGTTCAAAATTATGAGATGCTGTTCTCTGTTCTTTCCCTTCGGGATTGATCCGTCGCCAATAGCCTATTGTGCTGCTCCAGTTAGACGTTAATTAAACTCCATACCTACAGTTTCCTTACAAAATTGTAAGTTGTTCAAAACTAAATGTCTTTAATAATTCATATCATCAGTCAAACATTTACAAATTATTGATGTTTTGTAAAGGAATAAAAAATAAGTTCAAATACGTATGTGTATTAAAATTTAAATTCTTTAAACATAATTTTTGGAAAAAATTGTTTTTCCAGCAATACTGGTAATACAATCTGAGTTGAATACCACAATCGTAATAGTACACAATGTTATTCATATGGGGAACTAATATGTAGTCGATGTTATTCTAAGCGCAGGGTTCTAAATAATAATAATCTATCTATCTATATATGAAACAGTGTTGGAGTCTGTCTTTCTGTTCTCTATACAAATCTACACAGTTTGACCAATACACCAAATTTGGTACACTTATACTTTATAGAACCCTGTGGGTAACGTAGGCCACATATTAACCCCATTATCTTTAACCTAGGTGAGCAGAGAGGCTAAAAACGATTCGAAATTGTCATAGGAATAACATTGAGCATAAAATGAATGCGGTACGCTACTCAATTTGTTTTACCAGTATTGCTCGAAAAACAATTTTTCCAAAACATTATGTTTAACAATTTAAATTCTAATTATGTTTGAACTGACATTTTATTTCTTATAATAAAATGATTGGTGATAAACGGATATTCAAAATACTTAATTTTACACAACTTACATTTTGTAATGGAACACGAAAAGCCCAAACGAAAAGTTCATTTATCATAAAAGCGTAATTTTGCTACTCGGTATCTGGCAACACCAAAATTAATATTTATTTTATAAATTTGATTTAGAGTTCTGTGCCTGTATTTTTGAGTTAGGGCAGCGAACTGGAGCGGTGATATTTGAGCATTTCTAAGTACTTTAAATCTATGAGTTATTTTTGTAAATAAATCGTTATTGTCTTTATGATTATTGTTCAAACATCTTTTTAGAATTACCTTATTTCAGAATATACTCAGGAAGTCAAAATTCGGCACGCTTGCACATGTCTTACGTTTTGCAGAATTCGGCAGTCTTCAACAACCGGAATTTCGTTTCTGTTTGTATTTATGTTTTCCAGTATTTTTGATATTATAGATATATTTTTTAGGAGTTAGATTTTAATGAATTTTTTTCCTGCAAAATATCACTAGACATAGGTAATTTCTTGGTGTTATATGTATATTTCGACCAACTTTCCTTAAGTCTGGTTGAATACGTATTGGTTTGTAAAATTCTGTTTCATAAAAATTAATGAAACCTTTTTAAGTAAGGTGTGTACCTTATTTTAAAATGACCGGTAAAGTTAAAATAAAATTATTTTAAAGATAGGTTACGTTAAATCAAAACGGGTAGCCATACGCGGTCGTTCAAAGATATTCCTAAATTTTGACAGATTTTCATTACATGACGATTAAAATCAATTACATTTACATTTGTTTTTCATGTTTCATGGGTATTGAAAGCTGTACTCCGTTGTCAAGTAACTACATCTATCATTCTAAATAGCTACGTGGTTTCCATACAGAAACTGAATCTCTCAATTGAAAAAAGTACCATAAGGATTCGATTTAAAATTAAATTTTTCTGTTGGAGTAAAGCGAATTTTAAATGAGACTTTGCTTATCTTGGAATAATATCACAGTAAGGAAGTATTTGAATTAGGACTTTTGAAAAATTGAAATTTTTTGTCTTAAGGTACTCTAAGTAGAGGTTACTTAATTGAAGTTGGCACTGTTCTTATATAACTTAGGTACATGTGAAACCTTCTTTGAAAGCAGTAATTTTGTAAAAATTGTAATCAATTGAGATTGTTTTGTCTACACTGATGAAATTTTTAAAACAAGCTCCGTTATTCCACAAGCCGCTGAATAGAATTTTGAAGAAAATGTGTTTGCTTCAAAATAAGTTATTCACGAATACTGTAACAATTTAATTTGCTTAAACTCAAACCTAGAAATCGTATTCTGTAGTTGTCACCTTAGAAAAAACTTTTGTAGCTTGTATTTATGCTAGCAGAATTACCCTGCGCATTGCTCGGGTTCAATTAATTAAACGTTGATTGAAAAGTGATCAGAGACTAATCAATTCTCTTTCATAAAAGAATGCAAGCATCATTTAAGTGTACGGAAAATAATTTTTTAACATTGTTTTAACTTTTTCATAGCTTCTACAATTTACTTCGGCCGCAATATGTATACATGATATATCCATCCATAAAATCCATTTCATATTCATTGCACTTCTACTGTATGAGAACTACAAAAGTTTTTCCTAAGGTGACTACTACCGAAGTCGATTTTGAGTTTTGGAGTGATTACGAATATCCCCGTACGTTCATTTTCAGTAAAAATGGCGAATTTTCGGCGTATAGTCTTACACTTAAGTTTTCCTATGAATTGTTTTACTTGTGGCATTCTTGCACCTAGTATGCGATGTTTTCGAATTTCATCATCAATATGAGAGGATGGTAAATTAAATTATTATGGCATTTGTGATTAATTTATTTTGAAGCAAACACATTTTTTTCTTGAAAATTCCATTCAGCGGCACGTGGAATGACGGAGCTTGCTTTAAAAATAAATGTCGTCAGTGTAGACAAAGCATCGACCTTAAAATGAAAGAAATCTTTCATTTTAAGGTCGATGAGACAAAGCAAACTTAATCGATTACAATTAAAAAAAAACAGAAGATAGATTTTACAGCATTTTAATGAAGAAAATCATTGCTTTCAAAGAATGTTTCACATGTATCTAAGTTGCGTAAGAACAGCTTCAATTTGTATAGTAAGCCATTCTCGACCTGCTGTCACTTAAGACAAAAAATTTCAAATTTTCAAAATTCCTAACTGTGATATTATTCCAAGATCAGCAAAATCTTATTTAAAATTCCCTTTACTCCAACAGACATTCAGTTTTAAATTGAATCCTTATGGGTACTTTTCTAAATTCATAAATTTGATTTGTAAATGGAAACCACGTAGTACTTATTTAGAATGATAGATGTAGTTGACTATGGAGCTTTCAATAACACCCATGAAACATGAAAAACACATGTAAATTTGTACATGTGTTTTTAATTCATTTTAATCGTCTTGTAATGAAAATATATGTCAAAATTTTGAAATATTTTTGAACTACAACGCATGACTAACCGTTTTAATATAACGCAACCCATCTTATTTTGAAGTGATATTTTTAACTTTACCGGTCATTTTAAAATAAGAAATTACACACCTTACTTAAAAATGTTTTGTTTGATGAAATTCGTAAACATCGCATACCAAGTGCAAGAATGCCACAAGTAAAACATTCATAGGAAAAATAAGTGCAAGATTATACACCGAAAATTCGCCATTTTTACTGAAAATGAACGCGTAAGTGGATATTCATAATTATTCCAAAACTCAAAATCGACTTCTGTAGTCACCTTAGAAAAAAAATTTTGTAGTTTGCATTACAGCACAAGTGCGATGAATGTGAAATGGATTATATGGTCAGAAATATCATGTATACATATTTGCGTTCCAAGTAAATTGTAGAAGCTATGAAAAAGTTAAAACGATGTTAAAAATTTATTTTTCGTACACTTAAATGATGCCTGAGTTCTTTTATGAAAGAGAAGTGATTAGTCTGATCACTTTTCAATCAATATTTAATTAATTCAACCCTAGCAACGCCAGGTCTTTCTGTTTGTTCACTATAGAAATCTACACTGTTTGACTAAAACACACCAAATTTGGTACACTTATACTTTAGAACGCTGCGGATAACGTAGGCTACATTTTAATTCCCGTTCTATTTGTCCTAGGTGTGCATAGGTGGGGGGGGGATAAAGCAATTCGAAATCACCATAGGAATAATATTGAGTATAAAACGATTGCGATCAGCAACTCATTTTTTTACTAGTATTGATGGAAAAACAACTTTGCAATAAAATTGTTTTACCTGTATTGCTCGAAAAACAAATTTTCCGAAACAAATTAGGAGTTAAATTGGAGTTAAATTAAAATGAAATTTTATTTTTGCAAAATATCACTAGACATGGGTAATTTCTTGGCGGTATATGCATATTTCGATCAACTTTCCTTCATTCTGGTTGAATAGGCAATGGTTTGTAGAATTCTTTTTCATAAAAATAAATGAAATATACAAAAACCTTTTTAAGTAAGGTGTGTAACTTCTTATTTTAAAGTGACGGCAAAGTTAAAATAAAATTGCTTTAAATAAGATAGGTTACGTTAAATTAAAACGAAATAAAACTTTGAACTACATACGTTGTAGTTCAAAAATATTTCTAAATCGACTTCTGAAGTAGTAGCCATAGAAAAAAAATGTAGTTTGTCTTACAGCAGAAGCGTGATGAATATGAAATGAATTATATGGATGGATATATCATTTATACATATTTGCAACGAAATAAATTGTAAAAGCTATAAAAATTATTTTCCGTACACTTAAATGATATTTGCATTATTCTACCAAAGAAGTGATTAGTCTAGTCCCTGTTCAATCAACATTTAGCCAATTCAACCCGAGCAACGCTGGGTAATTTTGCTAGTAATAACAAGTTTACCAAATTTAGTGTCGATTGATCAAACGGTGTAGATTTGTATAGAGAACACAGACGACAATTTTGCTTTATATATAATTTTCGATTTTTAACAAGCCTTTTTATGAGTACAAAATATAATGCGTACATTAATCATGGATATAAAAGCCTCATAAAACATTGATTTCATTTGTATTTAAAAAAAGATTTTGTTTTCAAATTTCTCAAATTTTCGAAATGATGAAGTAGCAGGAAAGGTCGTTTCGTTTGTATAGGAAAAAAATGTAGTGTAATAGGTACTTGTCACTCCAGGCATCGATCCATTACTATGTATTAAATACACATTTTTTTTACAATGCCACTTATGGATCGTGGTATTACGCTTTAAACACTAATTGGAGAGAACATGAGCTACCCTAATGCACCATGGGAGGTACTGCCACATCGAGCATCGAGCTCAACGTGAACTGTGTATATGTGTGGGGGAGACATGCCTTCCGGCAATCCAGGATTCCTTATTTCAACGAGTTGTTTCGAGCGGGATAAAGGTTTGCGGAACATCAATTTCCGTGGTTTGCAACCATTTTTCGCAGAGCATACTAAGACTCATTATCACAACCAATCAAAAACCGAAATGTCAGGAATTCTTAAAAGAACCCAGAAGAAATTGATTTTTAATTGGAATTCATATGTTAGAATAATCAGATTTTGTATTATTAATTTTAAAACTAAAATAAATTCACATAGTAATTTCACTATTATATATCTTTTAGAATATTTACCGCAGTTTTTTATATTTCAAATGAAAAAAAATATTTATAGAATGATTCATTGAAACTTTGTGTAACTAACGAATTTTTTAATGTCAAATCTTTGCAATGTCTTTATAAAGAGAAAGACAAACTTCAAGTGCACACGTGAAATAAAGTGGGGGGGGGGGAAGGCTTCAGCGAAATTCAATTTGAAAAAAGGTATCGCATATTGTTAATTTTATTTTACCGATTATTTAGAATCATGTCATTTCATTTATAAAAAGATGGAAAGGAAAAAAGATTCAATCGTAAACTAAACGGTTTATTTTTCTGACATGGCTAAATATTGCATATTAAGACAGTGTTTGATTTATTATAATATAGCATCTGGATTACAATTAAATTACTTATAAGGCGATTTTCAAGTCTCCGATTTTCTTTCTTAATATGTACAATTGTGTATGCATTACTGCCAGATAACATCATTACGTTTTCCATGCTTGCAATGTTAAGAAAATTTTTTCTAACTTTTTCCATTTTCCAGAAGGTTCACTTTGAAAAGTTCTCTTTCACGATCTTTTGCCAGCCTTTGGATACTATAAAAATACGATTGAGTGATATTTTTAGGTTGTCTTATACAGTTATACAGTCCTCGTTGGTGCAGTTCATTTTAAAATAGCACAAAAACTATTAATATTTGAAACAAAAATGTGCAAATGTGACACTTATTTTGAGAGGGAGTACTTACTAAGTAATACAGTAGACTGGAATGGCTGTGAAGGTATATAGTAAAAGGCGAAAGTTTAATTTTTGGAATATTCGTTACATAATTGCCGTGTTAATTTTTCAATCCCCAATATGGAAAATATATAGCATTGACACCAGCATTAAAGTTTTAAATATTTTTTAATCCCTAAACTTATGTATTTTAAATATATACCAATATGTTTTAGGACAGCAATTTCCATAACAATTAAAATATCCCCACAATATCTCTGGTTCTAGGTGTTTGATCACTTCCTAATCCAGAATCCTGAGATTGAAAAAATGGCAAGGGAAAAAATTACCTTCTACTTAAACACATTCACATAAATCATACCTAATTTTAGTGCTACAATCTCATTTTTCGAATATTATTAACTTGTTTTCTCACCTCTCCATATTCTTCTGGATATTCAGTTTTAACAGTATTTTGCCAATAAAAAAATAAGACATTTCTCTGAGGAGCAGAGACAAGCTTTAAAACAATTTAGGATATCCCCTCACTAAAATTTAGAAACTTGTTTAGCCATATGAGAGGCATCTCTTGTCAAGTTAAATGCAGGTGGGGTAGTATTTCTGCGGCGATACGTGTTTCCGAATTGATATGATTTGATTGATCAACACTTGATTAGATTAAACGGCAAGCGTCGTCAAAACGTTAATAAACTACATTTTAATGTAACTTCGATACGTATCATCAGACGGTAGCAAAAACAGACATCTTCGTACACCGTCTGGTTTGTTTGTTTTACTCTGAAAATCCCTCTCATAAGTAACATTTAAATTATACGCGGGAAAAATATCTTACATATATATTAGAACTAGCAAAGATGAGTGCATCATTCCAATCGCTTCTTCTCTTTCATAACTGTGCGATGGAATTTCTATTTACATATACGGAAAAGTTGAGGAATACCACTAGAAGCTCAAATAGTTACTTACTGGGACACATGGGTGCTAAATATAAAACTGGTGATAATAAAATGGTTTTCAAACTTTAAGCACTTTCGCCCTATTTTTTTACACAAAAAGAAATATTGCATGCCTTTCAGTTTTCTTAGAAGTAACTCTGTATATTATTTTTAATAATGATTTGTTAATAAAATAAGACCAAAATAGTTTACAATTATGTGAAAATGAGAATTGCTTCTATATTCACCGGTATACGATTAAGTAGAACCAAGCTTTCTTCTACTTCACCTGCAGGACAAGTATTTTTAAATTAGGAAACACATCAAGAGAGTATTGTTTGGCAAATTTACTATCCATCACTCTAGCTTTTTATAAATGCAGCAACTGTATTTTTCTGTATCCGAGCATGAATTTCAGGACATTGCTTTAACATTTAAAAGGTTTTTTTCATAAATATCCTTAAGAGAGGCTTGTTTCAGGACATTTGTGTCATAAATCAAGTTTGTTTCAAATTTTTTACTATCACTGAGAACAATCGCGATTTCTTCTTTTAGTTCAACCCTTTTCTTTTCAAAGTACTTTAATACTAGAAGGCTCCATGTTCTACACCCACATCACACAATTTTGTAAAGTGCATTCCTTTTACTGGAAGTTTTAATAAAGTTGATTACTCTAGTAACAACTGCAAAAGTTGTAGCTCATCCCTCACATTTGTGTACCAGTAACTTACTTTCTGATGCGAACATGCTATGTGCATCGACTTGAGTTCTGTTTTCATAGAAAAATATGTCTGGTAAAGTTTTCAAAAACATTATTTTGGTAGTCGCTGTGACCCTAGAGAAGAATCCAACAATATGGAAAACACTGTAATAATGAGGCATAAATAAATTGTCTAATAAAATATTTAAGTTTATTAATTTACTGTTTTAAACCAAGGGTTCGTTGATTGGTTTGGTTTTCTATGGCGCTAGGGCCATATTTGGTCATACTGCACCAAACGCAAGACATACAACATCAAATAATGGACATACGCACAAAGAAAGTTTTACTTACACAGAAAGAGAGAAATACATCCAAGGAGCAATCGAACCTGACAATTTAAACCAAGGGAAAGATGCATTATAAATTAGGTCGCCAACACCTTGCAGGCTGCTAGCGCGGTTGACAAAACCAGATCCACGTCATCTCCGCCAAACAAGAGAAGTCCAAAATTTCCTACTTAACATTTTTCAACTTAAATTCCAAAAAATTTCAGTATTTTTTATTTTTTTAAGCCGTTACGTTATTTGTACTTTCCTTAAACAGAAAACATTATTTTTGTTACATTGTTGTCATGTATTAAGATAATTGCTTAATTTCCCTGCAAGGGGATTCAAGTATTAGTTAAGCTAATTGAAGCTGAAACTAAAGATACAGAGTTAAAGAAGGGATTTTAAATTCCTGCTCCAACAAAAGACAGTTCTTTTTTATTGAATTTCAAATATGCAAAATGCAACACAAGAAATATAAAAATTATATACCGTACAGGAAATGAGAAAAAAGACTATCCACTATTTTTAACAACATGCTACACAAAGCTCATGTATTTTTTGTGGTAGCTATGTAAACTTTTGTTAACACATGAAAAATTAGTGCGCATGCCAGTAGTCAGCAGTTTGATATGTCTATCCGTCCTTGGGGTGAGCATTTGATACTCCTGACCAAACCATACATTTTTGCAAACTTTGGAAGCATACCAGAACAAAAGACTTCAGAAACTAGCATTTCCATGTGAGAGCGTAGTCTAAAACAGTATTTTATAATTGTGGATTGAAACCTGTGTTGCATGGTGTATTTGTCTATATTTTCGGATTTGCTTAAGGGACAAGACTTTCAAAATCGATCAAAATATCGATTTTCTAATTTTAACGTATAAAGATTATTGATATCAACTTCTGTAGATAAAGTAATTTTTCATTTACGACAATATCGTCGAGCTATTGCAAAAACAAGATAACTTTCAAAATGTAGTTTTGAGTAATCAGCATTTTAAGTATTGAAATTATGTGATAAATCAAGTTGGAAAATAAAAGTTGTGTTGATAAAAACACATTTTATAGTTATCTTATTTTCGCAAATCATACTACACACAATTATAGTATGAAAGTCAAGTATAACTAAAAAAACCGGAGTTGTCTTGTTTTTGCGGTAACCCGTCAATATATAACAGCGCCAAATTATTTTCTCTGAGTTTTTTTTTGACATTCTAGTGATTTAGAAATGTTCCCAACGCATCTGGTTTTAATAGATTTTCTTTAAAAATTATTTTTTGGACAATCCTTGAAATCTGTTTAATCCTTGAATCAAATGAGATTTTAATCAAACTTCTAAAGTTTAAAATTTTGGTTTAAAAAGTTGCTTAACCTATGTTCTTTTGCAAAATTTTGGGTGTTTTAGTACAAAAAAATATTAATTTTCTTTGCAATTAATCTATATACTTACCAAATGGAGTTGATTTGTATATATACAACTAATTATGTGAATTCAAATTTTTGACAATAGATGGAAAATTAATGCGCATGGAACCTACAAATTTTTGCCACGTATCATGTAATAACTTCCTCAGAATTTAATTTTTGCTAAACTTTTTATGTATGCTTTTGAGTAGAAAAGAAACAGTCGGATAATTGAATTTTTTTTTTTGAAAGTCCACTGTCCCCTTAAAAGGCCAAGTAGAATGATGGGCTTAATAATAATGATTCATTATTATGATTCACTGTTTTCATTGTTTACGTTCATATACTGTAATCTATATATTAATACATGAAGAAAAACTTTGTACCCCTTTTTAAGCACATTGCGCGCACGGCAGAGTATGAGATTTGGCATAATTAAAGTTCATATGGAGAAGGAGTGCAGAAAGATAAAATTAATGTATAATATGCGTTACAAATATATTAAATTAAACAAAATAGAACATTCATTGTTTACGTTCATATACTGTAATCTATATATTAATACATGAAGAAAAACTTTGTACCCCTTTTTAAGCACATTGCGCGCACGGAGGAGTTTGAGATTTGGCATAATTAAAGTTCATATGGAGAAGGAGTGCAGAAAGATAAAATTAATGTATAATATGCGTTACAAATATATTAAATTAAACAAAATAAAACATTCATTGTTTACGTTCAAATACTGTAATCTATATATTAATACGTGAAGAAAAACTTTGTACCCCTTTTTAAGCACATTGCGCGCACGGAGGTGTATGAGATTTGGCATAATTAAAGCTCATATGGAGAAGGAGTGCAGAAAGATAAAATTAATGTATAATATGCATTACAAATATATTAAATTAAACAAAATAAAACATTCATTGTTTACGTTCATATACTGTAAAAAAATTTAGCGGAGTAAATGCGGAGTGGATGATTTGTAATTGATTTATTTGTTTATTTTCATAAAGTTACGTTTACTCAAAATATGAGAGCCTTACCAAGTGAAATAGAATTTGTCGAATTCTTGAAAAAAATTGGTAATGATGAAGCCCCACAATTCCCTCAGTTTGGTAAAAATATTATTGAAATACCTCAGCATTTAATAGGAGATGAAAATAATATTATTAATGAGGTGTATGGAAATAATTCCGAAAACATACTCTCAGATAACATATTGAACTCAGTTATTTTAGCACCTAAAAATGATGATTGTACTTTGATTAATACTGATATACTTAATAAAATACCTGGTGAACAGAGAACATATCATAGCTACGATAAAATAATTTGTGATGATGACAATGACATCAATAACTATCCAGTAGAGTTTTTGAATTCTGTGATTATTAGTGGTTTGCCACCACATAAGTTGGTATCGAAAGTTAATTGCATCGTTTTGCGGATCAGAAACTTAAATACAAAGGAAGAATTAGTCAATGGAACAAGAATGCGCATCAAATTTATGCATCGTAATACTATTGATTGCGAAGTTTTAACTGGAACCGCACGCAATAAGAGAATTTTGATTCCACGTATAAATTTAACATATTCCGGAACTATTTTACCATATAACTTTCAAAGAACTCAATTTCCAATTATACCTGCATTTGCGATGACAATAAATAAGTCTCAAGGACAAACATTCGAAAAAATTGGAATTTTATTGAGGCAGCCAGTTTTTACATATGGTCAATTGTACGTCGCAGCAAGTAGAGTTCGATCATTAGATGGCTTGAGATTTTATATTTCAGAATATAACGGTCAAGGGCATTTAGCAAACGATGAAAGAGTTTTTACAAAAAACATCGTCTACACAGAAGTTTTGAATCATTAAATTCATTGTCGAACTATTTCAAGTTCAATGGACAACATTTATTTTTTTAACCACCCGGTTTTTTTGTTTCAATAAATAATGTATAAAAAATACGAAGCACGTATTCCTTATTTCATTTTTAATTTTTTGGATTTATTTTTTATTTAAATTTTATATAATTTGGAAAAGATAGGCAAATTAACTGTGTAGCCTTGGCGAAACCTATGGCCAGTATAGCAATAAAAAAATCCCAAGAAAATGTCAAACAACGCGTTATTGTTTTTTAGATATGGCTTAACCAAGCTATACCGCATTTTTCCTATGACGTATTTGTACATGCTCGCAGCTTACGTAACAGAACAAAATTCAAAAAAATTATATGCAATGAATATAGAGGTATACTCTTTGACAAAAGAACCTTATTAACGTTCAAACTTAAAAATTAAATGAATTATGATCGAATTTCGACAACTGGGCGACTACTCGTAATATTTAACCTGCATCCTCCATGCAATAGTTTTTATTACATTATTTTTTTTAAGATAACTTTTTCCCAAAGTCCTTTCCTTTTCCAGTCTTTTGGACCCAAAAAGACCAAAGGGTCCTTTTCCGTATTGCTATTCACAGAAAAAAATCTTAAGAGATCATGTCTTGATTTTTCAAAATTCACTTGAAGGTATGTGATTTTTAACCAAGCTTGGTGTACGCTTCAAGTCATTAAAGCCATTCACAATATTTATCGTATATGGATCGTTTCATGTGAAATCGTCTCACCATTCTGACACCCAGCGTTAGATAGCGAAACATTTTTCCCGAGAACGTTTTTGATAACATCGAAGCCCGGTTTTTGAAATTTTAAATTTATTTTAACTCATTAGTATATTAATGTTGAAAAAAATGAAGATATGATTTTTACGGAGAATTAATCATTTGTTACTTGTTTCAGAAATACTTGCACTCATAGAAGAGAACAATTTGTAAACGGTAATATCCAGCGTTACATACTCTTAGCAAGTTAAAACATTCATTTTATATAAGATTTAAATCTAAATTTCTCATTTAAAAACAATAGATTTTGGTATTCAAGTGACATTAAACTCAACTTAAAATAATTTGGTGCCAGATCCAGTAAATAACCTTTAAGCATTAAACAATTATATGTTGGGGATAAACTTACACTATCCGTCTTTTTCATTCTTTCATCTTCACTAGGGATTCACAGACCGTGGCCCGCGGACCTCCGTTCATTTGCTGGTGGCCCGCCTCACCATGCGTTTTTTTAATTTTACAAGACACAAAACTTTGCTACGAGATAATGCATTAAAATACGAAAGCCTCTTTGAGTCAACATATAAGTGAACAAATTTTTTCATTCATCAATATTAACGAATCGAAAAATAGGAACCGCTTGATTAATGAAAATTTGGTGTCAACGTTTTATTCAACTACTACCGCGCTTTCACTTTTCATCGAATTTGTCTCCTTTTCACCTAGCGAATCCATTCCAATCCGTCGAATTTTGCTTGGTGTTGAAGTTGTTCAAACATGCTGATGTGTTTTGTACATTATTCGGAGATGTTCTCCTCATCAGTTACGTTTTCGGGAGTGTTTTGGATTTAGAATTTTTTGTTACAATGTAAAATATAAGTAATAAACATAAAAAAATGTAAATATATATGATAAATAACTTCATGTTTTTTTAACCACCCCCCATAAGTCACAGTGAATCTATGTGGCCCTTGGTTTGAACAAGTCTGTGCCTCCCTGATCTACACCATACGAACGATGTGTCGAGGGAAATGTTTGTATGCGTGGCATTACCCGCTTCCGAGATTCCCCACTCTCCCCTAAATACTTATTTCTTGATATAATTTATACGTTTTAAAATAATCATAGAATAAAAGAATGCTATTTTATTCTCATTTAAAAGTTCATATTTTTGACATTTTCAGGATACTATGGAAAACTGCAGATTCTTTGACAGTTTCACTTGGGATCATAAAATACCGTTTTCAACTATGCGCCTCGAGCAGATAAATTACCATAGATATGTAGTAATAATTTCCTTTGTTATTACATTCGCGTGAGTATGTAATAGCAAACGTAAGGAGATATTCGTAGGTAGATAGGTAGTTAATTAACATTGCACTGGAGCAACACAACGGACTATTGGCGACGGTTCGGGATCAATCTAGAAAGGAAAGATCCGAAGATAACTCCTCGTAAATTTGAACCATGGTCAGATGACGAGTTCAACAGCTGAGCAGGCTTTTCACTCTGCAAACTTCCCCACCTCGCCAACGTGAGGACATTTGAGGCCACGACAGATTTAACGTGAACCAGCCCTCACGCCTCGACGGTCTTTGGTTGGACCTAGCTTCGAACTCGCAACCCTCCGGTTGCTAATCCGTTACTCTGCCAACTGGGCTACAGCAGCCCTTAGATGTTCGCAGAGTACTCTAGTTTAAAATTGTGTAAAGAAATAAAGTAAATAGTAACTGGTAATGAAATATACTAGTCTTGATTTTTGTGCTGTATGCACTTATTTTCATAAAAAGAGATTCTACAACCACGTGTGTTACCAGGCACTTTTGGGGAAGTTAGTTGAAATGTACACATACCGTCCAGAAATGAACACACGTCTATAGCAATATTGGACACGAAATAATGTATACCAAACTAATGCAGAATTGAATACTTTATTCTCTTTATATCATCGGTTTCAAATATTCGGAAACTCTTTCGCATAGAAAAAAATAAGTTATGTATTAGAATTTAAATTCTGTAAAAATAATTTTTGGAATGAATTGCTTTTCAAAGATAACTAATAAAAAATAATCTCTGAATAATCGCAATGCTTAATTTCAATCCCAGCTTCTCCAACACTGCCAAGTTAAGGTTGATATAAATATGGGTATCAGCTGTTTTTTAGCTTGAAACTTGCCTAAGTTTAACATTCTTTAATAAAATATTTGACATTTTAGCAAAATACTAGCAAAATTACCCGGCGTTGCTCGGGTAGATTTGGTTAAATATTGATTCTATTCATAGAAAATTTTCTATTTCATAGAAAAATGCAAGCATATTTAAGTGTACGAAAAATATTTTGTAACATCTTTTTAACTTTTTCATAGCTTCTACAATTTACTTCGGATGCAAATACGTATAGTACATGATTTTTCTACGTAAACATACGTATACATGTTTTTTCTAAGACGACTACTACAAAAGTCGATTTTGAGTTACACATGTCTATGAAATTACCCATGTCTAGTGATATTTTGCAGAAAACAAAAATAATTTCTTGAAATTTAATTCCTAAATGTCCAAAATTATCTTTACATGCATAAAATCACGGATTTCTCAAAAAATTTTAACTGTAATTTTATGAATTTGTGTAAAATGATACATAACATCGTAACACATAAATATAAAGGAAAACAATTTAAGAGCACTGCATATGATATAAAACTGTAGCATGAAACAATAAAAATGGCAATAATATTTGACAAGGAGAGTTCAGAAAAAAATAATAACTCAGAAAAAAATTAAGGCTTATGAATTTAATATGGAATGTGATCTCCCCTGACATGTACACACATATCACAACGTGTTTTAATCCTGGCAATAATATTGTTAACCACAGTTTGGGGAATTAAGTTCCACTCCTCCACAAATGCGGTCTTCAGGGCATTTATATCTCTAGGAGGAGGATGTCTCCGTGCAACTGCTTTTCCAAGGTAATCCCGTAAGTTCTCTATCGGGTTCAGATCAGGAGATTTTGCTGGCCACGGTATTCGCTCAATGGCTGCACTTTCAAGGAATTCGTCAACGAGGTTTGCTCGATGTGGACGAGCATTATCGTCCATAAATAAAAAGTCAGATCCATATGCACCTATGAAAAATCTTACATAAGGTTCTAAGACCTCATACCGATATCTCTGTCCTGTCGCAGATCCGCTGTTGAAAACGTGTAGGGAGTACGTCCATCGAACATTATTCCTCCTGATACCATCTCACCTGCACTACCGAAACGATCACGTTCCATAATGTTCGAAGGAAGATTTCGCTTTCCTGACTCCCTCTAGATGTAAACACGTTTAGAATCGGATGTGAAACTAAACCTCCACTCATCAGTAAAGAGAACATGGGTTCATTGGTGTTCACTCCAGTTCTGATGTTCTTTGCATCAATTAAAGCGATCCCTATTTTGTTGTGAAGACAGTGAAAATCATACCCTTGGCTTTCTAGCATAAAGGCCTTTTTCATTAAGCCTTCTGCCGTGAGACAGAAGTTTGCAGATAGTTACTCAGATGTTTTAGCGTGAAACTTGCCTAAATATGTAAGCAAAGAAATTTTAAATAATGCATCCACTAAATTAAAATGTAGTGCAAAAAATATAAAATACTAAATTAAAATATGTTGAAGAAATATTATGTGATACTTGTACAAACACAGACACAAAATCGAACATAGAATGGGAAGACTGACAGACTTAAGCAACCAAGTTCAGTCACTAAATGAATGTAAGAACTCACAGTATGCAAAGTTTCATGAAAATATATTCAATCGTTTGGAGGTAGTATGGGCACACACATACAGACAGACACCAAACGCGCAAGAGACAGATTTTGTATCAGAAGGGTCCAAAACGGATAGAAGACTTGAAATGGGTCGAAAATATTCAATGTACAAACAAACATTCCATTCTTATTTACATAGATGAGTTTTTCGTTTGAGCTTTTCGTGTTCCATTACAAAATGTAAGTTGTGTAAAATTAAGTATTTTACGTATCCCTTTTTCATAAATCAAATATTCATAAACTATTTATGTTATAAGAAATAAAAACTCAGTTCAAACATAATTAGAATTTTAAATTGTCTAAATAGAATGTTTTGGAAAAAATTGTTTTTCGAGCAATACTGATAAGATAATTTTATTGGAAATTTAATTTCCCATCAATACTGGTAAAACAAACTGAGCTGCATACTGCAATCGTTTTATGCTCAATGTTATTCCTATGGCGATTTCGAATTGTTTTTAACTCCTTCACACAAAACAAATAGAACGGGGTTGATGTGTAGCCAACGTTACCCACAGGGTTCCAAAGTATAAGTGTACCAAATGGTATGGATTGGTCAAACGGTTTAGATTTGTATAGAGAACAGATAGAGATGCCAACTCTGCTTAATATAGTATATAGATATTTATTTAATTTTGTGATACTTCCACAACATACAAACACAAAAGAAGACAAAACAGGGAGACAGAAACAGACTGACGCTGTTAAATTCAGTCACTAAGTTACTGTGAGTATTCAAAGTATACAAAATTTCATGAAAATATATTCAGCCGTTTGGACGTAATGCAGGTATACACACAGAGAGAGGCAGCAAACTCGAAAACCACTGAATTTGCATTAAAATAACAACTTCAAATGGGGCGAAAATATTCAATGTACAAACACTCCATTTTTATTTACATAAATATGGTTAGAATACTGAAGATTTTGCATCTTTCTGTTCGACTGATATGTTATTCGGATTAGCAGAAATGTGTTTCTTATAAAACTGAGTCGATTAATATACATTTGTAAGAACATTTTCATGCATTTTTTGCGATTTTCACTCAAATGGCATTTATTCAGGTTTTGCGGTCATTTTATAGTATTTTTAAAATTATATTTTATATTTTTGTATTTTCTAAGAAAAGGGCATTTTTGGATGAATTTCCATGAAACCAAAATTTTCATTCTGCAAGAGACGAACTTTTAAATTGATGAAATTTTAGTAGTCTGTACTAAGTGACACATTTTGTTTAAAGTGTGTTCCTCTAGATTCAGTAGAAGCGAGAAAGATGTTCAAAATGTGACCATAGAAAATCATTTTCTTTTCAAAATATGCACATGCTTCTTATTCTTTTCAATTATGCACTGATGAAATGAAAACTGAAATAACTGTCAGAAAATGTAAGTTGCACTGGCATTTTCTTGTTTTCTTTGAAAGGACTTGTTTTCATTAAGAAAATAAATACATTTAGTTTTGCTGAGAAACTAAAACGTTATTTGTATCTTTAAGAGCATATTTTTGTCGCATAGATTCTTTTTTAATTGATGTTTCATGTACCACTTTTTATAAAAAAGTTTGCTAACAAAATATAATTTTGATCATTTTTGTCGTATTTAGGATTTTATTGCGTTTTCCATTTGGAATTTTCAAGCAATTCTTAGGTTATCGAAATTCTAGCTTCAATAATCTATAAATGATAAAAAAAAAAGAAAAAAAATGTACATATTGAGGGCCCACAAAAATTTTACAAAATTTTAGGAAACAAAAGAAATTGAGTTATTAACACTGTCGTTTTTACTAACTATTCAATAAGCTTTTCATAATAACAGTTAATAATTGCCATCACAAGTTAACAATAGCCGTTAAGATTGTTATCGTAAAAACATATTTTTGACCATCTCTGCTATTAGATTGTGTCCGTTAGATTGCATAAATGATATTTCCAAACATTAAAAAACATTTCTTAGATTTGTCATAATGTTTTTCACCTTTTGGATGCCCTCCTAAAATCACCGTAGTGACGGATATTTAAGTGTAGGATATAAACTATCCAGAGGAAAGAGCTGAAATTTTTATAGTAATATAAGAAATCTTTTTGGATCGATTTCTGTCAAAATATATCAAAGTTCCTATTCATAACCTTTTCGAATAGTAATTTAATAATTAATATTGCAAACTAAAAATTACTTAAAAACTAAAGCATTATGTATATTTTGTTTAATAATAGCAATATGCTACAAAATATTAGCGTTATAGGAGTATTATTTAGGAAGATATCCATAAAAATCTGGGAACTGATTTAACATTAGGAGCTTCAAACTTTCTGTATTCATGAATGACATGAAACTTGATACCTGAATTTAAATTACGATATGAATTCGAAATTTTGTGTCAAAATAGGGGCTCTATTGGAAATTATGAAATTGTTAATCAATTTAATATGAAGGCGGCCCCATATGCACATTTTATGCATATGAATTTATAGAAGACGTTATTTCCTGTCGAATGCCATCTTTGAATTTGCTCTACTGTTAAAATTGTTTAAATGAAGAGGGGTGGTTCGTTTTTTTCCGCGACTGTACAATGTGTTACATAATTTCCAGGTCTAGGAGATTGATCATTTTGTTTCATTTTAGGGGCAAGGCTTAAATTTTATTCGATTGACAGTAAATTGTTTCATAAAAAATAAGCTAAATTAAGTGCCTTTGTTGAGGTATTTTAATTTTCTTGTAATTTTTAAGCAAATTGGCCATAAAATTCGACCATTTTAAGGATCTTTATCACTTTTTATTTTTAAATCATTGTTTTGCAAATTTTGACATCGCAGTTTTGGATGAAACTTCATTTTTCACTCCTGTAGAGGACCAATTTTTCATACAGCATTTTCTAGCAACTTTTTTTTGAAGTCAAAAGTTCTAGATCTAGTTATTTCTAACTAAATTCATGCTATGGAAACCATGATCGACGAAAATAAATTCTGTGAGAAAATTGATAACATTCTTATATATACTCATTTCCTTTCTTCGTGACTCAAAAACATGTCTATCATCACTTTGTGCATATCATTATACTGTTTATCTCAATTTGATACTTATAATTGCTGTATTTATCACGATTGTTTTCAAAGGGTGGTATTTTTTCTCTCCAAAGGACATATTTTGAGAGTATCCTAAGATAAATAGAACATTGTCGAAATTTCATAAATTTTCGCGCTTTTGATTGGATTATTGGAGCGAATGCTCCTCCCAACACCAGATAGGAAAAGTTATTGCACTAAAAGAGTGTAATACATTCAATAACGCCTTCATGATTGTGTTCATTTCTAGATAAAATTTTGAATTGCTTTCTAGATGAAAAATTTTGATACTCACCTTATCTTATAAGTATAATTTTCTCTGTAATTTTTAGACATTTCACTTTTTGCATTGAATGAAAAATTTTAATGTTATTGTAAAATTAATGAACACAGAGTAGTTAATGGATATTGAATTGCAATGTTAAAAATAATCCGTTTTAACTAATTACATTGTTTGTACTTATGATATTGGAAATTTGCAGGAAAGGTGATAATAAACGAAATTCCTGTACTAACAGGTAATGATAGATAAAATCTATTCACAGTATTCTATAAAAATAATACTTACTAGCATATTTTTACAAAATATTATTTTAATTAAGTCATAAACCAGTGACCAGAGTTGATGTCATGATTCAAAATTGCTGTTAAATATTTTCATGGAATATCCACTGTACAAGTCTCATTTCATTAATTAAGTCTTTATCATGATTCTCGAGTGATTATAGCATTTCTATATTATACTATTTCTTTATTTATACGACATTTCAAAATTGATTGGCGCGATTTTTTCCAATAGATTATCGTCTTTCTCTCTTAAGTTTTAAAGAAACAACAGTTTATGAGTCTCATTGAGTTATTTTGAAGTTTGCGTGTCGGAATAAATTGTCTGGTCATATATTTTGCCCATTAAGTGAAGAAACGGTATTTCGAACTTTTTTATCGAATTTTTCTTACGGCTTGCAATTGGCATACGAGAAATATAGAGGCAATTGATTACTTTCCAACTTAATTAAAATGTTCTGCACACTTAAGTTTAGTTTTTATTAGAAAACTAAGATATTTATTCAATTTATTACGGTTTCCTGATCGTATTAGAAAAATTTGACCTTCGCTTTTACAAAAAGTACGTGGAATCCAGTTGGTAGAGTATCATATTAGCAACCGGAGGGTTGCGAGTTCAAAACTCGATCCAACCAAAGACCGTCGTGTAGATGGGGACTGAAGCACTTTAAATCTGTCGTGGCCTCAAATGTCCTCGCATTGGCGTGGTGTGGAAGTTTGGAGAGTGGGATCAGGCGTCATCTGATCGTGGTTAAAAGTTACGAGGTGTCCTCGGATCTTTCCCTTCAGGATTGATCCCGGGCCGATGCCAATAACCCGTTGTGTTACTCCAGTTCGATGTAAATTCAACTACCTACCTGATACAAAAAAAATCTGTAAATTGTTGGAATTTTAGCAGTTATTTATTTTTTCTTTTTAATTATTTCTATTCAATGGAACTTTTTAACTATGTTGTTTTCTATTATTACACACATAATATAATCTGATGTTTTCCTCTGTTGGCCCTGCAGCTATCGATGCCTTCTTTTCCCTAAATCTTGTTAATGGTCCAAGTAGATTATAGGTTGGTTGGGTCTAATGGCACTAGGGCCATACTTGGCCCATCTGCGCCAAACAACGTAAAGGAAATAGGCAAACACATAAGAAAAGCTTTACTGACAGAGAAGAGAAACAAACTCAAGGAGGAATAGACCCTGAGAGGAATCGAACTTATGCTGCCTACAACTCACAGGTTGCTTGTGCAGTGGACAAACCCATTGATCCACACTGGTCCAAGTAACGGTACCAAAAGTATACCGCTTTTGGTATATTGTTGGTAATTGACTCTAAGGTGGGACACATCAAAGCGCATCATAGAAGATTTTTTCATAAAAAAAGAAATATCTTTCCATTGCTCTTCATTTCTTAATATTTTTAAACCATCTATCAAACATACCTGCAAAGTTTGAAATAAAAATCTTTGATGATAATTATAATGGGTTATAAAGAATTGTGTGCATTATTTCTCTATTACAGTAACACTTAATGATGAAACTGACCCTTGGTTCAACGAACTCTGTGCCCGAGTCCCGTTCATAAACGTTTGAAGTGATTGATTCTGAATCCACTTTAAGGCATAGGTCCCTGTCTAATTTGCCCTCTTGTGCAAAAAATGACAGTACTGCAACAAACCAAACAAACAAGCATGAAAATGGAAATTACTCTTATTCTCTCTTTATTTATGATTGAGAAAAAATTAATAAATTAAACACATTATTGGAATAATTTGTATGTACAGTCAAACATGAATTGTCCAAGAGAACTTTTCACTTATGGTTGATTAATTTTTGAGAGAACAATAAGAATTTTGATGGAAAATATGACTGTTTTGTTTTTGTGGTCAATTCCGTTTTCTAGGATTTTATTACCAATACTTTATTATTTTCATTACCCTTTGACCTGATAATACTTTGATATAGTATCACAATATATAGGATACTACTATCTTGACACACGATCGTCAAGATAGTAATATCCTGTTTTCAATGTTCATTAATGTTTTCAAGTGTACAATGTTTCCTCATTTGGTTCCATCAATGCTGAATGTTTCTCTTAATAGTACCCATTTATGACATTTCTGCTGTTTGACAGAAGTTATTTTTCCTTTTCAGGACATAAATAATTCAAAACAGCTGTAGAAGCTAATTAAGCTAATTCTTCATTCTAAATTTATTGTGATTTTACAGGATTAGCTCATAACGTTATTGTATACAGTGACTTTGAACGCCCTTGTACAATTAACTACTGTTATGCTATTATCTTTGGTGGTCCCTTGCTTGTGTGTGTGTTCCTAAATGTGAGAACTTCTGGAGTTTCGCTGGATTGGCAAGAGTCGAGCCAAAAAAGGGGTCTTCTGTCTTAGTCTAAAGAAGAGGAGAGACAGCGAGCGGAAGAGGACCAAACTGGGTTATGAAAAGGGACGAGCGACCCCAACGACAACTCCGGACACTATTCAGCACCCATGCGTATACCTGTCCTCATGCGAGAGAACAAGAGGTTCTGGGCAAGACATCACAAAACGAAGTTCCAGCTATTCCTCATCTGACGGAAAGTTCCGGCCTCTTGCCTTAAAGTTCAGCGGATCTCCAAGGCAAAACTTATTTGCCATTAAACTAGACACCATCGGCAACCAGAAAGAAATAAACGGAAAATGTTTTGTTATTAACTGTGAAATCGTCACTGGAAAAGTTGATCACACTGCACTCTTTGAATAATCAACGTCAATGCCATGAAAATACTTTTGATATTTATTTTTCAGACTTTCCAGTAAACAAAAATAAATTTATTCTTAAATTAAAGGACTTGTACTTGAAGAACCACATTATACAAAATGTTCAGTAGAGCAATTTTTAATTTTTGAAAAATTTGCAATTATTTTTTTTGTGTGCAATGCTTTTCCACATTTTATTATAACTATATAAATACAAATGTAGTGTTTGTACACATTGAATATTTAGACTCATTTCAAGTTATTTATCTGTTTTGGGTCCTTCTAAGAAAAACTCAGTGTCTTATGCGTTTGGTGTCTGTATGTGTATACCATACTTCGTCCTAAATGGTTGGATGTATTTTCATAAAACTTTGCATACTATGAGTACTTACATTAATTTAGTGACTGAACATGGTTGCATTAGTCTGTCC
Source organism: Meta bourneti (assembly GCA_933210815.1). NCBI lineage: Eukaryota > Metazoa > Arthropoda > Arachnida > Araneae > Tetragnathidae > Meta > Meta bourneti. The sequence goes on along the minus strand of OW119926.1, from coordinate 38,740,481 downwards.
GTCCTTTTTAATGTTTTATGTCTGATTTTGTGTCTGTGTGCCTTTGTACTCTTACACATAGCTTTTATTCCAGATATTTTAATACAATGTCTACTATTTTATACATTATACGTATTTTAGTTTAGTGAATTTTCTTTATTTAAATATTTAGATAAGTTGATGAACATTTAAGTAACTATACTTAAATCAACCATAATTTAGTAGTTTTGGAGAAGCTGGAATGTACATTGACATTGCGATTACTTGGATTGCTTTACCAGTACTGGTGAAAAAGCAATTATTTTTCCAGAATTTAACTGCTACTTTATTTAGAGCCTTATTTTTTCTGTGCGAGATATAAACGATTTCTGAATATTTGGGACAGACGATATTTTGTAACCAACGAAAACGAAACGGAAACTATTGTGACCGTTGACCACGTGCAGTGATATTTTCCGTTTTTATCGCTCGGAATAAATTTCGTATTTTAAAATTTGGTTCAATTTTTAGCTGTAAGTTGTGGCCACTAAACAAGATCACGAGATAAAAAGAATCCCGAATTTAATGTCTTCAGAATAACTTTTTTTCCGCCAACTTTGCTTTAGTTTTATTATGCTGTTTTTTGTTCAAGTTCATTAAATATTTATTTTTTAATTGTAATTAATTTTCATCACTCGCAACATCACAAAATATTCGATTTAAAGCGGCATCTAAGTTAGAATAAAGAAAATTTTAGGAGCAATTTTGCCATTATTGAAAGGAGGTTAAAGTTAAAATATCGGAACTAAGACTTTTGAAACATTAAAAATTCTTTGTCATAGTAACAAAAGGTCAAGGTGGCTTATTTTACGAGTTGAACCTATATTTAACAACTTGTCAAACATGTTATGTTTGTTGAAAGCAATGATTTTCTATAAAGAAAACGCTGTCAAATCGATTTACCATTTTTAAAAATGGTAGGTTACCTTTGCTTTGTCTGTAATGAAGATATTAAATTTTAAAACAAGTTATGTTATTATTGCACGTGCCACACAATGGAAAAATGTATTCGCTTAAAAAACAGTGTTGAATATCTTATCAAATTAATTTGTCATACTTCCCTTAAAGATGGTAGGTAGGTAAGTATTTAATTAACGTCGCACTGAAGCAACACAACGGCCTATTGGCGATGGTCCGGTATCATCCCCGAAGGGAAAGATCGGAGGACAACACCACATAATTTTGAACCACAGTCAGATGACGAGGTCACACCTGAGCTGGCACCCCACTCTCCAAACTTCCACACCACGCCAACGTGAGGACATTTGAGACTCCGACAGATTTAACATGCACCAGCTCCCTTTGTACACGACGGTCTTTGGTTGGATTCGAACTTGGAAACCTCCGGTTGCTCTGCCAACCGGGCTAGCGCGGACCTCTCTTAAAGATGACGAAATTCGAGAACATCGCATGCCTGATGCCACAGGTAAAAAAGTATTGGTAGGTAAACTATGAGTGCGAGAGTATTGTCATTTTTACTAATTGAATAAAGCAATTTTATAGGAAACGAACTTAAGAAAGGGCATTTCCCTAATCCTCCCCCTTAAAATCGTCTGTTGTAGTAGCTACCTTAGTGTCACCTTTCGTTATTTTGCAGTTTTGTCGTACAGCAGGGGTGCGATGTATGTAAATTGTATTACATGGATGGATTGCGTGTATAGGATTTGTGTCTAAAGTAATTTGTAGAAATTATAAAAATGCCGAAAAGGTGTTATAAAAAATTATTTTCCTCATACTTAAATGATTTGTTATTTTTCTAAGAAAGACAAAAATGATTATTCTGGTCACCTTTTCAATCTATAGTTAACCAATTACCCGAGTAAGGTCAGGTAATTCTGATAGTTAATAAATATGTCATCTTCCTGTTCTGTCATTTACATAAATGTAGATCATTCCGGTAGTTTAATAAATTGTTTCTTTTAACAATGTTGCACACTCTTCAGTGCCTTGTCACATTGTTTCCCTCAAACAAGTAGAATTTTTAGCGACCTCATAACCACTGTAATCAACGGTAAAAAGAATTAGTAGTAAGAAAATTTAAAAAAGTAAAAGTATCGACGACAACTTAACTCTATAATCAAATCTTAACTAAGTCGACAAGACTATGTCGTCACATGAGCACACGAACTCAGTGCCTCAATAATTTGGTTTTGAGATAAAGATAGGTATAGTAGTTGAGCGGGCATAATGGGCCATTGATGACAGTCCGAGATCAATCACGAAAGGTATTTCAATAGGACACCACGTAATTTTCAATCACGGCCAATATTTTTTGGTCGACATCTGAGCTGCGCTGGTACCTCACTCTCCAAACTTCCACATAACGCTAACGTTACGACATTTGAGGCCACGACAGATATAACGTGCACCAACCCTCACGTATACGAAGTCTTTGGTTTGTTTGACTTCCGAACTAGCAATTCTCCGGTTACTAATCTGCTACTCTATAAATTGGGCTACCACATGATGAACCGGGGCCGGTAGTTTTTGTTTTTATTGATTGGAAAAATAATGCTTTTTGTATAGTTTTAGATTGATGTATCCTTAGATGTTCATAGTTTCCTTAACTAATGAAAAATCTATATATTAATACGTGAAGAAAAAACTTTGTACCCCTTTTTAAGCACATTGCGCGCACGGAGGAGTATGAGATTTGGCATAATTAAAGTTCATATGGAGGAGTGCAGAAAGATAAAATTAATGCATAATATGCGTTACAAATATATTAAATTAAACAAAACAAAACATTCATTGTTTACGTTCATATACTGTAATCTACATATAAATACGTGAAGAAAAACTTTGTACCCCTTTTTAAGGACATTGCGCGCACGGAGGAGTATGAGATTTGGCATAATTAAAGTTCATATGGAGAAGGAGTGCAGAAAGATAAAATTAATGTATAATCTATATATTAATACGTGAAGAAAAAATTTTGTACCCCCTTTTAAGCACATTGCGCGCACGGAGGAGTATGAGATTTGGCATAATTTGCCACCACATAAGTTAGTATTGAAAGTTAATTGCATCGTTTTGCTGATCAGAAACTTAAATACAAAGGAAGCATTAGTCAATGGAACAAGAATGCGCATCAAATTTATGCATCGTAATACTATTGATTGCGAAGTGTTAACTGGAACCACACGCAATAAAGGAATTTTGATTATACGTATAAATATAACATATTCCGGAACTATTTTACCATATAACTATCAAAGAACTCAAATTCTAATTATACCTGCATTTGCGATGACAATAAATAACTCTCATGGACAAACATTCGAAAAAATTGGAATTTTATTGAGGCAGACAGTTTTTACACATGGTCAATTGTACGTCGCAGCAAGTAGAGTTCGATCATTCGATGGTTTGAGATTTTATATTTCAGAATATAACGGTCAAGGGCATTTAGCAAACGATGAAAGGGTTTTTACAAAAACATCGTCTACACAGAAGTTGTGAATCATTAAATTCAGTGCCGAACTATTTAAAGTTCAATGGACAACATTTATTTTTTCAACCACCCGGGTTTTTTTGTTTCAATAAAAATATATATAAAAAATACGAAGCACGTATTCCTTATTTCATTTTTTGGATTTATTTTTTATTTAAATTTTATATAATTTGAAAAAGATAGGCAAATTAACTGTGTAGCCTTGGCGAAACCTGTGGCCAGTATAGCAATAAAAAAACCCCAAGAAAATATCAAACAACACGTTATTGTTTTTTAGATATGGCTTAACCAAGGTATACCGCATTTTCGAATGACGTATTTGTACATTCTGGCAGCTTACGTAATAGAACAAAATTCAAAAAAATTATATGCAATGAAAATAGAGGTATATTCTTTGACAAAAGAACCTTATTATCATTCAAACTTAAAAATTAAATGAATTATGGTCGAATTTCGACCACTGGGCGACCACTAGTATATATTAATACGTGAAGAAAAACTTTGTACCCCTTTTTAAGCACACTGCGCGCACGGAGGTGTATGATATTTGGCATAATTAAAGTTCATATGGAGAAGGAGTGCAGAAAGATAGAATTAATGTATAATGTATAATCTATATATTAATACGTGATCAAAATACTTTGTACCCCTTTTTAAGTACATTGCGCGTTCGGAGGATTATGAGATTTGGCATGATTAAAGTTCATATGGAGAAGGAGTGCAGAAAGATAAAATTGATATATAATCTATATATCTATATATTAATACGTGAAGAGAAAATTTTGTACCCCTTTTTAAACACATTGTGCGCACGGAAGTGTATGATATTTGGCATAATTAAAGTTCAAATGTAGAAGGAGTGCAGAAAGATAGAATTAATGTATAATATGCGTTTGAAATCTATATATTAATACGTGAAGAAAAAGCTTTGTACCCCTTTTTAAGCACATTGCGCGCACGGAGGTGTATGAGATTTTGCGTAATTAAAGTTCATATGGAGAAGGAGTGCAGAAAGATAAAATTTATGTATAATATGCGTTACAAATATATTAAATTAAACAACATAACGTTCATATAGAAATATATACACCAACTTTCCTTGAAAATCATCCTTGAACTGAAAATTTTTCTCTATATATTAATACGTGAAGAAAAAACTTTGTACCCATTTTGAAGCACATTGCGCGCACGGAGGACTATAAGATTTGGCATAATTAAAGTTCATATGGAGAAGGAGTGCAGAAAGATAAAATTTATGTATAATATGCGTTACAAATATATTAAATTAAACAAAATAAAACATTCATTGTTTACGTTCATATAGAAATATATACACCAACTTTCCTTGAAAATCATCCTTGAACTCCTGAAAATTTTTCTTGAATTTCCTTGTAAAAATAAATATTTTAAAATATTCTTTTTTCATCAATAAAATATCTTGAATTTATTTACATCATGGGAAGAACTAAAAAGTCAATTCAAACATAAATATTGTAATTTAATTTGTTTAGGAAAACGTTGTTTTTCGATCAACACTGGTAAAGCAACCATAGCTGTCTAAAGCAATCAATCTATGCTCAATGTTATTTCGATGGCGATTTCGAATAGTTTTTAGCCCCCTAGGGCCAATAGAACGGGGGTTAAGAGTTAGCCTATGCTGACCGCAGTGTTCTAAAGTATAAGTGTACCAAATTTGGTGTGGATTGGTCAAACGGCGTAGATTTGTATAGAAAATATACACACATACATACACACACACACACACATCCTATTATATGTATATAGATATGCGTTACAAATATATTAAATTAAACAAAATAAAACATTCATTGTTTACGTTTATATACTGTAAAAAATTTAGCGAAGTGGATTTGTAATTGATTTAATCCCCCCGCAGTGAAATCCACTCCAAGAGGGAGTTTATTTAGATTATTTATAAAAAAAACTCTTCGGAGTGAAATACAAAATGCGGATAATTTAAATCTGTCAATGTCAAATACATATTAGCCTGTGGCAACAGTCGCACTTATTTATTATTGGTGGTTTCAAAAAAGTGAGTACATTTTATTATTTTTAAATTAAACCCTGTCTAATCTTGGTCATTAAATGTTTTTTACATCCAGTTATTCGCACCTATTTCCATTATGCCTCGACATAGAACATTGACGGGTCGGAGTGAGAGACAAAGAAGAAGGGATATATATTCGCGTACACATAATAATAGGTCAAATGCAAATTTAAATAGTGTAAATAGTATACAAAATGATGAATTTATTTTGAGAGATACATTTAAATGCGCACTGAATGTCATTCCAAGAACTTTTAATACTTTTGATTGTGGATTGATGGATTTACAATGCAGGTTTTGCAATGCAAAACATTTCGAATCTGAAGTCACTTTAGGTGAAAGGACTGCATTCACTTCATGTTGTCATAAGGGTAAAGCAATATTACCGGCCTTAAGTCAAAATGAATATTTTAAATCATTGTATGATGGACTTACTTCAAATGAACCTTCAATAAAAAGTAAGTCAAAAAATTATTTTGAAAACATTCGTAAATACAATTCATCATTTGCTATGGTTAGCTCAGAAGCTAAAATTTCGGATACAGTTACGAAAGGAGTGTATCATTTCAAAATACATGATGTTTTTATCACAGATCAGGTCCAATGACTGCTGGATATGGTCGCTCACCATGTTATGCGCAATTATATTTTTATGATGTTGACACTGCTATCAATTATAGATTACGTGAACACTTTAACCGAACATGCGATAACAATATAATGCGCGAAATCTCTCTTGAATTGGAACGCATTAATCCTTTCGTTCGGTCATTCATTGCAATGAAAGATCATTGTCAGAGAGTTGAAAATCAAAATAAAGAAATTTGTATGCTCATTAAAGTAAATCGTGATTTAGATCTACGCCGTTACAACGATGCAGTTCAAACTGATGTAGCAGTAATATTTAGTCCTAACATTCAAACGCATCCTACATTACATGAATATGTTGTAAAACACATGATGCATGGTCCATGCGGTGTACTTAATCCAAATTCTGTATGTATGAGAGATGGAAAATGCACAAAAGATTATCCAAAACGATTTAATGAATTTACATGTGAATCATTAAATGGATATCCATTATACAGGAGGCGTGATAATGGTATTCATGCAGAAGTTCGCGGTAGTTGCCTTGACAATCGTTATGTTGTACCATACAATCCTTATTTACTTGCCAAATTTAATTGCCATATAAATGTTGAAGTATGCACTACAGTTAAAAGTGTTAAATACATTTATAAATACGCGTATAAAGGCTATGACAGTGCATCTGTTGAATTAGGTTCAGGGCGAAATGAACAAGATCAAGAAATACAATTTGACGAAGTTACAAATTTTTTAACAGGTCGTTATGTTGGATCAACTGAAGCTGTATGGCGCATCTATGAATTACCAATGCATTTTCAGTCACATGTTATCATCAGACTTGATATTCATTTACCGAGTAGACAGAATGTTTACTTTCGAGAAGGGCAAGGACGTCAAGCAATTGAAAATGTAAGACAAACAAAATTATTAGCATTTTTTGAATTGAATCGATCAGATCCATCAGCACGTGAATATAAGTATATTGAAATTCCTCTGCATTATGTGTGGGAAGATTCCCAAAACAAATGGAAGAAGAGAAGGCGTGGAAGTGATAAAATCATTGCACGCATGTATGTAGTATCACCAAAAGACATCGAACTTTTCCATTTACGATTGCTTTTATTACATGTCTGTGGTCCAAAATCATTTGAGGATGTTAGAACATACAATGGAATTATACACACTTCTTTTGTTGAAGCGTGCCATGCTCGCGGCATTGCTTCAAATGATAATGAATGGCGCGAATGTTTAAATGAAGCAAAAGAATTAAATTCACCAAAACAAATGCGAAATTTATTTGGTTACATTTGTGCATTAAATGTGCCAGCCAATGCATTGGCGTTTTGGAATGAATTTAAAGTATATCTTAGTGAAGATTTTCTGAGAGTTTACAACGAAGAAGCATCCTTTAATAGAGCTCTATTAGAAATTGAAGATATTTTGAATGTTCATAATTTGTCATGTCAAATACTTGGTTTACCAGTTCCCACATATTCGCAGAGAATAGAAGAAGCAAATACTATTGATCCAATAGAACAAGAGTTCCTGTTTTGTGAGCATTATGAAACTGCAAATATTGAGCAGCGTAATCTCATTGATCATGTGATTCGTGAAGTTTTGCATCATGATACTGGATCTAATGTTTTTTGTTTAACCGCTCATGCAGGTTATGGCAAAACATTCACACAAACAGCAATCATTCACAAATTAAATTCGCTTAATCTTCGTTGTATTGCAACAGCGTTCAGTGGCATAGCTTCAACTCTATTACTTGGAGGTAGAACTTTACACAATGTGTTTAAATTGCCTATACCCATTTTGGAAAATTCTGTAGCGAATATTACCGCAAATAGTAGCTATGGTCGTTACATAAATTCATCATCATTAATAATTATTGATGAAGTTTCTATGTGCCCATTGCAAGTGTTGAAAATCATAGATAGATTATTGCGGGATCTATGCGATGAAAATGATAAACATAAAACATTTGGAGGGAAAACGATACTTCTGTGCGGTGATTTTCGGCAAATCTTACCAGTTATCCCACATGGATCACGTGTAACTTTAATTGAAAATTGTGTTACGAGTTGGCATAAATTTGTTTATTTTCATAAACTTACGTTTACTCAAAATATGAGAGCCTTACCAAGTGAAATAGAATTTGTCGAATTCTTGAAAAAAATTGGTAATGATGAAGCCCTACAATTTCCTCAGTTTGGTGAAAATATTATTGAAATACCTCAGCAATTAATAGGAGATGAAAACAATATTATTAATGAGGTGTATGGAAATATTTCCGAAAACATACTCTCAGATAACATATTGAACTCAGTTATTTTAGCACCTAAAAATGATGATTGTACTTTGATTAATACTGATATATTTAATCAAATACCTGGTGAACAGAGAATATATTATAGCTACGATAAAATAATTTGTGATGATGACAATAACATCAATAACTATCCAGTAGAGTTATTGAATTCTTTGACTATTAGTGGTTTGCCACCACATAAGTTACTATTGAAAGTTAATTGCATCGTTTTGCTGATCAGAAACTTAAATACAAAGGAAGCATTAGTCAATGGAACAAGAATGCGCATCAAATTTATGCATCGTCATACTATTGATTGCGAAGTTTTAACTGGAACCGCACGCAATAAGAGAATTTTGATTCCACGTATAAATTTAACATATTCCGGAACTATTTTACCATTTAACTTTCAAAGAACTCAATTTCCAATTATACCTGCATTTGCGATGACAATAAATAAGTCTCAAGGACAAACACTCGAAAAAATTGGAATTTTATTGAGGCAGCAAGTTTTTACACATGGTCAATTGTACGTCGCAGCAAGTAGAGTTCGATCATTCGATGGTTTGAGATTTTATATTTCAGAATATAATGGTCAAGGGCATTTAGCAAACGACGAAAGAGTTTTTACAAAAAACATCGTCGACACAGAAGTTTTGAATCATTAAATTCATTGTCGAACTATTTCAAGTTCAATGGACAACATTTATTTTTTAACCACACGGTTTTATTGTTTCAATAAAAAATATATAAAAAAATACGAAGCACGTATTCCTTATTTTATTTTTGGATTTATTTTTTATTTAAATTTTATATAATTTGAAAACGATAGGCAAATTAACTGTGTACCCTTGGCGAAACCTGTGGCCAGTATAGCAATAAAAAAAACCCAAGAAAATATCAAACAACACGTTATTGTTTTTTAGATATGGCTTAACCAAGGTATACCGCATTTTCGAATGACGTATTTGTACATTCTTGCAGCTTACGTAATAGAACAAAATTCAAAAAAATTATATGCAATGAATATAGAGGTATACTCTTTGACAAAAGAACCTTATTAACGTTCAAACTTAAAAATTAAATGAATTATGGTCGAATTTCGACCACTGGGCGACCACTAGTATCTATAAATACTTGAAGAAAAAACTTTGTACCCCTTTTTAAGCACATTGCGCGCATGGAGGAGTATGATATTTGGCATAATTAAAGTTCATATGGAGAAGGAGTGCAGAAAGATATTAATACGTGAAGAAAAAACTTTGTACCCTTTTTTAAGCACATTGCGCGCACGGAGGAGTATGAGATTTCGCATAATTTGACACCACATAAGTTAGTATTGAAAGTTAATTGCATCGTTTTGCTGATCAGAAACTTAAATACAAAGGAAGCATTAGTCAATGGAACAAGAATGCGCATCAAATTTATGCATCGTAATACTATTGATTGCGAAGTGTTAACTGGAACCGCACGCAATAAAGGAATTTTGATTATACGTATAAATATAACATATTCCGGAACTATTTTACCATATAACTATCAAAGAACTCAAATTCTAATTATACCTGCATTTGCGATGACAATAAATAAGTCTCATGGACAAACACTCGAAAAAATTGGAATTTTATTGAGGCAGCAAGTTTTTACACATGGACAATTGTACGTCGCAGCAAGTAGAGTTCGATCATTCGATGGTTTGAGATTTTATATTTCAGAGTATAACGGTCAAGGGCAATTAGCAAACGATGAAAGGGTTTTTAAAAAACATTGTCTACACAGAAGTTGTGAATCATTAAATTCAGTGTCGAACTATTTCAAGTTCAATGGACAACATTTATTTTTTCAACCACCCGGGTTTTTTTTGTTTCAATAAAAAATGTATAAAAAAATACGAAGCACGTATTCCTTATTTCATTTTTTGGATTTATTTCTTATTTAAATTTTATATAATTTGAAAAAGATAGGCAAATTAACTGTGTAGCCTTGGCGAAACCTGTGGCCAGTATAGCAATAAAAAAAAAACCCAAGAAAATATCAAACAACACGTTATTGTTTTTTAGATATGGCTTAACCAAGGTATACCGCATTTTCGAATGACGTATTTGTACATTCTTGCAGCTTACGTAATAGAACAAAATTCAAAAAAATATATGCAATGAATATAGAGGTATACTCTTTGACAAAAGAACCTTATTAACGTTCAAACTTAAAAATTAAATAAATTATGGTCGAAATTCGACAACTGGGCGACCACTAGTATATATTAATACGTGAAGAAAAACTTTGTACCCCTTTTTAAGCACACTGCGCGCACGGAGGAGTATGAGATTTGGCATAGTTAAAGTTCATATGGAGAAGGAGTGCAGAAAGATAGAATTAATGTATAATATGCGTTACAAATATCTATATATATTAATACGTAAAGAAAAAACTTTGTACCCCTTTTTAAGCACATTGCCCGCATGGAGGTGTATGATATTTGGCATAGTTAAAGTTCATATGGAGAAGGAGTGCAGAAAGATAGAATTAATGTATAATCTATATATTAATACGTGATGAAAAATCTTTGTACCGCTTTTTAAGGACATTGCACGTTCGGAGGATTATGAGATTTGGCATAATTAAAGTTCATATGGAGAAGGAGTGCAGAAAGATAAAATTAATGTATAATCTATATATTAATACGTGATGAAAAATCTTTGTACCGCTTTTTAAGGACATTGCGCGCTCGGAGGAGTATGAGATTTGGCATAATTAAAGTTCATATGGAGAAGGAGTGCAGAAAGATAAAATTAATATATAATCTATATATCTATATATTAATACGTGAAGAGAAATCTTTGTACCCCTTTTTAAACACATTGTGCGCACCGAGGTGTATGATATTTGGCATAATTAAAGTTCATATGGAGAAAGAGTGCAGAAAGATAGAATTAATGTATGATATGCGTTACAAATATCTATACATTAATACGTGAAGAAAAAACTTTGTACCCCTTTTTAGCACTTGCGCGCACGGAGGGGTATGGGATTTGGCATAATTAAAGTTCATATGGAGAAGGAGTGCAGAAAGATAAAATTAATGTATGATATGCGTTACAAATATATTAAATTAAACAAAATGAAACATTCATTGTTTACGTCCATATACTGTAAAAAATTTAGCGGAGTAAATGCGGAGTGGATGATTTGTAATTGATTTATTTGTTTATTTTCGAAAAGTTACGTTTACTCAATATATAAGAGCCTTACCAAGTGAAATAGAATTTGTCGAATTATTGAAAAAATTTAGGAATGATGAAGCCCCAAAATTCCCTCAGTTTGCTGAAAATATTATTGAAATACCTCAGCAATTAATAGGAGATGAAAACAATATTATTAATGAGGTGTATGGAAATATTTCCGAAAACATACTCTCAGATAACATATTGAACCCAGTTATTTTAGCACCTAAAAATGTACTTTGATTAATACTGATATACTTAATCAAATACCTGGTGAACAAAGAACATATCATAGCTACGATAAAATAATTTGTGATGATGACAATGACATCAATAACTATCCAGTAGAGTTTTTGAATTCTTTGACTATTAGTGGTTTGCCACCACATAAGTTAGTATTGAAAGTTAATTGCATCGTTTTGCTGATCAGAAACTTAAATACAAAGGAAACATTAGTCAATGGAACAAGAATGCGCATCAAATTTATGCATCGTAATACTATTGATTGCGAAGTGTTAACTGGAACCGCACGCAATAAAGGAATTTTGATTCCACGTATAAATTTAACATATTCCGGAACTATTTTACCATTTAACTTTCAAAGAACTCAATTTCTAATTATACCTGCATTTGCGATGACAATAAATAAGTCTCATGGACAAACATTCGAAAAAATTGGAATTTTATTGAGGCAGCCAGTTTTTACACATGGTCAATTGTACGTCGCAGCAAGTAGAGTTCGATCATTCGATGGTTTGAGATTTTATATTCCAGAATATAACGGTCAAGGGCATTTAGTAAACGATGAAAGGGTTTTTACAAAAACATCGTCTACACAGAAGTTGTGAATCATTAAATTCAGTGTCGAACTATTTCAAGTTCAATGGACAACATTTATTTTTTCAACCACCCGGGTATTTTTGTTTCAATAAAAATATATATAAAAAATACGAACCACGTATTCCTTATTTCATTTTTTGGATTTATTTTTTATTTAAATTTTATATAATTTGAAAAAGATAGGCAAATTAACTGTGTAGCCTTGGCGAAACCTGTGGCCAGTATAGCAATAAAAAAACCCCAAGAAAATATCAAACAACACGTTATTGTTTTTTAGATATGGCTTAACCAAGGTATACCGCATTTTCGAATGACGTATTTGTACATGCTCGCAGCTTACGTAATAGAACAAAATTCAAAAAAATTATATGCAATGAAAATAGAGGTATATTCTTTGACAAAAGAACCTTATTATCATTCAAACTTAAAAATTAAATGAATTATGGTCGAATTTCGACCACTGGGCGACCACTAGTATATATTAATACGTGAAGAAAAACTTTGTACCCCTTTTTAAGCACACTGCGCGCACGGAGGAGTATGAGATTTGGCATAGTTAAAGTTCATATGGAGAAGGAGTGCAGAAAGATAGAATTAATGTATAATGTATAATCTATATATTAATACGTGATCAAAATACTTTGTACCCCTTTTTAAGCACATTGCGCATTCGGAAGATTATGAGATTTGGCATGATTAAAGTTCATATGGAGAAGGAGTGCAGAAAGATAAAATTAATATATAATCTATATATCTATATATTAATACGTGAAGAGAAAATTTTGTACCCCTTTTTAAACACATTGTGCGCACGGAGGTGTATGATATTTGGCATAATTAAAGTTCAAATGTAGAAGGAGTGCAGAAAGATAGAATTAATGTATAATATGCGTTTGAAATCTATATATTAATACGTGAAGAAAAAGCTTTGTACCCCTTTTTAAGCACATTGCGCGCACGGAGGTGTATGAGATTTTGCGTAATTAAAGTTCATATGGAGAAGGAGTGGAGAAAGATAAAATTTATGTATAATATGCGTTACAAATATATTAAATTAAACAACATAACGTTCATATAGAAATATATACACCAACTTTCCTTGAAAATCATCCTTGAACTGAAAATTTTTCTCTATATATTAATACGTGAAGAAAAAACTTTGTACCCCTTTTGAAGCACATTGCGCGCACGGAGGACTATAAGATTTGGCATAATTAAAGTTCATATGGAGAAGGAGTGCAGAAAGATAAAATTTATGTATAATATGCGTTACAAATATATTAAATTAAACAAAATAAAACATTCATTGTTTACGTTTATATAGAAATATATACACCAACTTTCCTTGAAAATCATCCTTGAACTCCTGAAAATTTTTCTTGAATTTCCTTGTAAAAATAAATATTTTAAAATATTCTTTTTTCATCAATAAAATATTTTGAATTTATTTACATCATGGGAAGAACTAAAAAGTCAATTCAAACATAAATATTGTAATTTAATTTGTTTAGGAAAACGTTGTTTTTCGATCAACACTGGTAAAGCAACCATAGCTGTCTAAAGCAATCAATCTATGCTCAATGTTATTTCGATGGCGATTTCGAATAGTTTTTAGCCCCCTAGGGCCAATAGAACGGGGGTTAAGAGTTAGCCTATGCTGACCGCAGTGTTCTAAAGTATAAGTGTACCAAATTTGGTGTGGATTGGTCAAACGGCGTAGATTTGTATAGAAAATATACACACATACATACACACACACACACATCCTATTATATGTATATAGATATGCGTTACAAATATATTAAATTAAACAAAATAAAACATTCATTGTTTACGTTTATATACTGTAAAAAATTTAGCGAAGTGGATTTGTAATTGATTTAATCCCCCCGCAGTGAAATCCACTCCAAGAGGGAGTTTATTTAGATTATTTATAAAAAAAACTCTTCGGAGTGAAATACAAAATGCGGATAATTTAAATCTGTCAATGTCAAATACATATTAGCCTGTGGCAACAGTCGCACTTATTTATTATTGGTGGTTTCAAAAAAGTGAGTACATTTTATTATTTTTAAATTAAACCCTGTCTAATCTTGGTCATTAAATGTTTTTTACATCCAGTTATTCGCACCTATTTCCATTATGCCTCGACATAGAACATTGACGGGTCGGAGTGAGAGACAAAGAAGAAGGGATATATATTCGCGTACACATAATAATAGGTCAAATGCAAATTTAAATAGTGTAAATAGTATACAAAATGATGAATTTATTTTGAGAGATACATTTAAATGCGCACTGAATGTCATTCCAAGAACTTTTAATACTTTTGATTGTGGATTGATGGATTTACAATGCAGGTTTTGCAATGCAAAACATTTCGAATCTGAAGTCACTTTAGGTGAAAGGACTGCATTCACTTCATGTTGTCATAAGGGTAAAGCAATATTACCGGCCTTAAGTCAAAATGAATATTTTAAATCATTGTATGATGGACTTACTTCAAATGAACCTTCAATAAAAAGTAAGTCAAAAAATTATTTTGAAAACATTCGTAAATACAATTCATCATTTGCTATGGTTAGCTCAGAAGCTAAAATTTCGGATACAGTTACGAAAGGAGTGTATCATTTCAAAATACATGATGTTTTTATCACAGATCAGGTCCAATGACTGCTGGATATGGTCGCTCACCATGTTATGCGCAATTATATTTTTATGATGTTGACACTGCTATCAATTATAGATTACGTGAACACTTTAACCGAACATGCGATAACAATATAATGCGCGAAATCTCTCTTGAATTGGAACGCATTAATCCTTTCGTTCGGTCATTCATTGCAATGAAAGATCATTGTCAGAGAGTTGAAAATCAAAATAAAGAAATTTGTATGCTCATTAAAGTAAATCGTGATTTAGATCTACGCCGTTACAACGATGCAGTTCAAACTGATGTAGCAGTAATATTTAGTCCTAACATTCAAACGCATCCTACATTACATGAATATGTTGTAAAACACATGATGCATGGTCCATGCGGTGTACTTAATCCAAATTCTGTATGTATGAGAGATGGAAAATGCACAAAAGATTATCCAAAACGATTTAATGAATTTACATGTGAATCATTAAATGGATATCCATTATACAGGAGGCGTGATAATGGTATTCATGCAGAAGTTCGCGGTAGTTGCCTTGACAATCGTTATGTTGTACCATACAATCCTTATTTACTTGCCAAATTTAATTGCCATATAAATGTTGAAGTATGCACTACAGTTAAAAGTGTTAAATACATTTATAAATACGCGTATAAAGGCTATGACAGTGCATCTGTTGAATTAGGTTCAGGGCGAAATGAACAAGATCAAGAAATACAATTTGACGAAGTTACAAATTTTTTAACAGGTCGTTATGTTGGATCAACTGAAGCTGTATGGCGCATCTATGAATTACCAATGCATTTTCAGTCACATGTTATCATCAGACTTGATATTCATTTACCGAGTAGACAGAATGTTTACTTTCGAGAAGGGCAAGGACGTCAAGCAATTGAAAATGTAAGACAAACAAAATTATTAGCATTTTTTGAATTGAATCGATCAGATCCATCAGCACGTGAATATAAGTATATTGAAATTCCTCTGCATTATGTGTGGGAAGATTCCCAAAACAAATGGAAGAAGAGAAGGCGTGGAAGTGATAAAATCATTGCACGCATGTATGTAGTATCACCAAAAGACATCGAACTTTTCCATTTACGATTGCTTTTATTACATGTCTGTGGTCCAAAATCATTTGAGGATGTTAGAACATACAATGGAATTATACACACTTCTTTTGTTGAAGCGTGCCATGCTCGCGGCATTGCTTCAAATGATAATGAATGGCGCGAATGTTTAAATGAAGCAAAAGAATTAAATTCACCAAAACAAATGCGAAATTTATTTGGTTACATTTGTGCATTAAATGTGCCAGCCAATGCATTGGCGTTTTGGAATGAATTTAAAGTATATCTTAGTGAAGATTTTCTGAGAGTTTACAACGAAGAAGCATCCTTTAATAGAGCTCTATTAGAAATTGAAGATATTTTGAATGTTCATAATTTGTCATGTCAAATACTTGGTTTACCAGTTCCCACATATTCGCAGAGAATAGAAGAAGCAAATACTATTGATCCAATAGAACAAGAGTTCCTGTTTTGTGAGCATTATGAAACTGCAAATATTGAGCAGCGTAATCTCATTGATCATGTGATTCGTGAAGTTTTGCATCATGATACTGGATCTAATGTTTTTTGTTTAACCGCTCATGCAGGTTATGGCAAAACATTCACACAAACAGCAATCATTCACAAATTAAATTCGCTTAATCTTCGTTGTATTGCAACAGCGTTCAGTGGCATAGCTTCAACTCTATTACTTGGAGGTAGAACTTTACACAATGTGTTTAAATTGCCTATACCCATTTTGGAAAATTCTGTAGCGAATATTACCGCAAATAGTAGCTATGGTCGTTACATAAATTCATCATCATTAATAATTATTGATGAAGTTTCTATGTGCCCATTGCAAGTGTTGAAAATCATAGATAGATTATTGCGGGATCTATGCGATGAAAATGATAAACATAAAACATTTGGAGGGAAAACGATACTTCTGTGCGGTGATTTTCGGCAAATCTTACCAGTTATCCCACATGGATCACGTGTAACTTTAATTGAAAATTGTGTTACGAGTTGGCATAAATTTGTTTATTTTCATAAACTTACGTTTACTCAAAATATGAGAGCCTTACCAAGTGAAATAGAATTTGTCGAATTCTTGAAAAAAATTGGTAATGATGAAGCCCTACAATTTCCTCAGTTTGGTGAAAATATTATTGAAATACCTCAGCAATTAATAGGAGATGAAAACAATATTATTAATGAGGTGTATGGAAATATTTCCGAAAACATACTCTCAGATAACATATTGAACTCAGTTATTTTAGCACCTAAAAATGATGATTGTACTTTGATTAATACTGATATATTTAATCAAATACCTGGTGAACAGAGAATATATTATAGCTACGATAAAATAATTTGTGATGATGACAATAACATCAATAACTATCCAGTAGAGTTATTGAATTCTTTGACTATTAGTGGTTTGCCACCACATAAGTTACTATTGAAAGTTAATTGCATCGTTTTGCTGATCAGAAACTTAAATACAAAGGAAGCATTAGTCAATGGAACAAGAATGCGCATCAAATTTATGCATCGTCATACTATTGATTGCGAAGTTTTAACTGGAACCGCACGCAATAAGAGAATTTTGATTCCACGTATAAATTTAACATATTCCGGAACTATTTTACCATTTAACTTTCAAAGAACTCAATTTCCAATTATACCTGCATTTGCGATGACAATAAATAAGTCTCAAGGACAAACACTCGAAAAAATTGGAATTTTATTGAGGCAGCAAGTTTTTACACATGGTCAATTGTACGTCGCAGCAAGTAGAGTTCGATCATTCGATGGTTTGAGATTTTATATTTCAGAATATAATGGTCAAGGGCATTTAGCAAACGACGAAAGAGTTTTTACAAAAAACATCGTCGACACAGAAGTTTTGAATCATTAAATTCATTGTCGAACTATTTCAAGTTCAATGGACAACATTTATTTTTTAACCACACGGTTTTATTGTTTCAATAAAAAATATATAAAAAAATACGAAGCACGTATTCCTTATTTTATTTTTGGATTTATTTTTTATTTAAATTTTATATAATTTGAAAACGATAGGCAAATTAACTGTGTACCCTTGGCGAAACCTGTGGCCAGTATAGCAATAAAAAAAACCCAAGAAAATATCAAACAACACGTTATTGTTTTTTAGATATGGCTTAACCAAGGTATACCGCATTTTCGAATGACGTATTTGTACATTCTTGCAGCTTACGTAATAGAACAAAATTCAAAAAAATTATATGCAATGAATATAGAGGTATACTCTTTGACAAAAGAACCTTATTAACGTTCAAACTTAAAAATTAAATGAATTATGGTCGAATTTCGACCACTGGGCGACCACTAGTATCTATAAATACTTGAAGAAAAATCTTTGTACCCCTTTTTAAGCACATTGCGCGCATGGAGGAGTATGATATTTGGCATAATTAAAGTTCATATGGAGAAGGAGTGCAGAAAAATATTAATACGTGAAGAAAAAACTTTGTACCCTTTTTTAAGCACATTGCGCGCACGGAGGAGTATGAGATTTCGCATAATTTGACACCACATAAGTTAGTATTGAAAGTTAATTGCATCGTTTTGCTGATCAGAAACTTAAATACAAAGGAAGCATTAGTCAATGGAACAAGAATGCGCATCAAATTTATGCATCGTAATACTATTGATTGCGAAGTGTTAACTGGAACCGCACGCAATAAAGGAATTTTGATTATACGTATAAATATAACATATTCCGGAACTATTTTACCATATAACTATCAAAGAACTCAAATTCTAATTATACCTGCATTTGCGATGACAATAAATAAGTCTCATGGACAAACACTCGAAAAAATTGGAATTTTATTGAGGCAGCAAGTTTTTACACATGGACAATTGTACGTCGCAGCAAGTAGAGTTCGATCATTCGATGGTTTGAGATTTTATATTTCAGAGTATAACGGTCAAGGGCAATTAGCAAACGATGAAAGGGTTTTTAAAAAACATTGTCTACACAGAAGTTGTGAATCATTAAATTCAGTGTCGAACTATTTCAAGTTCAATGGACAACATTTATTTTTTCAACCACCCGGGTTTTTTTTGTTTCAATAAAAAATGTATAAAAAAATACGAAGCACGTATTCCTTATTTCATTTTTTGGATTTATTTCTTATTTAAATTTTATATAATTTGAAAAAGATAGGCAAATTAACTGTGTAGCCTTGGCGAAACCTGTGGCCAGTATAGCAATAAAAAAAAACCCAAGAAAATATCAAACAACACGTTATTGTTTTTTAGATATGGCTTAACCAAGGTATACCGCATTTTCGAATGACGTATTTGTACATTCTTGCAGCTTACGTAATAGAACAAAATTCAAAAAAATATATGCAATGAATATAGAGGTATACTCTTTGACAAAAGAACCTTATTAACGTTCAAACTTAAAAATTAAATAAATTATGGTCGAAATTCGATAACTGGGCGACCACTAGTATATATTAATACGTGAAGAAAAACTTTGTACCCCTTTTTAAGCACACTGCGCGCACGGAGGAGTATGAGATTTGGCATAGTTAAAGTTCATATGGAGAAGGAGTGCAGAAAGATAGAATTAATGTATAATATGCGTTACAAATATCTATATATATTAATACGTAAAGAAAAAACTTTGTACCCCTTTTTAAGCACATTGCCCGCATGGAGGTGTATGATATTTGGCATAGTTAAAGTTCATATGGAGAAGGAGTGCAGAAAGATAGAATTAATGTATAATCTATATATTAATACGTGATGAAAAATCTTTGTACCGCTTTTTAAGGACATTGCACGTTCGGAGGATTATGAGATTTGGCATAATTAAAGTTCATATGGAGAAGGAGTGCAGAAAGATAAAATTAATGTATAATCTATATATTAATACGTGATGAAAAATCTTTGTACCGCTTTTTAAGGACATTGCGCGCTCGGAGGAGTATGAGATTTGGCATAATTAAAGTTCATATGGAGAAGGAGTGCAGAAAGATAAAATTAATATATAATCTATATATCTATATATTAATACGTGAAGAGAAATCTTTGTACCCCTTTTTAAACACATTGTGCGCACCGAGGTGTATGATATTTGGCATAATTAAAGTTCATATGGAGAAAGAGTGCAGAAAGATAGAATTAATGTATAATGTATAATCTATATATTAATACGTGATCAGAATACTTTGTACCCCTTTTTTTAAGCACATTGCGCGTTCGGAGGATTATGAGATTTGGCATAATTAAAGTTCAAATGGAGAAGGAGTGCAGAAAGATAAAATTAATGTATAATCTATATATTAATACGTGAAAAAAAACTTTGTACCCCTTTTTAAGCACATTGCGTGCTCGGAGGAGTATGAGATTTGGCATAATTAAAGTTCATATGGAGAAGGAGTGCAGAAAGATAAAATTAATGTATAATATGCGTTACAAATATCTATACATTAATACGTGAAGAAAAAACTTTGTACCCCTTTTTAGCACTTGCGCGCACGGAGGGGTATGGGATTTGGCATAATTAAAGTTCATATGGAGAAGGAGTGCAGAAAGATAAAATTAATGTATGATATGCGTTACAAATATATTAAATTAAACAAAATGAAACATTCATTGTTTACGTCCATATACTGTAAAAAATTTAGCGGAGTAAATGCGGAGTGGATGATTTGTAATTGATTTATTTGTTTATTTTCGAAAAGTTACGTTTACTCAATATATAAGAGCCTTACCAAGTGAAATAGAATTTGTCGAATTATTGAAAAAATTTAGGAATGATGAAGCCCCAAAATTCCCTCAGTTTGCTGAAAATATTATTGAAATACCTCAGCAATTAATAGGAGATGAAAACAATATTATTAATGAGGTGTATGGAAATATTTCCGAAAACATACTCTCAGATAACATATTGAACCCAGTTATTTTAGCACCTAAAAATGTACTTTGATTAATACTGATATACTTAATCAAATACCTGGTGAACAAAGAACATATCATAGCTACGATAAAATAATTTGTGATGATGACAATGACATCAATAACTATCCAGTAGAGTTTTTGAATTCTTTGACTATTAGTGGTTTGCCACCACATAAGTAAGTATTGAAAGTTAATTGCATCGTTTTGCTGATCAGAAACTTAAATACAAAGGAAACATTAGTCAATGGAACAAGAATGCGCATCAAATTTATGCATCGTAATACTATTGATTGCGAAGTGTTAACTGGAACCGCACGCAATAAAGGAATTTTGATTCCACGTATAAATTTAACATATTCCGGAACTATTTTACCATTTAACTTTCAAAGAACTCAATTTCTAATTATACCTGCATTTGCGATGACAATAAATAAGTCTCATGGACAAACATTCGAAAAAATTGGAATTTTATTGAGGCAGCCAGTTTTTACACATGGTCAATTGTACGTCGCAGCAAGTAGAGTTCGATCATTCGATGGTTTGAGATTTTATATTCCAGAATATAACGGTCAAGGGCATTTAGTAAACGATGAAAGGGTTTTTACAAAAACATCGTCTACACAGAAGTTGTGAATCATTAAATTCAGTGTCGAACTATTTCAAGTTCAATGGACAACATTTATTTTTTCAACCACCCGGGTATTTTTGTTTCAATAAAAATATATATAAAAAATACGAAGCACGTATTCCTTATTTCATTTTTTGGATTTATTTTTTATTTAAATTTTATATAATTTGAAAAAGATAGGCAAATTAACTGTGTAGCCTTGGCGAAACCTGTGGCCAGTATAGCAATAAAAAAACCCCAAGAAAATATCAAACAACACGTTATTGTTTTTTAGATATGGCTTAACCAAGGTATACCGCATTTTCGAATGACGTATTTGTACATGCTCGCAGCTTACGTAATAGAACAAAATTCAAAAAAATTATATGCAATGAAAATAGAGGTATATTCTTTGACAAAAGAACCTTATTATCATTCAAACTTAAAAATTAAATGAATTATGGTCGAATTTCGACCACTGGGCGACCACTAGTATATATTAATACGTGAAGAAAAACTTTGTACCCCTTTTTAAGCACACTGCGCGCACGGAGGAGTATGAGATTTGGCATAGTTAAAGTTCATATGGAGAAGGAGTGCAGAAAGATAGAATTAATGTATAATGTATAATCTATATATTAATACGTGATCAAAATACTTTGTACCCCTTTTTAAGCACATTGCGCATTCGGAAGATTATGAGATTTGGCATGATTAAAGTTCATATGGAGAAGGAGTGCAGAAAGATAAAATTAATATATAATCTATATATCTATATATTAATACGTGAAGAGAAAATTTTGTAGCCCTTTTTAAACACATTGTGCGCACGGAGGTGTATGATATTTGGCATAATTAAAGTTCAAATGTAGAAGGAGTGCAGAAAGATAGAATTAATGTATAATATGCGTTTGAAATCTATATATTAATACGTGAAGAAAAAGCTTTGTACCCCTTTTTAAGCACATTGCGCGCACGGAGGTGTATGAGATTTTGCGTAATTAAAGTTCATATGGAGAAGGAGTGCAGAAAGATAAAATTTATGTATAATATGCGTTACAAATATATTAAATTAAACAACATAACGTTCATATAGAAATATATACACCAACTTTCCTTGAAAATCATCCTTGAACTGAAAATTTTTCTCTATATATTAATACGTGAAGAAAAAACTTTGTACCCCTTTTGAAGCACATTGCGCGCACGGAGGACTATAAGATTTGGCATAATTAAAGTTCATATGGAGAAGGAGTGCAGAAAGATAAAATTTATGTATAATATGCGTTACAAATATATTAAATTAAACAAAATAAAACATTCATTGTTTACGTTCATATAGAAATATATACACCAACTTTCCTTGAAAATCATCCTTGAACTCCTGAAAATTTTTCTTGAATTTCCTTGTAAAAATAAATATTTTAAAATATTCTTTTTTCATCAATAAAATATCTTGAATTTATTTACATCATGGGAAGAACTAAAAAGTCAATTCAAACATAAATATTGTAATTTAATTTGTTTAGGAAAACGTTGTTTTTCGATCAACACTGGTAAAGCAACCATAGCTGTCTAAAGCAATCAATCTATGCTCAATGTTATTTCGATGGCGATTTCGAATAGTTTTTAGCCCCCTAGGGCCAATAGAACGGGGGTTAAGAGTTAGCCTATGCTGACCGCAGTGTTCTAAAGTATAAGTGTACCAAATTTGGTGTGGATTGGTCAAACGGCGTAGATTTGTATAGAAAATATACACACATACATACACACACACATCCTATTATATATATATAGATATGCGTTACAAATATATTAAATTAAACAAAATAAAACATTCATTGTTTACGTTTATATACTGTAAAAAATTTAGCGAAGTGGATGATTTGTAATTGATTTAATCCCCCCGCAGTGAAATCCACTCCAAGAGGGAGTTTATTTAGATTATTTATAAAAAAAACTCTTCGGAGTGAAATACAAAATGCGGATAATTTAAATCTGTCAATGTCAAATACATATTAGCCTGTGGCAACAGTCGCACTTATTTATTATTGGTGGTTTCAAAAAAGTGAGTACATTTTATTATTTTTAAATTAAACCCTGTCTAATCTTGGTCATTAAATGTTTTTTACATCCAGTTATTCGCACCTATTTCCATTATGCCTCGACATAGAACATTGACGGGTCGGAGTGAGAGACAAAGAAGAAGGGATATATATTCGCGTACACATAATAATAGGTCAAATGCAAATTTAAATAGTGTAAATAGTATACAAAATGATGAATTTATTTTGAGAGATACATTTAAATGCGCACTGAATGTCATTCCAAGAACTTTTAATACTTTTGATTGTGGATTGATGGATTTACAATGCAGGTTTTGCAATGCAAAACATTTCGAATCTGAAGTCACTTTAGGTGAAAGGACTGCATTCACTTCATGTTGTCATAAGTAATAAAGCAATATTACCGGCCTTAAGTCAAAATGAATATTTTAAATCATTGTATGATGGACTTACTTCAAATGAACCTTCAATAAAAAGTAAGTCAAAAAATTATTTTGAAAACATTCGTAAATACAATTCATCATTTGCTATGGTTAGCTCAGAAGCTAAAATTTCGGATACAGTTACGAAAGGAGTGTATCATTTCAAAATACATGATGTTTTTATCACAGATCAGGTCCAATGACTGCTGGATATGGTCGCTCACCATGTTATGCGCAATTATATTTTTATGATGTTGACACTGCTATCAATTATAGATTACGTGAACACTTTAACCGAACATGCGATAACAATATAATGCGCGAAATCTCTCTTGAATTGGAACGCATTAATCCTTTCGTTCGGTCATTCATTGCAATGAAAGATCATTGTCAGAGAGTTGAAAATCAAAATAAAGAAATTTGTATGCTCATTAAAGTAAATCGTGATTTAGATCTACGCCGTTACAACGATGCAGTTCAAACTGATGTAGCAGTAATATTTAGTACAGTTGATGGTGAGCCACCTTTTGAACGAAATATGTTTTAATTTTCAAAAGTTAATGGTACCATTAAAAATATCTCTGTTTTGGATTCATCATTAGACCCTTTAGCGTATCCATTACTTTTTCCAAATGGTGATACTGGGTGGCATATCAATATTTCTCATAATGTACCAACTACATCTAATTCAAGAGCGCCCAGAAATAAATTAACCATGCTTCAATATGCAGCCTATCGAATTGCAATTAGAGAAGATTTTAGCATGTTGCACCATTCAAAAAAATTATTTCTGCAGTGGATAGTTGATATATATGTGAGAATAGAGGGCACAAGGTTATATTTCATTCGACAAAATCAAACAATTCTTAGGTCTGAAGCTTATAACAATTTAACAGATTATTTAGAATCGAACATCAATGCCAGTAATGATGGCCGTAGAGTAATTTTACCATCTTCATTCAATGGATCTCCAAGAAATATGTATCAAAATTATTTAGATGCAATGTCAATTGTACAACATTTAGGAAAGCCTTCTTTGTTTATTACAATGACTTGCAATCCAAGTTGGCCTGAAATAGTTAGCAATATTGGTGTAGGTGAGTCTGCTAATTTTCAGCCTGATATTATTGTGCGTGTATTCAAGTCCAAACTGAAAGCATTAATTGAGGGCCTTACACTAAAAAATATCTTCGGTAAAGTTGAAGCACTCATTTATGCAATTGAGTTTCAAAGAGAGGATTGTATCATGCTCACATTTTACTCTCTTTAAATGAGCAAGATAAAATTGTTAACGCTACCGATATTGATAAAGTTGTATCTGCGGAGATTCCTAACATTCAAACGCATCCTACATTACATGGATATGTTGTAAAACACATGATGCATGGTCCATGCGGTGTACTTAATCCAAATTCTGTATGTATGAGAGATGGAAAATGCACAAAAGATTATCCAAAACGATTTAATGAATTTACATGTGAATCATTAAATGGATATCCATTATACAGGAGGCGTGATAATGGTATTCATGCAGAAGTTCGCGGTAGTTGCCTTGACAATCGTTATGTTGTACCATACAATCCTTATTTACTTGCCAAATTTAATTGCCATATAAATGTTGAAGTATGCACTACAGTTAAAAGTGTTAAATACATTTATAAATACGCGTATAAAGGCTATGACAGTGCATCTGTTGAATTAGGTTCAGGGCGAAATGAACAAGATCAAGAAATACAATTTGACGAAGTTACAAATTTTTTAACAGGTCGTTATGTTGGATCAACTGAAGCTGTATGGCGCATCTATGAATTACCAATGCATTTTCAGTCACATGTTATCATCAGACTTGATATTCATTTACCGAGTAGACAGAATGTTTACTTTCGAGAAGGGCAAGGACGTCAAGCAATTGAAAATGTAAGACAAACAAAATTATTAGCATTTTTTGAATTGAATCGATCAGATCCATCAGCACGTGAATATAAGTATATTGAAATTCCTCTGCATTATGTGTGGGAAGATTCCCAAAACAAATGGAAGAAGAGAAGGCGTGGAAGTGATAAAATCATTGCACGCATGTATGTAGTATCACCAAAAGACATCGAACTTTTCCATTTACGATTGCTTTTATTACATGTCTGTGGTCCAAAATCATTTGAGGATGTTAGAACATACAATGGAATTATACACACTTCTTTTGTTGAAGCGTGCCATGCTCGCGGCATTGCTTCAAATGATAATGAATGGCGCGAATGTTTAAATGAAGCAAAAGAATTGAATTCACCAAAACAAATGCGAAATTTATTTGGTTACATTTGTGCATTAAATGTGCCAGCCAATGCATTGGCGTTTTGGAATGAATTTAAAGTATATCTTAGTGAAGATTTTCTGAGAGTTTACAACGAAGAAGCATCCTTTAATAGAGCTCTATTAGAAATTGAAGATATTTTGAATGTTCATAATTTGTCATGTCAAATACTTGGTTTACCAGTTCCCACATATTCGCAGAGAATAGAAGAAGCAAATACTATTGATCCAATAGAACAAGAGTTCCTGTTTTGTGAGCATTATGAAACTGCAAATATTGAGCAGCGTAATCTCATTGATCATGTGATTCGTGAAGTTTTGCATCATGATACTGGATCTAATGTTTTTTGTTTAACCGCTCATGCAGGTTATGGCAAAACATTCACACAAACAGCAATCATTCACAAATTAAATTCGCTTAATCTTCGTTGTATTGCAACAGCGTTCAGTGGCATAGCTTCAACTCTATTACTTGGAGGTAGAACTTTACACAATGTGTTTAAATTGCCTATACCCATTTTGGAAAATTCTGTAGCGAATATTACCGCAAATAGTAGCTATGGTCGTTACATAAATTCATCATCATTAATAATTATTGATGAAGTTTCTATGTACCCATTGCAAGTGTTGAAAATCATAGATAGATTATTGCGGGATCTATGCGATGAAAATGATAAACATAAAACATTTGGAGGGAAAACGATACTTCTGCGCGGTGATTTTCGGCAAATCTTACCAGTTATCCCACATGGATCACGTGTAACTTTAATTGAAAATTGTGTTACGAGTTGGCATAAATTTGTTTATTTTCATAAACTTACGTTTACTCAAAATATGAGAGCCTTACCAAGTGAAATAGAATTTGTCGAATTCTTGAAAAAAATTGGTAATGATGAAGCCCTACAATTTCCTCAGTTTGGTGAAAATATTATTGAAATACCTCAGCAATTAATAGGAGATGAAAACAATATTATTAATGAGGTGTATGGAAATATTTCCGAAAACATACTCTCAGATAACATATTGAACTCAGTTATTTTAGCACCTAAAAATGATGATTGTACTTTGATTAATACTGATATATTTAATCAAATACCTGGTGAACAGAGAATATATTATAGCTACGATAAAATAATTTGTGATGATGACAATAACATCAATAACTATCCAGTAGAGTTATTGAATTCTTTGACTATTAGTGGTTTGCCACCACATAAGTTACTATTGAAAGTTAATTGCATCGTTTTGCTGATCAGAAACTTAAATACAAAGGAAGCATTAGTCAATGGAACAAGAATGCGCATCAAATTTATGCATCGTCATACTATTGATTGCGAAGTTTTAACTGGAACCGCACGCAATAAGAGAATTTTGATTCCACGTATAAATTTAACATATTCCGGAACTATTTTACCATTTAACTTTCAAAGAACTCAATTTCCAATTATACCTGCATTTGCGATGACAATAAATAAGTCTCAAGGACAAACACTCGAAAAAATTGGAATTTTATTGAGGCAGCAAGTTTTTACACATGGTCAATTGTACGTCGCAGCAAGTAGAGTTCGATCATTCGATGGTTTGAGATTTTATATTTCAGAATATAATGGTCAAGGGCATTTAGCAAACGACGAAAGAGTTTTTACAAAAAACATCGTCGACACAGAAGTTTTGAATCATTAAATTCATTGTCGAACTATTTCAAGTTCAATGGACAACATTTATTTTTTAACCACACGGTTTTATTGTTTCAATAAAAAATATATAAAAAAATACGAAGCACGTATTCCTTATTTTATTTTTGGATTTATTTTTTATTTAAATTTTATATAATTTGAAAACGATAGGCAAATTAACTGTGTACCCTTGGCGAAACCTGTGGCCAGTATAGCAATAAAAAAAACCCAAGAAAATATCAAACAACACGTTATTGTTTTTTAGATATGGCTTAACCAAGGTATACCGCATTTTCGAATGACGTATTTGTACATTCTTGCAGCTTACGTAATAGAACAAAATTCAAAAAAATTATATGCAATGAATATAGAGGTATACTCTTTGACAAAAGAACCTTATTAACGTTCAAACTTAAAAATTAAATGAATTATGGTCGAATTTCGACCACTGGGCGACCACTAGTATCTATAAATACTTGAAGAAAAATCTTTGTACCCCTTTTTAAGCACATTGCGCGCATGGAGGAGTATGATATTTGGCATAATTAAAGTTCATATGGAGAAGGAGTGCAGAAAGATATTAATACGTGAAGAAAAAACTTTGTACCCTTTTTTAAGCACATTGCGCGCACGGAGGAGTATGAGATTTCGCATAATTTGACACCACATAAGTTAGTATTGAAAGTTAATTGCATCGTTTTGCTGATCAGAAACTTAAATACAAAGGAAGCATTAGTCAATGGAACAAGAATGCGCATCAAATTTATGCATCGTAATACTATTGATTGCGAAGTGTTAACTGGAACCGCACGCAATAAAGGAATTTTGATTATACGTATAAATATAACATATTCCGGAACTATTTTACCATATAACTATCAAAGAACTCAAATTCTAATTATACCTGCATTTGCGATGACAATAAATAAGTCTCATGGACAAACACTCGAAAAAATTGGAATTTTATTGAGGCAGCAAGTTTTTACACATGGACAATTGTACGTCGCAGCAAGTAGAGTTCGATCATTCGATGGTTTGAGATTTTATATTTCAGAGTATAACGGTCAAGGGCAATTAGCAAACGATGAAAGGGTTTTTAAAAAACATTGTCTACACAGAAGTTGTGAATCATTAAATTCAGTGTCGAACTATTTCAAGTTCAATGGACAACATTTATTTTTTCAACCACCCGGGTTTTTTTTGTTTCAATAAAAAATGTATAAAAAAATACGAAGCACGTATTCCTTATTTCATTTTTTGGATTTATTTCTTATTTAAATTTTATATAATTTGAAAAAGATAGGCAAATTAACTGTGTAGCCTTGGCGAAACCTGTGGCCAGTATAGCAATAAAAAAAACCCCAAGAAAATATCAAACAACACGTTATTGTTTTTTAGATATGGCTTAACCAAGGTATACCGCATTTTCGAATGACGTATTTGTACATTCTTGCAGCTTACGTAATAGAACAAAATTCAAAAAAATATATGCAATGAATATAGAGGTATACTCTTTGACAAAAGAACCTTATTAACGTTCAAACTTAAAAATTAAATAAATTATGGTCGAAATTCGACAACTGGGCGACCACTAGTATATATTAATACGTGAAGAAAAACTTTGTACCCCTTTTTAAGCACACTGCGCGCACGGAGGAGTATGAGATTTGGCATAGTTAAAGTTCATATGGAGAAGGAGTGCAGAAAGATAGAATTAATGTATAATATGCGTTACAAATATCTATATATATTAATACGTAAAGAAAAAACTTTGTACCCCTTTTTAAGCACATTGCGCGCTCGGACGAGTATGAGATTTGCCATAATTAAAGTGTTGGAATCGGTCTCAAACCTCTAATTATAGTGCCGTGTGGGGCACATAAATTTGAAGAATGTAAATCTTTGAATGTATAAAAGTGAAGAAAGATGGGGGATCATGAGCTGATCAGACTTCTTGTATGTTTTTAAACCATAAGACTTGGTCACGTAATAAAATTTATTTTTAATGTATAAAACTCTGTCTTCAATCGATAAAACCCAACAATTGGTTATGGGCCTCAGACCTTAAGCTGAACCTGAATTCTGCCACTACCGGTATCCAGTATGATGGGTATTCAAGAAATGTCCATGTTTTCCTTCCCGAAGTTATCGGATTTCAACTATGCCACGTGGAAGACGGACATGAAGGTATTGCTAATTGACCGGAACTGCTGGGAATTTATCACTAAAACGGAACCTCTATTATTGGAAGATGCTCCAGAACAAGAAAAAAGAGACTATCGTTATAGGAAGCAGAGGACATATACAACTATCTACCAGGGCATAGACAGAAAATATCAAGTCTTAATTTCATCTACTGAAGACGGTAAGGAAGCCTGGGATATATTAAAGACCAACTTTGAACCAGCATCTAGAGCACGATTGGCAGGCCTTGTGGACGAGTTCTTTTCAATCCGCTACCAGTCGGAGGACGAATCCATTGGACTCTTCTGCAAACGAGTGCATGAGAAGCTGTTACAGATAAAAGAAGGTGGATTCGAAATCCCAGACCTCTTAGTTTGCTTTCAACTAATAAGACATTTGCCTCACGAATACGATAATCTGGTACAACTGCTATACAGGATGGATGACAACGAGTTCACGCTAGACAATTTGTCTAAACATTTAATAACAGAATCCAGCCGGATCGACCTGAAGCGGAAGGACGAAGGCACAAAATTAAGTATCGTGGCCGATGCTTATGCTACAAGAAACAAGTCATCTAGATACAAGGAGACACAGGCGTCTACTCCTGATCACAGCAGATGCGTACTGGACCCTGAATTAATTCCTTCAAGCCCAAGAAAGTCGACAGTTTGTCGTATGGGGCCGCGACCATTCTGCAACTACTGCAAAAAGTCGGGACATTACGAATCGAAGTGCTTCAAGAAATGCAATCGGCAGAAACCTGGTGGTGAATTATTTTATATGGAGGACAATCCAAAAACTGATCTTCAACGTGCCTATGCAGTTTCAAATTTTCCAAATGAAAGACCGAGGGAATTTCTCATTGATTCTGCTGCAACTGCTCACTTCTGTAAAGAACGTGATATGTTTACGACATTCAGAAAACTACCACCACAGAAGATCCTAGTCGGAGACAAGGACAGCACCTCGGAAGTATTAGGTATGGGTGATATTCAATTTACAGTTTTAGATAGAAACAGAAATTATGATATAACTTTAAAAGATGTGTTATACTCGCCTAATATGAGAAGAAATTTAATTAGTGGTGCTCGTATTGACCTTGTGGGAAACCAAATTAAATGGGGAAATAACAAAATGATTATTTATAATAGTTATAATAAATATTTGTTTACTGTTCCCAGAATTGGAAAATTGTATATCTTGAAAGGTTATCCCAAGATTAAAAATTATGTATATGTAACTGGTTTAGATCTAGAAAAAGCCCACCGTAGGTTTTGTCATGTTAACATGCCTTTAATTGAAAATATAAAAGTAAAATCGGAAAGTGAAACTCAAGTTTTAGATTCTAAAGATTTAGTTAAAACTGAGGACTTAAAAAGTCTTAACATTTCAAATTGGCGAAGAATCGAAAAACCTAGAAATAAAAGCAATAGGATAGATGTATACTATTATTCTCCTGAAAATTTGAGAATGAGATCTTTAAATGATATTAAAAAGTACTGTACTAAAAACAAGATTAGGTTTGATCCTGTAAATTTCAATTTTAAGCCAGAGACTGAACATCCTAATGTGGATATTTCTAATGTGCCATCTACTTCTAGTGATGAATCTAATTTTTTAGACCAACAGCTGTACGACATGTATGATCAGTGTTACAATGTCGAAATCCCCAAAAGTTATGAAGAAACGCAGGCAAGTAAGGATAAAATTAAATGGAATACTGCCATGAATGAAGAAATTCAGATAATGAAGGATAGGCAAGTATGGAAATTAGTGGACACACCCCCAAATACAACCATAATTGGAAGTAAGTGGGTGTACAGCATAAAAATGGACGAAAACAATATACCTAAAAGGTATAAAGCTCGTCTTGTTGCTCAAGGTTTTAAGCAAAAACCAGGCATTGATTTTAAAGATATTTTTTCACCAGTTGTGAATTTTTCTATTGTTAGATTATTGTTTGTACTATTGATTTCTATGTTGGGTTGGTATCACTGTCAAGTTGACGTGAAAAGTGCATATTTATATGGACACCTTAAGGATACTATATACATGAAACAGCCAAAAGGATTTGTGCTGAAAGGATCCGAAAACAAAGTATGTCTATTGGAAAAGGCTATATATGGTCTGCATCAAAGTGGTAGAGAATGGAATTTGGAATTAGACGGTATTTTAACTAAATTAGGATTTTCTCAGTTAAATTGGTGTAATTGTGTCTACAAATTTAAAGATGTAATTTTAATTGTTTATGTAGATGATATGGTTTTGTTTTCAAAAAGAGAACATTTGATAAATGAAGTAATCGAATTATTGGACAAAAAATTGGATCTTACAGTCCTAGGTAAAACTAAATATTTGTTAGGCGTAAACTTTCAAGAAATTGAAAATTCGATTTATTTACATCAAATTAACTACATTGAAAAATTAATGTCAAAATTCAAAGATCTTCCTAAAAGTTTTGTGAATTTACCTTTTAAAATTGGTTGTAACTTACCTGATAAGGTTAAAGAGGAAGAAATAATTGAAAATGATTTAATGAGGAAATTTCCCTATCGTTCCTTAATAGGATGTTTATCGTTTTTGTCAGATAGATCCAGACCAGATATTGCATTTGCTGTTAATATAATGTCTCAGTTTTGTAATGGTTATACTTACAAACACTGGTCTTACGTTGTTGATATTATGAACTATGTTTTTCTTACAAAGGATTTTAAAATTAATCTTTCCAATGTAGAAAGTTCAAATTTGATTACTTTTTCTGATGCAAATTGGGGATGTGGTCTCACAAACAGACATTCAAGCAGTGGCTATTTAATTTATTTGGGTAACATCCCAATATCATGGAAATCTTCTAAACAAAAGTGCATAGCTCTTAGCTCAATGGAATCTGAATTTATTGCACTAACCGATTGCACTAAAGAAGTTATTTGGTTTAGTAGAATTATAAATGAATTAAGTTTGTGTGATTACATAAGACCCCAAGTATATTGTGATAATCAATCTGCTATCTATTTTTCAAAAAATAGTCAGGAAAATCAGAAAACTAAACATATTGATATCAAGTACAAATTTATTCGTAAATTAATAAAAGATGAACTATTTAACGTAAATTATATTTCATCGGAAAATAATTTGGCTGACTTTTTAACAAAGCCTTTATTGTTAAATAAATTTAAAAATATTATTAGAAAAATATTTTGTTAGATTTATATATATATATATATATTGAATTGTAATACATCTGCTGAGGTTTTACAACCGATGGGGCCGCATGTTGGAATCGGTCTCAAACCTCTAATTATAGTGCCGTGTGGGGCACATAAATTTGAAGAATGTAAATCTTTGAATGGTATTTGGTATTTTGGTATTTTCAATTAACGTCACACTGGAGCAACACAACGGGCTAAAATCTTTGAATGTATAAAAGTGAAGAAAGATGGGGGATCATGAGCTGATCAGACTTCTTGTATGTTTTTAAACCATAAGACTTGGTCACGTAATAAAATTTATTTTTAATGTATAAAACTCTGTCTTCAATCGATAAAACCCAACATAAAGTATATATGGAGAAGGAGTGCAGAAAATAAAATTAATGTATAATGTATAATCTATATATTTATACGTGAAGAAAAACTTTGTACCCCTTTTTAAGCACATTGCGCTCACGGAGGTGTATGAGATTTGGCATAATTAAATTCATATGGAGAAGGAGTGCACAAAGATAAAATTAATGTATAATCTATATATCTATATATCAATACGTGAAGAAAAAACTTTGTACCCCTATTTAAGCACATTGCGCGCACGGAGGAGTATGAGATTTGGTATAATTTGCCACCACATAAGTTAGTATTGAAAGTTAATTGCATTGTGTTGCTGATCAGAAACTTAAATACAAAGGAAGCATAAGTCTATGGAACAAGAATGCGCATCAAATTTATGCATCGTAATACTATTATTTGCGAAGTTTTAACTGGAACCGCACGCAATAAGAGAATTTTGATTCCACGTATAAATTTAACATATTCCGGAATTACTTTACCATTTAACTTTCAAAGAAATTTCTAATTATACCTGCATTTGCGATGACAATAAATAAGTGTCAAGGACAAACATTCGAAAAAATTGGAATTTTATTGAGGCAGCCAGTTTTTACACATGGTCAATCGTACATCGCAGCAAGTAGAGTTCGATCATTCGATGGTTTGAGATTTTATATTTCAGAATATAACGGTCAAGGGCATTTAGCAAACGATGAAAGAGTTGTTACAAAAAACATGGTCTACACAGAAGTTTTGAATCATTAAATTCATTGTCGAACTATTTCAAGTTCAATGGACAGCATTTATTTTTTTATCCACCCGTTTTTTTTGTTTCAATAAAAAATATATAAAAAAAATACGAAGCACGTATTCCTTATTTCATTTTTTGGATTTATTTTTTATTTAAATTTTATATAATTTGAAAAAGATAGGCAAATTAACTGTGTAGCCTTGGCGAAACCTGTGGCCAGTATATTAATAAAAAAACCCAAGAAAATATCAAACAACGCGTTATTGTTTCTTAGATATGGCTTAACCAAGCTATACCGCATTTTTCCTATGACGTATTTGTACATACTCGCAGCTTACGTAATAGAACAAAATTCAAAAAATTCTATGCAATGAATATAGAGATATACTCTTTGACAAAAGAACCTTATTAACGTTCAAACTTAAAAATTAAATGAATTATGATGGAATTTCGACCACTGGGCGACCACTAGTATTTATAATTTAACGTAACAATAGATGTTTGGTGTGAATTGAACCGAAAAACAACTTATTTTCACAATGTTTTTATTGATTGGAAAATTCTCGAGTTTTGTATATTTTAGAGCCATTACATATGCCGGCTCACTGTGCCTCCCAAACACACTGATCCATATGGAATTTTCTACAGCGTCCACTTAAAAATGGACCGTGGTAGCCCAGTTTGAAGAGTAACGGATTGGCAACCGGAGGGTGTTACGAGTTCGAAACTCGGTCCAACAGAAGACCGTCGTGTATGTGGGTGCTGGTGTACTGTCCAGCTGAGTCCAGTTTGATTCGTACATGAGAAGATGAGCAGTAAACAATCGCCTCATACTCTTCCCATTAATTACAATTTATTTAATGATTGATCGATTAACGATCGATTTAACGATTGCTCGAAATATGCACTCATTTAATACTTCTTACATAAATTGTTTGTAAATTTGAAGTTTGTATTCGTTTATTTTTTTAGCTTAACCAACCTCACCGCACCAACTGCTACTGTAAGGTAAGCATACACTGTACTGACAAAAGTCACGGGACACTTGGAGAAGAAAAAACATAGCATTCATTTGGGGGTCTGAGTATAAATTTAAGTCTTCAATATCAGAGTCCACATCCACATGGGTAACTACAGAGCTACAGTGAGTATAGACTGAAATTTAAGGAAGTAATGTCCTATAGAAAAGTACAAATGTTTTCTATCAAAATCTAAACACTGAAGTAGCAGTCAATTTATTATCCCTAAATATCCATATTTAGATTGTTAAATACGTATCAATCTCCTAGGGGTCTGAACTCCCCTGGGACCTTTTCGTAAAATTATTGACTAGCCAAAATGGACCCCATCAGACCCCAAAATAAATGCTGTTTAGTTTCTACTCCAGGTGTCCGGTGACTTTTGTCAGTACAGTGTATATTCTCACTTTGGGCGCCGTGAAAGAATTCTGATACTCAAATAACGTCGCCAATCGAAGAAGTTCGAGAACCACTGTTGAAAATACTTTCTACATGACACTGTCTCGCACGAGACACATTTTCTTCGCGTTATTTATCACACGTGTCTCGTGGTTTTCGCGTCACCTTAATAATTTCTGCAATCGTTACTGTCTCGAGTGGCGTTGATAGGGAAATTCCGGAATGAATCGGTTCGTGTCTTCAATCAATTACAATTAAGGGGATTCTCCTAAGTCCAGTCCAAACGATTCTCATGGTGCAATAAGATAAACTAGATAGATAACGGGAACTTGTGATTCACTCGATTGCCTCTTTGTCTAGGAGGGTAAGAAATTCCCAGCCGTCCCATCCTTTTAATAAAAATGTCATTTTTTTCCGGTTTTTAATATACACTATTAAGTTCACAATTTTTATTAAATACGGTTCAAATTTATATGTATTATTAAGGTATATTTAAAAATTCAATACTGATCCAATTATAAATTATTATCCATAACTTATAATCATATATCAATATTGTTTGTACCCCATGCCGGATAATTATCGTTTTCGCACAGGCCAAATAATTATCATTTGGCGCATGTCAAGTAATTATCGTTTGCGAGCGCGCACTGATATAATGACTCTCGAAGAGCATTAAGATCAGTTTGTATTTTAATTAATTTTGTTTATTATTTCGACACCAATCGTGCCAACGTTTAATAAATATCTTAAGAACTTTTTGTTTTAGGATATTTTTCGATATATCTTAGCACAAATTTGTAAGGACGCATGGAAGCATTATAAGAGACACGGCCTATGTTAGTGATATAGATCTGTTTTAGTTACACAATCCATTTTCTTGCAGCAACTACACCGCACGGATAAATATCATCAATACCAATAATTTCGTCGACTTAGAGAAAAAACTCATCAACTGACAAACAAGTTTTACAACTCATCCCATTAAAGACTATTAATTTTTCAGCACAATAAAAATTATAAACAATTTAATAGTATTAGATTTTCTTTCAAACCGAATACAATGTGTCAAATAATGCCTTTCCTAAAAATGTCAGTTAATGAGTTTCTGCTCTAAGCAGACGATTTGTATAACTATGGAGTTCCATTATAAAAAATATATTCCTACATCAGATAGATGAATAAATTTTTTTCTGAAATGAGCGTGAAACACACGCTTTGACTTTCCAAGATTTTTGTAATATTGTAGAGTATTCTTTGTCTTCCAGAAAGTAAATATATTTTTGTTATGAACGGTATGCGGTCAGGTAGGTAGATAGTTATTTAATTAATGTCGCACTGGAGCAACACAACGAGCTATTGGTGACGATCCGAGGACAACACAACGTAATTTTGAACCACTGTCAGATGACGATATCTATCACACCTGAGCTGGCAACCCACTCTCCAAACTTCCACACTACGCCAACGTGAGGACATTTGAGGCCACGACAGATTTAACGTGCACCGGCCCCCCTTTTACATCACGGTCTGTTGACTGGATTCAAACTCGCAACCCTCCGGTTGCTAATTCGTTACTATTTCAACCTCAGTATGCGGTCAAAGTAAAAATCTAGATTAAATGTTGATATAATGAGTCTTTGTAAGTTGCAAGACATAAGTTGTGTCATGGAGAGTAAAACGTTTTATGATAGGATTGAAAGTCCGAAATTTGCTCTTAGGATTACTTCATAGGAGAAAAAATCGAGGTATGATTGAGATTGATACGTACGATCGAATAGCCCTCCTCTTCGTCTACCCAAATTTTTGTATGGGTTCTCTACCTGAAGAATAACGTAAGCTCAATACGTCCCGTTCTTGACATCCCAATGTCTAGTTTTTGTCTCAAGGAAATATGGATAGTCTATTTGATTTAGTCTACAGTACGGATGGATAATCAATCATTGAACAGCTGGATTTTTTTGTTAACACAGCGGGTAAAACAAGCTTTAAAATAAAAGAGCATAGTCACACTAACTTATTTATTTGCTTATCACACTTAAATTTGCTAACAAACTAAAACAAATTATGAACGAATCAAACCAAATATTTTTTTATTGTAACAGAATTCTTTTAAAGGCAAAGTGCCCAATATTCGCTGAAAAAGAAAAATATCTGAAGAACTTGGACACAAATTTAAACATAAAGTACACTCGTCGGTTTAGACAGAAACTCATTAACAGACAATTTTTTTCTGTACAGACTCAGTTTTTAAATCAAAAAATGAAGATTAGTAGTATTTTAGTGTTGTATCTTTAAAACAGATTATAATATGACAGTGTGAAAATGAAGATTAGTAGCATTTTAGTGTTGAATCTTTAAAACAGATTATAATATGACAGTTTGTATATATATATATTTCTCACCATCACGAACATAATCTTTTAAAGTCTCCAAAAAATGTCAGTCAATGAGTTTCTGCTCCGCGCCGAAGATATATTGATAAAAATAAGTGATAAATATTTTCAAACGCGAATCAAAGTATACGTTTTTCAAAAATTCAGCACCTTAAAATGTTTTAAAAAGTATAATCCAACTTTCAAAAGGGAAAATCGTTTGTTTTTATGGTAATTATTAATAATTAATAGCTAATTATAACTATTAATAATTAATAGCTAATTTTGTTGATGATTAATAGCTAATAAAATTATTTTTAATAATTTTATTAGCTATTAATTATTTTATTAACCCTTCAGGCGGCCACCCCGAGATATCTCGTAAACCAAAATGCACGTTTAAGTGTCAACCCCGAGATATCTCGTAAACCAAAATGTAAGCTTAAGTGTCAACCCCGAGAATATTTGAACGGTCACTTTTCCTTCCCCTCGACCACCCGTGTCCTCTAATGGGAGGGCGTGGCTGGAGACTCTTTGTGCGAGGGGTCTTGATGGGAACGGACGATGCCGAAAAGTACTTCCTCACTATGTATTGTCAATGGATTGCCTTTGGCGTGTTACAAAGTGTATAACAGGGTATTCCTGTCTTCTTAAACTACACTTTGGAAGCGTCTACCTTCGGGTTCTTCGGGAAAATGATGTCGAATTGAAAATTTGGAATCACAATCTTGAGTTTCAAAACATTTCAAATTGTTTCATCTGAAGTACTATTAAAAGTTTACAAAACAAAAATGTAAACTTAAAGCAATTAACAACACGAAGTGCCACGAATTCAGAGAAAAAGGTTGGAAATTAAAAAATTAAAGGTTATAATTTTTACTGCAGTCAAAACTACATGATATACTTTTTAATCTATGCACAATTGTTTAATTTAATATATTAGTACGTAATGAACGCTTAACGAAGTACGATAATTGGAAGAGTTCGAATAGGTTTAGTGAAATGGGCGACCTGGGGGCCACCGATGCGATAAATAATTTGAAAATTTCAAAAGAGAAACAGCAACCCTCTGGTCTCTAAACCGTTACTCATCCAACCGGGCTACCGCGGATGAGTAACGTCTAACTTCGTCCTTTCACTCAAATATTAATTATCGGATAATCAACCCTTTGAAATCATGCTAAATAAATTTTGCAAAAAAAGAAACTGGATAAAAACCTTTCTCCTCGTATGAATGGTAATTTGCAAAAAAACAAAATTTAGTTTTTTAAGGGGTGATGCGCACTTGTATGTCTCTTCTAGAGCACCTCCTAGATATTACACTATCAAATTGTAGAATATATAGTCTTAATATGCCTAGAACATCAATAGACCAAGCTTTTACCATTTGAAGGTGATACGTCCCCCCGCCCTAAAATTACTAATCTTTACCAACATTTGTACAAAATACATATAGAAATTACTTTTAATTTATTTTTAAGAAAGAAAATGTTTCATTAACTCACATTCTTGAATGTCTTAAAGAGCAATTTAATCAAGATAGGTAGGTATTTAATTAACGTCGCACTGGAGCAGAACAACGGGTTATTGGCGGCGGTCCGGGATCAAACCCAAATGGAAAGATCCAAGGACAATTTGTAATTTTGAACCATGGTCAAATGACGAGGTCAACACCTGAGCTGGCAAACCACTCTCCATACTTCCACACTCGCCAACGTGGGGACATTTGTTATTGTTATTGTTATTTCAATTAACGTCACACTGGAGCAACACAACGGGCTATTGGTGACGGTCCGGGATCAATCCCAAAGGGAAAGATCCGAGGACAACACCACGTAATTTTGAACCACGGTCAGATGACGAGGCAACACCTGAGCTGGCACCCCACTCTCCAAACTTCCACACCACGCCAACGTGAGGACATTTGAGGCCACGACAGATTTAACGTGCACCAGCCCCCTTTGTACACGACGGTGTTTGGCTGGATTCGAACTCGCAACCCTTCGGTTGCTAGTCCGTTACTCTTCCAACCGGGCCACCGCGGCCCGGGGACATTTGAGGCCACGACAGATTTAAAGCGCACCAGCCCCCTCTATACACAACGGTGTTTTTTTGGATTTGAACTCGCAACCCTCTGGTCTCTAAACCGTTACTCATCCAACCGGGCTACCGCGGCACGAATTTATTCAAGGAATACATGTATGGGCAGTCAAAACTGAATTCGGTAGATGGGATACTGAATGACATATTAAGAATCCAATACAACCTTCACTCGCAGAACGTATTTTATTTGTCTTATTTTAAGCGTTTATTTGTCTTATATAAAGCGTATCATTATAACAGTAAAGATGGATCATTGGTGTGGTAGCCAACCTTTTCGCTGACGTTTTGTAAATTCAACAGTTAGACATGCGATTTATAATTTTCTCTTAATATTCAATCCTTAATTGAATTAAATAACTCTGAATAGCCTATTCACACTGTTACTGTAATATGCTAAGTTTCATAAAAATACGTTTGCACGTTTTGTGTGACAAACATTTATATAGACACGAAACGTGTAACTATTAATTTTGAAATAAAATGATTTTTCAATGAATAAGTCCATTTCAATGAAAAATGAATTGGACAAATATATTTCTGTTCAATTTTCTTACTACATAGAAGATGTAGATTATAACTTACATTATTTAAATATATAACTTGCAAAATAATAAAGGGCTAATCTTTTGGATCTAATCAACGTTTGTTTGTGGAAGCGGGAAGATGTACTAGTTAATTTCTGTATTAGTTTGCAAACATTGAATTTCACGATCAACCAACTGCTTCAATTTTGAAAAGAAAGGGTAATGGAGCATTGTAGATAGCTTTGCTGGACATTATTCGAGATAAGTATCGTCTTTTATTTACTTAGACTTCTTGTACATTTTTCTCCAACCTCTATCTAAGTTTCAATTATGCTAATGAAGATATACCGTGGCTCCCAAAAGTGTTCGTACACTTTAAAAATTTGTAGAAAAAGTGCTGTAGTCTAGAATTGAATTCGAATATAAAGTTCAATATTTTTTCATATCATCTCCATGTGATTCTGAATAAAACCCAACATTCTTTAAAAAAATATTGACTCATTTTCTTTTTATAAAAATGGAGAGAAAAATGGAAAAACGTTTCTCTGCAAGGAGGCAGAGAAAGAACACGTCACAAAAGTGATCGTACACCGAAACATTTTCGGATAAATTCATAGATAAAATTATCGTTTATCGCTTTTTTTTATTTTTGCATTGTGGTGACATTTAAAAAATCGTTTGGCTTTAAACTTTGCTTGCTTACTTCGTAATATTCTATTTATTATTTTAAAATGGCTCGTAGTCGTAAGGAAACAACGAACAGCATTCGAAAAGTGATTAATTTTCATCATAGTGGTAAATCAGTTCGGAATATCTCTAAAATTAGTAAATTTACTAATATGTAGATATTTTTTTAAAGTGTACGAAGACTTTTGTGAGATAATTTTTTTTGTTATTTTTTTATTATTGATTTTCCAAAAAAAAAGTTTTACTATGTTTTAAAAATATTTTATGTAGTTTTGTTAAGAACAAGTTATAGATGTTATTAAAAAATTCCCATTCTGAAATATTAATTTTTATTAATGGATAGAGCAGTATTTCATTGAAATTCGTAAGTATACGAACACTTTAGGGAGCTACTGTATATTCTAAATACAAAGCGGT
Source organism: Meta bourneti (assembly GCA_933210815.1). Classification (NCBI taxonomy): domain Eukaryota; kingdom Metazoa; phylum Arthropoda; class Arachnida; order Araneae; family Tetragnathidae; genus Meta; species Meta bourneti. The sequence goes on along the minus strand of OW119926.1, from coordinate 38,698,213 downwards.
GTGCATAAGTGAGAAAAATAACCTATTATTGGTTATGAATGGATACGAGTAAATGTATCGCAAGCACATACATGTTTGTGAGGAGGCAAAATAAAATTAATCTACGTATAAGAAGTTTTGTGAAACAGATACAACAAAAAGTGAATCTAATAGAAAGAGTGTTTCCGGATATATGGCATAGTATCAAATTGTAGGTTCTCTTCCATTCAAATTGTTGCTTGATTGTAACCATGTGTGCCTATATTTAATTATAACTTAATTTACCACCTTTTCAATTAGAAATTTTCTGTCTTTAACAAAAGGAAAAAGCTAAATTCAGTAAGGTAGGTAGATTGTTGAATTTACGTCACACTGAAGCAATGTCAACTTGCTATTAAATTTAGTGAGAAACATTTTGTTGAAATTTCTAGTTGATTGTTAAAAACAAAAAAGCTCTATTTCTTTTTCCCACAAAACTAGAAGCATTTTTTAAGTCTTGGAAAACCAATTTAAAATCCTAAATTTGTTTCTAAACTTGAATGTCTTTAAAACTTAAAAGAGGCCAGGAAGCCAAAGACTTTCTGACCTCTCTTTTGATATAAAACTGATACTCTTGTAACTCTTGACATAAAACTGTTACTCTATGTAATAAATTCATTGACATGAAAATTCAAGAATATTCTCAAGACATCTTATCCACATCTCTGGTGATCGCTTCCAACGAGCAAGCCATAAAAGCGGAAAAATCTCCACTCTTTGCTTGGAGCACTCTTTTCTATCCCTAATCAAAGTGAGAAACCACCCAAATCTAGCAACTGCTCATATAAAATTGTCACAGCCCCCACAAAAAAGATTACCTAAAACGCCATAATCTTTCCTTTTGTTGTGTTACATTATGATTAAATGACATTAGAATTCCGAATTGATTTTGAAAATTATTAATTATTGAATACAGAATATGTACACAGAAATTGTTTATTATCAAATTTTGCAAACGTTATTCTTAAGTATTCAAATGAAATAAATTATAAATTTCATTTCAGATTGCATTTACGAGCTTTTTTTATGAATTATTTCAAAAGGCAAAACTTATTTTCTGTATAATTAAGAAATAAGTTTGTAACTTTAACGATATATGTAAGTAATATTTACGATATTTTTAAAATAAGGAACTGAATGAATATTTATAAATTATTGTTAGCCAGTAAGCAAAAACATGAATATTGCGTACATGAACATCTGTTTCTGAACATTTGTAACTATTTTAATAAAAAGTAAGTGGAAATTTTAAAAAAATGGTTAATGGATTAATGTACTCAAAATGGATAATGTACAAAATGTACGAAACTAATATAGTAAACTTTTTATATCGTAAAGATTAAAACTGAGATTTTCAAATAGTTCAAAAAATTAAACAGCTTAATGATTAAACAATATTAAATTTAGTAAGTTACGTAATCGAATATTCTTTTTCTAAATGTTGTAAGAAACACATCAACAATCCTTAACGACAACATCTCGTGAAATCACCTCCACTCCAGTAGAAATTCTACAAAAATATCAACTAAATAATCTCATTTCAAATGTAGGTCTTTTCTGCAATTTTACTTTTAAAAATTAACACTAAAGTAATACATAAAATGAAGGGTTTAATATGAAAAGATTGAGAAATTTAAAAAATAGTAAAAACAAATACAACGCTGATGTTAAACACACTTCACATATAAGTAAATATTGTTGAAACTTTATAAATATGACACAGCAATGATCTTGAATATAACTATTAACAATAATTGAATGGGTTCTAATAGGATTTTTCTAAAAATTCGGAGAACACGAGTAAGATGTAAAGTGACGATGGCTTATCCCACGACTTCGCAGTCACGTAATGATGCAATAAAAACTGTTAGAATTCGTTTACTGTGTGATACTTCTCGAAACGATACATAATGCGACTTTACATAGCTTACATTCAAATCTTGATTCCCTTCGCACACGTCGACCCTTTTCATCAAACTTTTTGCTGCAAACAATACATATCCGAGTGGGGTTTTTCTTTTTTGTGTGGGTTCAATATAGGAAGCAAAGTGGCTCCCAGTGAGGCGGTCAGCTGCGGTATATTGAACGGAGTTTCCCTTCTCACCATACGTTTTGACTAGGCTTTCCACTAGTTCCATTCTAAAATTCAACTGCGTCATACAACCCCCACTCTTTTTATAAAGTACAAAAGAGTTCCATACGCATTGGTTCAAAATCTGCCTAAAAATATTTTTGTAATACTTTTTTTGTTGATTTCGAACCGTTGGATAGTATGACAAGCACTGATCCGCCATGTCCACTCCTCCCATTGTATAGTTGTAGTCAATTATGGCTTTGGGCTTTTTAGTAATAATATTTTCAATATCTCCATTACTTTTCTTTTTCTTTTTGTGTTGTTCTACAGTATCGATTGTGTGTGTGTGTGTGTGTGTGTGTGTGTGTGTGTGTGTGTGTGAATGAACTGTACTGAGCATACAAATCGGTTTTTTATCCATGAATTTAAAAACGCACATCTTTCCTTTTTGAAACCCCATGATTTCTCCTTTTTCAAGGGTTCCACTTTTAATTTCATGGGGAATTCCAAGGCGATTCGAACGTAAAGTCCCATAAACATCTGTCCGCTTGGACAATAGGATCTCAACTAGCTCTGTGGACGTGTAGAAATTGTCCAAAGTTAAACAATAGCCTTGGCAAAGAAGACCTTCCATAAGAGTCATAACAATGTTTGTTGTTGACCGATATTTCGAAGCTTCTTTCCATTGGGGCATGTCCTTTCCTGTATAAATTAAACTATTCCATATATATCCGCTGTGAGATTCGCAGAGCTGATAAAATTTCACTCCAAACCTTGCTTTTTTCATGGGGATATATTGCTTAAAGGTCAATCGGCCTTTGTACAACAACAACGATTCGTCGACTGATATATTACATTCGGGTATATAAGTCGATTTAAATTTTCGATTGATGGCCTCATAAACTTCGTAAATTTTTTTTAAGCCAGGTTGAGGATGATTTCTCAGATCTATGGTTTCATTGTTCGTGAAGTGAAGAAACTTCATGATCATGGCGAATCTTCTCTCAGACATTATTTGTCCCAAGTACGGCGTACATAATAACGGTTTTTGCGACCAATACCATTTTTGCAGTGGTTTGTGAATTATCCCCTGCAAAATTATTATTGCAAAAAAGACACGGATTTCACTCGCATCTGTGTATTTCCACTTCTGAACCCTTGAGGTGGGTGTCAATTCATTATTTTCAATAAAATCTTCTGCGAAACGATTTGTTTCGCACGCTATATAACTGATAATGTCGTCGTCGAAAAAAATTCCAAATAATTCCAACGGTGAAGAATTATGCAAAACTTCCTTTATTCCTGGATCTCCAGTGAATGGAAACCTCGGGGGAGGAGGTCCAAGATTATCTTGATCTAGTCTGCACCAGTCTCTTGCATCATCCAATGACTCAACGTCGTCAACATCACTCTCAGAAGTATCTGAATTCGAGGAATCCGAATCGGAATACTCTTCAGAATCCATTTCACGATTGGAAGTAGATAAGAGATAAAATTTAAATTTATAAACTTTGGGCTTGTCCTAGAATGAACAAGTACAAGTGCAAAGATGCAACCGTTAAAAATTAAATTATCAAAAGAAATTTAGCCTTGAAGACTTTTTTTGACTAATCTATCGACCTAGCTTCCTACCTAGCTATCTAGGTACTCCACAGGGTTGCTCGATAGAATTATAACTACTATTTTTCACAAATATAGGAACAACAGTTCTGATGCTATGCACGCTATCGACAATCGATTCACACACTAACCGTCCCACACTGCAACTATGTTATGAAGCGCCTCGATATATCCCTTGGCTAATAGCTCTTTTTTACTTGTTCACCAATGTATTTTCGCCGAATTCGTACACTATTGTTTGATTCTTTGAAATACTTCCCTCAGGAACGTGTGATATTCCATAGAGAACCTAACAATTTAGTGAAGTTATGGGATGAGTTTTATGGATTCATTGGAACTCCGAAAGGAAGAATGAAAACTGCAAGGGGCCTCTATTCAAAGCGACTTCTCACGGCTAAGGGGAAAAATCGGGGCTTTCTTGGTTTGTTGTCTCCATTTCACATGGTTTACAAAAAATAGACAAAACATAAAGGTTGCCTCTATAGTAAAGACCAGTGCTCACAGTCGACAGAAGGAAGAGCAGTTCAACTGATCTTCAGGTGACAAAACCTTTTTCACCTGACCTTTTCCTTTTCAGGTGTACCTCATACAAAAGACCCTGTGTCGCTGATAGGGTAAGTTGGCAAAGGAAGAATGGTGGAGTCGAAACATGACTACACGCTAGGTGATTCTTGAATGAAAGATTGACTTCGATTATACACGGGTCAGCTGTACCCAATACATTTATCCACTAGTAGCCTAAAGCATTTAGTGTTTCTGTGAGAACAGAAAATTATGGGAGTGCCCATGTCCCTTATAAAAGCTCAACTGAATTGATAAAAAATAATTTGTTTGAAGAGTAAAGATAGGGTTTTTTTCAAAAAAGGGGATGATATGGAATACAGGTTTTTAAAACTTTTTCCGTGCTAATATTATTTTAAAATGTTTGACCTCTGATTTTGTGGTCAACTAACGCAGCGTTGCCTATTTACAATAAACCCCATAATGAAGTGCATAGTTGTCACTATTTCTATTAGAACCGTTGTCAGACGAATTCACACCACATTTAGTACATTCAATCACACCACATTATTCATTCAATTTTTGGAAGCCTGCTGGAAACATAGGCTATATATTAATCCCGTTCTATGTGTCCTAGGTCGGGAGAAGGGGCTAAAAACAATTCGAAATCCCAATAGGTAGGTATTTAATTAATGTCCCCCTGGAGCCAACACAACGGGCTATTGGGGGATGGTCCGGGATCAATCTTGAAGTGAAAGATCCCAGGACAACGCCTCATAATTTTGAACCACGGTCAAGAACACCTGAGCAGGCATCCCACTCCAAACTTCCACACTTCGCCAACGTGAGGACACTTGAGGCCACGACAGATTTAACGTGCACCAGCCCCCGTCTATCCGACGGTCTGTGGCTGGACCGAGTTCGAACTCGCAACCCTCTGTTTTCTAATCCGTTGCTCTTCGAACTGGGCTATCGCTGCCCTCGAAATCCCCATAGAAATGACGTTGATTATCCTTACTATCACAGTTTGATCAACTCATATCGAATTTGCTACACTCATTCTTTAAAACCCTGAGAGAAACATAGTCTAGATATTAACTCCATTCGATTTGTCCTGTGTCTTTAGAGAGATCTCAAAACAATTCGAAATCCCCATAGGACTACTATTGAGTATTATGATGAGTTACAAACAATTCGAGCAACGCCGGGTAATTCAGGTAGTGTTTTATAAGAGAGCCAGGTTTCAACAAATTTACTCGTAAAAACCTTTAAAATTCTTTTAAAGTGCATGCATTAAAAAAACAATTATTAATTATGTCATGATTATAATTAAATGTAGGAGGAAATTAGCTATCAATCACTGGACTAATGAAATCTTGTAGTGCGTTGTAATTTTTTCAGGCCAAAATTAAGATAATTTGCGCTGATTTTCATATCTCATTCTGATCACCAAATATTTATATTTGTTGGGCTATAAACACCTTCCATACGAGACTTCTGTACACCAAAGTTAAACGAAATCCCTTGTCTCTTCTTATTCATATTAAAATTTTAATCTTTAGGGCTTATTACTTTTAAAAAAAATCACGTCACTCGATTTTCGAAACGAGAACTTACACTGCAAGGAGAACTCGTGAAGAAACAGTATTTAGTTTTATCAGATTTGAGACCCCGATAGACTCCTTTGATCTTCATTTTCAGTGGAAAAATTTTCTTTACAGTTACTTGGTCAGTGATGTTTGCTATACAGATATTATTAAAGATTTCTGAGTCTGAATAATTTCGTCTGAATATTATTCTCAGAATATTACCACTATAAAATATTTCATCATATAAATCCTTAGATATCAAAAATGACAAATCCCAGGATAACCTCTTACTACCCGATATAACTAATGCTAGGGCAAGGTAATTGGCTGCGACCCAGCGGTTGAGAAACACTTCATTTTCAATAGATAGGTATTTAATTAACGTCGCACTGGAGCAACACAACGGCTATTAGCGACAGTCCGGGATCAAACCCAAAGGGAGAGATCCAAGGACAACACACGTAATTTTGAAACACGGTCAGATGACGAGATCACACCTGAGCTAGCATCCCACTCTCCAAACTTCCACACCTCGCCAACGTGAGGATATTTCAGGTCACCGACAGAATTAACTTGCACCAGCCCCCCTTTTATGCGACGGTCTTTGGTTGGATTCGGACTCGCAACCCTCCAGTTGCTAATCCGTTACTCTTCCAACTAGGCTACTCATTTTCAATGGAAGACAAAATAAATGACAGACCTTCGAATAAGCTGGTTGAAATTTAGGTTTTATTATGTAAAACTGTTTGGGGCTACGTCAAACCATTATCACTCAAATCATTTGTATGGTTTTATGAAATTATTTTCAACCATTTATATCAAACAAATCACAAATGTTTCGGGATTTACTTAATTCCTCCATTTTTGTATTCTGTATCTTGCGCCTATGAATCTTTAATTATCCGGATGCCATTTTACTCTATTGGGGTTCTCAGAGGATTGCGTCATCTGACCGTGGTTCAAAATTACGTGGTGTTGTCCTCGGATCTTTCCCTTTGGGATTGATCCCGGACCGTCACCAATAGCCCATTGTGTTGCTCCAGTGTGACGTTAATTGAAATACCCCCCCTCAGAGGATTGTCGAAATAACTAGACCATTAAAATTTAATAAAAATAATCCTTCAAAATCGTGTTCGAGAAGATTCCAAACGTACCATACGTCCTTTCTTTAAAAAGTTATTGGTGCAAAATAACTCAGTTTACCATATGTGTACGGTTTTGTTTCTACTAATTTCTTCACGGATATGTGAACACCTAAAATCTGGAACCTTTGGGATAACATCCGTTGTGGTTACACTTGAGGATATTTTACATTAACAAAGCAAGTATTGGATATTTTTTGTTTAGCTTTGCTTGAAGTCTCATGTCTAAACTGCGATAAATAATTTCATCGCCTGATTTATACAAAAATCAGGCTGTAAATCTGTGTAATGGAGGCAAACTTTTGTGGGGAAGAAAATTAATGCTAGAATTTGACTTATTTACAATTAGTAGAAAATTACTCATTAAAAGAAAAATATATAAATTTATAATTTCAAAGTTTCCCATTGTTACAGTAAATATTTGTTTTTTTCAACACGTGTAAGAATATTTCTATGGATCAGCCCCTGAATTACTTCACTATTTGAAAATCATACTACAAGTATGTTCATACATACAAGAATCACGCTTGAGAAGTTCTAGGTATAATTAGGCTTTTCTGGGACCTGGGTAGTAGCCCTTGGCCTTGCTATCTATCACTGTCATCGCTCTCCTTTGATGGTCCGGTCTGAATAGACTACTGCTGAGAGCGATTGACTGAAGAAGGGGAGAGCACTCCCTTTGTCCAAACCCTGACACTTTTAAAGAGAACTCGCTTTTTCGGGGTGACGTTTTCGGGAACACAACTTTGAGATTCCTCGCCGCCAGGAGGGTTAATTTATATAATTAATAAAATAAGCGCACTCACCCGTTCATTTAGTTAACTGAGTCAAAAATATTTCAGAAACTATTATGCAAAGAAAAACAAGGCAAAGAAAAACAATGCAAAGAAAATAATAGTCAATCGATAACATCTTACCAGATTTGAGTTCACCAATCTTAGGAAGAATCTTTTATATTCGTACGTCTTGGGAAATATGCACATGATCTTCGGAAGTAGAATTTTTTATTTAAAGCGCCGCCGAAAAAGGGGAAAAACCTTTGCGCCTGCGCGAAAATTGCAATCGCAGGGTTGTAATTTTGACGCCAAGCCAGAGATATCCGCGCTCCGGAGAAATCATTTCTAATCCTTCTGAAGAGTTTAAAAAAAGGACGGGACTGTCGGGACACGGCCGCTAGGTTTAAGGCGTAGAATACGTCAGTGCGGCCACAGCGAATGAGAGCGAAAGAAATAATTTAGTACAATACATTTTAAAGCATTTAATTCACACATCAAATGTTCATATTTCGTTACAACGAATGCAAATAATGCAACATTTCATCAGTACCGCCATATCCTAAATTACAAATATCTACTTTTCTAACACTACAAATTTACATTTACAAATTAAATGACAAAGTATGTACATAAGATTTCTGACTTCGGTAGGTATTGAAAGCTATTAGATTTTGACAACGGTGGTATTTTTTCTTGATAAATTTGTTCTACAATGACTACACAGCATGAAATCATTCACATTGGACTGAGGTAACTCGTTTGCGGAACAATGATATCACTCCACTGTTCCGTGACTGCTTCAGGTCCTTCTCAAACCTAATTCTATTACAAACATTACACGAATATCCAAATTCATTGTTTATGTATACAGCACGAAAATGTCTATTAGCGTTACCCAAATTCTCTCATATTCATCGCTCCGCACGTATATCACAATTGGTGCACTCGCTGTTGATGGTTGTGGCTCATTACCTACCTCCATGGGTTCAACTCCATCACTCTATAATGAAACGTTTATGTCATCAGATATGCTATTTGCGTCGAACTGAGCGGCAGAAGTACTTGTCGCACTCGTATCAGCCATATGTCCACCTTGACGGTGTGACTCCTCACATTTCAAGCGTTCCTGCCGAGCCCGTTGAAGCTCAGCATCAGAAATCTAGGTCTTCTTGGATTCCTCATCTCCCCTATCTTTCTTCCTGTAGACGTTTGCTATAATTCTTCTGGTGCTTATTATGCATATATTTAAACATTTAAAAAAATTGTGCAATTTCCACACTTCGTAATCCGATGTCTAAACAAGTATTAAATATTTAGGTTTCATTTATATTATTATTTATAAAGCGCAAAGAGACGAAACAAATAACACCTTGCACAGAGGAGAGGCCGGTGCTAGACTAAATTAATGTACGCGGCAGCTCACATTTTCGTGACTCCGCTTTGCGCTGCGATTGCATCGGCCCATGAGGTCAACACAGGCTCAATGGGTATTTATAACATGCTTTGTTTAATACTCTATTGAACGCGATATCGTTCATTTATAGTTTTAAGTCATTAAATTTTTCGTGATCAACGTTTTTTGTGACACTCACAAATTAAGCGCAGTTACCCCGGTTTCGAAAGGGAAGACGTATTCGAAGTCAAAACATATTTCCTTTTCCTAACCTCAACCGGGAATATGTTCTGCAGGGTTGGAAATTTACCATTCTCAAACCAGTAAACTACCGACGGGAATTCTCAAAACATGTTTTTACTTCTTTTTCCTTAGCGGGAAATGTGATTGGATTTAATCCTCTAAGTATCACAAGATTTCCGAGTAATGAATTATTGTTATTCCCCCACACCACATACAATGACTTAATAACCACATATATTGCTTGAAGGAATCTATAGGAAAGATTGTATTGGCCAGGAAGGTCAAAACTAGGTGGAAATCCGAATGACGACTTCGGTAATGGCCATTTTCACCAATCTCCCAAACCGGTTGCATCGGTATTTCATTACCGGTTTTTAAGCCCTAGATGGGTGACACACGAGACGTTTTGAGCAGCGCGACCCAGGTCATACGATCTGAATATATTTGACTATATTTCTACTGGCTCCTGTCACGCGGGGTAGCGCTGTTCATCAAATCGCTCGAGACTGACAACCATCCCCTACACAGTCGCGATTTACAAGTCGCGCCACCTCGCCAACCTATTATTTTCTTAGATGGGTGACGCATGAGGCTACTTGAGCAACGCGACCCGGATTCACAATGCCTTCCTGACAGATGAAAACTGGTTGGAACGCGCCACCCAGTTCGCCAGCCAAATTGCGACGAAAGCAGAAAGTGACCCAGGAGCGGCGCTCAAGTCGCCTCGTGTGTCTCCCACCGAAGAAAACAACAGGTTGACGAGGTGGCGCGACTTGTAAATCGCAGCTGAGTCACGGATGGTCGACCTTCACTCGCGATTTGATGAACAGCGCTACCCCGTGTGACAGGAGTTGTAGAAATGCATTCATCCACCAGATCGCACGACATTCGCCTTAAGGTGTATGTATGTATATGTTACCGTTAAAGCTTGAAAGCCGTTAGTGTGCACATTACCTAGGCAATCTGCAGAATAGCTGATTTGTTCCGTCAAAGTGCGGAACCATCTACAAAATAAGAGTTTTCCGCACTTTACTTGGGTAATGTGCACATTAACGGCTTTCGAATCGTTAAAGTGCAAAACTTTGTTTCTATAATTTCCTTTCCCTCCTCCTTCCCTTTCTCCTTACGCTTCTACTATTCTGTTGATTGACTGATTCTATCAACTTGATTCTTTAGATATCGAAAAATAAATAAATAAAATTATATTTCAACAATTGTCAGTATATTTTATTTTTTACACCTGCTGATTATTATATGAAACTACTAGTAGTATACCCATCATCATATCTGTATCACCCTCTTGAGTTGATCATATCTGTATCACCTAGCGTGAAATCGATGTAGTATAACGTGAATAGCCTCTCACCAGAGACAGAGTAATGAGTCCTAAGATACTTTGATGTGATCCTGGGAATGCTACTTTGTTTTTGATTTGAAAACTTACCCCTCTTTTCACTGCCTTAGAACAGGACTTGCTTCTGCCTGCAAAACTTTCCTTGGAGGTGTTTACTTGTAATACGATACCTGGAGTATCGATGTAACCGATTGGCCTGACAAACCGAAGTGAGGAGAGTGTTTTCCGACATCGACTCGAGCATTTCATCTCAAGTTCGGAGTCAAAATATGAATATGGAAATACACCTTTTCGTCATGTGGACCGTTCATGACTCCCTTCTTTACAGGCCATGGTCCCTTCCCCAGTTACCTGCATAGGTTCCACATAACCGAAAGCGACCAGTGCCTATGCGGGGAGATCGGCACCCCCGACCATTATGTCTTTGGGTGCCCGTTAACGTGTAGTAATCACGTACGGGCACCCACCCAAACAAATTATGGAGCCTGGGCCGCGAATACGGCAAAAAACAACACAGTGCTACACAAAATTAAAAAAATAATGCAATTTCTCACGGAAAACATTGACATTATTAAAAGGTAGTAAAGCACATAAACTAATGAGCCAGTGCATGTAACCCAATAGGGGCGAACAATCCATGAGTGATAGAAGTGAATGTGAACAATATCGCATATAAGATTGTGCTAAGGAAAAATTGTAAATTATTGTGTTGTGCCTTTGTATACCTGTACTTGCTACTGGTCTATCTTGTAAATATTTTTGTACAAATTAATCTAATATTGAAATTTATGCAATTATGCTTTAAGGAATGAAGCCGAGACGTCTGGCCACGGTAGTGACTTCGGTCACAGCCGTGACGGTCGCCTCCCAATAGGTGAATTCAGACTATTTTCCCGTAGGTGACCTAGACACCACTTAAACCTGACTCCTGTTGCGAGGTAAGTGGTCACCTGCGGTGCCCATGCCCATACACCTTTTCGTTGTAATGAATGTCGATTGTTTTCATTTTTAAAAAAAAGCTATTGAAAATGTTGAATTGATGGTTTGACTTCGGCAAGTTCTGAACTAATGTATCAATAGATGCATCCAAGTATTGATAGGAATCCAAAAATTTAATATAGTCTAGTGAAAATTGTAAATTTTTTCATATTTACCGGAATTATATCTATACTTAAAGCTAAATGTGGTAGAATATTTTTAATATTAAATGATTGTCATAATTTCGAGAATCATGAATTATCACCGTAAAAAAGTAAGTAGCTCGATAGTTTAAATTACATGTTTGATGAGCAAGACCCTGATACGAAAATGAACGAATAAGAATGTACTGTCAAAATATTATAAAACAGCTTTCGGAAGTAAAAATTTATTATTCAACCTTTCTATATTGTCAAAATATAAATATGAAAATATGTCTTTTCGTTGTAATAAATGCCGATTGTTTTCCTTTTTAAAAAAGCTATTGAAAATGTTGAATTGATGGTTTGACTTCTGCAAGTTCTGAAGAAAGAAAGTTCTGGAAACCTTATGGTCTGTTCTTTTATTTCGACAAGATTTTCTAAGTATAAAACAATACAAAATTGCCATTCGTCGTGGCTAACATAGGCAGATTTGTGCTCCTAACTGTGCCGCACCTCTTCCGTTCTAAAAGTATTCCACCACATATCGCTTTAAGAATAGATATAATTCCGATAAAAATGGAAAAATGTACGATGTTTTCACTAGACTATGTTAAAGTTTTGGACTCCTATCAATTCTTGGATGCATCTATTAATACATTAGTTCAAAACTTGTAGAAGTCAAGCCATTTTTGCTTTTGTTACTGCAATCAAGAGTTTATTGTTTCCGAACTTGAGAAGAAATGCTCGAGTCGATGTCGGAAAACTCTCCTCACTTCGCTTTTGTCATGCCAATCGAGAGTTTATATTTTCCGAACTTGAGAAGAAATTCTCGAGTCGATGTCCGGAAACACTCTCCTCACTTGGGTTTTCCCCCCGCCAACCGAGAGTTTATAGTTTCCGAACTTGAGATGAAATGCTGGAGTCGATGTCGGAAAACACTTTACTCCCTTCGATTGTGGATTCTTGGATGCATCTATTGATACGTTAGTTCAGAACTTGCAGAAGTCAAGCCATTTTTGCTTTTGTCACTGCAATCGAGAGTTTAGTGTTTCCGAACTTGAGAAGAAATGCTCGAGTCGATGTCGGAAAACACTCCGCTTTTGTCATGTCAATCGAGAGTTAATAGTTTCCGAACTTTTGAAGAAATGCACGAGTCGATGTCGGAAACACTCTCCTCACTTGGGTTTCCCCCCCGCCAACTGAGAGTTTATAGTTTCCGAACTTGAGATGAAATGCTCGAGTCGATGTCGGAAAACACTTTACTCACTTCGATTGTGGATTCTTGGATGCATCTATTGATACGTTAGTTCAGAACTTGCAGAAGTCAAGCCATTTTTGCTTTTGTCACTGCAATCGAGAGTTTAGTGTTTCCGAACTTGAGAAGAAATGCTCGAGTCGATATCGGAAAACACTCCGCTTTTGTCATGTCAATCGAGAGTTAATAGTTTCCGAACTTTTGAAGAAATGCACGAGTCGATGTCGGAAACACCCTCCTCACTTGGGTTCCCCCCCCCCCCCCCGCCAACTGAGAGTTTATAGTTTCCGAACTTGAGAAGAAATGCTCGAGTCGATGTCCGGAAACTCTCCTCACTTCGCTTTTGTCACTCGAATCGAGAGTTTATAGTTTCCGAACTTGAGAAAATATGCTCGAGTCGATGTCGGAAAACCCTCTCCTCACTTCGGTTTGTCATGCCAATCGGTTACATCGATTCTCCAGGCATCGCATTACAAGTAAACATCTCCAAAGAAAGTTTCGCAGGCAGAAGCAAGTCCTGTTCTAAGGCAGTGAAATGAGGGGTAAGTTTTCAAATTAAAAACAAAGTAGTTTTCCCAAGATCACATCAAAGTATCTTAGGACTCATTACTCTGTCAATAGCCTCTCTAGAGAGAGGCTATTTACGCCATACTAAATCGATTACACGCTAGAGGGTGATACAGATATGATCATGGGTATATTACTATTACTTATAACTTTATGGGATAAAAGTATAGCGTGTTTTTCAATTTGCTGTACCTAGTATTACTGAGTTGTTTGTCTGATTATTAATTTAAGCGTACATAAACGTTGCTATTGTTCGAGCAAAGATCTTATTTTCACTTCAACGAGTGCCTAGTAGGTAATGTGTAGATTATCTAGGTGATCTTCAAATTATCTAGGTAATTTGAGGAATGGGACAATTTTCCGCGGCGGATCGGCATAGTTGATCTTCACATTACCTAGGTAATCTGCAGATTACCTGATTTCCCGTACTTTAGCGGTAACATATACACTAGAAATCACGAAAATCGACCAGAATATCGATTTAGTTTTCATTTCTTCAAAATATTTCCCGATTTCTGAACTTTTAAACAATCAAGATCTTGTAAATATTCGGAATACTTACTTTTCTAGTCACAAGAGTTTTTCGTTAGGTACTGTCACCAGAAAAAACATGTTTCCAAAACTTTAAACTCAATTTATGAAGAACTGTGATTTTGCAATACGATGCTTCGTTCAAAACAGTGATAACTCACACAACAATGAATTTATCTATTATAATTATTTTTGTATTATAAACTATGTAAAATACAGTGGATGTTTTGAACTTCAATCAGAAATTTTAGTTAAGAAATTAATTTTTAGTTGATTTTTAAATTCCTGAAGAAATCTGGATTTTTTCGACTTTCTTGGTTAAAACAATTGTAAAAAATAACATATTTCCTCTAGCAACTTGTTTGAAGGTCAAAACACGAAAAACAATTTTAGGAATAATTTCCAATAGGAATCGTCTTCCTGAACAAATTAGAATGCTAGATATCACTGTTCAAAAACCATGCTAAATAGCTGATAATATCTAAATTAAATAATATATAATTATCTTACTCTGATTTCTTCTCACTGAAATGATTTTAAACTTGTTGGAAAAACTTGATTTTTAAAGTCAAAATTTAAAAAAATTTCTAGTGTATACGTACACTTTAAAAAGCATATTTAGTTTTAACAACCTCAATGGGGATACGCATCCTATAATTCAGCTGGTAAATATTGAGAGAATAATTTTCTCCCTCTCGGTTCCCTATTCCACTCGAATTGCGCTCTAATTAGTCCTCGTGAAGCAAATAATTATGACCGGAGAGCGACGAACCAATCCAATTGCCAAAATCAATGTTGTATTTAGGTGCAAAAACACGCTTCTTTCCAAATTAGTGGGTTTGATTAGTATGCTCTTATACACAACCTGACATTGAAAATGCAACACCCAGAAGGAGTGCGCAGAACTGGATGAAATTTACAGGGTAGACGCAGCTCACCGAGATATGTAAATGATGCAAATTGCGCAGCTGTCCCGCGCACGGCGAGTGAAAAACCAGGGAAGGAACCTGCAAAAGTGGTCAGTTTCGCGCCGCTCTGTTTGCCAGATAAATCAAGTTGCAATTTGTTTTTGTGTCTCAGAGGAAACGTCTAGTAGCGGAGAATGCCAGGACGCCGCCAATCAAGACATTTCCAGCAAACAGACGACTACACGAGGGGTATGGTGATTGGCCTCAGAAGGGCAGGTTGGTCCATACGTCAAATCTCAGCAGATACCCACCTACACGCGTCCACGGTGCAGTTGTGGCACAGATGGTTGGACCAAGGGAATGTGGAACGTTTGAGGGGTTTCAGTGCAGCCAGAGTGACGTCAGCACGCGTGGACCGACGCATCTGCCGGCAAGCATCGGCGGCCCCGCAAGCCACGTCTGTCGCCCTTTTGCAGCATGTGCAGGACACCCTTGATGCTCCCATATCGTCCAGGACCATTAGCTGCCGATTGATCGCTGGCGGTCTGCACTCATGGCGCCCGTTGAGACGACTACCACTGACCCAACAGCACAGTCCGTTTGCAATGGTGTTGGGATAGAGCCGAGTGGACGACGGAATGGCACAGGGTGTGTTCTCAGACGAGTCACGCTTCTGTTTTAGCAATGACAGTCGCCGTGTACGAGTCTGGCGCCGACGTGGTGACAGGGCCAATCCTTCCGCATCTGTGGAACGCCATACCGCGAGACAACGCGGTATAATGGTTTGGGGCGAAATCGCCTACGATAGCAGGTCACCTCTGGTCCGTATTCAGGGCACTATGACGGCCCAACGATACGTGGATGACGTGATGCAGCCGGTAACACTACCTTTCCTTCTGGGGGTGCCCAATGCCATTTTCCAGCAGGATAACGCCCGGCCGCACACGGCACGCATGAGCCAACATGCCCTGCAAGGTACCCAGGTGCTTCGCTGGCCAGCTGTCTCCCCTGATCTCTCACCTATCGAACATTTATGGGACGTCATTGGACGTCGCTTGAATGCGTTGCCACCGGCACGTTCACATGACGAACTCTGGCAAATGGTTGACAGGGAATGGGCAGGCATCCCTCAGGACACCATCCGCACGCTCATTGCGTCTGTACCTAGACGTGTTGCTGCCTGTATCGCCGCTCGCGGTGGTCCTTCAACCTACTGATCAGACGTTCTTGCTGCTCAGTGGCAAGGTGTATAATGTTGCAATAAAGATCACTTATTGCTCGTTGCTGTCTCTCTCTCTGTTTGCCAAATTTCATCACTTTCTGCCAACTCCTTCTTGGTGTTGCATTTTCAATGTCAGGTAGTGTATATAAATATTCCCAACATGTATACTTAAATGCATTCATTTACAATTTTATTGGGTACGTTATTAATTTCTTAGAAATGTAACTTTATGACAACGGGGAGGGAAAGATATAGTCAAACAAATAAATTCATATTGATAATTAAATAGACCAAATGAATTATAGTAAATGGAGTTTAGCCTGAGAGATTCATACGCATATATCCGTACTAGAAACTGAAGTCTTCCCTACATCACTTCTAACCAGTTTTAACCATCTTGGCGAATAGAATCTCTAGGTTTCTTTCAACCAATCTCGATGCCGTTAATTGGTCCTTAAGTGTGTTGTGGGGGAAAAGCTAAGCTACACCATCTGTTCTGAAAAACACAATTTTTGTACACTTGATCTTACACAATTTCTGTGTAAGATCAAGTGTACAAAAATTGTGTTTTTCAGAACAGATGGTGTAGTCATTACGCTTACGCATAAACTTGAAGCATTTTTATATCATCCATCTAAAGTTATTACAGGAAATTTTGAAACACCCTGTATAGAAACCATTCTTGGTTTTAAAAATTCCACACGTCAATCACAGGGAGATAAAAAATGGTAGTGGTATTTTAGTTCTGGTTCTAAAATTGAAACCGAAAATGTGGAGATAATGAAATCCCAAGGGAGAAATAAACATATTTTTGAATGAAAAGATCATATCAAGGTTTTGCGGTTTACGCGAGTATTGATTACTTAAGTACTTGGAAGAAGGATAACATGATACAAGTAGTACATTTTCTCATCTTCAAAAACGTATTCTATTTTAAGGTTTTTATGTAATCACATATAGAAATTGCTCCTATTTCAAGGTTGGTTAACTTATCTTGGAATTTATACGCATTTCTATTTTTATTTTTGAATTAAATCTAAGATCAGTGATAACGCAGATTAGAAACGGATCTTGATAACCGATGTAACTAAATCTTACTGATTACAATACTTTTCTTGTTGAATAAGAAAACAATACTGAGATTTTCAATACGTTTTTCTTTTGAAATCTATTTTCAAAGTGATCATCCAAAGAGTTGTCAGGTAAAGTGCGGGTGGAATGAAAAGTAAATTAGTTTCATAAAAATATTGTTTATTTCGTATCACAAACAAAATCGAAACATATGACTGGGGTAGGTAATTAAAGTTAAACTGGAGCAGCACAACGGGCTATGGGCGACGGTCCGGGATCAATCCTCCAAGGGAAAGATCCGAGGACAACACCACGTAATTTTGGACCACGGTCAGATGACGAGTCAACGCCTGTGCTGGCACCCCACTCTCCAAATTTCCACACCACGCCAACGTGAGGACATTTGAGGCCACAACAGATTTAACGTGCACTTGCCCCCACTTACTCGACGATCTTTGGCTGGACCTAGTTTCGAACTCTCAACCCTCAGGTTTCAGGTTGTTCTTCCAACTGGGCTACCGTGGCCCCTAAAATTTATTGCGTGGCATTAGTTACTAGGATAAAAATGGTATTTCATTTCTACACTTGTAGAGCTTTGCTGTAGGTACTTGAGTTTGCAGCAAATCTTATCTCGCCGAGAATACATATTTATCAGAGTATGGAAAAAGGATTGAATTGATTTCTGGAATTCATTATCTGTAAGTTCCCGGGAACTAATATGATGATCTCTTGTAGGCTCAAAACAATTTTTATGGAGTGAAATTGAATTGGGTAAAAAAATATGCCATTCCTACACGTGCAGAGCTCTGCGGCAGATACTTGAATTCACAGCAAATCTTATCTCCCCGAAAAAATACATTTATCAGAGTATAGAAAAAAGAGTTGAACTGGTTCCGATTATCTGAAAGTCCCGGGGAACTAACATGATGATCGCATCACCAAAATAAAAGCGCACTGAAAAATCTCAATACCTAGAATTTCCAACAGAAATTATCTCCTAAAAAAAGGAAGAGATATCAAATGTTGTTCAATATTTACAATTGTTAGCAGAAGACAAATTTTCTTCATAGTTTCATGGAATTATTTTTGAAACAAGTGCGTAGTTTCTAGAGATTAATCGATGAAATTATATACCTTTTTTCTGATACAAAAAGGTGATATAATCGTCTAGTAAGGGACAGCTGCCACTTGCGAAAAATGTATATAAGAATTAATATACAAATCAATGAATTGACAATATGTTTATAGTCTGTTGTGTTTATAAATCTAAACTTCGTACAATAATTCAAAACAGTCGATATAAAGTCAAGTTTTTCTAAAAACGCTTTTCTGTTTAGCTCGCTAAGACCAATCGCTTATCTAACTGCTAATTGGTGATTGACATACGTTTTTTATCTTTGTATAATCGCCAATTACTCTGTTTTGAAGTTAAGCAATGGTAGTGATTTGAAGTTTAAATATACATATGAAACCCTTTAGGTAATAAGATTCATCATTGCTCACAGAACAGCAAGTTCAAAAATATTGTACTATTCAATAACGAATGACCATGCATTTTTTATACTACAAGTTCAAAAATACCATTCAATAACGTATGACGTACTTTATAAATTCATATGCATTGAATTTGCATCAGAGACTATCTTCATTTCAAATTGTGAATAAACTTCACAATTTCCAATAGCTTCAGCTAATTTTGTCGGAACATTTCGAATCCATAATAAAAATTTATCTCGGATACTAAGTTTCAAGTCATTTCGACCACACCCTTACTCATGTCTTCCGAAATAATTTTCATACCACGTGATTTTATATTACATTACTAATACAGAACTTAACCAAATCTTTTAAGATTAATTTTTAATACGGGATATGAATTAGGTTGTTTGGGGGTTTTATGACCCAAGGGTCATATTTGGCCATGCTGCCCCAGATACAAGATATACAATATCAAGTAAGACACACACAATGAAACAGAAGAGAAATACACCCAGGGAGGTATGCACCTGGCAGAAATAGAACCCGCGCCGCCTAGAACTCGAATCCACTGAGGCCACGACGGTCCCGGATATGAATTAGGAAACTAATATTCGAAAATATATTAATTGCAATCTTGACATTTTGATGTGTGTGTGTGGAAATCGATAATGAAAGACTATGACTATTCAAATTTATTTCCCTCCAATATTACTTTTATTGTATTAAATTTCAGCAGTGTTTTTCCCATCCATCAGTAATCTCAATTTGATAAAATGACAATCACTTACCATTTTTGTACATAATATTATTCCCTACCGAACAATATCTTTCAGATTTCTCTACCATGAACGATGAACAAAAAACTTCCTCCTCTCTAAAGTGAATGCGAATTTGTGTTAAACCTTTAAAGACACTGGACTAAAAACCTTTAGAATTGAGATCTCTGTCCCTTGGTAGAAAAAGGGTCAATATCCCCCATTTAAGTTTTTATATATAGTAACAGTTGATTTAATAATAATTATTATTATTTTTAGAATTTTTAATACAAAGTTCAAAAATACTTTCCAATGTTTTGATTCGTTCATAATGTGTTGAGAAGAGGGCATTGGCACTTTTTCTATTATAACTTTCATTACCTTGAAGTGATTTGAAGACATAACTCAAAATCGGCTTTTTTCTACCCAGGTACTGATCTATTATCTTATATCAGCGATTTTCAACCGGTTTGCCACAAGAATGCCACTGGTGTACAGATGGAGAAAAGGCTTAAATTGTGTGTGTGAGATTTATTTCATTTCAACGGTAGATATTTTAATTAATATCGCACTGGAGCAACACAACGGACTATTGGCGACGGTCTGGGATCAATGCCAAAGGGAAAGATCCTTCATTTCAACGGTTTCGTTTGAGATTTTGAACAAGTGTTCACAGATATTATCAAATGATACTTGTATTTTTAATACCAGTGTAAATAATATCAAGCATTATTTTTATCGCAGAATGTCATCATAAATAAATTGTCATAAAATGTTTTTTTCAATCCATTTGTTCAAAAAGAGAAATTGATTACTATTATTATTTCTGTAAGTCAATCAAAACATTATCTATTTTTTGTCGAATCGGCAAAAATGTAATATACATTTTAATGTGCCACAGAATTTTTGTTATTAATCTGTGTACCATGAGATGAAAAAGGTTGAAAATCAATGCATGATAGCAATGTTCTTTGTGCATATAACAAAAATTTAGTATTTAAGTTCCAAAGGCGTTGTGTGACCCGCTATGTCTCATCACCCATGCTAATCACTCCAAGACATCAGAATATCAAATGAGAACAAGCCTTAATGAAACACCAACTTTAACTATTTCAAGGAGATAGAACGAAAGAAGTTTCGAATACTCCGAAAAGGGTAAAAGAAGTTAATGTGATGTCGGACCGACGGAGCGACTAATTCAAAAAGCACGCAAAAGAGCGAGAAACCACAGCGCGTGGCAAACCACACGATTGTTTTCTTGATTTTGTGAAGCGTGGATAGTATCTTTGCGCCTGTTCCCAAAAGTTTCGTTTCAAAAGGGAATTTTACCGTTTCCCTCAAGGCCGATTAAAAAGCTATGATAAAGTTGCATCCAGTTGCGACTTCCAGCTGCAATGTTTTGATGCTCGAACGGGATCTCCAATATGCTTGGAGAGGACTGTTGTATCGTTCGTTATTGAAGGTGACACTGTTTAAGTTTCAGACAAACGAGCTCGCTTATCTGTTCCTGTATGTTTAACGATAAAAGAGATACACAAATACTTTTGGAGCGAAAGGGTTGTGTTTGTTTACTTTGTTTCCAAGCACTCATTCGAAATAAATGGCCCAATTTTCTTGTTGAAATCAACTCAAATGTGACTTAAAATGCCTTTTTACACCTTTTTAACATGGGTTTACAAAATGATCAAAATCAATATCGAATTTGGCGAATGCCGTGGATTTTTTGTTATCAGCCTCGATAATGAAAGCTATTCATTTTCTCATAAAACGTAAATGCGTGTTTGTATAAAATTTATTTGTAGACAAAGAAGAAATTTTGGATATTTTTCTCTCTTTAATTACTATGAAATTACTCGACTATATATTCAAGAATATATCGTCGACTCACAAGTGGGGGGTATTTGAATTAATGTCACACTGGAGTAACACAAAGGGCTATTGGCGACGGCCCGGGATCAATTCCGAAGGTAAAGATCCGAGGACAACAGCTCGTAATTTTTGATCAGATTAGTAATTCACGGTTAGATTACGAGGTCAACACCTGAGCAGGCACCCCACTCTCCAAACTTCCACACTACACCAATGTGAGGACATTTGAGAGCACGGCAGATTTAACACCCCCCATCCCCCACGTACACGACTGGTCTTTGGTTGGATCATGTTTCGAATTCTCAACCCTCCGGTTAATATCCCCCGGCCTCTACTCACAAGTGAAAGACATTAAGTCAAAAAACAGTTATCAGAAAACTGAGAAAAAATTCTACTCCTAGCTTTACTACTTCAAGAAGAAATCTATAACCTTCGTGCAAAGAAACAGGACTTCACCAGTACACAGATTACCACATTGTGGTCCAGAAAAGCTAAAAATACTCGTAATTGAAAATTTTGACTTAGTATATTTCACTTGAAAAAACCAACAATACAAATCTGAATAAATTGACCCGAAATCAATATATTTTCTTTTTGAGGTAGGTAGTATTTAAGTAACGTCGCACTGGAGCAACACTACGGGTTATTGGCGACGGTCTGGGATTAAACCCGAAGATTTTGTTTTTGAACAGTGCGGGATAGAAACGATATTTTGCTGTTTTTATCACTTACAAGCATAAGCAGAAATTAAAATGATCGTTTGTAAATGTTCCAGTCACGCGTATGAGAGATATTTTCATTATAAGGCAAATAAACCACCATTTGACGTGGATTTTAAGGAAGACGACGCTAAGTGGAGATAAATTTTTAAATGATTATATGCTGTTACAAAATGTAGTCTTTAACTGATGTGGTCATCTAATAGATGTGGTCTTCTAAGGAAGCTTTACTGCACTTTGAATTTGAATTTCCTTATCTGTGCTTCAAATCGACATGCTCATTCAATTCGCTAGAACGAAAATAATTTATTTAGATAAAGGAGTGCACGTTTGTTAAAGAGGCTATTGGCTACGATCCGGGATCAATCCCAAAGGAAAGATCCTATTACAGCACCTGGTCATTTGAACCACGGTCAGATGACAAGGTCAACACCAGAGCTGGCACTCCACTTTCCACAATACGCCAACGTGAGGACATTTGAAGCCATGACAGATTTAACGTGCACCAGCCCCCATGTACTCTAAGGTCTTTGGTTGGACTTAGTTTCGAACTCGCAACCCCCAGTTGCAAATCCGTTACTCACCCAACTGGGCCACCGCGGCCGCTAAAGAAAGTGAAGATGCTACCGTGAAAGTAATGACCTATGATTTGGATGCATCAACTCTCACTAATTTCATAAATCGAGATGGTATTGAAATATCTGTGCTCTACAATATAATTTGAAACTTACGGTCAGTCAAACAATAGATTAATGCTAAATTAGAGCGAAAGTTTAAAAAGGTGGGAGCATGGTACGACGCCAGATGCATTCCGGGGAAAAAACCGATACAAAAATAAATAGTAGCGAAAAAGTTTCTTATGAATGCAACATTCTGATAAGAGCATCCGGCTCCCTGTTCTTAAATAGAAAGGAAATGAAAGTAAGCAATCATAAGATTATGTTACAGAGAAACAAATGTCTACTTGAACGGTTTTTAAACTGGCTCATGCCCATGCTGGCACTATGAAGTGAAAATATTTGTTTTTCACATTACCAAATAACAAGACAAATACCAAATAACCCTGGTCGGAAAATCCAACGAGATCAGAAATTAATAAAATACCGACTAAATCCCTTTCGAAGTACGAAAAATCTCTAAGCGCATATCAAATTCCGGTAAAAGGACGAAATGTTTTTTCAATTCCCTAAATTATATCGGAACTCCCTTTCAACCAGTAGGAAATATGCTTTCTGTATTTGCTTAAAAATACTTATTTACTCAACGATAACCGAATAATATAAATAATAATGTGCAGTATTTACTTAAATATGAATTATATGAAAAACAATTTACAGCATTTACACAGAATGTACACAGAATTTCATAAACATATCAGAATTTTGTTGCTCAGCTCACAACAAAATGAAATTTTAAAAATACATTGTAATTGTTTTGATACAAAGGGGGAAGAGTAATAAATTACATATTTAAGATACTATACCAATATTAATAAATTCCTAAAACTATATTACTACACATTTGGACAGCATTGAAAGTAGTAGTTCAAACGAGAGAGTGCCCTATAAATACTATAATTAAGAGTAAATGAGTATGATTAAGCGATTTAAAATTCACAGGAATAAGCTTTAATCAGACAAAAGTAATGATGTGATTGATACAATAAAGTTACTCTTTCACTACATAAATAATCTCCATAAGCAGCTGGGTGAATAAAAAGCAGCTGTTTATAGGATAGAAATAACCGATACTCTTATCGACCTTAGAATAGTATCTCTTGTACTTTTATTTTATGATTTGTTGCAGCAGGTGTTATATTAATGACCAAGAGAAAATTTTAATGCAAACAAAGTCCTGAAGCAATATATGCTGCTCAAAAATTCCCCCGGTAAATAACTAGAAATAGATTTTAACATATTTCTTTTTCAAAACTATTAACTGTAGAAATATAAAACCATATAAAAAAAATCTTAGACACACTATGCTGATATATGTATAGAAATAATAAATCATATTAAATTATAGCATCGAAAAAGCTGTTTGAGCTGCTGGTCGGGAAGATTCGAATGCTTACTTTCTAGTGGAGGAATATCGTTTGCCCCCTTGATCGTGCGTCAACTGTTGAGATTTCGATTTCTTTTGATGACGGCTCTTAAAAATCAATCTTTGAGAAACTGTATCAGCTGCATATGGGACCAAATTAACCACATTCCGATAAACTTATACAACAAATTTTAACATTTTTAACGATGGCTTTTTTTTCATAGCCAATCTTGTGCACAGTTCCGTGAAAAATTAAAAGATATTTTTACTTATTATTTCGAACATACATTTAAGTATCACTAGCAAAACACAAACAAGTTTATCTCTAATACTTTAAGCATAGCAACATTTTAAGTGCTACACGACATTCTTAACAAGCAAAATTGTATATTTTTGACCGCCATTCAAAGGGTCTTATATCCATGAAAAAAGATTATTTTTGAAAAAATGAACGTTCAGCATAAGTCATTGTCCTCCATATACTACTATTTAAAAATCGAAGGTGATGAGACGAAAATTTTACTTTTTATTACCTGAATTTGAATGGATTCATCCAATTACTTCATTTTATATCGCATTTTTATACTACCAAAGCTTGTAACTATGTTATCAGCTGCGACAAAAAAAAAACGAATTTCCATCCAGTTGAAAATATTCCTGAGGTAAAAATAATTAACATTTCAGAACATATAATAGACATTCTGGTTTATATAGTTGAAAAGTTTTGATGTTTTTGGGTTAATTATGTATGGATTGAAAAATCGCAGATTTTCCCATAATTTTACTTTTTAAATGTTTTTCTTTTACTAAGGAATAGAAATAAAATAACTAAAAAATAACACCAAGCTATTTCTCATAAAAAGTTTGCCATGGAGAATAATTTTTAACATTGTCTTTCTATTTCTAGAGAAACAGCAATTTAAAATTTATAGCAAATGAGCAAAATTTATATTTTCGTCGATCTCTGATTCAGCAATTCCATTAAATTATATTCTCACTTTCCCAAGAAACCAAAGAGAATGTAACGATATAAAATTTTAAATTTGTGTCAATAACAATGACATATAGGGTCACAAACCGGTCACTTAGTGTTAAAAATATACATTTGTGCAACCTTCCGCCCTTTTAACGTCAATACATAACAAAATATACATTTTTGAAACCTAATATTTTGCAGTTGCGCATTAATATATGCGACCAACTTCAAAACTGATTATCATTAAAATCGGTTATACGTCAGCCCCAGCCAATTTGCTCGTTTCGCATGGAATTACCCTGGAAAGATTAGATCATGGAACTTATCTAATTCTTAACCGGGGATAAGAAGAAAAACTTATTTATAGTACAGATGTTAAATGTATTACTCGTTCTTTCTTTGAAAAAAGTCTCCACAAATCTAGCATCTAAAAGTAACATATGATGCATAATATTATGGATTTGCATTTGAATTTTGAAATTATTCATCTGAAAACTACCCCAGATCCTCTAGTTCATTTGACTCATTACGCTCGCCTAACTTATTTTTCCATCCATATGTGGCTGTTGTTTGCTGGTTCCAGTTCGCTGTACCGGTTTTTGCTTCGAAATCTGGTCACCTTATCGCAGGGACGCATACTAGGTAAGACCAAAGGCCACATAGATTCATTGACTTAAGTCTACCAAATAAAACATAAAAGTTATCTATCATATACTCTTTATTTTATTGATATTTATCATATATTGTTGCAAAGAAAGTTACTAAAATTAAATAATTTAATTTGATACGTTGTAACGAGTGAACTACGAGAAGAGCGCCAGCTGAGGAGCTATAAACCTCAGAACTGTTGCCGAACAGAAAGCGAGAAAGGTGACAGTTTCACGCCGGCTGCGATCATGAACACACCCCTGTAACCTTTGCCCCCTGAGATATTTTTAATGTAATGTGTCTGTACTTGTGTATGTAAATTTTATGTCTTAACTTCTTAATTAAACTATTGTAAATGGTTTGAGCGATCCAGGTTCACTCCATTGCATTGATTTAACAATTCTTTTAATATTTGGTACAATATCTGTAGTAGTCAATGCAAAATTTATTCTAAATTTTCAAGTCAAGCGATTCCTATTTTTCGATTTGTTCATATTCATGACTGAAAAAGTTTGTTCAGATATGTTGATCCAAAGAGGCTTGCTCATTTTAATGCATTATCTAACAACGATTTGCAATTGTTTTTATCCCCGACACAACGACGGAAGTTTAATTAATTGCCATTAAATTTATATCGCAGAATCTCATCTTTTTAGCATGCCGATGAGTTCAAGCTGTTCTCTGATTCGGGTGCATTTTCAGGCAAAATGGCAAAAGGGTTGCTAAACAAATCTAGGTTTTACTTTTTGAAATTCAGAAAAACGATCCTTGTAGGCGATCTTTTTAACATATAGTCTTGAAGTTAGCGCATTGAATTTTTCAGAAACTTTCTTTTAATTAGGGAAATGGACGGCCAAGCTACTTTATTGTGTGCCGGTGCAATTTTTTAAAATTACCTATCGTCAAACTTGTTAAAGTTAAAATGACACATGGTGAGGCGGGCTGCCAGCAAATCAAAGTAGGGCCACATGCGGTCTGTGCATCCCTGCCTTATTGGTTTCAATAGGCACAAACATGTTGAGCGATTTAACAATCCTTAGTACTCTACATCTTACTCAATATAGCTCAATCGGATGCAGAAAATCCGTTCGACTGTTATCTGCAAGATAATGATTTCCTGGAAATTAATCTTTGTTATTGGAGAGTGCTGTTCAAGGATGGAAGTGAACATTTTACTGTAGCTATAATTTTAGAATATTTATGGTTTTATAGCAGGAATGACCAGCACCTTCCTTTGCCCAAACACTAATTTTCAATATTCGATAAACACCCACTGTTTTATTATTTTAAAATTAATTGGAATCTATCGAAGAAGCTTCTTTTAATTCATACAAACTACAATTATTATTCTATAATTTTCATGCTTTCATTATAATTTTTGATGATTGAGTTCATATTTCTCTAATGGTTGGGTCATGTAAAAGCATTTCTGGCTTCGCAATTCCTTTTTCTGCCTGCGAAACTATCTTTGGGTCTCATTTTAGTTTTATCAAACATTTCTTTTGTTGCATTATTCGGGCAGTGGTAGCCCAGTTGGAAGAGTAACGGACGGATTAGCAACAGAACGGTCGAGAGTTCGAAACTCGACCCAACCAAAGACCATCGTGTACATGGGGGCCGGTGCACGATAAATCTGTCGTGGCCTCAAATGTCCTCACGTTGGCGTGGTGTGAAAGTTTGGAAAGTGGGGTGCCAGCTCAGGTGTTGACCTCGTCATCTGACTGTAGTTCAAAATTATGAGGTGTTGTCTTCGGATATTTTCCTTGTGGACTGATTGATTCCGGACCGTCGCCAATAGCCCGTTGTATTGCTCCAGTGCGACGTTAATTAATTACCATTGTTGCGTTATTCGTTAAGGTATTGAGTATCTTTTATTACATTTATCCCTTCCTTTAATGGGTGGATCTGGACTTAGTAGTAGTTCCAATTGTTTTTGGAAATAATGAAAAATTATTCACACATTTGATTCAGGTTTCCTGCCGGCATTATGAACCGATATGTGAACGTATGGAAAGAAAATTTTACCTGAAAAACACATGCAAAAATCTTATAACTTTACTTTAACTCTCCTGGTGGTTGTTTTGTAGATGTGTCTCATTATTAGCAAAACTTACCAGATCTTAATAATCGGGATACCTCGTCACTAGAAGAGAACTGATTAGATCTTGATTTCGCCATTATCGAAAAATCGGCAATATCTTGCTGACCAGATGTGTTTTCATTAACAAAATTAACCAGATCTTGATGAACGAGATATCTCTTCATTAACAAAATTAACCAGATCTTGATGGACGAGATGTCTCGTCGAATCTACTCGGAGGGTTAACTGTTTATAAATATGCTGATATTTGTGAACTAAAATCGTGCAATTGTTTCGAGAAAACCGAATTTACTATCGCTTTTCAAACCACAGCAAAAATGATGTCAGTCTCGACAGCTAAATTGACTTCTGCTGAGCTAATGAATTTTAAAAATTGTGGAAACGTCCGACTAACACGTGAAGAATAACAATATCTTGTATCGTTCGTTAATCGATATAGGCTCGTACACAGCTATGTTACGTTTTAAGAAGCTCGGGTGGGTAGGTAGATAGTTAAATTAACGTCGCACTGGAGCAACACAATGGGCTATTAAGCTCTAGTTCCAAATGGGTATTTGGGTATTTGGGTATTTCAATTAACGTCACACTGGAGCAACACAATGGGCTATTGGTGACGGTCCGGGATCAATCCCAAAGGGAAAGATCCGAGGACAACACCACGTAATTTTGAACCACGGTCAGATGACGAGGCAACACCTGAGCTGGCACCCCACTCTCCAAACTTCCACACCACGCCAACGTGAGTAGTTCCAAATGAGTAACTCCCTACCACTTTATTGAATTTTAAAATATATAACTTACTTTTGTAGAATTACTAAACATATTCAGTACAAATATCAACTTCGAAAATAATGCTTTGGAAATTTATAACAATATTTCTCATGCAAGAATAAATATCAAGACCTTTTATATTTTCCGCTGTTATTCTATAAGCTGAAGTAGATCTAAGGTAGCGACACTCGTTTCTATCTAAGCATAGATGGTTAATTTTATAATCGTTGTTGTAGGGTATTGTGTCCACTCACATGTGCTAACCATACCAACAGCATGTGTAATCGGGATTATTTCAGCCTCAGTTTCAATACAGAAATCCAGGTACTGTTATTTTGGTATTAAATAGGCATGGATTTTTTGTTTTATCTAAAGACCGTTTAATTGAACATTGCGTGCGCGGTCTAGCGTTCCATGAATTTAATTTTTATTGCGAAAGTGCAACTCCTACTGACGTATTTGTAAACGTTATTGTGTCTTGATGTTATGTTTATTAAGCACGTACAAACTATAATATGAATGTATTTTTGATTATGCCTGTGCAAACTGTGACCATGATAAGGAATGCGATAAAAAGTTGATTTGGAATTTATAAGAATTGGAGATGGGGTATTAAAAGGTGTCGATCCGTATTCTTCGTAAATTTGTATTGTCTTTAGTTTTTTAATAAGTGTATAAATTTTTTTAACAAGCGTTCGATTTCATGTGTACAGAGTAAAAGCTAATCTATTATTTAATGCAATATAACTGATAACCCGAAAAGTAACTAGAGAGAATCCCTTTTCACACGTCAAATGATCTCCAAGATGAATTAAGAGCCGACTTGAGATCACCATGCTATCTATCTCCCGCAAACAGTACTTATTATGAAGGTTGGATTTGTGAATCACTTTCCATTACTTTGTGAACCACGGGGGATGGGTTTACATTACACGTCACACACATACCACACATTCTAGGAATAATCCGTTTAAAGAGAGGTCACACATTTATTCCAGACGGACAAACATATCCTGGAATCCGGGTTTCAGAAGCCAGCACTCTGACCACCAGATCGATAGGTCGACTTAGGAATAAAATATTATACGTGATATTTGATCGAATAATTTATTCTCTGCCAAAAAAATTCAACTTTGAAGTGAGAATTTATTACTTCTTTTATACATCACAAAATAATAATATTCCTGAGACAGTCTAAGAAACAAAACGGACTCTAAATGCCTCCACCCCATGATCCATTTCGAGTTCCCGAACAGAACAAAGGAACCGAATGAAAGAACCTTCGATTTTATGGATATCGATTATATGGACTTTCTGGAAAGTTCCAAAAAGTGATCGAATCGAACCAAACACCTGAAAAAGAGTTTCGTCGTTCTCATGAATCAGAATAAGTTTTTGCTGAAGTGAAATCAATGGATTATTGATGGCATTTCGTTTTGCTTTAAATGTTTGTCGCCATTTATGAGATTTGTGTTCCATCAGATTTGAGGCCCAGCACGCAGCCCCGAGTGGACCAAAGGCTTCGAACGAGTTTCTTTCTGAACCTGGCGGAGTGACTGAACCTCCAGTGGCGTTTCCTGCATGGCTCGTCTTCCACCTTCATACACTTAAAGAAGGCCTGGAAAAGAAAACTTTACGTAAGTTGAGGTTAAACAAATGACTTTCAAGTTCAGCCAATTGCGAGGGTCGCTTGATAAATATGATAAAAAAAAGCAAGTCAAACACCGTTTCTTTTTGGAAAAAAAATTATTCTATTTTTCAACAGTCTACATTGTAGGCTACATACTTGGTCCAGTGAGTTTCCAATTTTTTCATCCCGTCAGAAAAGTACCTTTCGTTAAAGGCTGCCAAATACTCATTGACATTCGGCGAGATTTTCTTCCTAACGAGCCAAATTTTTAAGTTTGGGAACAAGAAGTTGCATGAGCCAAGTCTGGAGAATAAGGTGTTCAATCAGTTTTTAAATAATAATGTTTTATCTATGTCTGAAATTAATTTATTTTTCCATTTTTGTGGCAGCTGCTATAATGCTCGCTACAAACTTCTGTGGAGCTTAAACTAAGTGTCGCATGCGGCTGAACTTTGGCCTGATCTAGTTTGGAGAGTGACACTTGCAACCGTGAGGTCGCCAAATTAATTGTGTCACCTTCTCTTATTCAAATTTACCAAACTTAATCAAACGACCCTCATATATTGATGATTTATAGCTGTGGAAACGGATGCCTCTGACACATAGTTTCCCAAAGTACACGCTACCACTTTAGGAAACTATGGCGCTGTGGGAGCTATAATAAATCTTGGTGGGGGGTAATACTGACTCCAGGGGACAAAGGCGATGTTGAGGAGCAAGGATGGGAAATAAGAGGATAAAAAAGATTGTCATTCAAGTACATTCACACTAGTGGTGCATTGTTGCAAGAATTATACATTGTAAAATGCAAGTTATAACTGATTGATATAAAAACAAGAGAACAGGTCGTAACAAGCGAGTGTTAGCATGTATTAGAGTACACTTCCAACTTACTTAGGTTCTTACAAGTACAGCAGCCAAAATCTGTGTTCATGTTATGTCAAGTTTACTGTACCTACTAATGAGAAGGATGTACTTAATGTTGTGTGCTACTATAGATTTGTAACACAACACTGAATTCATTCTTCTCATTAGTGATTATTTTTAATTTTATTGATTTGATTCATATAAATTACTGATAATAGTGAGCAATCTCAGAGTTTTTTAATTATTATTTCATTTTTATAAATAGCTTTATAATTTCAGTTCCAAGTTATTTTGTTTCCTAACTAGCTTTTTAAAATTCTAAAATTGCATACACAACTGCATAAATATTTTGGTGAAATTCAAAAATTATAGACACAGCTGCATTTGCAATTTATTATTAATTGAGGTAGAGTTTTCCAGAGGGGCACCAAAAAAGTTGTTTTTGAAGTTTTGTTGAACCAAAAAGTTTGGGAAACTATACTTCAGCAGGACGGAGCTCCATGACATAGTGTTCACTTGAATGATTTAACTCTCTGAGAGGTTCACACGCATATATCCGTTCTGCAACCTTTCCTGCATATCTTCTCATCAGTTTTAGCCTTCTTGGCCATTAGAACCTTTCAATAGGATTCTTTCAATCAATAGATGGAGTAATTGAGTCTCATGTTTGTAGTGGGGCAAAAGTAATTCTACACTACTCGGAAATGTCGTAACCCTCAGATGGTTAATGTGCATGATAGAGAATTTTCCCGTCCTGATTGTTTTCCTTTTCACCGGTCTCCTCTTTTACCAAAACTTCAAATCAGTTAACAATAAAATATTCAACAAATGGTGTACATCGTACTTGCGTCGAAAGTCTACCCTAGAACGTACTTAACAGGTTCTTCAAAATTTTACCTATCTCAACTGATATTGATTTTGCTTTGAGTAATAGAAAACACCATCTATATATATTTTCATACGAAATGCTTGCCACAGAAATGCTTACCTGTTTCATAGGAATACTCCAAAAGTTTCTACGTATCTTAAAATTTTGTTCATCAATGCCAGCTTATTAATCGTACACTGCTGGCCACCGTAAATGCAACACCCTGAAGGAAGCATGCAAATAATATGAAATTTACAACATGCATTAGCGGAGGTGAGATATGCAAATGATTAGAATTTCAGCGCAGACGCACATCACGCGCGCCTGTGGCGCCACTTCAAAGCGCTATTTAAGGCTTGGAGATTTCGACGATTTCAAGTACGGCAATTGTGTTTTTCTTGTGGTTTTTTTAAAAAAAAAACGATCAATTATGCCTCGTAGAAAACAGCGATCATCTTTTGATCAAGTATCCGAGTTCGACAGAGGAAGGATAGTGGCCTACCGAGATTGTGGATTATCTTTCAGGGAAATCGGTAGTCGTGTTGGACGAAACCAAACAACTGTAATGCGGATATGTGATCGTTGGATGCAGGAGGGTACGACGGACCGACGTGTTCGATCGCATCCACCTCAGTGCACCACTTCACGTGATGACAGGCATATTGTGTGTATGGCAGTGACGGATCGCTCAGCCACATCACGAACCATAGCACAGCACATTCAGTCTGTACCGCATCATCCAGTGTCTGCGCGTACCATTCGACGCCGTTTAGAGCAGAGTGGTCTGTCCGCAAGACGTCCATTGCTTCGTCTACCCTTGACGCAGAACCACAGACGTTTCCGCCGCCAATGGTGCGATGAAAGAAGGATGTGGACGGCAGAATGGAATGAAATTGTCTTTACTAACGAGTCACGCTTCTGTCTGCAACACCACGATGGTCGGATTCGAGTCTGGAGACACCGTGGAAAGAGGATGCTGAACAGCTGCGTTATGCACCGCCACACTGGTCCTGCACCGGGTATTATGGTATGGGGCGGTATTGGATATCACTCTCGCACTCCTCTAGTACGCATTGCCGGTACTTTAAACAGCCAGCGCTACATCTCCGAGGTGTTGGAGTCAGTTGTCCTTCCTTACCTTCAGGGCTTGCCCACAGCCATATTTCAACAGGATAACGCGCGACCA
Source organism: Meta bourneti (assembly GCA_933210815.1). Taxonomy (NCBI): domain Eukaryota; kingdom Metazoa; phylum Arthropoda; class Arachnida; order Araneae; family Tetragnathidae; genus Meta; species Meta bourneti. The sequence goes on along the minus strand of OW119926.1, from coordinate 38,664,916 downwards.
CACGTGGCACGCATTGTCCAAGGGTTCTTCGTCAATCGCCAGATTGAATTGCTTCCCTGGCCAGCTCGCTCTCCGGATCTTTCGCCGATAGAAAACATGTGGTCCATGGTTGCTCAACGATTGACCCAGAATACATCCCCAGCTGCCACAGAAGATCAACTTTGGCAACGTGTGGAAGCTGCTTGGTCTGCTGTACCCCAAGAACACATCCAAAGTCTCTTTGAATCAATGCCGAGGCGTGTGGCAGCGGTGATCTCCAACAATGGCGGCTACTCTGGCTACTGATTTTGGCAGGAACCACACTTCACAGAAGTCTATAAATTTAATCATTTGATACTTGGTCAACATGTTATCTACAAAATAAATTTTGTTGTGATATCTCTTGTCTTTCTTGGTGTTGCAATTTGGGTGGCCAGCAGTGTATAATCCTTGAAGCATTAATTGACGAGAACGCGGCAGTTTTCACCTTACCCCGGGGAGCAGCATGGGAGGTGCTGCCACATCGCACACACCATGAACTGTGGAGAAACATGCCTTCCTGAAGGACTTTGGGAAAGTACTTTGTTCTTTACTTGTCTTGAAACCTTGGAGCAGCCAACCCGACTTCGGTACATGAGATCCGAACTCGCGAGCTCTTCAGTCTAGTTCGCTTTTAGGTATAAATTATGTGTGTGGAATGAAAAGATATTCGTAAAACATTTTAATACAAAAATTAATCGTGATTTGGAAACCACCTTACATCGGAGTGACTAAAAATTGAAGATCGTGCAATACCATGGACACCTAATAGTTGTCGTGCTGCCATCTAGAGAGTAAAATTGACACTTCTTAACTCCAACTTCACGAAACTCCAACTTCATAACTTAAAAAGCCACACAAGCTTAGAAGTAATTTTCTACCTTAGTCGAAATAAAGAATGCAGCCTTTAGCTATTTTTACTATACAACACAATATAAATCAGTTTTGGCTGTCTAAGAGTTATATAATCTGAGATTGGGTCGGCTGGTAAATAGAAATGATTGAAATCCTGAGAAGTATCGTCTAAAATGGAGAAGTGCGTTTTATTTGTAAAAGTTTTGGTAAGATTAATCTTAGGTCTTAGGTAATGAAATCTCCTTTTATTAATTTGGTTCTTTTGTTTCCTTAACGGATATGTGATTTTTAATTTAGAAAGTTATTCGATTTTAAATTTTCTAACTAAATTTCGACTTAAAATATATGCCTTTTCTATTTACTTAGAGAACAATGTTAAATATCAATCAGTGATCCATGACATCTTAATAATTGTTTACAAATGCCGGACATTAGCTCGCTAGCCATTAGTCCACGAGCTCTCCAATACTTTAGAACGACACACACTAAAACCTCTAAGTGAACCATCTAAGTGAGCCGTTACACAGTGTTCAGTGTCACGCATACAGTTTCGGTGAGCAGTTAAGTATATATTAAATATTCAAAGCATATATACCTTTCTGAGAGCACATTTAGCTTCATAAGACTTTTTGAACGGCAAGAAGTCCAGTAATCTGAATACTCTAACCATACTGCTTCCACATTTGTGAAGAGATATTTCTCTGCAGATACCTGAAATGTTATTTCCGTTATCAAGAGCGGGATTAAATTATTCATCTAAAAATATTTAATAGCCATTTGTTCAAATTATGCACAGAGGAAATGCTACTTTTATTTATCCAGATGGGTGTTGAAGTAATACTTTAGTTTCTGTATGAAATTTACTCCACTTTAAGTAAACCATAAAATAATCAATTATCTGCTTGTATTTAGAAATGGTAAGAATATGGAAAAGTATGAAATATATAATAAAAAAGAAAAATTTAGCGAAATATGCTTTTAAATACACTTGTAAAAATATAAAATACAAAACTGAATAAATCATATTTTAGAAGTCATTATAGAAATGATAATTTGTTAAATCAAAATATCTTAAAAACCGGGCTCCCACATTTGAAAAAATTTAAAATGTACGTTGTAATAATATGATAGTTGAAGAAACAAAATTGTAAAAATTAAAAATTCAGCCAATTATTAAACAATTCAGTATTTCCATAAGAGATGTTTCGTGGTTCTATTGCCATTTTATTTATTAGGAACTATAGTTTATATATATATTTTTCTCATTATAGACTATCTTCTTTTTTAATACCTCACTTTTCATTTTTTATTATCTTTTCCCTGTATTAACAGCTTTAATCAAAAATCATAATTATTGAATAATTAGCTATTCTGTACATTTTCAATAGTGAGAATTAAAAAGAGGTTTAACTTTTACTTTCTCACCTCGTAATTTTACAATAGCAAGAAATTCAAGCTCCCTTAGGGCTCCCTTCACACCAACAGAATCCGGGTCAATCTGAATCCAGCCGAATCGTCTTCGTACCTTTCACATTAACAGAATACGGGTCAATTCGAATCAGAAAACTTTTTCTTCTGTGTTGCTCGTTGAAAGTAGTCAAAAAATTATTACATTCGGCGCTCTTTAATCCGGCATTCTTCGGTTCGACACATTCTGTAATCCGGCACCGATCCGCCCGAATCCGTGTGGATTCGGGCGTTTGTTGACCTTGACCGCAAGCCCGCGTTTTTAGTTCGCTCAGTGTTTTATCGTGACTCAGTTTTCATTTCAGTAGTGTTTCCTGTTTTCTAGCGGGTTACATATCACGTTTGCACAATATTACAACTGTGTACATACAGTACTGTATTGTAAAATGTTCTCGAAGCCCAGCACGAGTTCTTCAAGTACTAATAAAACTAATAAGCGTAAGCATGTGACTCTCACTATACAGCAAAAACTAGATACTTAATCGTCTCGAAAAAGGCGGAAACAGAAATGTTATAATGCGTGATTTCAATATTAGTTCTTCGACAATTTGATATACATTTGTCAAGTTCATAAAATCTTGTAATTTCAGTTAAATTGTTTTCCACTGTTTCTTTGTTAAATCAACTTACTTCTGTAAGCCCCGTGTTGTACTTCTGTGGTGCACGGGGAGTTTGCTTTTGTTCAATAAAAAAAATATGATATAAAAAAACTAAAAGAACCTAAGAAGTTTGTTCTGCTCAAGGTGTAACAGCATAAAATACGAAATCAAGACACACATTGAAGGAACCTAAACTTGAAATTCTTGATAGTGCCTTGTGTACACACTTGGTTTAGTGCGAAAAGATCAGACGGAAAACCTGTGACTGGGCCTATGAACATCGAAAAAGCAAAACAGTTTTATCGTGATCTTAATATAGAAAGTGCTTGTGTGTTTTCCGATGGTTGGCTTCAGAAATTTAAAATTTGACACGGAATCCGGAGGCTGGATGTGGCTGGAGAGAGCAGATCAGCCGATGAAAACGCCGCTGAAGAATATAAGAACACTTTTAGCAGCCTAGTTGTACGTGGGAATTAACCCGTTGTCAAGATTACAATGGCGATGAAACCGGCCTTTTATGGCGTTGTTTGCCAATGTCTACTATGGCAGATGGGGATGAAAAATGTGCTAAGGGATTCAAGAAAAATAAAGACAGATTGACTGTTTTGTTGTGCAAATGCTTCTGGCGACCATCAGCTGACACCTGTCGTGATTGGTAAATATAAAAAACCTAGAGCTTTAAAAGGAGTCTTAAACATGCCTGTGCATTATGATGCGCAGAGCAATGCATGGATGACAGCAGATTTGTTTAAGGACTAATTTTTCCATCATCTTTTACCACAAGTAAAGGAAAACTTTAAGAAACGGGGAAAGTCAGAAGATAGCAGAGCGCTTTTGTTAGACAACTGTACCTCTCATCCTCCTGCTTTTGATTTGGTTTCCGGCAATATTTTTGCAGGTTACCTACCACCAAATGTCATTCCCTTGATTCAGCTGATGGATCAAGGTGTGATTCGAAATTTCAAGTGTTTCTATAGATCTTTTGTGCAAGGCCTTTTGGACTCTGACTGTGATGTAAAAAACTTCCAAAAACAGTTTAATGTCAAAGATGCAATTTTAGCAATTGCCTTAGCGTGGAATCAGGTGAAAGAAGTGCCTCTACAGCGGTGCTGGCGCAAACTTTGGCCTAATGATGAAGATACGAATCAATATCCAAAAGTTACCAGTAATGGTCAAAATATGGTGCTTGATTTGGTAGAGCTGTGCCAAACAACCCTTTCACAGATATACCCCGTGAGGGAGTTATAGACTGGATTGAAATCGACAAAAGTGTACCAGTGGTCGAAGAACTAAGTGACGAACAGATTATACAAAGTGTTGGACCCCACAAGAAGACAAGGTTCAGGAGGTGGAATTGGATGAAGAAGGAGCCATGACAGATGAAGCTAAAGTCTCGTGGAAACAAGCTTCTGATGCATTAAGTGCATTTATAAAATTTGCCGAATCCAACATAAGCTATAACTCTGCAGAACTCATAAATTTGTGTATAATCCGTAACGATTTTTTGAAGAAGAAATCCGATCACGGATGCAACGTGATATCAGAGATTTTTTAAAACAATAACGCTCATGTGTATTTTTTCTTGCCATAGAACAGCTTATTACAACTTGTTTTAAGTATCATTGCACTATATTAATTTTTCTTTGATATTCCGTTAAAACTATATCGACGTTCGATAATCCGGCACGGCCGTGGTCCCGAACGTGCCGGATTAAAGAGTGCCTATTGAAAACAACGAACACGGAAACGCAACTGTAAGATACGCGCTCGAGGAATTAATAAAAGAGATTGATTGACTGTGGTTTTGTGGTGCAAGGGTCATATTTTGACCAAACATTACATTCGAAGAAACTGTATTCCATATAAAACACATTTAAATATAAATTCGTATTATTATTCCTTTTCTGAGGAGTATTTATATCAGAATTTGAATTAGTAGAAATTTCAAAATCTAGAGTACTGAAAAGTGAATAAAAAACTTCAACATCGGAATCGTTGTTCTGATTGACAAGAATTGTCTTGTTGAATCAATGATTGGGGTGCACTGAAGCGGAACGCTCCGGATTTAAGCAGTGTGAAAAGTTTGTTGATGAACAAGAGAAAGCTTCCTACGGAAGCGGTTCTCCTAAATCTTCAATCAGGTTTTACTGGATTCAGATTGACGCGGATTGACCCGGATTCTGTTGGTGTAAGGGGGCCTAAATTTAGGAAAAGAATTTGGTCATGCTTGTGGAAAATTACTTGTTTGCCAATATAAGAAGGAAAAGAAGGATATTTATGATAAACGTTAATTAAAAAATATTTTTGCAGTTGATGAAATTATTGAAACATGTGTGAGTAAGTTTATTTCAAGTCAAAACGCTCAACATTGTAGTGTCTGTTGCCTATGGAAAAATTGGAAAGGTAATTGCATATGAGGGTGGGATCCTTCTACAAAAACTACTATGACTTTTACTCTTATCTTAGAAAAGACATCTATGAAGACATTTAGCATTTTCCTTTCCTATTGTTTCAGACTCATACACTTTTGCAGGAAAGAGAAATTTTACGCTTGGAGAACCGATTCACGATCGCTTGTAACCACGATTCATACTATATATTAGTGGTTCTTAAAGTGGGGTTCGCGACAAGGTTTCATGGGTCTGCGAAAACCTGCAATTACTCCTTACTAGTCAAAATTAAGAACTTAAAAAAAATCAAATATTTCATTATTTTTCTTATTTTTTTATGTTCTAGAAACGTTATATAAAAAAATTATTATTAAGAATGTCTTTTATAACGCTCTAAAAATGAGCAGAAGACAGAACTTGCAGCCTCATGGTGGTGGGACCATCCACGACAAACGCCATTTATGCTTTCCACTATGGCAGCTTTCTCGTAACAAGGTGCCACACCTTTTCAAAGATCGACTAACCCAAGGTGTTGTGTGTATCGGGTATAGTTCCGGGAGTTTGCTGTCGAGTTATGTGGTTTTGACAGTCTATTAGTTAAATTAGGGGACGGGTGGTAACGTAAACAAGTCGTTTCCACAATTCGCGTCTTTAAGAGGATTCTGGATCTGAATTAAGTTCGGAGTCAAACACGACAACACACAGTGATAAAGCATTAGTGAAAAGGAGGACCATCTACGACCATCGCCATTCATGCTTTTGTATAATGCAGCCTTCTCCTAGCAAGGTTTCACGCCATTTCAAAAATCAACCAAGGTCGACTGCTTTCTGTGTGGAGCCGCACTATAGCGTTAATTATAAGCAGTCGTTTTTCCTATATTTTAATTTCCATAACTTACCATCATCTAAATCATTTTCAGCTGCGGTGGAAACTTCTTGGGGATATGACAATATGGAGTTTCTAGAAATGAAAACACAAATTAATTTCAAACCAAACAGATTTTAAATACATATTAAAATCTTGGTTCAAAAATTTTCGAAAGCTTTCACTGTATATATCCTGTAAATTACATTAGATATCTTTCAAGAATGAAATAAATGAAAAATAATGAAAATAATGAATAAATAAATGAAAATGATAGCAATGAAATTTCTAACAGTTCCGAAATTTGCATTTAAAACATTGGTTCGACTCAAGAACACGGTACAATCGCCCATTTGCAATAATCACCATTGCCAATTGGCGATAATTTTAGACTATCGTAACCTGTTGTAGCTTTGGTACAGGCACCTCCACTTGCGTGGTATCCAATAAAGAGGAACAACCAAATAGCTGTTTGATGACGAAAAGTTTTGTCGCCAAATTGGCGAGGGGTTGGTACCGTGTTCTATGGTTTCATCTGAAATATAATCGTTTAGTTATGAATTCTCATCCCGAGTAAAATGTTTTCTATCAACCAAATGCAACCTTTTGTCTACGTTTGAATCGAAATCAGCAGGTGCTTATAGATAGTATGATGACTGAATAAATATAAAAAATAAAATCTAAATTTTTATTTAAAAATATTGTGAACTCGTTAATACGATTAAATGCCATCTTACTTCAAAGAAGCTGTAGTGGACTCTATGCTCTCCGTAGAGGATGCAATCACAACCACCAGCTGGCATATTATAAGTAGAAACTTCATGTTAATCTGCAAAAAATAGAAAACTGATTAAAAAATATTGAAAACTATACAAGTTTACTGCAGTTCCAGAAAATTTCAAGATCACTAATCACCGCACATCACAGCATATTTCTGTTGTGGGTGTGTCGAAAGTTCATTAATGTTACTTTATACTACAGTAACCTCTTGTTATATGTCTCTTTTACTTGTCTCCCGATGAATTTTTGGTGGTTTGCGAACAGCAGAGAAAATCTCAATCAGTTTCATTAGAATCAAGAGGTCTAAAGTCTTTCGTTTCAAGCAGTTATCCTAAGCTGAAGCGTGGCCAACTTCGCTTCGTTTGCCTCGATTAGAGTAAGTCCGGTCAAATTAACTCTCGTGTAGCAAAAAATGACGGTAGAGCAGCAAACCAAACCTAAATCGGATTGGTAAAAAATATCTGGATGCCTCGAAAGATGATTGAGAAGGTATTTATGTTTGCAAACGTACAGCATTTAGAGTTATTTTTAATAAAAGATTTTGTAGTAAAACTCAAGAACACAGTACCTGTCCACCGCCAAATTGGCAACTAAAATTTTCGTCGCCAAACAGCTATTTGCATAAGTAGAAGAGGGGGTCTTGTTCAAAACAAAAATATGAGCTAGAAAATTATGAATTTTACCGGTCTGAGATGGATTTTCAGTGAAAACACACACACACAAACCAAACGGAAATTTTACTTTCGCTTTCCAATAAATGCACTCGCATGATACATATCGGGGTTAACTAAAATTTAGTTTATCGTTGTTTTGGCATCATTTGGCGTTGAATCTCATCGGTGATAACCAATCAACTATCAATTCAAAATTCATTCTTTTGGATTTTTTTGGTGAAGTGCTGAAATCATATTCGAAGAACACGTCAAGTGGCGTCATATTCAGAATACGTACAGGAAACACGTTTCGCCGCAGAAATACTACCGCCATCTATATTTATTTAGTTGACAAAAAAGTGATTCCCAGAGTGCGGCATGGCCTTCTCTCTTGATTTCCTTTCCGATCAAATTTCCCCAATATTAATTGGACATTGCATTAATATTTTTGTCGATGTTTATATATACTGAAATATTTGTACAGTCGCGAAAAAAAAACCCCAAACCTCTCTCTTTATTTCGAGCACTAATCATAGTAGAGCAAATTCAAAGATATCATTCAATAGGGAATAACGTCCTCTACGAATTCAAATGAAAAAAGTTACACAAGGGGCCGTCTTCATATAAAATTTTGCGCAAACAACAAAATTTCCAATGGAAACACCTTGTTTTGATACCTTAATCAGATTCTGTATCGGGGTCGTCATGGCTCAGTGGGTATGCCCACTGCGCTAGCAACCTTCGAGTTGTAGGCGGCGTAGGTTCGATTCCTGTCAGGTGCATTCCTCCCTGGGTGTATTTTTATCTTGTGTCAGTAAAACTTTCATTGAGTGTCTGTCTATTAACTTGATATTATGTCTGGCGCAGCATGGCCAAATATGGCCCTTGCGCCATAAACCCTAAAACCAACCAGATTCTGCATCGTTAAATTTACTTTGCTATCTTAATATCCGGAGATATTCAATGTTAAAGTTGCTGTCAATTTCAGGGATTATCTCCACATTGAAAATCGCTATTTTTAGATCGAGCAAATTTGAACACTTTCAAACGTATTTGTCAGCGTGTGCAAACTATCCGAGAATTATTATATTTATTAGCAAGTGAAAATTATTCGAGAATTATGTTATATTTATTATGCAAATGCAAACGATCTGAGAATTATTACATTTACTATACGAGCTCAAACGATAATATTGTGAATTGTAACCGTGATTAAAATGTGATAAAAGAAGGATTTTGGGAATTGAGAACAATTTGAAACGGAGGAAGTGTTGATCGATGTTCTGTATAATTTTGTATTGTCTAGAGTGTTCTTAATAAATGTTAATTTTTTAATTAGCGTTCCTCTCCATGTAAGAATCCAAAAAAAAAGCCTACCTACAATTATTTAACACAATCGAACTGATATTCCTATCATCCAAAACGTAAATAGATTAGTCATTCAATTGATCATCTATGATTAATTGAAATTCATCTATACGCCACATAACTGGCAAAAGGCAATGCATTTTAGATTACATAAATCAAGTTTCCAACCATTTTGCAAGAATTTAAACATTCCACAGATTTGTCAGACGCGTTTTAAACTTTTGGTTGCCGCCTAAAATCGCCAAAATGAGGAAAATTTAATGTAACGCAAAAACTAACAATGGGAATGACCTGAAATTTTGCATGGTCATATTAGAGAAGTCCTGAATCAATTTCCATCAAAATGTAATAAGGTTTCAATTCATAATTTTTTTTCAAACATTAATTTAATAATTATTATTGCATACTAAAAACTATTTTTAAAGTAAAATACTATGTGGATTTTGTTTGGGTTGCTTAACAGTAACATGGTACAAAACGCCATCTTTGAATTTTCTCAACTGTTAAAATTGCTCGAATGAAGAGGGGTGTTTCGTTTTTTTATCGCTACTGTACCTTTAATTTTTTATTCAAAAAGTAATAGTTATCTTTTGATACTGAGTGTTATTACACAGCGACAATAAGAGTGTATTGAAAAATAAAGTTTACGAACATAATGAAATTTGTAAGAATATTTAACAATTGTTAAAACTGAACATTTAAAAAAAATTCCCACTTTATTAAAAAACATTTTTTCATTCAAATATTTATTCACCTTATTTACAACAAACATTCATTTAAAGTTTTGTGTGAAAATTAAACGGAATAAAAATATGTTGCAACTACCACATTCCTTCAACCACCGAAATTTTATTTGTAAAGTACACAAACTTCAGGTGGACTAATATACCCAATAGAATTTAATCTATTAATGCACGTGATTTTTTTTATCGAAACAATGTAGAGAATGAAACATAAAATTAAATTCAACACAAAACAAACTTACCGATTGAACAAATGTTCGAATTTTTGTTTACTTCTGTAAATGGTGCTTTTAAGCAGAAATAGAAAGTGTACATTACATTCTCTTCCTTTCGTATCAATCGTTTGCTCGTAGTAATTTGGACAACAATGGAACGAACTCAATGAAATCCTGACGTCATGTGCTCGGAAACCGGTCTGACATTCGACAAATAGTTCTATCGATTCATCTTTTGTTTTATTTTTTGTTTGGGTAAGCTGCGAAGAACTAAATGCATGAGCAGTCACTAAAATAGCAGTAAAACAGTTTCTGTTACCGTGTGAATGTGCCTTTCACTCCTATCCGACTCACAATGGAACGCAAATTGGTCTGAAGGTCAGGGTTACGTGGTAAAATGACTACGCTGACTCGATCAACTGGGGCTGAATTCGATGGGAATGCCAATATGGGCCCAACAAACGAGAGGGTTGACACCGTATAAACACTATCAATGAGTAACCAAATAAATTGTTTCAATAAAGCATCAACGACAGAGGCACCAGATCCTAGGGAATCCTCTAATATTTTTATGGTTGGGGCTCGGTCTCCTAAAACGGATAAATATAAAAAAATGAAGCAACCAAATAAGTAGTAATTCAATATTTATTTTTAGCGGTGACGATCTGGGCTGTTATACCGGCCACCGGAAGGAGCTCAGCCCTCAGGGGAACATCTTACGGGCTTCACGGACCCAAGATATTTTCAGACCTAGTGATATTTTCTTTTTTTCCATGGGATTTACTGTCTTTAGTATACAGGGTGTCCCAAAAAGGTTGTTCCGCAATTTATCTTTTTACCATTTGGAGATAGGTAGGCAATGTAAATTGCAAAAGTGCACCAAATAAGGTAAGTAATTAAGATATGTGAATAAAATTATCACGTGATAACAATTTAAGCGGATACAGTTTTTAATTTTTATACAACCCCTCTAGATAAAAATCCGAGATAGCAGAAATGTTCCTTACCTGCATCCCTATCGTTAGCAGAAAACTGCATTTCTGTAGGTTGAACAGTAACGGAGGCATAAGGACGCAAAAAAGTTGACTTATACCGCTTGTGCACAGCTGTTCAAGCAGTCAGATTAGGGACCGCATACACAATGCTAAAAAGCATTTTTTTCGGTCAGAAAGTGCAACATTGTGCAAAGTAATGTAGTATTGCAACTGCAGATGAAAATCGCAATGCATAATAGTAGACAATGTAATCTTTAATAAAAAATGTAGAAAAAATGGTTTAAATAAAATAAAAGGAAATTTTTCCATCTGCAGCAATGCAGAACTTAGCTCTTCATTCTTGGCCATGCAATATGATTTTTTACTAACGATAGGGATACAGGTAAGGAACATTTGCTATCTCGGATTTTTATCTAGGTGGTATACAAATTAAAAACTGTATCCGCTGAAATTGTTATCACGTGATAATTTTATTCACATATCTTAATTACTTACCTTATTTGGTGCACTTTTGCAATTTACATTGCCTTCTTACCTCCAAATGGTAAAAAGATAAATCGCGGAACAACCTTTTGGGGACACCCTGTATACGGGGGTGCGCTCCCTGGATACCCAAGTGATCTTTTTGCTTTCATCTCGTACTCTTATCCCCAATTTCTTTATTCCTTTCATATTTTTTACTTTGACGTTGTCTTGTGTTCGGCACAGCTTGGGCAAATACGGCCCTCGCGCCATAAAACACCAAAACAACCAACCAATCAGGAAGGGGCTCAAAAGTCGGAAAGTTTTAAAACATTTATACGTGATTTATGCATTTTTAAGCAATTTAACACTTTGTAGAGGTTTATGAAATGACAACAAAATCAAAACCTTCCATATACGCGATAAAAATCTTTAAAACACAATTTGTGACTCTTCTAAAATGAGCATTTTGTTAATGAAAAAGATTTTCTTAAAGAAAACCAAAACATATTAAAGGCAAATGTTCTAATACAGATCAGACCTTGAAAAGAATATTTGTAAAATTGATATTTAATCAAACCTGACAGGCCCAAAAATGTCTACTGGTTCCATTTAGATTTAAAATAAAACATAAATACACCAGGTTCGTATTGTTACTGGTATTTTTGTTTCATGGGTTGTTGGCTCGTCATTTTGCTACACAAGACTATAACCTTTAGTGTGAAGGCACCAGAATACTTTTTCAAAATGTAATGTTTTCATGACTATTTCTTTATATTGTTAAGTATTTCTATCTTTAGTCGTTCGTTTGAAAGACTAACTAGAAAAGGTTTTATGTAAAGAATTTTTAACTAAAAACTTTGCCAATATGTACGCTATTTGCTGAAGAAAATGAATTGAATACATGCAGGATTGCATGCCATTTGTAGGTGATTAAAATTGTCAAAGATGGAGAAAGGGCAATTACTGGAGGAATTTGAATAAGAAAGGTAGAACTTTGATTTTAATAGCCCAACAGTGGAACTTTTCATGCTCCAGCTGACTATGGTTGGTTTTGGGGTTTTATGCCAGTTGACTTTGATTTAACTATCAGAGGGTACAAATGAAACCATCTCATCTGTTGGACACATTTTAAGTATGTCTTGATTTTAATGCTATTAGACTCAACCATTTAGGTGCTACTAACCCTAGTATTCAACACTTATTAAGTGATCCTCCTCATCCAAATCTGTTTTTATTTATATCAGACAGGTTTCTATAATTTTATCGAAAAATGATTTGGTGTATTTTACTATTTTATCTTTGTTGAATTTTGATTAGTTAAATTTATGAATAAATGATACAAATTTATTTGAAATTACGATAGTTTGGCACAGCTAGGCCAAACCTGGCCCTTTGCCATAAAAATTCAATCAATCATATCTGGGTGTGTATGGAGGATTAGATTTTCAATTTGTTTTAGAAATGTTTGATTAATTATTGTTTCAGCTTACTGGATTAATAATAATTCTTTCATTGAAACTAATCAGTTAAATTGTCACTGTCGAAGATGCATTAAATTCTAAGGAATTCAGCATACACAATTTGTTTCATTTACTTTATTCAAACTATGTTTCATGTAACAGAAATACTGATGTCCATACACAAAAAACATGTAACTTTCTTCAACAAATCAACAGTATCACATTACAATCTCTGTACATTTTGAAGACAACTTATTTACAAGGAAAGTTCATAAGAGGAAGATTTAATAACACTTGGCTTATCATCAATTCAACAAACTTTTATCAATACATACTTCAAAGTGAGTTCGATTTTTACCTGGAATACAATTTTTGAATGACATCACAAATACAATTTTAGTCATCATGGATCATATGGAAATGTGAAACCACAGAATAATAACTGAATACATGCCTTTTACAGTTCATTGTGCATTAAGATTAGTCAGAACTTATGTGCCACTTTTAACTTTTCAGTATTCACTTTTTTACTGTTCAAAAACAATTTCTAAAAACAAAATTGTTTTCTCAGTGATGGGAATATCTTAATTTAAAAATTATTTTCTAAAAGACAAAAATTTGACTTTGTTAACTATTAGAGAACATTTATACATGTTTTATAATTAGAAGAAAATTCCTGGGGCCATTACTAAATTTTTTATAAGCCTTAAAAGCATTTTACTTGGTATAGAACTCCATTTAATAAAAATAGGATGAACATAACCTTTTCATCCAACTCCTAATACTAAAGCCACAACTGTAATTAGAAAATTGACGTCTAATAACCAACTTTGTAATTTTACTTAAATTTGTGTGAATGAAATAAAAATGTAAATATTTAACATTTTTAGTCTCTATCATTATTTTGATATTAATTTTAAAATGACTCAAGTTCAATGTATTGGAAATACAGTATTGTGAACTCTTATCTATAAGGAATTAAAACAAACTGAAATACTTTGCATTACTTGTACATTGAAAATGTATATGCTAAAAGTTAGATGCTTTACTTTGGAGAATTCTTATTTTCATTTTTAGTGCCAAGCAGTGTGCCTGTGTGCCATTACCAAAAAAATTCTCGATACACTGATATGAATATACACACAAATAATAAATTATTTAGCTTTAAAATTTGTATTTTTATCAGAATATTCATGTTAATTTTGAAAAATAACAAAAGCAGTGATGTGAAAATCCAGTAAAAAAATTTATAAAATAGACCTTGAAGGAGTGGTAAATATTTTACCCATACATTTCGCCAATCACTAAAAACATGAAATTTAACCAATCCTGCATATAAAATCCTTTAAAACAGATAAAGCTTAATGAAATTTTAATTTTGAAAAGCATTGACAAGGTATAAATGTGTTAATTATTTTACATTATTCCAAGATACTGCACATTTTAATACATATCAATACTTCCAGTTAGTGTACAGCATTATTTTTTATAGAAGCCAACTAAAAAATCGTAAATTGGGATTTTAGTCCCAGATGTATATTGAAAATACTGAGTAGATGATTTAATTTTTGAAGAAAATGCATGCCAAAATGCAGTTGAAGGAAATAGAGTATAATTACTTAACAAAAGTTCTAGATCTTATTACTACAATCCCAATATATTTACACAATTTAGGCAAGATTTTAACTTATAAGTATTTTACAAAAATAACTGTACAAGAAAGCACAACCTTGATATTGAATTGAATATTTTTTAAATAAAAAAGTATCAGGAGCCATACTAATCAACTAAATGAGAATTGCAAGTTAATAAACAATAAATTTGCTGTAAGATGCTGTGGTTAAAAAACTATTAAGGAAAGCATGAAAAAACTTTTTACACACTTAAAATCTCCAATATAAATTTTTGTAATCAAATTTCTTTATACAATATAAAGGCACATATTAACAATATATTAACAAGTAAACATGATGCTATTCTGTGTCACTATCTACAAAGGTAAGAAGGCAGTTGACAGATGACTAATGTTTCAAAACAGAACTCCCATTGTTTATAGCTGTACCTTTACATTATTTACTGCTCACAATGTAAGTTGAACAGCCATCTTAAGTTTTAAAAAGGACATATATTGCACTGTGTTGAAGTACATATGCTAAAACATTATATCCTGAGTAATAATTAATAAAGTAGGATAAAACTGTTTGAATTTTTTTGTAGATATTAAACTAGTAACAATGACTGAATCAGATTATTATTTTAACCTGAAAACAAACTAATTGCAGTAAAAATATTATGTTAAAGGAAAATGCTTTTTTCATTATTATTAGGCTACTGAAATCAGCTCACCTATACACTGGCTTTTTAAATTTCCAAATCATGAAAAAGGTTCATCTGAATTCTTGTAAAAGTATAAATTTCAAAATAATTTTATATTGTAATTATGAATACACTTATAGATCACTAAATGGAGTTTTAATCAATTGAAGATCAACCAGGTAAATTAAACAGAGATAAAAATTTTAAAGATATTCTTGCTCATATATTTTAGTCAGATTAAATATTTTTCATTAATTTGATTGTACAAAAGCAGGATTAAACAAATCATAATTTTGATGCTAATTTTGCACTTGACAAATTACCATCAAATTAACAATCTTGGGTGATGGTAAATAAAGTTTAAATGCAATCCCAATTACAATTGCTCGATTTAAAAATATTTTAAAATCATGTAAATAACTAAATATTTTAGTACAATGAAACAAGTATTTAATACAACTTTTAGAGAACTATTTCCTATCTTTAAAAACCCAGTAGATTTTTAGAATTGGAAAATGTAAGGAGCATCAAATTTACATCATATTAAACACATGATACATAGTGTACCACACACAAGCTATTTCGTAAGACTATTATACACACATTTCTTAAGATATATAATATTTTTTATTGAAAATATAATTTTTAAGTAAAGGAACAATAAAAGTTCTTGATCTGTCAACAAGAAATATTTTACTACTTAGAAATAAAACAAGGACATGAAAAAAACAACATGAAAAAAAAATGATATTCCAAATTTGAAACTGGGTATGTTTCAAAACTTTGTAAAAGATTTTTTAACACCTTACCTGTACATCAAGCAATTTAGAGCTCCTCTCCAAAGTAACCATCAATGACTTGATAACTTCTAAGCATAGATAAATAAATTTAAGCAAATAGCTTTTTAGATTCAAAATTGGTAAATTGTAACTGTTCTGTATAATGCATAAAGTATAGCACTTTTTACCGTTACTGTTATTATGGACAGAATGATGCCAATCAACACTACATTTTCTCAAGTCTGACATGTAAGCTATGTTACATCTATCCCTGCATTAACTTATTCAGCGAGTCAGATGTTGAAAATTATTCATAGCATCCCATCAAGATATGTCACATCTTGATATACTTTAAAACTGCCAAGTATTGTGCAGTACAACCTCAAACCTAAAAGGGTAACACAATTCCAACTATGAGTACAGGAATGTTTGTTAAAGAAAATTACATTCCCAAAATTACTAAACTGGAGGCAAAACCAGTTGAATCCCAATATGATTTTTGTGAAATCCCTACAAAAATTACCATCTGAACTTCGATCAAACAAAAATAGTTACAATTTAAAAATCTTTTTACTCTCATACTCAGTTTATATTCCAATTTTCTGGCAACGATAGTCTCAATTTCAACTTTTTGCCAAAGAAATAAAAACAAATTTTGAGTAATAAGAATGAATTTTTGTGATTTAGCATTATTTTTGCAGGAAAAAGTATTTTGTTTTTCTAGCAATGCACATTAAACTCAGTAACTCACTGTTCAATTTTACCTTTTTCAATTGTACATCTCTGATATTAAACTTTCTCAAAATAACAAATAAATATGACAGCACTTTCCAATTTGTTTAATTGGAGTTCAATTTACAAATAATGTTCACAATAGATTTCAAGAAAAAAAGCAAAGAAAATATCTTTTTATTTGGCATTTTTAAAATGAAGCATTCTATGGCATGCCATGCTAAATACATAATTGAAAATTACTTGTTTATATATATATATATATATAGTAAAATTTCCTTTCAAATTTAATTTACTGAACTTAGTTGAAATTAAAAAAATAACATAATTTTTTAAAAAAACTATTCATAATTTAATTTAATTGCAGGAAGTTACTGCAGTTGATTTCACATTACATTATATTTATTGCAAAGGCAGGTCAAACATATCACCACAAATAAAATTATTCTCACACTTCATAACTTTTTGCCTTCTAAAAATGTATAACTGTTTAAAAGACACTCAGAACTCAGTGGAAAAACAAAACAAAAATGCATGACAGTGTGTATAACATATCCAAAGCAAACCTGACAAGTTAGACAACCAGTCAATAGCACCATCACTCAAGTTTACAACCATACACATGTACAATACAGCTCGACCGAAGTTACTTTCCAAATAAAATCAAAATTAGGGTGGACACATCTGAATGAGCTGATAGCAAGAGAATGAAGCACTTGGATTTATATCATTTTAAACTCTTGCACAGTATCGTGATTTTCCAATCAACAAGCTTAAAATATTAAACTACATACACAAAATTGAAATTATACATAGTATAAAATGCAATTTCAAAAGTTTTTCAAAATATGGTATCCAGCATTATGGAAATACAAAAATTAAGAACTAATTGAATGAAAATTATTTACATTCTTGGAAGAGTTTGCAGATTAAAAACTAATATTGCAAGTCTGGCACTCTAGTTCTCTTGATTGCAGACATTCAAACACTTTATTGCAGAATCATTACTCACAAAGTTGATGGATAAGTCTCTTTTACGTACACACTTAATCCAAAATATTTATCCTAATATCTACTTCAGTTATTAGAAAGGGAAGGTATACATCAGTTATTTACAATCATTTCTGTGAATGGTTGGAATTACACTTAAGAGTGTAGTGCATATTTTTGGTGTAGCTACACTGGTAGGTGTTGGCAACAAGTACCATTAATTGGCAATTTCATAAGTGTGAGAGCATATAAACAAATATACAAACTTTTATCTTACAAAACACGATTTCAAATAAGCTTGGAACGCACACTCTAATTCAGTATCATGTAGGGTCAGTTCCAAAGCTTATTTTTAATTGTCACAAATTTGGATTCAATCCATTTTCTTGAGAAAGAAATGACTGTTTTTCTAAAATGGGTGGCCGTTTATGAAGTGTGGCAAATCGCAGTGTCCAAAGCCTAGCTATTGCATCAAAAGTAGCTCTATTTTCTTGATATAAGCGCCCCACTTCTGGTTCCATGCATACATGGCAATATGGATCTGTTAACAGTGACTGGATACTTATAAGTATCTGGAAGAAAAATGAAACCCAAAATTAAAGTTTGAAATGTCAAGTTTAATCACATACAAAAAGTAACAAAAATACATGATTCATATTTGAACTTACAATCAGACACATGCAATGTTAGTTTTGATATGGGCAAACTCTCTTACTAAATTAAACGAAAAACAAAGATATCAGAAAAGCTTGACTGCTCCAACAAGCATCATCATTAGCGATATTACGAAATAAAAAAATGGAACTAGTAATTATAATCAAACAATAATAAATTTATATGAAAATGATAAGTTTTATTAAGTTAATTTTCCAGCATTTGAAAAAGAATGTAAGATAATTTATCAATATAAAAGAATAACATGAACTTGTTGATGCATTTATGTAATAAAAAGAAACCTATGATTACAGGTCTTTCCTACGTAAACCTATGATTATAACAATTGTCAAGACTGAATCGTTTCCCCTCCCCACCTACCACTGAAAGGCGATGGACCTCTTTACTTGAGGCAGCGGAGGACACAAACGCTGAAGGGAGTGAAGAGGCTTGATCCAGCCAGCGGTGGAGTCTTCAGTTTTTTTTAGTTCACCTTTCCCCATTCTTCTTAGAACACTCAATCATATTCGCATTCCAAGAGCAATCTTCTAATTGGTTGGAGCTCCATGCGTTCTTGTCACTATGCTCTGATTGGTTAGAGTTCCATGCGTTCTGGTCGCGATGGAAATGCTCAAAGCAGAGCGAGAAAATAATTCATTCTAACTTGAGAACATGGGAATTTTCGTATGTATTTGGCAGCCAGAGTGAAATGACGCAAGACCTGTGTGGCTGATCGTGCATCTTAAGAACAGGAGACCTTAGTGGCTCCATATTAATCCTCTGTAGATAAAAATTGTTACTTCTTCTGAATGTGGACTCCTCCTGAACATCAATGCTAAATTAAATATTTTCGTTATAAATGTTTTGTGTTTGTACAAAGTAGAACTCTTCCTGTCAATCAACTGTTCCTGTTCTACCCAACTTCTGACACAATGTACAGTAGAACTTCTATTGTGCAGATCGATTTGGACCTAAAGCCTAAAGTTAACAAATGAAAATTTCTAGACAATGAAAAATATATTGCATTTCAAAAAAATTAATTCAGTGGTCAGGCAACAGTTATAGTACAATTCTCAAATTTTACTTTGAAAGTATTTTTTTACTATTTACTACATAAGAACTCACAAAGGCTTGAAATAGAGTGTTGTTTGATTTATTTTGGATTACCTTCACTCTGCAGCCTTTTCAGAGCTTCTTCAACAACGTTAATTTTAAAAAATCCCAAATGTGGTTGCCTTCTCCATCCAAGATCTTCAGAAAGCATCAAGGCTGCCTGCTTTCAGAATTTCAATGCCCACTCCTTTGCTTTCATTGGGATAATTTCCACATTTTTCAAATTGCCACAATCCATGATAATATTTGAATCTTTTGAGTCATCTAGCTTTTAAATTGGCAATGCCGAAGCTTAATTTAAAATCTTGAACCAAAGCAGAATCCAATTAATCAGTTGACTTCAAAGATTTTCATGATTGGGCAAATAATTAGAATATTTGTGCACTTGTCATGAGTCCATTTTCTTCAAAGGTGATATAAATAGATGAAATTGTAATTTAGAAAAAAGAAACCATGGTGGGAAAAGGTAGTTAATTAGCAGTTCTGGATAAAATACAGTCGGATATAATTGTGGTTCTACTGTATTGTAATTCAAACTTTTAGACTACAAAAATTTTTAGTGGCTCAATCTTTCTTGCCATTTAAATTTTATTAGAGAAATATTAACATAGATTATTAAATCGAAAAGGGTACCTTTGAAATAGTTAAAATAAGGCTCCAGTTGTCATGGATTGAGTCGATCCCAATATCTCCGTGTCGACTGATATTAGGATGAAAAATTTTTGTAATAAAACGTACAATAGGAGGCTTCATAGGATAACTGAAAAAAAATTTCATTACAAATAAGAAATTGATGAGTGATGAGATAGGGGAATAGAGAAAGAGCACATGATTATGATATCTAATTTCAATATTTTGTTCCTTATATTGCATAATAAACTCAAACGATAAAATGTAATTATGATAACAGACATTGATTACAAAAACTTCACACCATATAAACATAAGTAACAATAGAACTTAATAATTCAAAGCTTTAAAAAAGAAATATATTGAGAAAGTCAAATGAAGGCCAAGAGAAAAAAGTAATTTAAAATGGGAAATAGTGAATAAACTTTCTGATCAGATTCCTACTTTTCTATTAAAATGTGTAAAAAGAACAAAAATGAACGTAAGTCATATGCCCAATTATAAGAAATTGAAGAAACTGGATATTCAAACATTTGCAACTTACAAAGAATACTATTTTAATTCAGTTATTTTTGTAACTGATCATCCAAAGCAAAGCAAACTATATTTATAAATGGTAGTTATTTCATTGAATCATAACTCATATAATACTGTAACATCTTTTATAAATTAGTTTAGAACATTACTTATTTAAATACTTTGTTGAAAACATTTAAATACCAATGCTGCTTCTAGAACACTACAATTCTTAAATAAACAGAGATTGAGAATACTTTTTTAGAATTACCTAGGTGGTATCTGCAAGTATAAGAAAAAAGTGCCTCCTTCATAAGGACTATCTGCAGGTCCTGCAATAGATGCCTGCCAATGAAAGCACATTTCATCCAGTGGTACTGCCTCAATACCTTCTGGAGGATCAGAATGCAGAGATTTCAACTCATTCCTTAATCGAGTGGTTCTCCAAGAACTGTAAACTGTATTGGGTTCCACCTGTGACAAATTCATACATTATGACATTATTATTGAATAAAATTATGGTGTGAATAAAGCTAAAATATTTTTTATAACATTTTTCTCATTTTGTGAGGAAAGAAAAGTTAAATAAATAAGACCTGTTTAAATTAGCCTAAGGTATGCAAATGTTAAAAAATTCAATAGGGAATTGAACATGACAACTCTTATAGATTATGGGAATACAACAATTGAGAAACTTTTTCATCAGGTCTCGTATTTCATATTCTGAGGTACATATTGAGTCATCCGGAAAGTTCTGCGGGTTTTTTATGATAAATACCAATGAAGCAGTACAAAAACTTAAGAAAATGTAATTGAATCACAGAAGCACAATTTTGTTCTATTAATTTTTGCCATTTTTCCAGCAGATGGAAAATTCCTTTTTTAAAAAAGTCATTAGGCTTATTTGTAAAGAAGTTATCGAGGTGCTGTTTGACAGTCTCCAAAGAATTGAACTCCAGGCTGTTCAGAGAATTTTGAAGTGACCTGAAGAGGTGAAAATCTGAGGGGGCAAGGTCTGGTGTATATGGGAGGTGACACAAAACATCTCAGCCATACTCTTGTCTTTGTCTGACTTTCATTGTCATGCTGGAAGACCACACCTCGATGATTGGTCAGTTTTGGCTGCTTTGCTTCGATTTCTGCTTTTAATACTGCCATTTGAAAACAGTATTTTTCCAAATTTATTGTCTGATTTTGTGCCAACAATTCATAATGAATAATTCCTTTGTAGTCCCACCATACACAAAGCATTACTTTTTTGGGATGCAGCCCCCTCTCGATGTTAGTTGGGGAGGTTCATTTGGTTAACCCCATGATCTTTTTCTTGTAACATTATTGTATAGTATCCACTTCTCATCTCCAGTAATGAGCCATTTCAAAAAAGGAGCTTCTTCATTTCGTTTCAGCAAAGAATCACATGCCGAAACTCGAGAAAGCATATTCTGTTGTGTTAAAGTATGGAGTACCCATACATCGTAGCGGCTTACATCTTCAGATAACCATGAACTGTACTTTTCGGAATATTTAGTCTGTGTATAGTCCTGAACTGTGTAACATAGATTTTCAGCGATGGCATCTTTTAATAGGTCCTCGTTTACAGAGGATGGTCGTCCAGAGCAGGCATCATCTTCGAGATTGAAATTTCCGCGCTTAAATTTATCAAACCACCTTCGAACTGTGTCATCAGAAACAGCACTTTGTCCATATACAGCACAAATTTTACAAGCAGTCTGACTAGCCTTTTTTCCTTCCTTAAAATAAAAGAGCATAATATGACGAAAATGAACTTTTTGGTTCTCCATTCTTAGCACTGCAGTGAAACAAAAATTGTGCCACAACACAAGCTAGAATTATGCAGTGAAAGCAGAAAAGGCAGAATTTACACATCTGCTTCAATCAAGGTCACTCCTTATCAGCAGTAGCAAAATAGTAATAAGAAAGCGTGCTTCGATTTGAAAAACCGCAGAACTTTCCAGATGACCCAATATATTACTATGGATTATGAAAAAATGCAAAGTCAACCAAAATTGGTTTTACTCAAAAAAAGACAACGAATCACATACCTGCTCAGTCATTTGGTGCAGACACAGTATGCAGGGTGCACTTTGAGCTCTAAATATAAGAAATAAGATTATTCAATTAGACAAGATTTCTTATAAAGGATAAAAGTATTTGTTACATAAGTAAAACAATCAATTTATTTTAATATTTCTAAATTTTAAAATGTTCTCCATTGTTGAAGGTAGAGAAAGAAATGAAAGGTTTTATTTGAAAAACTTGACAGAATTTGAGATTTAAAAACATTCTACTCACAGTTTTGTGTACATAATTCTCCAACAAGGAACAATGAATGAAGGCTTAAAAAGTTGCCATCGGTTTTGTGCATATTGCCGCCACTTCTCATCAGGGACATTAGCTTCCACTATACTACACCAGCGCCTGCATACTTGAGAGCAGTTCCACATGGAGAAATCATCCAAGTATGAAAATATTACCGTTAGTACTAAAAATAAATACGTACATTAGAAAAATGCTTAACATCTTTTATTTACAATGCATAGATATGATACATTTAAATAACATAAACACATTCTACAAAAGATATATCAAAAAGAAAAATTTAAACTATAAATGATATTTCACAGTAACAAGATACAGTAACCCTTTGATATATCTAAATTCTCAGGGGACAAGAAAAAACTTATGTCAAGGGAGGAGAGAAACTTGCTGATTAGAAATGAGGAACTAAAAATAATGCACTAAAAGCTGCATTTTCACTTAAAGTTTTGTTAAACTGCACATTTAATGCAAAACCAATGGTTAAACATTTTAAAATAATACAAAGTATGGAAGAATGTTTTTGAAAACTAATTCCTCCTTTTCCCCACTTTTGTGATACTCTTATTTTTCTTGCCAATTTAATTTAGGATAACTGCTTGAAACACGTTTGAACTCCTGATTCTTAAGAAAGAGATGGAGATTTTTTCTGTTCTCAAACCAAATATTTTCCAGGGGACAAGTAAAACAGAGCAATATGGCAGAATGCGACATAACAAGGTTACTGTACAAACAAACAAAACTAATATATAACTGACAACAAACTAAAATGTAAAACTATTCATAAAAGTACAAATAAATGGAAAAAATGCCATGGTTTTGTTTGAAATGTTTAACAACTGCTCTTTAAGGTAAGATATTCCAAACATATTCCTGAAAATGATTGTAATATCAATAATATTGTAATCTTATTAGATATAATATCAATATATAATTGGTAATCTTTAAAAATTATTTAAGTCTCCCAAGGCCCTTACAAGAAAATTTCAGAGCATTCAGAAATAGAAAATGTTTTGTTAATGAATAATAAAAAAGTCAATGCTTATTATTTAGCCAAGTTGGCTGTTCCAGTGCCACCTAATGAAATGAAGAGAGAAGACTGTTCCCATCATTAGGTGGACTGTTTTTAATTCTCTCTAATTTTGCTTGACTTAGTAGTTTGCTGGAAGAATTGGAAAAGCATTTGAATTTTACATGCTGCCTACACTTATAACTCAGAAACAATCCTAAATTCTGGACGACATCTTGTTCTACACAGAAGCCTAAAAATTAAATTCTGGAATTGATGGCAAGAAGAGTATTTAAAGTTGCTACAACAAAGCAAGGGGAAGTCTCAGGAAATAAATGCCCTGGAAATGGTGCTGATGCAAGATAATAGTATACCTAGGATGGATGGATATGTGCAAGTGGTCATAAACATGATTGCCAAAGGACTTACAATGTCATCTATATCCTTACCTACCAGATTGACATCTGGTTGGAAGGTTTTGTCATTTTTCTTTAAAGATAGCTTCCAATTTGTCTAGATGGCTACCATGGATTACTCTATTATTTGAGTTACTGTTTTGAATATGGGTTATGTACTTTTTGTTTGATACTTCAAATGCTACTTCAATGTATATTCACTCAAGCAGTTGAACTTAAATGTAGCATTATATTAGGATAATTTGATATTGAGTCTGCCTTGAAAATTATCTAGTTTTTTTGTTCTATTGTCATTATCTTACTATAAGAGGTAAATTAGATTGGCACCTATCACTCATAACGAGGATTCAAAACCACTACAAACATCTATGCTCAGACCAAGATTCAAAGTCAGTGCCATTGTAAAGAACCAGAGCAATAACTACTCTCCAAATTGTTGATGGCTCGGGATCAATCCTGAAGGGAAAGATATGAAGACACCTCATAATTTCCGACTAGGCTGACATAATATTGCCAAACAACCACCTCTATTATCATTAGAATTGACTATACACAAATGTTTCACATTGTAATGTCTTGGTCCACAGGTAGCTTAGACTAGTTAGTTACCAAGGAAAAGTGATCCGTTTCTAGATTAACGAATTTTATTTACACTTTTTACAATTAGTTGATAAAATGTACGAAGAGTTCAAAATGGAATTCAGAGTGATAGTTCGTTGGAAAGTCCAATGTTTTATCGAGGTGCTTCTTATGGCTGCTGGTAGGCCTTTCACAAATTACTCTGAGGAGTCGCCTTCACGGCTATGGGCAAGTTTTTCTCAATAAAATACTCAGGCGAGTAGAGTCCCAGGGAGGGATAAATCAGCCTTCTCCAGCTCTGATGAGCACAAATCTCCACTACTCGGGTGAGTAGTTTCTCCCAAAAGATGGCAATCTTTCGCCAACAGTGAACGGGTGTTCACTTCTTGTCCGGCTCTGGTCTCTCCAAAAACTATCTCCTCTTCTCCCTCCTCTCTTTTTCCTTCAAAGATCCGAAAAACTATATATATCGGGTGTTTCTCGACTCCTCCTTTTTGTTTCGGGTCGGCCCTCTTTAGTCAGTGCTCGTTGGCTGCTGATTACCTTACCTTCTCTGGGCCTTCCCGAATGGCCCTCTCCCCTTGACTCTTACGTCAGACTTCGGTGGATTTGAAAGGGACCATTAACCCTTGTTGGCAATGGTCATCGTAACTCATCCCGTACCCTTTTGTCTCGAAATGTCATAGAGCGACAGAGGGGCGCCTGCCTTTTGTTGCGAAGCCACCAACAGTTTCACCTCTGGAAGCGGTGCTTTCCCTATCTGCCGTTAATAAGCTGTTTCGGAGGTCGTTCTTTTTGGCGCTTGATCGCTGGCAAGATTGTCCAGTTTCCTTAGTCGCCGTTACAACATTATCAATATAACATCATTGTTGAATAGCACATTAATATTAATTGAAAAATTGAATATATTAGAAAATCTTTCAATGACTTTACATTATTATTCAATTAAACATCCCATAAAGAGAGTAAAATAACAACAAAAGAGCCCAAAATAAATTTTAAAATAATAACTCAGTGATAACTATGCAATACAATATATTTCTGCAGAAAATATCAAACATACCTTCACTTGGTAAGTTTTCCATTAAACCTTCCTCGAAAATTTCTTTTCGCTTGGGTGATATCAGAGCTGTTATACATTCTGATAATTTGTCCAGCTTAGACTGCCGAATTATTGTAGGTGGCCTTTCTTGTCTTTGCTCTAGAGTTTCATAAAAATCTGATGGTTCTTCATTTCCTGAGTCATCTGAGTCACTTTTCTATATTGATATTAAAAAATTATTTTAAATACATATCATTGACAAGGGTCTATAATTGTCTGTACACATGTAAATGCATAACTTAAAATCTAATTTACAGAAATTTAGTATTTAACGAACAATTTTGTCTTATTTCCAAAAATAACAAATTACAAAACAAGTTTATAACTTAAAAACACTTCCCCTAGGTAAAGAACTCCAATTGTTTGCACACGTGTAAATTGTAAATTAATTGTAATTTAAATAAAATAATTTTAACCTTTCATGCATAAAATGGTCATGTAATTTTTTAGCATTTTATTGACTTTTTACAACATTTTAACACTTTCTTTCACTTAAAAGATAACAAGATTCATTGACAAAGGATACTACAGATTTAGCCTTCTTCCCCGAAAAATTGTCAATAAAGAATTTTATCCAGGCAGAAAATTTCTAAAAATTAAAAATGTCCTTACAATGAACTTTGCATTAATTTCTAATACAGATTGAAAAAAATTTACACCGTTATAACAAAATTTACACTAATAAAAAATTTAAAAATCATGGAATAAGACAAAATGAAACGAAAAATAAAAAATTGACATGAGGCATGCAAATTACAGTGTAGTTTCTAGATAATTTTAATTTATTTGAACATTAACATTTTTTATGTAAAACATTAACATATTAGGAAATACAGCTGGGTAAATTTTTGAAAGATTAAAATGCGACATACGAATAAGTAAAGTAAATCACATGATAGAGCAAATAGAACAGTGCCCCAAGTACCAAGCATAAGCAATGTTTCTCCATCTGGTTCTCAAGCAGTTTAGATTACTTTGAGTTTAACTCATAACCAGTGACGTGAAAGTTTTGGACCCAGATAAATAAGATTACGGAATCCCAGACACCATATTAAGAATTTTTTCTCATACAAATTTCAGAAATTTTTTGCCATTATATCTTATGTGTAAAATGTTTTGAATTACTTTAATTATTTTGATAGAATTTAATTAATTGATTCAAGACCTGCTTTTGAGAAAAAATCAAGTCACCAATAGAAAATAAAATAAAAGGAGCTTGCATCATGAAACAATTCCTATTTCGTATTAATATTTAGCCTGCAAAAATAACTTATTGATGAAAAATTGTTATTTTTTGTAAGTTAACAGTAAAAAAATGAGACATGAAAATACATTAATCTGAAATCAAATATGCCTATTTTTCAAATTCTTTGAGCATTTACAAGTATTTCATAGGTATATTCCAAGCACACAAAAAGGGTTTTTACATAACACAAGAAATTGAAGCTTTTATCTATGAACAGCATAGAATAAGTGCTAGTGTCCCCTAGTGCCAATTCAGTAGGATTTTGAGCTTGCCATAAAAATGTATTATTCCAAAACCATTCAAATGAGCTTTCTGCTTCAATCCATAATCTTTTCTCAACATACTCACTTAATCATCAAATAAGTGAATTAACTTTAACATTCCAAATTTCAATTCCATAACTATTGAATAGTTATTCTAGCAGTGTAAAGAATTCTAAGGGATCAATACATAAATTTTCCAATCAATTAAAAAAATTAACTAATGTATTACACAAAACAAAATGAAACTATTAAAATTGTGCTGATTATAAAGATTTATGGGTAAAATTGGAATGCTTTTATGATGCTATAGAAAATCTTTTCATTGTCTTTCTTTTTTTATGAACGGACAACAATACTAAATAAATAACTAGAACATCCTAAAAAAAGAAAGCAAGTTGGCCATAATTTTAATAATTTGAGTGAATATATTTCGAGCATCTTCACTCATCACAGAATGGTTTAAAATTTGGTTGGAAAAAAATGGTTTTCACCATGGAGAATGGTTTAAAATTGGCCATGTGTGATTTATAGTCAAATGGAATATTTAAAATAAAACTCCTGCTGATGAGCATTCTTGTGAGCGACACCTATTAGTCAATGGCCCAAGATGGAAATACATACATGTTTGGGGTAATTATGATCCTTATCAACAATATTTATGATATTTAGCGTCTTCAAAGGGAGGATGATTTTCAATATAATTTTGAGGTGAACTCAGTACAAGCATAGTTCTTAACTTATTTGAATAAAATTACATGTATCTTTTACAGTTATTTCATTTTCAATATAATTAAACATTACAAAAATGAAATTTAAAATTTTGATTTAAATCAATGATTTTTTAATAAAATAATCTTTTAATAAAATACCCTGAAGTGAATTAAAAATAGTATTTTGTTGTGGTATGCTGGCAGCAAATACACAAAATAAATATTGAATAAAATTAAATATTTCTGGAAACGAGAACATGATAAACTTGCTTTCATTTCCAGTAAAATTCTTTTAATGATCTTGATATATATTCAGACTCACTTCTTGATACATAATGCCTTCAGGAATATTTACATCTCCAGGATACAAAAAAGCATGACAGGTTACACAGAGTGGCTGTTCAAAATTTGGCCCATAAAATCCACAGCATGCCGAACATAATTTGTGCTGCAAGAAAATAAAATTATTTTTCAAATGGATGAAAATAATGCATGGATAACATTTCAAATAATCTTTTCTAGAATTAATAGCATTTCAATTCTTATTAGATTTTTGATTATCAAATTTACAGATAGTTTTATTTCATCAACTTTTGATTATCTGATGAGGCTAGGTGCTTTATTTTCACTTAACTACACTTAAACCAGTTTTGAATACTATAGACATTGCTTTTCTTTAATACAAATTATTAAAAATGCAGTCAGTGCACCTTTTTACAAATCCCAACAGAAAAAGTTCATTAAAAGAAAATTAACATTTGCTGAAATTTGGGTGGGATTTGATGAAATTTTGTAAAACCCAGTAGGGTTTGTAAAATGGGAGTTAATAAAACAATCATTAAAGCACTTTTGAAATAAGGCAAGCATTAAGGCCCACAGAAGTAACTATATATAAGCCTGCTAAAAATTGAAATGAATGACAATCGCTACACATAACTGGTTTATAACCAAGTGTGTTAATGAATTTAAATAGTTAAATTTTCCAAAACATTAATAGAATGTATACATGCTTTGTTCATTGAGTTTATTTTGATTTTTAATTTATAAGAACATTATTAACAGTTTTCACGCATAAATGAAACAATAACACATTTGAGGAAGTTTAAGAAAAATTCAAACCATGAATTCACATATGCACTGCTGGCCATCAAAAATTTAACACCATGAAGGAGCATCCAATAGCTTTGAAATTCGCAGTCCATAGATCATGGAAAGATATGCAAATGATTAGCACTGTAGATTATATACAAATGTGTGCCAGTAATGATAAGCCAGTAAATAATGTAAGCAGTATAAAAAGAAAGAACAGAGAGCCAGTTTTAAGTATTGAAATTGTGATTTCTGTTCCTGTGTATAGGAAGCTTAATTATGCCTCATCAAAAAATACAGCAGATATGAGAACATTTCTAAGTTTGACAGAGGAAAGATTGTGGCTCATCAATACGACAAGGACTTTGGCACTGTGCTGTCAAGCCAATGAAGATCTTAATTTGATTAAGCTGAAAATATTAAACTTGAATAAAACAGTGAAATGTATCAGTATAGTACCAAAACACATCCAAAGTAATTAACACATGTTGCATCAAACTCCGATTAGCAAGGTGGTCCATGTGTGCCAAATTGCATACATCTCTTATATGTTGTTTTAATTTTTCTCCTACAAGATGAAATCTTAAATCTGCTCGCAAGGAACAGGTATTATGGAAAGTTTACGTAATCTTTATTACATAACTACACAAAAGAAATTTTTTTGCATTTAAAATGTATTGAATTTGAACTAAAAATTGAAAAATGTAGTTAAGATTTTTGATTTTCACTAGTATAATGACGCATTATAACAAACCCTGAGTGTTCAGATGTACGTGCATATTGATATAGTTGTAAAATATAAATGAGTCTAAGGCATATGTGTGAAATTTTGAACATGACTGAATTTATAATAAATACAAAGGTATTGGTCGTAATTTAAGCTCTTCACTTTATATTTCATAAGTAAATACCTTACTGAATAACTTTGTCATTCCAACTTTAATGATATAATTTACACAATAGCTTTTAAAACCTTTAAATGTAGAGGGCCAAATAAGACAGATGGAGGCTACTTCTTGATGCAGGATAGTACTGAAGATTCATACCCTTTTATCAAATGACAAGTTCATTGTGCTTTTAATTGCCAAGTGGGCAATTAACAGGTCAAATCTGGTAACTTTCATACTGTTTAAATGTCATTATCATTAATTATTACAAATTTTATAGTTGATTCCCCTTTGCATTGGTTTAGATTTTCATTTATGGAATACATTTAGGATAGCTGCTTAGTTATAAGTGGTATGTTAAATTTGAAATTTTTGTATGAAGAGAGTTAAGGAAAGAAGAGTATGATTGGTACATGAATGAAGGATTAAAATGTTATCTATGAATGTCTATGGTGTAGACAGATGAATAGGACTGAAAGACAGAAAAAATGGTTTATAATGGTCTTGGCAAATGATAAAGTAAATGAGCATCATGTTGACAGTATTTTCATCAATGAACAATCATTTATTGACTCTCACGCACCTGCTATCTTAAATCACTGGCAAGCTAAGAACTCAAGTTGAGATTTTTTAAACGTGCCAAGGAGGCACCTAGTTCTTAAGGAAGACCTGAAATCATTTAGGATGGCAGAGTGATAATTGTCATTCTTGTATCAGAGTAGTTAGCAGTTTCTAGAAGGGTTAAAAGCAGTAAGCTGACATGCAACTTTGAAGACATCTGTATCATGTTCAAGAGAATAAAAAGCAGGAACTTCATGTTTCCAAGTGTAGGAATTTAGGACACATCTGTCATATTTTCCAGTTGCAATGTCAGGATGAGGTAACAAATGGTAGACAGAATTACTGTTCTGTAGGTTTCAGAAAAACTGCCTGATTTCATGAAACATGCCAAGGAGGCAAAGGAACACCTCAAATGATTTAGGTTGTTTTTGGGTTTTATGGCACAAGGGACATATTTCGTCAAGCTGCGCCAAATGGAAGACAATGAAGGAGGAAAGAAAAGCAAACAGCAGAAGGGTAAGCAAGCCTAAAAGAGAGATCACTCAGGTACCAACGGGCTGTGATCCCAGTACACACCTAAAGATATGCCCCTGAGGGTCAAATGATTTAGGATGGCAGAGTGATAATTGTCACTCACGTATAAGAGTAATTAGCAGTTTCTAGAGGGGGTTAAAAGCAGTAGGCTGACAGGAAGCTCTTTCAAGACATCTGTAGACATCAAGAGAATAAAAACAGGAACTTCAGGCTTCCAAGTAGAGGAATTTAGGGCACTTTTGTAATATTTTCCAGCTGCAATATCAGGATGAGGTAACAAAAGGTAGACAAAATTATTGTTCTATAGCTTTTAGAAAAACTAACTGATTTCATGCACCATCTAGTTGGTTGGTTTGGGGTTTTTTTAAAGCTCAAGAGCCATATTTGGCCATGCTGTACCAGACACAAGACTTTCAATATCAGGTAATAACATACACACGATGAAGGTTTTACTGATACAGGAGAGAGAAATACACCCTGGGAGGAATGCACCTGAAAGGAATCGAACCTACGCTGCCTACAACTCGAAGGTTGCTAGCGCAGTGGACATACCCACTAAGCCATGACAGCCCCACACATGCACCACCTAGATTTTTCATTAAAACTATCTTGTTTTCTACCTAACCTTTTTATATAACATTCTTACAATGAACTTTCAGTTAAATTTTCTTCTAAAAAAGAACTCAAGGGGAAAATAAGATAACTTTCACAAGGAAAAAATTCATGATAATAGTGTAAGTGAGGAATTTTATTACATCGGAAAAGAAATTCGAAGTAATCAAAGTTCTACTTAATTTCTTCTTGAAAGAAAAAAGATGTTGATAGCAAGGAGTGTTTACAACGTCAACAAAGCAATTAGTAAATAACAAATGAAAATAGGCTTGAAAATAAAAAATAGGTCTGATCCTAAGTCTTTAGAGTACCACAGTAAATAGATGGCGAAGAACCGTTAAAAATATAAGTAATTTTTATAAAAAGAACAAACCAAGCATGATTAAGCACCATTAAGATGTCTATGTTCTTTGCATTAATACTGTCTGCTCAAGGCTATTGACACAATTCTTCACTAATGAAGAAAGCATACTTTTGCATTCCGAAAAGGTAAAGTGTAATGATAGAATCATTAATTAAAGGTGCAAAGAATAGCAAACGTTAATTACGTTTGCATAGTTAATCTCAGCTGATTCAGAGGGTGGGTTTAGATACACAAATAAAAATTAGAATTTTGATTGACAGTACCTGATAGAAATATCTTCGAAGCATCACCCTGGAATGATCTTCATTACCATCCCCAAACCACTGGCGAGCAGTGGGCAAGGAATTTTTACGCATATGAACAACAGCCATTATTTATTCTCACGACCATGTTTTACAATCATATGAAAAAAGAAAAATAAAACAAAGAATGCTGTTGCCATTTACAAAGAGTAAATAACCCGTTTACTTTACAATCTAGAACAAAATCTATTCATCTTCAGATAAATGTTACGATTGATTTGTCGCTCTACGATCTTTTTTAGCGACACGTAGGTTAATTAAACTGGGACTGACGCCTTAACTTGGATTCTGAATAGCTAGGACATCCAAGCACAGATTAGTATTCGGTAGGTAGTTAATTAACGTCACCCTGAACAACATAATGGGATATTGGTGACAGTCAGGGATCAATCACCAAGGGAGGCGACAGTCCGGGATCATTCCATAAGGGAAAGCCAAGTTGGCATGGTGTGGAAGTTTGGAGAGTGGGGTGCCAGCTCAGGTGTTGCCTCGTCATCTGACCGTGGTTCAAAATTACGTGGTGTTGTCCTCGGATCTTTCCCTTTGGGATTGATCCCGGACCGTCACCAATAGCCCATTGTGTTGCTCCAGTGTGACGTTAATTAAAATACTCCCTCCCTCCCTCCCATAGACGTGAAAAATAAATAGACTGAGTATCGCTTTGCGAAGAGCTTCGAAAAGTGTCCACAACGTGTGGCTAGTAGTCACGTGACTGCTACACGAAAATTCAGCCTGGTTGATTGATTTGATTCTTTATCGCTTCCCTTCGGGACATAACATTTACTTATAAAAAGTTAGCGATGCGAATGTGTAAATGCTGCTTAGTTCTTGAATTTGAGTTACGTTTTAACATTGTTAGGCGATGCTAATGTGCATACTACTGAA
This sequence comes from Meta bourneti, assembly GCA_933210815.1. Lineage (NCBI taxonomy): Eukaryota > Metazoa > Arthropoda > Arachnida > Araneae > Tetragnathidae > Meta > Meta bourneti. Next base: position 38,631,417 of record OW119926.1, on the reverse strand, counting down.
TATTTATTGAATTTGTGTAACTTTTTAATGTTTTTAGCAATTTGAGCTGTTATCGCTTAAGTTCTCATTGGGATCAAGTTTAACTAGCACGTATACAACAAAAGTCCATACGTGTAAGATAAATACGTTGTAGTGAATAGATTGATTGCAGGCCCAGAGTTCAGATACGGCCCTCTGGACAGGTTTAACCGGTCCTCATGTTGAATAAGTCCTTGGGATATGTTTACCATGCTCGCAGACAAGGTATGGGGGCCCTCCAAATTTTTATCAGAACCGCAGTTCAGATACGGTCTCCGGACAGGTTTACCCGGCCCAGTCCATATACAGTCCAGGAAATATGTTCATTTGGACAGCAGACCAGATACTGGACATGTTTAACCTTCCCGTTGTTCAGATACGGCCCTCAGGACAATTTTACCTAGCCCAGATACAATCCTACAAATTTTTTTATCAGACCCGGTCCTCCAAATCGGTTTAACCAGCCTACAGTCGTCTTCCGCACAGGTTTACCAGACCCGCAGTCGAGATCGGTCCTGTAGTACTGATATGATTTGTCGCTGGACTGTTTGTTATCTTTTGCAATCGTATATTAAAAGAAAATGTCAAAAGGGTTAGGGGATGCTCACAAGTATATCGTCACTGGTTAAAATTTTGTGTAAGGTAGTTGTCTAAACCTGACCTCCTTTACTCAAATATATTATATATCTTTCTTTAACAACTGTGTTAGGTGTGAAAATTATCTATTAAAGGTTTAATAGCAGAAAATCATTCAAACTTCCTTTTTTAAACTTAATGAGGTTAACACGAGTTGAAATAAATTGAAAAAGGAATGCACAAGATTTTACTGATGCATAAAATAAAAATAGTGAAAACAGATAAAGTGCTCAAATCAAGCCCGGGTCACCACTGAAAGCTTCTATTTATATTATGGATCATTAATTGCTTATGTTTTCGTAAACGGAAATTTATTTTACGACAGTTACGCATAAAAATATTAACCTGAAAAGTTATATATATAATCTTTACAAGATGGAATCATACTTGAAGTTAGCTATTTTGCCCGATTTTAAATTTCTGATTCAAAATCTAAATAAGTCACATCCGTGTCTATCTGGATTTTAAATTTATCAAATTAATCATGTAAATAACTCTTGACAGTTTTCATTATCTTAAAAGTGTGCAAAAGTGCAGGATTTTTAATATTAAATTTCTAATACTTATTGTGTGTGTGAAATCAATATTTTATAAATACGAAAGATAAATAAGAAACAGTAAACTTATAAAATTTATTGTCAGATTCATTACATTTTATATTCACTGAATAAAACACATAGAAGCAGGTGGCCATATACTAACCACCTTCTTTCTTCATCTTTGTGAAAACTAATAAATGGAACAAAAAAATTTTAATACATAACTGAATAAATGAATTTTTATCAGATGCACATTGTAAAGACTTCAGACTAAGATAGATGGCGCCCTTGCGCATGCCCAGAAGGACTTTGAGAAAGGAAAGAGTTAAGAACGAGTGTGGCGAGAGACGTGTGGGTTGTGTTTTTTGGAGAGTGATCGAGACTGAGATGTGTGGATTTTGATAACTACCTTTTCTATTTATGTTGTGTGTCGTGTTTGTACTGTGTCTGTGAGTTCATTAAAATGGTTTAAACCAAAAAGGGAGTATTCCTTGTGATGGTAATTAAAATTTTGAGCAAGTCAGTACAGACGACGAAGAAATGGTGGCAGCCGTTTGGATACGATCCTGGTATTGCTGATATCTCCAGTGCAAATTATTGGGTGAGTACCAGATTTCATTAGCAACAGTGCCTTTTTAATTGTAATTTGTAAAGTTTTGCATGTTGAGTTTTGGTTCATTGAAGAATCGTTGTTTTGGTTTCATGCAGTTTTGGTTTTGTAAAAGGCAGTTGTAATATGCAAAAATGCTCTCTTATTTTAACTAGGCTGATATAGTTAAAATTTTGTTTGGTAAAAGGAGTGATAATTTTGAAAAGTGTTCTTATTTTAACTAGGCTGATATAGTTAAAACTTTGTTTGGTGAAAGGTAGTTGTAATTTTGCAAGTGTTCTTATTTTAACTAGGCTGATATAGTTAAAATTTTGTTTGGTAAAATGGAGTGATAATTTTGAAAAAGTGTTCTTATTTTAACTAGGTTGATATAGTTAAAATTTTGTCTGATTTTGAAAGGCAAATTTATTCTGTTGATTTGCAAAACTATTCTTATTTTAGCTAGACTGATATAGTTAAAATTTTGTTTGATTGTAAAAAAAAAAAAAAAAAATTAGGACACTCATGTGGTATATAAAAAAAGAATTTTCTGTTCTGAATGGTTAGAATTAGAACTATTCAAATGGTCAGTTTGAGTTTTGTTTTCTGAGAAAAGAGAATTATTTTAAAATTTTAAATTGAGATAGCCTAGTTTGTTTTGTGTTCTTTTGTATGATGCTATCTGATGACAATTGAAGTGTTGTTAAAATTTGATTTGATTCTGTTGTATGATTCAAAATAGAATTAAAAATTTGGTGTAGAAGTATATAGTTTGAATTACAAGTATAATTCTTTTTGATGAGTGTTGTCAACAGCACCTAGATTTTTGCCTAGAATGCCTAGAATTTTCAATATTTAGTGCGTCTTGGGTTATTTTGCTTTGGAAAATATTTTGTTATATTTCTGAATGAATCGGAAATTCATTTAAAAGAGTTTTGGAGTGTTTTGAAATTGTCATTTTCATTTGTTGCTCATTTAAATGACTAAGAAACCCCTTAGAATTGTTTATTTATTTTGCGGAATTTTGAATGTCTAACTTGTGTACTTAAGGAAATTTTTGTTAGTAATTTGAAATTGCTTTGTGTAACTAATTTGGCAAATGTGAGACCATTTTGTGTTCAGAAAAAGAACTCGAAAAAAAAAATAATCTGAAAGTGTGGATTTGAATTATTCACTTCCTGTGTTTGTTGACGAAAAAAAAGAAAAGGAAAAGAATGATATTCTGTTTTATATTTTTGTGTGTGCATTTATGCTTCTGAGTGTGAATCAATTGTTCATAGAGAAAAGGGAATTCTTTTGAACTGAAAATACCTTTTCTTGATTAGACAGGAAAGTTGAGTTTATATTCTGAATTGTATTTTAATTGTAGTATTATTTTCAAAACAGCTGTTCTTTAGTTGAACTTTTCTTTAACTGTTTATTTTCTTCTCAATTTGAAAACATCTTTAAAAAAAAGATATTGTTTTAATGAATGAAAATTTTAATTTGTTTATGTGTTCGAAAATTATTTCTATTGATTTTTGGTTGTTCGGTAAGAAAGTTGTAACGTAGAATTAGCGAATTTAATTCTTTGATAAAGTCTTGTGAATTCTGTTGGAATTTAATACCTTAATAGAGGTTTTTGATAGTGTTTCCCCTGGCCCTTAATCATGGCATTTCTTGCAATTGGTAGAAAGCAGGACTTAATTGCTGTTGCGGAAGAAATTGGTGAGAAGGTACCAACTTCGTGCAAGGTTGCGGATATTAAACAAATAATTTTAAAAAGCCCAAATTTCGATCGGGAGGAGGTAACGATAATCATGGAACGAGTCATAAAAGATAGACTGGAAGAGGAAGAATTAGCTAGACAAGAAAAAATTCGTGAGGAAGAATTAGCTAGACAAGAAAAAATTCGTGAGGAAGAATTAGCTAAGCAAGAAGAAGAACGACAAGAGCGGGAAAGGGTCAGACAACATGAACTCGAAATTAAAAAACTAGAAATGGCTCAGAAGGAATTTCGCCGGTCTGAAGAGGAATCTGAAAATGGGGCGGATAGAAACAGAAAAATCCAACTTACCCAAATCACTCCCAAATTTGACGAAAAAGGGGATGAAATGGGATTGTATTTGATCAATTTCGAGAGGAAAGCAGAGATGGCTCGAGTGCCGAAGGAGGACTGGGTGGCTTATTTGCTGGCCGTTTTGCCAGCCGAGTTATCTAACATGCTTGCCCGAGAACCTCCTGAAGTGGCCAACAATTATGATGTTGTGAAAGATCTCATTCTGAAACGATACAAAATGAACGCTGAAAAATTGAAACAGTGTTTCTACAGACATCAGAAAACAGCAGAGAAAGCATGGAGAAATTATGCTCATGAACTGTACAGCTACTTCACTGAATGGCTTGCTGAATTGGAAATTGAAACCTTTCAGCAACTAAAAGATTTAATCGTTGCCGAGCAATTGAAGTATCGTGTACCAGATCAAATCAAGGAGCATTTTCTTGACAAATGGATGAAGTTGAAGACACCTTTTGAATTGGCAGAAGTGATCGAGGAGTACGAAACCATCAGGCAGAGTTTCAGGAAGAAGGAATTTCCAAAGAAGTATGGCTATCAAGGTTCAAAGGGACATTTTAGTGGAAGTAGACCCAAAGTACCATTCAAGGATGACAAGAACAAACATCCGGTCAAAACCGAACCCGCAAGCAACAAAAACCGTGAAAGAGAGTTTGAAAAGAGAAGACAGCTCCGATGCTATGAATGCGGTTCGTTATCACATCTGAGACCCCAATGCCCGAAGCTCAAGAGATCTGAAGTAGTAGCTGCCAATGAAGTCTTTGGAAGACACGTGCCTGAGTTGATGTCTCCTTATACTAGTGCTGGGACAGTAAATGGAGCCCAAATGTCTATCTTGAGAGATACTGGTGCCAGCATCGATCTTATTCCCAGAAAATTTATCAAACCACATATGTACACAGGTGAGCATGTGTGGCTCGCTTCTCCATTAGTAGACAGCCCGGTCTGCTTGCCCATTGCAGAAGTTGATTTGAACTGCGAATTGGGACATGTCCTTACGAAAGCTGCTGTAAGAGACAGTTTTCTGGATCAAGAGCATTACCTACTAAGTAACAAAACCGTTGCTCTGATCGAGAGTATGAAAAAAGATAAGGAGCTGGAGATCCAAGTTATTAATGCAGTTCAGACGAGAGCTCAGAAAAGTCTTTTGACAGCCGAAGTTGAAGAGTATCCAGTTGAGTCGAGTCCTGGAGAAGAGAATGACAGTACCGTGTTAACAGAGGAAGACGGAGAGGTATTGCCTATGGCGGAAGAAGCCTCACTTCCAGATCTGATTAAAGCCTCACGGAATGATTTTGTCGAAGAGCAGCGCAAGAGTAAAGAGTTGAAACCACTTTTCCTAGAAGCTGAGGAGTTAGCAAAGGAAACCAAGTATGCAATCGTTAATCAAATGCTGTTCTATCTGAAAAGTGACAAGGATGGTACGCAGAGAAAACTGCTGATTGTTCCAGAGAAGTTTCGGGACCAATTAAAGAAACTGTCTCATGAAGGAACAGCGGCTCACTTAGGAGTGACCAAGACTAAAGATGCTCTTTTTAAAACTTTTTTTTGGCCGAATTGTTACAAAGATGTTGAAGAATTTGTCAGATCTTGTGACCAATGTCAGCGAGTCGGGAAACCTCGGGATAAGAAGAAGGCACCCATGAAGATCGTTCCTGTCATCTCGGAGATCTTCACAAAGATTAATGTGGATGCTTGTGGTCCTTTACCTACTACACCATCTGGAAACCGGTATCTCATCACTGCAATTTGCATGTCTTCCAAATATCCCGATGCAGTTCCTGTCCCAAATCTTAGTTCTTCAACCGTGGTCGATAGTTTCCTGCAAATCTTTAGTCGGATGGGTTTCCCGAGGGAGCTGCAAAGCGATCAAGGAACGTCGTTTACAAGTGCACTCACAACGGAGTTCCTGGAGAAATTTGGAGTTAAAGTAGTGCGAAGTTCCGTACATCATCCCCAGAGCAATCCTGTGGAGAGACTACATAGAACTTTGAAGAGAATTCTTCGAGTCCTGTGTCTGGAGTCAGGACCTGATTGGGAGAAAATCTTGCCTCATGCCCTGTTTGCTCTACGAGTTGTTACTCATGACAGTACTGGATATACTCCAGCTGGTTCATGGACAGAATTTGAGGACTCCCATGACTCTACTGTACGAGAACTTGACGGAAAGCGAGGAAGAGAAGACTAGCGTAGTATCATATGTCTTCAAGCTACTAAACCGCATGAAAAGGTGTCAAGAATTAGCCGTCCAAAACATGGAGAACGCCAAAGACAAACAAAAACTATGGTATGATCGCAAGGCTGTGAAGCGTAAATTTTGTGAAGGCGACCTTGTGCTGGTTGTCGCTACATCTAGGCCTAACAAAATGGCAGTTCATTGGATCGGCCCAGGGAAAGTCGTTAAACAGCTTTCCGAAACCAACTACATTGTGCAGTTTCCAGAAAAAGACAAATCCCATGTGTACCATGTGAACATGCTCAAGCCATATTTCCAGAGACCCGAAAATGTGAATTTAATCTGTCTAAAAGAGATTAGGAACTGTGACAACGAGGAGGACATTCCAAGTCTCGAGCAGAAGCCTGAAGTCTCGGAAATGACACAAATTTGGCAAGACATAGAACAAAATGGTCGCTTGTCAGAAGATCAGAAGGAGCAGCTGAGAGAGTTGCTATCAAAATACTCTAGCTCATTCTCAAACCAGCCGGGGTGTACTGATCTTACTGAACATGACATTGAGCTTGAATCTGAGAGGCCCATCTGTGCCAAACCTTACAAGATGTCTCCACGCCAAACAGAAATTTTGAAGATGGAAGTGGAGAAGATGCTGTCGCTCAAAGTCATTGAGCCAGGAGAATCTGATTTTACTTCTCCTCTTATTCTGGTAGAAGTACCAGGAAAGGATGCAAGACCGTGCATCGACTATCGAAGACTCAACAAGGTCACTAGAACCCAGTACTTTCCTCTGCCAAACATTGAGCAGCTTGTTGAAAAAGTGTCAGCTGCCAAGTATATCACCGTTCTAGATTTGACCCGAGGTTATTGGCAAATACCTCTGAGTAAACGAGCCCAAAGATATTCAGCTTTTGTAACCAGTTTTGGGACATTTCGACCGTTGAGATTGCCATTCGGTTTGAAAAATGCCCCTTATGACTTTAGTCGTTTGATGGCCGAACTGTTGAAAGACTGTGTAGAATTTGCATGCCCTTACTTGGATGATGTAGCCATCTATTCCCTAAGTTGGGAAGATCATTTACAACATTTGAAAACCGTCTTAGAAAAGATGAATGCAGCTCATCTGCACATCAAGCCTTCTAAGTGCCAGTTTGCTCGTGCGTACGTAAAGTATCTTGGGCACTTGGTTGGTCAGGGCCAGAGAACACCTGGAGAATTGAAGATCCAAACTGTAAAGGACTTTCCGACCCCTGCGACTAAGACGCAGATCCGATCTTTCTTAGGACTTGCGGGGTATTATCGAAAATACATTCCTGACTTTTCAGTCCTCTCAGCACCAATTACAGATCTGCTGAAAGGAAAAAATCGTCGTGCTGCTGTCATATGGACTGATGCTTGTCAAGAGGCGTTTGACAATTTAAAGAAACGGTTGTCGGAGAATCCGGTGTTGTACAGTCCAGATTTCTCGAGACAGTTTCTCGTCCAATGTGACGCGTCAAATCTTGGGATTGGCATCGTTTTGTCCCAAATTAATGACATTGGTGAGGAACATCCTGTCATGTACTTGAGTCGGAAGTTCTCAAATGCAGAACAAAAGTACAGTACCATCGAGAGAGAGAGTGCGCAGCTATCGTGTTCGCCATCCAAAAGCTGCGATGTTATTTGGATGGACACCAGAAGTTCATCATCCAGACGGACCATAATCCCCTTGTTTGGCTGGACAAAAATACGGGAACCAACCCTAGACTTTTACGTTGGGCTTTGATCCTGCAGCCATTCAATTATGAGGTTGTCCATAAGAGGGGGAAACAGCATCATAATGCTGATTCATTAAGTCGCCTCCCATAAACCTCATATCCTTTTATTTTATATTAGTAAGTTTATTGTTTATTTTGATATTTGTATTATGTGTGAAAATTTTAAATTTTTCTTATCATTAGTGTAAATTGTTTTCCTAAATTTTTAATAAGTATATAATTTTTTGTATAATATTTTTGAGTTCAAGGCACTGATTGCTATAATCTGGTACATGTGCAGTGTATTTTGTGTACTTGAACTCTTGAACTTTTCCAATGACTGCACCTATCTGGAGACTTTTTCAGGCAGTGGAGTCATCAAAACTTTTCCCTCATTCTTCGAGAAAAGTTTCCTCCTTGTGGGGAGGAGTTTATAAGTCTGTAAAGACTTCAGACTAAGATAGATGGCGCCCTTGCGCATGCCCAGAAGGACTTTGAGAAAGGAAAGAGTTAAGAACGAGTGTGGCGAGAGACGTGTGGGTTGTGTTTTTTGGAGAGTGATCGAGACTGAGATGTGTGGATTTTGATAACTACCTTTTCTATTTATGTTGTGTGTCGTGTTTGTACTGTGTCTGTGAGTTCATTAAAATGGTTTAAACCAAAAAGGGAGTATTCCTTGTGATGGTAATTAAAATTTTGAGCAAGTCAGTACAACATCTTCACAAGTTCTTATTACAAGTAAGTATAAATTGTTTTACTTATAATTTTAAAAATCAGGAACACAAAATTATGTTTATAATTTGAAAGACAATACCTTAAGAGTTTAAGTTATCACAAATTTAATGCTTCTTAAAAAATAGTAGAAAATAAATGTTTCACTCGATTGAGGAGCATGTTTTATGTGTATAAATTTTCACAAATGTATTTAATTCGTTCGAATACTCTTCATAGAAAAAAATCAGTGCCCCTTTTTAGGTAGAAAACAAAAGAGTGAAGGTTTCCATTTCGCTATGGAATGTGTTTTTATCACTACCAGCTTATTTATCGAGCTTATTTTTCAAGCTTATTTATCGAGTTAAAGAACCATATAAGCATTGAAATGTTCACAAATATTGTTAGAAACAACCTGAAATTCAATATTATTTATCTCAAGATTAAAACATGTAAGGAAGAAAGATGAATCTGGTTTGAAAGTAGAAAATAATTAAATTTTAATATTAGCTTTATTTAAACACTAAGCCAAAAAAAATCAGGGTGTCAAGCAGATGTTTTTACGAAAGGAACTTTTCCAGATTGTTTGGAATTAGTACAATAGAAGTTTAATTTCTTTCTCTAATTTTTTGTCTTCCCAATTTGCTATATTGTAGGTTGTATTAACAAGAATAAAAATACGCCAAAGCAGGTACAATATTTCAATTTCCGTTCAAGCAGTTTTTGTTTTTCATACAAGAGAACGGAATTTGTTTTTCACCATTCCAGTAGAAAGTTATAAGGTTCAAGCTGGCGCCAAAAAAATCATCGCCAAGACAACGATTTCAGACAAGTTTTTAAAGTTCGATTTATTATTTTTAATATTTTAAGCCCTTATAGATGCATGATTTGCAATAGCAAACACACTCGAACATTTTATTTTAAACACTATTTTAGATATATTGATTGCAAATCAATGAAATCTTTTTTATAGAACGGGAAATGTCAACTAGTTATATTAAGAATTTCAAAGTTAGAATATCTATTTTTATCACACTATCAAATACTGAAAAACACAAAAAATAAATGTAAAGTACACGTAAATCGCTTACCTGTGAAATGTGATGTTTCCACCTTTAATAAATTTGGAGTTATATCCATTTGTACACAACACCGTAGAACCCTGTTAGCTTTCACTTTCAATATATTTGCTATGGAAGAAGGAATGCACAAACTATATGCGCGTTGAAGAGTCTAAGGATCACGTGACTACTGCTTTTGTTCACATGATCATGTGGACATAAAAGGGTTGCCCGGGATACCATACGGACCCGAATTTCACAGCATTCAATTTTTTTACAAAAAAATTCAATTTATTTACAAAAAATTAGAACAACTTTTTCTTCACAGTAAAAATGAAGAGGCATCAAAGTGGGGCAGAAAAGCGAAAAAAATTAAGAAAAACCTGGAAATTGTTGAGAGCCATAGAAATGCATTGCATAAGTTTTTAACAGCAAATTCAGAGACAGAATTGCCATCAACATCTACTTCAGATAAATTGTCTGCGTTCGAAACTTCTTCTGAACCACACAGGCCTATAAGCGAAAAAGAGAAAAAAGAACAAGTTGAGCGTCAAGAGGTTCAAAATGCTACTGATAAAAGGGAGTGTGAAGACGCAGAAGATATAGTCCAGACAAACTCTTAAATATAGACATCGAAGTGATAAATGATATAGCTTTATGGCCAATAATTTTTTCAGATGCTATTATTGACCATATTCTTAAACACAAACCAAAAAATATTGGGAATATAGATAATTTGAAATCAGTGTATAAAGACAGAGATGAAGTTTATTACAGAGGACTTTCTTATGATCATTTTCACAGAAAGAAATCAAATGGAATATGGAAAAGAGAACTTGGCTGATATTTTCAGAAACAAGCAAAAGTGTTTACTACTACCCTTGCAAAATCAGTCTAAATTAATAACTGGTTTGCAAAATTGGAGATCATTTACTGTTATTTTATCGGACCACGAAGTTTCAAAAGAACACATGTCAGCCATGTGTATTCTGTACTAAAGATCAACCAAATTCAAATCTACGACTTATTATAGTATAATTGTTGACTCCACTCCGATATTTCTCATGTCGACCAACTTAGTTTTGTGATAAGATGTTTCATCCTCTGGTAATGTAAAGGAAAGATTTGTGAAATTCATTCCCATAGATAAACACAACTCTTCATACTTGGAACAAGAAATTTTGGAAACTAACAAAATTAGGAATGGATATTAAAAACTGTCGAGGACAATCTTTTGATAATGCTTCAAATGTCAGGAAAGTACTCAGGTTTGCAAGCACGCATGAAAGAACATAGTCCAAGTGCGATTTTTATTCCGTGTGCTAACCATTCTTTAAATTTAATTGGAAATTTTGCTGCAGAAAGTTGTAGAGCTGCAGTTCAATATTTTATGTTTGTGCAGAAGTTATTCACATTTTTCTCTGCGTCAACTCGTCGCTGGAAAATTTTAACGAGTAAACTAGAAATGTGTAAAGATAAACAATCCGTCTCACTGAAAAGAGTTTCTGATACAAGATGGTCAGCAAGAGCAAATGCTGTATTAGTTATAAAACTTGGATTCGCCCATATAAAAGAGGCTTTAAGTGAAATTTGTAATGTAGAAGAAGAAAAACAAGTTACGATGGTGGAGGCGATTTCACTTCTGAAGAAAATGCACAAATATGAAACCGCCCTAATGAGTGATTTGGAATACTATTTTGCAAAGAATAAATGCTACTAGAAAATCACTGCAATCAATCTCGAGTGCGAACTATTCAAAGGATCTATCCTACTGAAGTCATTAGAAAATTTTATCAATAATTTCCAAGAATAATATGAAAAAGTTGAAAAAGAAGCAACTGATTTATCAGGGCTATCATTTAGTGTGGAAGATGATCAAACTCGCAGACGACGAAAAAGAAACGTGTTTTTTGATGAAAACATATAAGTCGGACATGAATTCACAATTAGAGAAGATTTTAAAGTCAATTCATTTTATGTCATATGTGATAACACTAAGGCACAACTATCTCAAAGAGCTCAGAAGTATGAAGTTGTTATAGAGCCTTTTCGTATATTTTTTTAATTGAAAATTGTCAACAGAAGAAAGAAAACGTTAAAAAAGTTGAAGGATATGTACAAAAATAACATTGATGTCTGTACTTTGGAAGATGAATTGGACATTTCTTAATATTTCTAAAAGAAAACGAGGACATCATAAAAACCACATCAGACAATTCAGACATCTTAGATTTCTCGTGGGGTAGTGGTGTCGATAGATATCACATCTATCGAATCGCCAATAAAATGTCTTGCACATTTCCGAATATTGAAATATTATTGAAGATTTTTTTAACCATTCCCTTATCTAATGCGTCCGGAGGAAGATCATTTTCTGTTTTAAAGAGAGTAAAAAATTATTTAAGGAATACAATGGGAGAAGAAAGACTAAATAACTTGGCCATTTTGTATATAGAGCTGGAAATTTTAAACCGCATTGACACTCAAAATAATTGATGATTTTGCAAGAAATAAACCAAGACGGAAATTCAGGTAAAATATTTTTTAAATAAATTTATTTAATGTGTAACGGTATGAAATTTTTCATTACTTTTCTTTTTTGTTTATAAGTTTATGAGAGTTTTCTTGCAACTTCTATTTTTAACTTGAGTTTGAGAGCCCCAAAATTTTTACCGCTTGGGGTCTCCACTTGACTTGAGCCGCCACTGGTTGCCATAGCTCACTCTGCTTTTATATCCTCTATGGTCTTTCCCTTCGGGGGTAGATCCCGGACCGTCGCCAATAGCCCGTTGTGTTGCTCCAGTGCGACGTTAATTAAAATACCTATCCAAGGACAACGCCTCGTAATTTTGAATCACGGTCAGATGACGAGAGAAACACCTGAGCTGGCACCACACTTTCCAAACTTCCACACAACGCCAACGTGAGGACAACTGAGGCCACGACAAATTTAACGTGCACCAGCCTCCGTGTACACAACGGTCTTTGACTGGACCAAGTCTCGAACTCTCAACCCTCCGGTTGCTAATCCTTTGCAATTCCAACTGGGCTACCGGGGTAGCCCAGTTGGTGTAGTCCAACCTACCTTGTGGCTATGCCTCTGGCATGTTCCCACCGATGGCGAACTTTACCCGTAATTGGGGATATGCCGCAGGAATGTGTCCGTCGATTGCGAAATCCACCCGTCTTCAAGGTCGTGGCTCTCGAAAACACCCGCCGATGGTAAATTCCGACCTTCTTCGTCCTGATGCCCGTGGCACTGGGGAGTGCCCGACGATTGTCAAATACGCCCAACTTTGCGGCCATTGAGGGCAAGCCGATTGCGTACTCCACACGTTGTCCTGGCGGTGCTGCTTGTGTGTGATGGCCGATGACGAACTCTAGCGTTTGTGGCGGTAGTACAGTACCGGTGTACCCGACAACAGCTAAATCCACCCATCCTGGCACCCTTGCAGGATGGGTGGATTTAGCTGTTGTCACAGCCAGGTCATCCGCGAAGGTCTGGATGTAACTGTTTACATTTGGCGGCATTAGAATTCTATTGAAATAAATGTTCCACAGGGTCGGTGCCAGGACCGAACCCTTTGTTAAATTCCGAGTAATTAAAAATTATTGTGGTTGTAGGTTATGGATCTATTTTCGAGGTAGGAAATAATAAATTGAACTAAAGTTAGGAGTGGCGTTGTAAGTTTTCAACATATCCACCAACAATGACCAGTCCATAGTATCAAAGGCGGCTTTGATGTACAAGGTGGTAAGGGCAGAATGACTGATCCCATGGTAGGTGTTAACTTTAGTAATGGCTGATTGTATGGCCTCCTCGCAAGAGCGCTGCTGTCTAAATCTGAATTGTAAGGGGTTGAGAATATGGTTGAGATCGAGTCAGGAGTTTAACCTCCTGGCAAAGACTCTTTCGATTATCTTCCCCAGAGTGGGAGAAGACAAATAGGACGGTAGGCACCACAGGAGGAGGGGTCCCTTCCCTGTTTAACTAGGAAGCGGATCTCCCCACTCCTGAGGCACCTAGGAAAGTGAGAATATTGTTGAGTAATTTCGATTGGATGGAGTAAGATGTACTGGCGTTTAATAAATATATATTTCCAGATTTTATAGTCAACAAGGTCCGGTCCAGAAGCCTTCCCACTTTTCAGGTTGGAGAAGACCAGCTTCAGGTTCAGTTAATTTATTTTAATGTTGAAATCTATTATATTACTATTATCGAAATTAAGGGGATTATCACTAGGGTTACCGAAGAAGTGGTTCATTAGGATATCCATTTTTTCAGTTTGTGTTAAATTGGGAGTTTCCGGGTTGAATAGGTTGATTGTGGATTGACTTTTTGAACAATTTTGGGAACTTCCCCAGACCAAATTTTGTTCTGAGGAAAAACCCCGAGGCTATTGTAGTTTTAGTGTTAATGCTCACAGCTTCGTATCTATTATCACTGTAGGATACCGTATCTAATATGTCCCAATCAAAGTTATGATCAAGCAGATTATTACTAATTAGGGTTAGGTCGAGCCAGCCCCTGCCTGAATGGGAGACAATGGTAGGCCCTTTCTCCGGGATGTTTATTATAGTTAAGTCAGACATATTGCAGAGGTCTATGACACAACGCCCCCTAATGTCTTCAAAACCATATCACCACAGAGGGGACTGGGCATTGAAATCCCCATGATTAGGAACCTGCCTCGATGGAAGTTAAGGTCTTGTAGTTTTTCGATAAGGATACCAATATCAACATGGGATGGGGACTTCCCAGGAACAGGGGGCCAGAGTACGTAGTGACCACCGCAAAGACCGAGTGATTGGAACCTATGACAAATAACAGGATGCGTTAAGGCTGTTAGAAAGGAATTGACAGTTATTTGTATTAGAGGTTAGTAATGTTAGTCCAGTTGGAGGTTTAAGTGGTGCATCGTTAATTAAATAGGGATCTTGAATAAGGGTATAGTCAGCTTGGATTTGTTTGGCAGTGATCAAGGCCTGACTGTGGTCAGATAAAGAAGGGTTAGTATTTAATGGTAAATGTCAAAGGGAGTCAGCCATTAATGTCCATAGTCTGTTTTCGCCTCCAAAATGCCAGCTGCCTTTTAATATTAGGACACTTGGAACTACAGTCACGGCCTGTCTCAAAATGCATCTGGGGTGAGCCCTCTACACCAAACTCAATCAGTCCTTGTGGCAAGGGTGATCCTGCCACAAGGACTGTCCACTCCTCCTGGAAATTATGGGGCTTAGGTGTGCTGGCCCTTGGTAAACTTCTCTCATCTTGACAGCCATGCGGCTGGGGTGTGCTCGAAGATGGGAGAGGGGTCTGGTGGTGCTGGATCGGGCTGGCGGTGAAAACTTCGATGTCCTGACTCCCGTGGCATTGAGGTGTGCCCACCAATTGCCAAGTCCCCCGGAACCAGGGTGTGTCGGCCGATGGCGAAGTCCACACGTTGTCGTAGGAGTGCTGCTGGGGTGCGCCGGTCGACTGTGAAATCCCCCGTCGTGGCACTTGTGCCGTTGGAGTGTGCAGACCGATGGCGAACACTACCCGTCGTGACGACCGTGCCTCTGGATGTGCCCGCCGATGGCAAAATTTACATTTCGCGGCGGCCGTGTTGCTGGTTTCACCGACGGCGAAATTAGCCTGTTCTGGCGTCCAGGGTGTTCGAGCTGATAGCGAACTCCACCCGTTGTCGTAGAAGTACCGCTGGAATGTACCCGCCGATAGTTAACTCCATCCACCGTAGCGTCCGTTCCATTGGTGTTTGCAACCATATACCATACATATCTTCGGCCGTAGCATTGGGGTGTGCCTGCCGATGACGAACTCCACCCAACCTTGGTTCTTTGGGCTAACGCGTGCCGGTTATTGGCGACCACCATCCGTCCTGACCGTGTGGGGCATGCCAGCCATTGGTGAAATCCTTCCCCCCTGGCAGTCGTGTTGCTCTGGTGCGCCCGCCGAGGCGAATTCCACCCTTCAAGGAGGCCGTGGCGCTGGGTTGAACCTGCCGCTGGTAAACCCCACCATCCTGACGCCCGTGGCACTGACGTGCGCCCACCGATGGCGAATTCTACTCGTCCTGGTGACTGTGGGGCTTAGGCGTACCGACCCTTCGTCGCCATAGGCGACCCCCTCATATCCCGCTTCAAAGTGCAGATGGCGGGTGGTTTGATCGGCCGTCCCACGTAAAAATTCAGGTTCGTCAACCCGCCCACAGGGAACGGAGCCCTTGAGGCGACCGCAGGTCGCCTTCTTGGCCCGCTCAACCCGATGTTCTGGGCAACAACCACCGCCAAGATAGACCGTAAGCAAATTCGAATGCTACAGAGCAAACGAATAAACCATAAATGTGTCAAGATGAGAGGAAGAGTGGGACCCTCCCATTGTTATACTCTCCAACTCATGCGTAGAACACACAAGTGAACTGCGACAACAGAATACGGCGGGTCACACACATCGGAACGTCTTCCGCCCGAGGTTCCCCGAGGGGTTCGCCGTAGGCGACCCCCTCACATTCCGCTGAAGTGTTGGTTCGAGTGGCTGGTCGGCCACCCACGTTAATTATATGGTTCGTCCATACCCGCCCACAGGGACCAGAGCCGGTGAGGCGACCGCAGGTCGCCTTCTTGGCCCCGCTCGACCAACTCTTGGCAAACTTCACTCGTCTTGGCAGCCGTGTGGCTTGGGCGTTCCAGTCACGCGCAGTGGTTCTGTACCCGTCGTGGAGCCAGGCGGCAGGATTTACCCTGCCGGTAGTGAACTCCACCGTCCTGATGTTATTGGCAATGGGGTGTGTCTGACGACTGTCAAGTCCACCCTACCTAGCAGGCAAGAGAGGGCAGAAACGAACTCCGATGTTAGTAGCGGTCCTTCCGTTGTTGTGTGCTCAACCAATAGCGAAATTTACCCATCCTGGCACCCTTGCGGCTGGAGTGATCCCACCGATGGCGAACACTAACCTTCGTAGCGGCAGTGACGCCGGGGTGTGCCCGCCGATGATAAAGTCCACCGAAACTTGTACCAAGAGTGACGTCGCACCGGAAGTGGAGTTGAGTTGTACCAGAAGTGACGTCATACCGAAAGTAGAGTTGCGCTGTACCGGAATTTACGTCACAGCGGAAGATACTTCACATCGAGTTGAGTTAGTTTCGGTTTCAGTTTCCTGTTTCGAGTGGAGTTGAGTTGTTAATTTCGGTTTCAGCTTTACTGTGTTTCTGACATGGGAACATCAATGTGGTGGAGCATGACGTCATCAACTCGGTGGTGGAGCAATTGAAGTGACTTTTTTTACATGCATGATGACTGGTAGCGCCATCTACTGATGAAATTGAAAAGTAAATGCTTTTTTTACTGAAAATGTACATTTTTCTATTTTTTATTTACGCGTAGAACAAAAACAATTATACAAGTTGGAATCGAACCCACAGCAGTACTCCAGGCTGCCCGTTTGCAAATGCTTTTAGCCGTTCGGACGGGAATATCTAGTAGCAATCTTTGCAATTAAGAAAGAGATTACAACGCTGAAGCATGAGACATTGTGAGTTACGGTTCAAGTTTTTATTTGCGTTTCTGACATAGAAAGGAGAATGTGGTGGAGAATGACGTCATTCGAACGTGTTGTAACGCGAAATCTAACACACGTGGTGGGTAATGAAGTCACTCGAGTATTTATGCATATTTTCCTCTACGAGGTACTAGTTTTATAGAGCTATCGAACACCATCAAAACGAAGAAGGTTCTATATATAAGGAATTATATTGAGTATAATAAATATATTCTCAATTCAGATAATGAATACTTTCGCTGGGCCATCTTATCTGCATACAAGTCTGTTTCGTACGAGTCAAAATCCCCCGAACAACTAATTATGAACAGCATAAAAATGAACTAAATTTCCCTGGGATTGGTTTTCATACCAGACAAGAGAAAGCCAAAATTTTTGAAAAAAAAAACCCCAATATGTCCATTAATATTTATTCCTATACGGATAAACTAATAATTTTTCCATTAGTAATAACTCCTACTGTAAGAGAACGACACATGTGGATTTGCTTTTGATATGAAATAACGATAAACAGCACTATTGCTCAATTACTAATCTTTCCAGATTAGTTTCGAGCCAGTTGACAAAAGGGAAAAGGAAACAATTTATTTGTAGACGGTGTCTGTGTTTCTTTAAAAGCACTAGTGATTTATAAATCCACGATGAACTCTTAAATTGAACGCACGGTGCAAAAAAATGCCCACGGAGAACAAGAAGTGAGTCTTTTTTAAGAATTTAAAGCATTCTTGCATTCCTTTGTTATATATGCAGACTTTGAAACTATGACTGAAAAAGTTTCCACTTGTGGGCCTTTCAATGGAGTCATATACTAGTAAGGTTTATCAAAAACAAAGCAGTAAGTTTCTGCTTTTATGTAGTTAGTAACATTGGTTACAAGTCTCCAGTCGTTTATAGAGATGTTCCAAGAAAATTTATTCATTACCTTCAAATGGAAGCATTAGATATTGAGAAAAAAAATATTCAAATCCCGTTGACATATTACCTTTAAACGATCTACAGCAGCATCAGTACGAAAAGGCTGAAACGTGCTTCATGTGTGGAAAACCTTTTTGCGTAGATGGAGATATGAAAGTGAGAGATCACGACCATATTAATGGTCAATACAGAGAAGCAGCGCATTAGTCCTGTAACTTAAATTATAAAATACCAAACTTCGTTCCTGTAATGTTTCATAACTTTTCAGGTTATGATTCCCACTTGTTTATACATGAGTTGGCATTCGACAAGAAATTCCTCTCTGTAATACCAAATACGGAGAAGAACGTTACATTTCTTTCACTAAAAAAGTAGGGAAAATATGAATTTGCGTTTCATAGACACTATGAAATTCATTGCCTCCAGCTTAGAGAGACTGGCGAAAAACTTGTCGCAACAAGATTTCATAAGGACTCACATGGTCGTTATGTCTCATTTGAACGCGGGAAGTTGATAGTGAAACTACATTTTAGCTTGAGACATTTGTAATCTCTAGACCAAAATGTATCAACCTTATCGTTGTTACACTAAAATATTTGAAGACTATTATACTCAGAAAGCAGATAATGGCTTGTCATATTGCAAAGGTATCTCTGCAGAAAGGAAGTGGCTTGGGGGAATTTTTCGAAGCATGTTTAGGATGATTTTTCCTTTATTTAAATTGGGTGCGAAAGCACTAGGAAAGCAAGCACTTCGATATGGCTTGGATATTGTAAATGATTACTTGCAAGGTAAAGTTGTAAAGTCAGCTATAAAATACAGAGCTAAAGAAGCAACGAAAACTTTAACCGATAAAGTATCCAATCGAGTGAAATCAATGGTTGGAGGAAATAAGAGGAAACGCACAAAGAAACGCATCATTCGAAAGAAGTATCGCAAGCTGTGTGCACCTGACATATTCTCATAATCTTTAGCATGGTCTTAATACGAAATAATTCCTTACCCTCTGTGAAATCTGAACTGGACTTATTTCTTATGCCATCGACTCAAACAGATATTCAAAAAGGGCAGGGGTCTGAGTTTTATCCTATACCTAATATTCGTGATGGTGGACCTATCGAGTTTAACATATATGGTAGTGGTGAGGAATACATCTATATGTAAATTATTTGTAAAAGTTAAAGTTTTAAAGGACAATGCGGTTTTACCAGAAAATGAAAAAGTTGCTCTATATAACTTATTTCTTCACTCATTATTTTCCCAAGTCTATATGAGTTTGAGAGAATGAGGGTCTAACTTCATCCAGTAACACTTACCCTTACCGAGCGTAGATTGAGACTGCTCCATTGCGGCTCTGATTATAAGAAAAGCTTCCTTACTCCAGAATGCTACAAAGATACAGCAGGACACATTGGTGAAACCGATCCTTCAAGTGAAAATGCAGGGTTGAAGTAACGGGCGTCTATGATTGAAAAGAGTAATGTTTTAGACATGATTGGAAATTTACATTGCGACTTGTTTTACCAAGACCGTCTATTACTCAACTTTGTAGACTTAAAGTTAAAGTTAATACGCAGCAAACTGGAGTTTAGTCTCATTGCTCCTCCAAAAAGCAAATTATGACGTTGTTATTGAACATGCGTCCCTTTTCATCCGGAAAGTGAAAGTCAGTCCAGGTGTTTTAATTGGACATGCCAAAGCTTTAGAAAAATCATCTACAAAATATCCAATGGATCGAGTTTTGTGTAAGCTATATTCAGTATCAAAAGGTTCTTTCTCATTTTCACAGGATAACATTTTTCTTCTGGTTAACTTCCCAAATGGTTGGTGGTGACGATCATGATTCATTTAATGGTACTTATCCCACAAACCCATTTTATCTCAAGCATAACTATGTAAATTTCATAGGAGTTTACGTAGATGGAAATCCTATCAGCTACAAGCCCTTGGATCCTAATTATGCAGATGGACAATTTATTCGTGCTTACAATAGTTTGCTCCTAGGAAGCGAAAAACTCTCATCCAATAAAGGTATCTACACTGCTGGCCACCCAAATTGCAACACCAAGAAAGACAAGAGATATCACAACAAAATTTATTTTGTAGATAACATGTTGACCAAGTATCAAATGATTAAATTTATAGACTTCTGTGAAGTGTGGTTCCTGCCAAAATCAGTAGCCAGAGTAGCCGCCATTGTTGGAGATCACCGCTGCCACACGCCTCGGCATTGATTCAAAGAGACATTGGATGTGTTCTTGGGGTACAGCAGACCAAGCAGCTTCCACACGTTGCCAAAGTTGATCTGGTGTGGCAGCTGGGGATGTATTCTGGGTCAATCGTTGAGCAACCATGGACCACATGTTTTCTATCGGCGAAAGATCCGGAGAGCGAGCTAGCCAGGGAAGCAATTCAATCTGGCGATTGACGAAGAACCCTTGGACAATGCGTGCCACGTGTGGTCGCGCGTTATCCTGTTGAAATATGGCTGTGGGCAAGCCCTGAAGGTAAGGAAGGACAACTGACTCCAACACCTCGGAGATGTAGCGCTGGCTGTTTAAAGTACCGGCAATGCGTACTAGAGGAGTGCGAGAGTGATATCCAATACCGCCCCATACCATAATACCCGGTGCAGGACCAGTGTGGCGGTGCATAACGCAGCTGTTCAGCATCCTCTCTCCACGGTGTCTCCAGACTCGAATCCGACCATCGTGGTGTTGCAGACAGGAGCGTGACTCGTCAGTAAAGACAATTTCATTCCATTCTGCCGTCCACATCCTTCTTTCATCGCACCATTGGCAGCGGAAACGTCTGTGGTTCTGCGTCAAGGGTAGACGAAGCAATGGACGTCTTGCGGACAGACCACTCTGCTGTAAACGGCGTCGAATGGTACGCGCAGACACTGGATGATGCGGTACAGACTGAATGTGCTGTGCTATGGTTCGTGATGTGGCTGAGCGATCCGTCACTGCCATACGCACAATATGCCTGTCATCACGTGAAGTGGTGCACTGAGGTGGATGCGATCGAACACGTCGGTCCATCGTACCCTCCTGCATCCAACGATCACATATCCGCATTACAGTTGTTTAGTTTCGTCCAACACGACTACCGATTTCCCTGAAAGATAATCCACAATCTCGGTTGGCCACTATCCTTCCTCTGTCGAACTCGGATACTTGATAAAAAGGTGATCGCTGTTTTCTACGAGGCATAATTGATCGTTTTTTTTAAAAAACCACAAGAAAAACACAATTGCCGTACTTGAAATCGTCGAAATCTCCAAGCCTTAAATAGCGCTTTGAAGTGGCGCCACAGGCGCGCGTGATGTGCGTCTGCGCTGAAATTCTAATCATTTGCATATCTCACCTCCGCTAATGCATGTTGTAAATTTCATATTATTTGCATGCTTCCTTCAGGGTGTTGCATTTACGGTGGCCAGCAGTGTAGTATATTAACAGAGATGAGTTTTCCGAAGGGTACACGCTATATACCTTTGACTTAACACCAGACATGGATGATGGCAACCATTTAAATTTAATTCATCAAGGAAATCTTCGCATTGAAGTAAAGTTTGCAACCGCTTTACCGAAAACTGTTTCAGTGCTGGTGTATGCAGAATTTCAAAACGTGATCAAAATTACGAAGTCTAGAAATATTTTATGTGACTTTTCGAGATGAATGTGGGACAATTGAATAACATTTTACAAAGTGATGCATATACACGTCAAGGTTTTGTTGGAGTTTTCCCCAGTGATCAGATTCCCGAAAACTTTGAGAGTTTTCCCGCTGCGTTTATTGTAAACACCGACCCTCATCACAAACCAGGGACTCATTGGTTAACTGTTTATATGAAATCATCAATAAGTGTAGAGTTTTCGATTCGTTCGTTCTCAACCACCTTCATATTTTTTGGGCTACATACATGACTACTTCAAAAAATTTCAGCTCGTGGTCTACAACGACATACCTCTTCAAAGTGTTGAAACTGCAGTGTGTGGACAATATTGTGTATACTTTTTGTATCAAAGATCTAGAAATAGTTCTATCGAATTTATTGGAGAGTTCAATGCCAACTTTATTTCCAAATATCATCGATTGGTTAAATGATGCCCAAAAGTAGTCGGTGATAATAATAAAACAAACAGATAATCTGCCTTTATAAGGTTTTTTTTTAAATATGGGTATTGGAAATTAGATCTCCAAGAGGTTAAAAATTTAAGAGTTTAAGAATTTTTGAATTTTAAGAGTTTTAGAATTTTAGGATTTCGGAATTTAAGAATTGAGAGTTTAAGAATTTTAGAATTTCGGAATTTAAGAATTATAAAATTTTGAATTTCGGATTTTAAGAGTTTTAGAAATTAAGAATTTAGAATTTGAGAATTAAAATAGAAAGGGATCAAACAATAAACTAAGAAACTGTTTAAAAGCTTAAAAATGGGTAAAATTGAACCGGACCTAGTCCTTGGTTCACTACTACGTCCAGGTGGAGTCTGGGCAGAGTCAGGGGTAAGTCATTTTTATATTTGGTTATATGGGAGGGCGTCCGCGGCCACCCCTCCGGCCGCCAGCACACACATCCTGATCTTATTTTGGATGTTGCATTTTCAAGGATGTTGGCGCACCACTTAAGTTTATTTTCGGGTGTTGGTTTAGTTATGTGGTGCGCACTAGTGTGCTGACAGTCGAAGAGATAGTGATCCGCGTCCCCTACCTCCCCGCAAGTACACAGATTGGAGTGCTTAACGTGAAATCTGTGGAGGTAAGCCACGAATGGGCCATGGCCTGTCAGAAACCAGATAAGGTGCTTGCTCTCGGCGAGGGTAGATGTATTGACCTCCGGCATGAACTCCTTCAGCCGGAGGTCCTTTGCTGAGTTGTTATGGTGCTCCTGCCACCCTGTCAGGATATAATTTCTGATTTTTTTCACAAAAGACAAGGGTGCAGGAGCATTCAGCTCCTCGCCGGAGAATGTGGAAAGCTTGGCAAACGCATCAGCCAACTCGTTACCTGGCTCCCCCACGTGAGCCCGTACCCAACTCAGGCCAAATATATCGGATAGTCTCGCGATGTCGGATTTAATATAATTTACATATTTGGATTTAATTTTTGGGGATTATAGGGCCTGAATTGAGCTGAGACTCTGTATATATATTAATGTTTTTATTATTTTTAAGGCATACAATTTAGCTTGATGTATTGCGGTCAACTCCGCCTGAAATACGGAGTTGCCGTTACTCAGTTTAAATTTTAAGATATCTATTGTTTTTCCATTTTCGAGAATGCACACAGACGCCCCGATATTGCCATCAATACCGGAGCCGTCGGTGTACACCTCATAATCTATGTCCTTTAATTTGACTTCAAAATCTATTATTAAATGTTTAGTGGATAGCGAAGCGGTAATTATATTTTTGTCTATTTTATCCACACAGTCCCAGCTCTGGGTCGGGCTGCCTCCTTTTAATAGTTTTAAATTTTAAATACAAAGACTTCAGAGTCACGTGGAGCGGAGGGATCCCACTAAGGGCGTTAAGCGAGTCAGTTGGGGAGGTACCGTAGGCCCTCAAAATACCCAGAAGGAATACCCTCTAGATAGATTGGAGCTTCCGGATTTGTTGTAGTGTAAGTGCTCCTCCCCATATGCCAGCTGCAAAAGTGATGATCTTCTCGACCACCGTCAAGTACCAGATCTTCTGGAGCTGGCCACTGACCCCCCAGCCACCTCCCCTCACTCTATTCAGGGATCTCTTATCGCTGTGCATCTCGATGTTAAAGAAGCGATGTGATCGCTCCACGCGAGTCTGTCGTCAATTGTTATACCTAAATATTTTAAATTTACTGATATTTTTATGGATTTAGATTGAATTTTGAAAATCGGATTTCTGAGAAGCTTTTTATTCTTTGAGATTACGATGGACCGACACTTATCGATGGACAGACTTAGTTTTAAATTTTCCAATGAAATATAAATCTGATCAAGAGCGTAATTTGTATTTCTCTCCAGGTCCCTCAGCGTATCCCCTGACGTTACTTCCGCCAGGTCGTCCGCGAAGGCCTGGAGGAAGATATTATCTGAATTTAAATCTAGGATTTTATTGAAATACAGGTTCCACAATGTCGGAGCCAGCACCGAACCCTGTGGACACCCTTTAATTATATTCCTTCTTATATTCAATTCATTAAGATTGTATGTTATATTTCTTTCAGTTAGGCATGATATTATGAAATTAATCATAGAACCTGGAATTCTGAGTTCTTGAAGAGTGTCAATCAACAAGTGCCAGTCCATATTGTCAAAGGCGGCTTTGATGTCCAATGTCGTGAGGGCCGAATGGCAGACTCCACGGGTTAATTTAAGTTTTGTAACAACGGAGAACACCGCCTCCTCACAGGAGCACTGCTCTCGGAAATCATTGATTAGAATGGAGTATATTATGCGAGTGCAGCCAGGAGTTTAACCTCCTGACAAACACTCGCTCTATGTTTTTGCTTATTGCGGGCAGGAGACAAATTGGGCGGAAGGAGCCACAGGACGAGGGGTCCCTCCCTGGTTTCAGCAGGAAGTGGACACCCCCAGTCCTGAAGCACCTTGGGAAACAGGATAACTGAAGTATTTTTGTAATTGGATGCAGTAAAAGGTTAGGATGACTTTTAAATATTGCTTTCCAGATTTTGTAATCGATGAGGTCCGGCCCTGGAGCCTTACCGTCTTTTAAACTGGAGAATACTAGCTCGAGTTTCTGTGTAATTGATACATTTGGAATATTTTCAAAATGGACTATTGAGAACAAAACTGGGGGTAATTGATTTATTTGGCTGAAGTTATGGTCCATTAACTTATTTATTTTATCTAACTGTGATAATAAAGGAAAATCAGGAAAAAATAGGTCTAAATTTCTATTATTTTTATGTTTCTGAAAGGATAGTTTGTATAATGAACCGTATTTTGAATTGTGACTCGAGCAGTGTCCCCTCCAGGCCGCCTTTTTTGAGCTGATCAGTTGTTTCTTGAAGGCGGCCCTAGCGGATTTGTAGCATATACAGGACGCATCGGCAGAAGAATTATTATTTTTTATTCGATTGTATCTCTTGTAGAGAGCAGTGACCCTGTTTCTTTTAGAGGCGAGTTCTTTGGTCCACCAATGAATCCTAGGGGTTTTATTTTTACGAGTTTGTGTTTTGTTAGCTGTGTTAGTTATATTGTTGGTTAATTTTTCGAAATAATGGTTAAGGTCATTGGTGGTGTTAATATTAGAGGCAGATTTCAAAAGTGTATGCGTTAGTTTCTGAAAAATCCTGAGGAACCTCCCCAGTCCGAACTTCGTCCTGAAGAACCCCAGGTTACTAGTGATTTTAGTGTTGAGGTCTACAGTGACATACCTATGATCACTGCATGATTCTATATTTAGTACATTCCAGTTTAATGCCAGGTCATAAATCTGGACTAATCAAAGTCAAATCAGGCCATCCCTTTCCAGTTTGGGCAACGAAGATAGAACCTTTATCGGGTATATTAAGGATATTAAGGTGAAGTGTGTTGCAAAGATCGAGCACTCGTCTGCCCCTGATGTCTTCAAATCCGTAACCCCACAAGGGGGAACGGCCATTGAAGTCCCCCATGATGAGGAGCCTGCCTTGGATGGTATTAAGGACTTCTAGCTCCTCTAACAAGATGTCAATGTTGTCATGGGGGAAGTACAGGTTTCCTATGATCAAAGGGCCGACATCGGACCCGACCTCCGCAAAAACACAATTGTTTATATAAAATTTTAAATTAAATAAGTTAGAATTAGTGCAAATAATACTATTGTTCCTTTTTGAGGATAATTATCTATGACCTGGCAATGCAGATAGAGGTTTATGTTGCACAATATACGGGTCCTGAATTATGATAATGTCAGCGTTAATTTTGGTCGCAGTGACCATGGCAAGGCTGTGAGCAGAAAGAGAGTGGTTAGTATTTAATTGTAGAAATTTAATGAAATCGGCCATCAGTTGCCAAAGTCGATGTTGGCTTCTAAGAGTACCAGCTGCCTTTTATAATTCGAGCACCCCCTGGATCTGCATCCATGACCCGTCGAGTAATTAGTTTTAAATTTTTAGTTGGACTCCGTGCAATTAATGCATTTATTAGACTCCTTACAGGAGTCCAACCCATGGTCACCTCCAGTTTAAACATTTTGGTTTGTCAGTGCACCGGGACTTACTGTGTTCGAATCGGCCACACCCCAGTGCACTTACGAATGATTTTAAAATCTTCAACCCTAACTCTCTGGCAACCCAGGAAGAGGTGGCCCTCTCCCATGAGCTGCCCGTAGATTCGAGGCGCCACGGTCGCCACCCAGTGACTCCCCTGGTCGCCTTTATTCTAAAGTCAATTTTTAACTTGCCCTCCTCAAGGAACTCATTTTTGATTAAGAGCTGGGGAACCAGGTCATCCTCAGGGACATCCCCATCGACATTTAGCAAGATCACCCTTGGGTGGAGCTTAGAAGGGGTCTCGATTTTAAAAATGTTGGTAATTTTTTCTACCCCTTTCAGCCTCCCCTCAAGGGTTTCGATCTCTTCTCGGGAGGACATATCTATTGCTAGTCCATCGTCTCTCAATCCTCGAACCTGAATTATTCTGTCACCCTTTATATATTCCTGGATTAAGTTTTTGCTGTTGATTTTTTCACCCTGCTTTATTTTCTTTAAAAGTGTGTTTAGGGACCTGTTTATTCTTAATGTAAATAGGCCTTGATGGTGGGACCGAGGCCAGTTTTTATGCATAAGTAGGTTTCTTCATTATGACTTCCTTTAATTCTCTGACCTCCCGTGCGAGTCCAGCTTCAACTTGTGGATCCCCCACTTGTCCTCCGAGGCCGTTGGTCTTAAGATCTTTAATGGCCTCTGGATGACTCCTCAAAGGTTTTTATGAGGAGATTGATATTCTTTTGCCTTTCATCCAGACTACCCAGTAAAGTTGCTACTTGGATTTCTTTATCTTTTATGAGTAAGTTGAGGGATACCACATTGGCCTCGCCACGGGCCCTCTCCTGCAGTTCTTTCTCCAAATGTTTAATTCTAATGGTTAGGAGAGGGCAGTCCCCCTCGCCATCTTTTGAGGTATTACTTTCTAGGTCTTTAATTTTATTTTCCAGATTTGAGATGTCTTGGTTTAGGTCCCTAATACTACTATCGCTGCGTTTACCTATGATGTTTCTAAGGGCGACCACTTGTTCGGCTTCCCCGGGTGTCGAATGGAGGGGACTCCCCGATGGAAGGGGGAGCCTTCAGTAGACAAATTGTCCCCTAAGGAGACCTGTCCCTTTATGGCTTCCCGCAGTAGATTAGTTGCCGTTTTAAGACAGGCGGTTATTCCCTCCTGGATAGCCAACGATCGTACAGTGCTCTTCGGTTTGTCCTTACAAATTTCATTAAGGGTAATGTAGGCTTTTTCAGGGCTCTAAATCTGGGATCTGAGATCATTGCAGGTGAAACTACGATATGTAGGTCCAGTATACTCACAGGTGGGGGGCGTTGGGGTTTTTTGGGATCTTCTGCGCTTGACATTGTAGTTTTCTGGGACGGAGTGTACGCAGACAAACTCCGACCCAATGGGGGGGGGGGGTCCTAGACCCCAGTCCAGTTGTAATTCAATAATAAGAAAGTCGGTTTCCCGATATCGGTAGTAATTTTATTGCAGATCCCAGGCCCCTGTTGCCTATCCCGATGGTACACTAGAGGGGATCCTCAAAATCCAAAGTTTCTTTCCAAAAACGGTAATTTCAACAAGAGAAGGAGGGCACACGATCACATCAATAAAAGGCAAAAAAGTCGAGATCTATTTTTAGAAATAAAACGAACACTCAAATCAAAACAGATAAAGGCAATCACAAATAAAATTCGTTAAACAAGAATTTAAAAATTTAAGAATTATAAAAGTTTTCATGAAAAGTAAGAATACACAAGAATTATGAGAATTAGTCATTTATAAGTAAAACAGTGCAGTATGATTAGTCATCAATGTAAAATGCTAAAATAGAATATATAATAGTCTTTGAGACTGGTTTTTTGGCCGATAAGATCAGGATACTTTTGATGAGGTTGGTAGCAGTTAGTGGGGTCTAACAGAAGTTCCTCAGACCCTAAATAGCCAACTATATGGGTATAGTCAGGTTCCTGATCCTACTGCGTAGTTATGCAGCTGCAGCGTAGTTGATGAATGTATGATTGCGCGCTGCTATAGATGTAGTAGTCGACCAACTGGTCTCCAGACTGAAGAAAATCTTTTAAAATATCTCTAATATATGGTATTAACGATCACAATAAATAGTCGAAATTAAAAAGCTGCAGCTCCCAGGATCTCGGGTATCCCAAGGAAAAGTAGATGAACTCCTTGCTGGGCGCAGGTTATCGGGTGTAATCAACCCGCGCCATTGGGGCTTACGAACCGTCAAACTCAGATCTTTAAAATATAAAAGATAAAATAATTACCTTTTGACGGTCAAATATAAATAAAATATATATTTGTAGGTGCCCCACAGCAAGGGGGTGATGGTAGTAAAGGTTTCCGAGAGATTCGATAGAATATCAAAACGAAATTATCCGAGAAGCGGGAGCTCGTAAAAAACGCACCTACTGGTAGCAGCTCGTGGCGAGAACAGAGATTAGATTTTTGGAGTTTAAAGTGATGCAGGTAGGGCGACAAAAGGACCATGACCCGTAAGGAACCAAATGGCGGCCAATTAAACCGCTCGCTACCTGCTTAAATGTGGGATATGAGAGGGTCGCCTGCGGCGACTAAGGAACCAAATGACATATCTGTCGGAGGTGAGGCGATTTTGGGAGACCTCAGGATATAACATTTCACCCTGAGGCCTTTTTCAGAGTCATTATAGAATTCCTGCCACTCCATAAGCAATTTTTTTTCGAATTTTTTTAATAAAAGATTTGGGGGCAGGGATGTTGATTTCCTCTCCCCCGACAGTCCCCAACTTGGCGAAATGGTCCGTCACCTCATTGCCAAAGAGACCGGCGTGAGTCCTGAACCAACTCAGGCCAAAATTGGATTTGTTATAGATTTCGGATTTTATATCGTTAATATAGTTAGACTGTATTTTATGGGATTTAAGGGCCTGAATTGAACTCAGGCTGTCGCTGTATATATGAATTTTTTATTATTTTGAGTTGCCCAGACTATTGCCTTATGTATAGCAGTTATTTCCGATTGAAATACTGTATTGAAATTATTGAGCTTATAGCAAAAAACTGTTGGTAATTTATTTCCCTCGAAGACGCACACGGACGCCCCGACACTATCATCAATGCCAGAGTCATTCGTGTACACCTCGAGGTCATAGTCAGTTAATATTTCGGGAAAGGTAGGGGAGAGAACGTTTGGATGCATTGTATTAATTTTCCTGTTAAAATCGTAGTCACCTGGCGACAGCCGGAGTAAAAGAGGATCAGACAGCCGCCTCTTCCAGGTACTATGTATTTTATAAAGTTTAGACAGGGTCACGTGGAGTGGAGGGATAACTGTTAACACGTTTAGGGCGTCGGTTGGGATGGTTCGATAGGCTCTTGAAATTTTGAGTAAAAATGGACGTTGTATAGACGTGATTTTTGTTGCATTTAGATTACCACCCCAGACACCAACTCCATATGTTAACATTTTTTCAATTACAGTTGAATACCAAGTTTTTAGGAGCTGAGCCCTGACGCCCCACCCCCACCGGCGACTCTGGAGAGGAAACCTCCCAAGTCGAGGCACCTCTCCGAGAGTGTAGCAATATGCCTATTCCACGTGAGCCTGTTGTCTATGATAACTGCGAGATATTTTAGAGACTCTTATCCTGAAGATAGGATTTCTTTTTAGTTTTGAATTTTTAGAGAAATGATAGACTGGCACTTGGGAAGGGAGAGACTTAGTTTTAGTTTTTCTATTTCTTCGGCTATTATATTTAAGTTTCGGTTTGTGTTAGCTTCCAGGTCCCTTCGGGTGGTCCCCGTGGTAACCACCACGAGGTCATCCTCAAAGGCCTGGACGAAAAGTTGGTCCGTGTTAAGTGTTAAAACAGAATTAATATAAAGATTCCAGAGTGTTGGGGCCAGGACCGATCCTTGAGGACATCTTTTAGTTATATTTCTAGTTAGTGTTACGTTAGTGTCTGAATAGGTTATGGATCGGTCCTGTAAATATGAATTAATGAAGTTTATCATATTAGAGGGAATATTTAGGGAGCTCAGTGCCTCTCTCAGCAAGCACCAGTCCATGTTGTCGAAGGCGGCTGTGATATCGATGGCAGTGAGAGCGGAGTGATGTGTTCCACTGAATTTTTGCACCTGAGTTATTTCCCTTCCTCAATCTCCTGGTGAAGAGCCTCTCTATTATTTTACCCAAAGTCGGCAACAGGCATATGGGGTGGTAGGCGCCACAGGAGGATGGGTCCTGTCCAGGTTTCCCCATGAAACGTACTCCACCACCCCTGAGGCACCTGGGAAAGCAGCTGTATTGGAGGGTTTTTCTATTGGATTGAGGATAAGTTCCATGTGGTTACGAAAGATATGAGTCCAAATTTTATAATCAAGGAGGTCCGGGCCGGGAGCCTTTCCGGATTTCAAGCTATTAAAGACTGGTTTTAGTTCATTGACGGTTATCTTAATGTTAGGATTGTATGGGTTAGTTAGGGGGGGGTTATATTATGGTTGGAGGGGCTAGTCTCTCCAAAAAAATGATCCATTAGCTTATCTATTTTCTCTTTATGGGTCAGGTTAGGATGGTCTGGGAAAAATGAATTGACATAAGGGTTAGGTTTTGATTTTTGAAATGTGAATTTATAAAGGGAGCCATATTTTTCAGAGTGGTTAGTGCAGTTAGTCTTCCAGGCGGATTTTTTTTTAGCTTCAATTAGTTTTAGTTTATATTTGTTTCTATTTAGTTTGTACTCAAGCTCGGCAGCCCGGACCTCGCCCGATGGGGAATTCAGATTTTTGAGAGATCTTAATTTTTTATAGAAGGCAGTGATCCTATTTCGCGAGGAGGCCAAATCGGGAGTCCACCAGTGAATTTTCGGGGTGGTTTTTTTTAATGATTTTTTTAGTGTTTTCAGAGCAATTTTCTGGGTTTCCTGTATTAGTGTTTCAAAATAGTGGTCGATATCACTGGTGGACTTTATTGAGGTTGAGAGTGATTTTAGGTCTTTAACTATTGATTTCAATTTTGGGGGAACCACCTCAGGCCAAATTTGGTCCTGAGGAAGAACCCGGAAGAGACTACAGATTTAATATTAAGGATCACAGACAGGTACCTATGGTCAAGGCAGGATTCTTTATCTAAGATTCTCCAACTATCGGTTAGGCACGTTAAGGTGTTAGTTGTTAAGGTGAGATCGGGCCAACCCTGTCCCGTGTGGGTCAGAAAGGTTGGATCAAGTTCAGAAATGTTTAGTATGTTAAGTGAGTGTTCGTTGCAGAAATCCAGGACCCGGTGACCCCTGGTGTCCTGAAAGCTGTATCCCCAGACGGGGGATCTCGAATTGAAGTCCCCCATCATGAGGACTCTACTGTCGCTGATATTCAGCGATTCGACCTCCTCAAAAAGATGGTTGATGTTATCATGAGAAGGGAAGTAGAGACAGCCGAGCACCAAGGGGCCGGAGTCCGTGGTAACCTCTGCAAATACCTTGCAGCCGGGAGGTTCAGGACCCGCCGCCTCCCAACTCGCCTAGAAGGCTTAGAGTTTTGTGCATGGGAGGCGGGGGGGGGGGTGACCACCGCCAGAGGACACGAAAGAGGACGGCGAGCCACCCAACCCAACGGCAGGTAGCACACCCGACTCCTACACATGCGGCCCCAAGCAATAAGGGCACCACAATTTATTTAAATCTAAAAGTTACAATGCCAAAAAGGCCAACAGGACCAAACAATAAAATAATAACGACCGGCACACTGCCGGTTTACAAGGACGAAATTTTAAGAATAATGGATTTCTATCATGAAATATAATTGAAATGAAAGGATAAAAGTAACAAGACCCAATGATAACTTTTATTGTTTCAGTCTCAAAAATTTGCCCTGCCAAATTTTCTGTCTTTATATATATCAATGTTTAACATAAATTAATGTTTAACAATTATCTAGGATCTATACTGTGATTTGATGTCTCATATCTAACAAATTTAAACATATATAAAGGCAATGAATGAATAAAAATCATTAAAATCTGATTTAACTCAAATAAATCCGATTCTTATTATTTAAAAAAATCATGATTTTTTCATACCCTGCTTTTCAATTATACCACTTTGGTGCTACTAATCGTACAATTACTAATTTATTAAATGATCCTTCTCGTGCAAATCTGTTTTTATTTACACTGCTGGCCACCCAAATTGCAACACCAAGAAAGACAAGAGATATCACAACAAAATTTATTTTGTAGATAACATGTTGACCAAGTATCAAATGATTAAATTTATAGACTTCTGTGAAGTGTGGTTCCTGCCAAAATCAGTAGCCAGAGTAGCCGCCATTGTTGGAGATCACCGCTGCCACACGCCTCGGCATTGATTCAAAGAGACTTTGGATGTGTTCTTGGGGTACAGCAGACCAAGCAGCTTCCACACGTTGCCAAAGTTGATCTGGTGTGGCAGCTGGGGATGTATTCTGGGTCAATCGGTGAGCAACCATGGACCACATGTTTTCTATCGGCGAAAGATCCGGAGAGCGAGCTGGCCAGGGAAGCAATTCAATCTGGCGATTGACGAAGAACCCTTGGACAATGCGTGCCACGTGTGGTCGCGCATTATCCTGTTGAAATATGGCTGTGGGCAAGCCCTGAAGGTAAGGAAGGACAACTGGCTCCAACACCTCGGAGATGTAGCGCTGGCTGTTTAAAGTACCGGCAATGCGTACTAGAGGAGTGCGAGAGTGATATCCAATACCGCCCCATACCATAATACCCGGTGCAGGACCAGTGTGGCGGTGCATAACGCAGCTGTTCAGCATCCTCTCTCCACGGTGTCTCCAGACTCGAATCCGACCATCGTGGTGTTGCAGACAGAAGCGTGACTCGTCAGTAAAGACAATTTCATTCCATTCGCCGTCCACATCCTTCTTTCATCGCACCATTGGCGGCGGAAACGTCTGTGGTTCTGCGTCAAGGGTAGACGAAGCAATGGACGTCTTGCGGACAGACCACTCTGCTGTAAACGGCGTCGAATGGTACGCGCAGACACTGGATGATGCGGTACAGACTGAATGTGCTGTGCTATGGTTCGTGATGTGGCTGAGCGATCCGTCACTGCCATACACACAATATGCCTGTCATCACGTGAAGTGGTGCACTGAGGTGGATGCGATCGAACACGTCGGTCCGTCGTACCCTCCTGCATCCAACGATCACATATCCGCATTACAGTTGTTTGGTTTCGTCCAACACGACTACCGATTTCCCTGAAAGATAATCCTCAATCTCGGTAGGCCACTATCCTTCCTCTGTCGAACTCGGATACTTGATCAAAAGATGATCGCTGTTTTCTACGAGGCATAATTGATCGTTTTTTTGAAAAAACCACAAGAAAAACACAATTGCCGTACTTGAAAGCGTCGAAATCTCCAAGCCTTAAATAGCGCTTTGAAGTGGCGCCACAGGCGCGCGTGATGTGCGTCTGCGCTGAAATTCTAATCATTTGCATATCTCACCTCCGCTAATGCATGTTGTAAATTTCATATTATTTGCATGCTTCCTTCAGGGTGTTGCATTTACGGTGGCCAGCAGTGTATATCAAACATAGGTTTTTATAATTTTATTAAAAATTATTTGATTTGAAATTTTAGTGTGTGTGTTTCTGTACAATTTTATCTCATTGTCAAATTTAAATGAACTTTTTTAAATTTACGAATCTATCCTGATTATATCCTCATTAACCGCAAATTTACGTATGATCATATTTACTACATTCACGATTCACGATGATCATTTTCGTACGTTAATATGGGGTTTGCAATAAAGAATTTTGCTCCTAGTCGGGTTTCTTAAGGCAAAACAAAAGTCCATATATTACATGAACATTTGTTTTTGAGACCCAACTAAGGGCAAAATCTTGTTCTGCAACCGCGAATATTCGCAATGACCATTTACATGCGGTAATCCGTGTCTAAGGTGCAATATTTTGCCCAAAGTTGGGATTCAAGTGACAAAAACAAACGTCTATGAATGAGTACGACAACGAAGTGAATGCTGTTCTACAAAAGTATTTCGATGAATCGCATGAAAAAAAGTGAACTCTTAGAACTGGTCGTACAGGTTGATAAATTTCAAATCCAAATGATATAAAATAATGCATCTGGGAACCCTAGGGAAAACATCTTCCTCCCACTACAATCAATCAATCAATATTAATTTACCAAATATTTAAATCTATCCTTGGATAGCTGGGTATCTTTTCATGACTAACTAATCACAGTGGTTGATTAAATTTAGCAAATAACTAAAAACTTCAACATTTAAAAGTATCTTGGAAGCAATCACATCCCTTCTGCTTGTTATTCAAATTACCCATGAAAATAACAAAACTTGTGAAACACTTTATCTAAAAGCTTTGAAATTAAAATTGCGTTATTTATTCTCCTTTTAACGAACTGTTTAGCTAGCCCAATGTAAGCTCTGAATCATTTTTAGATTAGTATAAATTGAATAATTTGTTTGAAACATTGCTTAAAACAAGCAGCGCAGCTTTGAGATTGATGGCGGGTGGAAGTTAAAAGTAGCAAATCCTAAGAATGAGTAGAGGCGACTAGCTCCTGCGCGTCAGGTCTGTGCAAATCGTCAGCCATTTGTGATTGGTATGGTATATTTACGTGCTTCGTTAACAGTGAATATATTCAATCATAATTCAACTCCATTCATTGTAAGATAAACCAATTATTTATTACCATCCTTTTCATTAATTCAAAAGCGCGCACTCTGCTTTCCGTACTTTCTTGCAACCTCTCAACACATTCCAGGGTTGCTATATTTGTAAAGGTGCGTACATTCTCGCTCTCTTGGCGATTCACTACAGAGTATCCCCCAGTGACAGAGGGTACGATGGAACGAACAATATAACTTAAATATATATATAAATATAAGGTAACACATGTATTTTGACATACATAAAATAGAAAGAAATATGATGTGAATTAACAGTTAAATATAGTCAGTATATCTCTGCGGAAAATGTACACGACGACCAGTTCGTGTCGTGGTTGTTGGTGTCTTAATAGTTTCTTTGGAAACAGATGGTTTTGCAAGAGATATTGACTTTGTAGGAAGTGTCTCTGTAACAGTGGATTGATGTTTGATAGGAACATTATCCTCTCCAAGAAGAAAAGCGGGTTTAACTCGATCCAAAGAGACAGTCGATTTCTTTCCTTTCAGTTCAATGGTAATTGTTTTATTGGTTCTGTTTATTACCTTGTGAGGTCCGGTGTAAGGCTGACTCAAGGGTGGTTTGTTTGAATCAACTCGTAAGAAAATGTGCGTGCATGCTGTGAGAGATGGATGCACAAAAACTGGACTTTCACCATGTCGTGAAGTAGCAATGGGATTAAGAGTCCGCATCCGCTCTTTGAGTTGAGTCACAAAGGAGGTATCAACGATTTGTTTGTGGTCTGGGATTTCTAACATGTCTGCAGGCAATGTTAATGTTTTGCCATAGACAAGTTCAGCACAAGTTGCTTTGATATCTTCCTTAACCGCGGTACGGATACCTAAAAGACTAGCTCCTGCATCCTTTATAGTGAAGTGGGAGAATAATCAACAACGTATGCTGAGATATTTTGGAGAAATTGAACTTAACTTATCAAATGCTGACCCTTTTCGACTTACAAATGACTATTTCACATTTTGCATCCCGTATAAACGTGTAGCATATCATTTAAGTAAACTCGATAAAAATATACTTTATCTGATTTTTGATTTTTATACTCAACTCTATTACGATTACTCAAATTATCCAATGCCTTTAAACGATTTGGAATGTTACTATCTCTTTATGCATGGATATTATTTAAAAAGTGATAATGTGTTTTATGATTACTATTATCAGATGTATAACTTATGTTTATCAGATAAATAAATTATGTTTATCAGATGTTTTTTATAGTGTTTATCAGATGAATAAATTATGTTTATCAGATGTTTTTTATGGTGTTTATTTATTTATTATTTTTTACACCTTTTTAAAAAATTGTAATTAGAGTAATTTCAATTAGATGAGTTACAGTTAGAAAACAATTCTTTAGCTAATATTACTCATTATTATAAAACAGAAAAAAAAACTTTATTTCTCTTTCAACATAGATTTACAAAATACATTTTTATTACAATAGGTACAACATAAAGCTTAATGGATAATACATAAACCGAAAAGCTAAATATATATAATAGATAACATGAAAAAGCAAAAGGATGAATACATATATTAGGTAACATAAAAACCAAAAGCGGAATATACATTATTAATAATATGAAAAACAAAAAACTGAATATATATAATATATAACATGAAAGTTAAAAGTACAATATCTATAATGGATAATATAAAATCACCACAAGCAGAAGATATATAATACAAAGCATCTAAAACCCAAATGTAAAATATAAGTAATCAACAACATACACAATTCTTAAAATCTTACAATACATCTTCTCAACAACATACACAATTCTTAAAATCTTACCAAAAACTCTCAACACTATAAAAATCTTACAAAAAAACTCTCAACACTATACACAATTCTTAAAATCTTACAAAAAATTATTTCTTATAAAAGCTGTATACATAGTTGTGAATGTTAAATCTGTGATTGTTTAAACACAATCCATAAATTGATTCAACCCCATCACTGCTGTAAAATCAATCTTATTATCCAAGATACTATTTACAATGTAATGAACAACAAAACATTTGAAAAGTAAAAAGACTTCAGGTAAATTGCAATTTCACAGACTGAATACAAGCTAATTTTTTTAATAAAAAACGAGTATATGTTGACCCTTCAGTTTTTAAAAATGACTCAATAAGTCTTAACCGCGGTTAAGACTTATTGAGTCATTTTTAAAAACTGAAGGGTCAACATATACTCATTTATTAAATTTCTTAACAACATAGTAAAAGTAATATGAATATTAAGTTAACATTACAAACATAATTTTTAACATGTATCTAAAAGAACACAGCAATAATTCACTCAACCAAAATGTATTCATGTAATAACATAATATCATATTAGATAGACATGTTGTTATAGGGGAAAATAGATATTGGTATCTGTTATTACTAATCTTGTTAATTTTTTAAAAAACTAAACATCAACCTACAAAGCATGTATCTATCACGTGAAAAACATGTGCTCGTTATGTAATGACTTAACGAGCAAGTGTTTTTCACGTGACTCACGACATTCTTCCTATATAAGAGCGAGTCGTTTCAATTCCCCATTCTATGTTTTCCCATTGACTCATGAGTTTGATTAAAGTTTTGACATCTACTAGACCTCTTCATTGCACATCTGAATACAAGTAAGTATAGTTTGTACTTTTTCTCTTAGTCTCTTGTATTCAGACTCTATTGCACTGTGTTGATTTTGTTTCATCTAATGTCTTGTTTGTTACACATGTCGCGAATGCGAGCCTGCTATCGTTTCTGCGGACTGATCGCGCATGCGCAAAAACGGAAAAACAGCCAGAACATTCTTTAACTTTTTAGAACTCTCGGATTGAGCGGGAGAAAATGTGTTGTTCCTGTTTCTGTTAAAATTGTAAATATAATGTAAATATATCGGCGCAATTAAAGAGTAGCGAAATTTATACCATGTGTTTTCATTTGATATGAGCTTCTCTGTGAATACGTATACTAAGTTTCAGCGAAAGAATGGATAATAACAAAAGCATCATAGAATTCCATCTTTTTTTGCCCAGCCCTAGAAAAGAGGGTAAGAATTCAAGAAAAAGGGTGAGTGAACTTCTCACATCTTTTATTATACATATTTTAGATGAATTTTAACCTCTTTGAAGCAATATTTTATGGCGCCCGAACAGGGACTTGGGCAAAATCGAAAGTGAATATATTTGAGTGATATTGATGCCTTTTGTTTATTTGTATGAACTTTTGCAATTCTCCCTCAATATTAGAAGTATTGATTTATTATAAAATTGAAATATTCGCAATTTAAAAACGACCACTATAGAATTTTGTGAAAAGGAACTGGCCGACATGGAATTTGCGAAATCGAAACGTTCAGTTATACGTCAACTTACTACCAAATTAATTAATAAAATTGAAGGGAAACTATCTGAAAATGTTGTTGAGGATGAATTGCATGTGTTATTAGAACAACTTTCTCTTAAAGAAGTTGAACTTAGTAAAGTAAACAGTGAAATTGAAGCATTAATTTTGGATGTTAAGGACATTGAAGAAGAAATAGTTATTAGTAATGACTACAATGAGAAGCTAATTGTGTGTAAAGTGCAAATAAAAAGAAAAATTGAGAATTTAAAAACAAGTTTGATACCTACTGTTACTGATCCGAATAAAATGGCTCAAGGTAAAAGTATTATGTCTGTTGGAAGAATGCCAGAAAATTCTATAATTAAATTACCCACGATCACTATTGAGAAATTTAACAATGATCCTGGTGATTGGCAACGATTTTTCGATCAATTTGAGTCGGTTATCCATAAAAATAGAGATATTGCTAATGTCGATAAATTTAACTATCTAAAATCGTATTTAACCGGATCAGCAGCCCATGCAATTCAAGGTTTCTCTTTAACCAATGACAATTATCAAGTTGCTCTGGATACTTTAAAAGAGCGTTTCGGAAAGAAAACATTAGTGATTAATTCACATTTAAATAAACTTTTATCTTTAACCCCTGTGAAAAGAATTACCGATATTCACGCATTGCGAAAATTATATGACACATATCTGACACAGGTGCGTAACCTTGAATCGCTCAGATTAAATCCTGAAAATTATGAAGCATTATTTTGCCCTATTCTCATCAAATTATTGCCTCCAGAAATTGTAATTGAAATTGCTAAAAATTGTGGATCTGAAGATATTTGGAAAGTTTCTGAAATGTTGGATATTGTAAAATTAGAATTAGAGTCACGTGAGAAAGCCCAATTTTTGGTTCAAAACCATCTTTCAAATGACAAAGGATTTTCGCATCACACCACTTCGTATGACGCTAAAACGAAAGAGTTCGAGTTGCCTGCCAGACAGAATAGAAATTTTGGCTATCGTTCTTTTACACCTAATAAAAATGTGCCCACTGCGTCAGGATTATTAAATGATACCAGTAGAAGGGTTAATAAATGTGTGTTATGCAGTGATGAAACCCATTCTTTGCAGGAGTGTAACACATTTAAAAATAAGTCTATGAAAGAGAAAAAGGGATTTCTATCAGAACGAGGTTGTTGCTTTATTTGTTTAAAACCTAGACATCTCGCCCGAGACTGTAAGTGTTATGTAAGATGTTCAGAATGTCAGAAAAGACATTTCTCTACTATGTGCCCAGAATATGTCAACAAAACTGAACGTCACGAAGATGTCCCCAAGCAGAAAGCGAGTGATAAAACCCAAACCTTGGCTAACAAAACTTGCAACCAAGATGTATTAATGCAGACTTCATCGGTAATCTTAAAAAATAATGATAAAGAGATCCTTATAAGATGTTTGTATGATTCTGGAAGTCAGCATTCGTACCTTTCAAAGCAGATAGTTCAGGATATTGGTTATCAGTCTTTGGGACAACAAGAAATGAATCACAGTCTTTTCGGGGGGTCGGAAGAAACTAGAACCCATGAGCGGTACAAAATATTTTTAAGCAATCTTTCAAAAACTTTTTCATGTAACTTTGAAGTGTTTGACCAAGAAAAAATATGCGCAGAGATCCCAAAAATTACAGATGGTCCCTGGATTATAGAAGCAAAACGCTGCGGAATAGAGTTTTCAGATCATAGTACTAAAACAGGGAACAATGAAATACACTTGCTAATTGGGGCAGATATTATTGGGAGGCTTTTCACTGGAAATTTTAAGCTTTTATCAAGTGGCCTCGCTGCAATTGAGACTCATTTAGGGTGGACTTTGATGGGGAAGGTTCCAGAGTCTAGGGGAACTCGCAACACTTCTTTACTTGCCATTTCCTTACATGTTAAAAGTGAAAAATTGAAAGACCTTTGGGAACTAGACGTACTTGGAATAAGAGATCCCATCGAGAGAAAAAAAGCCGAAGATTTAAACCAAGAGGCTTTAGACTTATTTAATAACACGGTGGATAGAGATTCAGATGGAAGGTATATTGTCTCACTACCTTGGATTGAAAATCATCCGACACTTTCTACTAATCGAGAACTAGCGGAAAAAAGACTTAAGTCAACTGTTCATAACTTGAAGTCCTCTGAGAATTTAGATGCGTATCAGAAAGTGTTCGAAGAATGGGAAACTGAAGGAATTATAGAAACGATTCCTGACTCGGGTGCAAATGAAGGTCACTTTTTACCTCATAGAGCTGTGATTCGTCAAAGTTCTACTACTAAGATAAGACCTGTTTTTGATGGCTCTGCAAAAGAGAAACACTCCTTATTAAATGATTGCTTAGCCAAGGGTCCAAACCTGATAGAACTGATACCCTCTATATTGCACAGATTCAGAAAGGGTAAAATAGGCGTCAGTGCAGACATCAAAAAAGCATTCCTTCAGATCAGCTTAAAAGAGAAGGACAAAAACTTTTTGAAATTTCTCTGGTATAAAGATGGTGATTATAAACAGCTGCAAGTTTATAGGCATTGTCGAGTGGTTTTCGGCATTAATGCTAGTCCATTCCTGTTAGCGGCGACCTTGTTGCATCTTTTAAACGAAGTAGAAGAGCCTCTCAGACATACAGCTGAAAAGCTGAAGAATTCATTCTACGTCGATAATTGCGTAACCAGTGTAGATTCGGAAGAAGAGTTACAAGAATTTATTGCCAATTCTAGAAATATATTAGGGTCAGCGCAATTTGACCTACGAGGTTGGCGGTACAATCTTCCTGTTAAAGACAACATAGCAGGTAAAAGCATAGGACTCATGGAAGACCAAAAATCATCTGAACCAATTTTGGGGCTGCAGTGGCACATAGAAGATGACAGGCTTAGCTTGATGAGTTTTGAAGAAAAAAGCGATCCAAAGAAGATCTCTAAAAGATTTGTTCTTTCTGAAGCCAACAAAGTATTTGATCCTATAGGATTTACCGCTCCGGTTACTCTCCTGCCTAAGCTAATGCTGCAAGAGTGTTGGAAACTAAAGCTCAAGTGGGATGATGAACTACCCAAAGATATGAAAAAGAAATTTACAAAATGGAAAGAACAACTAGAAGTCTTGAAGAAAATAAGAATCCCGCGTAAGCTCTCACCTCATGACATCCAACTTGGTGAATCAAGTCTCCACATATTTTGCGACGCAAGTAAATCAGCTTATGCCACCTGCATCTTTCTTAGAACATCCTACAATGACGAGGTGTCTTGCCAACTAATACAAGCCAAGACGAGAGTAGCTCCAATAAGAGAAGCAACTATTCCAAGACTGGAGTTATTATCCTGTGTTATCGGAGCAAGGTTGGCAAACACCATACTCAAAGAACTAGAGGTAGAGAACTTGAAAACCTTTTATTGGTCTGATTCAGTAAATGCGCTATACTGGATTAGAAGAAATGAAAACTGGGGAACATTTGTGTATAATCGAGTACAAGAAATTCGGCTTCTAACGAATCCTGAGGATTGGAAACACATATCCGGTACTTTAAATCCGGCTGATCTACCGTCACGGGGATGCACTGCTGAAAAATTGAAGATAGGTCGCTGGTGGGAGGGACCAAAGTGGCTGGAACAACCTAGTGATAAATGGCCAGTCTCGGATGCGGGCCCGGATTTTGATGTAGTCAATTTGGAAAGACAAAAACAGTAGTATCTACTACCAACTAGAAACTACAAACCCAGAGAAAAGCAGAATTCGAATATCAAGGTTTGGACGACGTTTAAGACCTGCCCAACGTTTGATAGATTCCTGAGTTTCATGAACCTGAAACTCAGGGGTGGGAGGATGTCGCGAATGCGAACCTGCTATCGTTTCTGCGGACTGATCGCGCATGCGCAAAAACGGAAAAACAGCCAGAACATTCTTTAACTTTTTAGAACTCTCGGATTGAGCGGGAGAAAATGTGTTGTTCCTGTTTCTATTAAAATTGTAAATATAATGTAAATATATCGGCGCAATTAAAGAGTAGCGAAATTTATACCATGTGTTTTCATTTGATTTGAGCTTCTCTGTGAATACGTATACTAAGTTTCAGCGAAAGAATGGATAATACAAAAGCATCATAGAATTCCATCTTTTTTTGCCCAGCCCTAGAAAAGAGGGTAAGAATTCAAGAAAAAGGGTGAGTGAACTTCTCACATCTTTTATTATACATATTTTAGATGAATTTTAACCTCTTTGAAGCAATAACACAGTTTTGTGAAAAACTACTTAATCTTTCTTGTATTGAAACAACATGAACTTTATACAATCTGTTTAAATTGTCTATACCTATTTTAACCTATCCATGTTTTTAAAAATAATCATTTAACGTCATCAATTTTTCATTTCTCTGATGAATGAGTTTATTAGCTTAATAGGACACAGTATCCTTTAAAAAATGACCAATCCTTCTGAATATATATGTTTCTCATTAATTATATGTATTGCACTGTATTGATTTTGTTTCATTAAAGTTCATATAAAGAAGGAGTGCTGGCAAAACATTTTACATAAATCTATTAAGGATACTCTGATTAATCTATACCCTTAAATGATTTTGAATGTTAATATCTAAAAACCTGATCATATGTTTTACAACTACTTTTATTGATTAATTTCCTTTATTTTTTTCAGTGTCTGGAG
The DNA here is from genome assembly GCA_933210815.1 of Meta bourneti. Taxonomy (NCBI): domain Eukaryota; kingdom Metazoa; phylum Arthropoda; class Arachnida; order Araneae; family Tetragnathidae; genus Meta; species Meta bourneti. The sequence continues at coordinate 38,588,459 of OW119926.1, read as the reverse complement.
ATATTACACATGTGGGGTATCATGGGTGTACATGTTGCGGTTTGATCAGACGAGTGCATAATGTCAATCATACCATCAATTGGATCATTTGTAAGAGATGTTTGCCGTCAAGAAAAATGTACTCCATTGCCCAACTTAAAAATAAAGATCGTCCTCTATTGGGACCAATAGGGTATGATATCCAAACCTATTGGGATTGGGATCCTCCCAACCCATATCATTTATTGTCAAATGATCATTCTTTTAAACCCATACAGGTTGAATTACCTGTACGGGTTCCTATAACGGATCCAAACAACGTGTATTATGATTCTTCTGATGAATAAATTATGTTTATAGATGTATTTTTAGTGTTTATTTATTTTTTTTACTACTTTTTAAATTGCAATTAGAGTAATTAAATAAGTTCAATTAGATGGGTTACATCTAATCTTGTCAAGATAAAATTTTAATTGACTTATCAAGTTTTTAAAAAACTACAGGATTAAACTGTATATATTCGAACATGGGAAAAACAAATGGTCTTGATATAGTAATATGGCATGAAATTTAAAAGTGAATACAGCAAACATAATCTTATGGTGACGATAGAATCAGCATCCTTTTTAACATCTTACAAAAACTCTCAACATTATACACAATTCTTAAAATCTTACAAAAAATTATTTCTTATAAAAGCTGTATACATAGTTGTAGATGTTAAATCTGTAATTGTTTAAAAGACTAAAAACACAATTTATGAATTGATTCAACCACAATATAAAATCAATTATCCAAGATACTATTTTACAATGTAATAATGATTGAAAGATATTTATTGAAATGGGATGATTTAACTTACAACAGATTACCAAAAAGTAAAAATCTAATTGGGTGGTTTCTTCTTTTTACAAACAACTCACTCAATTAAATTTACCATTTGGTATTCATTGCATTACAGCCAACACAGGGTCTTGTTTTAATTATATAACTTACATTTTCTCGAAACCTCATTTTTGGATCATTTCCACCCGGCGGAAACTTTTTTCTCCAAAAAGTTATCCAATCGTCTCGCGAAAAATCCTAGACTACTTGTAATCATACATCTAAATGGTCTCCAACCATCAGTTTTCCTCTATATCAAAAACTTTGTCTAATTTTAATTATTTTGGTTTTTCAATGTGTTCTTTTCCTAAGACAATTTGTTGTCTTAACACAAAATTCGAATCATAAAGCAAATTATCTTAACACAGAATTAAAACTTAAAGGTTAATTTGAGGTGTATATAAAGGTATTACTTCTATCAATATCTAAAAGGCGAGAATGATATCACTAGGAAAAGTAAGAAGAAATATTGATTTTTGTCTACCTACATTTAGAAGGTGAATGTACCTCTTTCAAACCTTTTACCTCATGATGACATACTTTAAGGTTAATTTGAGGTGTATATAAATCTGAGTAATCTAATTCAAAGTTAAATTGTGAATGTTTATATATTTTTTAAAAGTGAATACAGCAAACATAATATTATGACAACGATAGAATCAGCATCCTTTTTAGCATCAAGTCGCTAAAAAGGAACAAGCGGATGGACACAGCAAGAATCCTAATGTTAAATCTTAGACGAATTTTCGAAGGATAGCGCATGCGCATTAGTTGTGATTTTGTATGGGGAAAAATATTTGAAGGAAGGATATTCGTGAAAATGGGGAAAATCTCGGCATGCATAAGTTTAACATTAGGATTCTTGCTGTGTCTAATCTGGGTTCCATAATTCCATTAGCTTCTTGGATTTTTCGGTGTCACGTTCCATTACTAGGCGATTCCAAACATATTTTCTTAATCGTTTTACTTTGATCCGTTTTAAATAGTCTTCATCTGTGTTTTTCTACTTTGTTTCATTACGAAGTTTTATTACATTAGGATTCCTGCTCTGGCTAATCTAGCGCGTTATTTAGTTTATTTTTCATCACATTCATTGGAGTATTTCAGCATTCTTTGGTTCATAATTTTGCATTTTAAATGTCATTTCTTTTATAACATTACGTTGCGTTTTGCATTTCCTGTTCTGCCATATTTTCTTGTTCGCGAATCCGTAAGTTTAATTTTTATCTTTTTCAAGATATAAAATTTCGTTCATTGTATTTCATAATTTAACTGTATTTTTCAAATATAGTTAAAGCAATTCATAATTCGATCTAATTTCGTGAAACTTGTATAAATTAAAAAGTTTGACAATTAATTCCCCCCCCCCGAGTCCTTCCTTTCAAAAACAGATTTCTTGTGCTTCTATCTCAGATAAATTTAAGGGGTTTTATTTAAATAATTTTGATTTGTGAAAGCATTACTTGATATAAATAAGGGAGTATTGAGTCATTAATTTTGATTTGTAGGCAGTCACTCCTTTTGTTGATATACATCCGTATTTCAAATTTTAGAATTGCGCGACAGCGCAGGTGACACGTCAGTGTTCTTAGCCAAAAGTGCTGATTATAGTTTCTCTTGAAGAATTGTGATACACCAGGAGTGGCAGAAGGTATTTTTAAAGCACGACAGTGCTGGAATTTCAGAGTTACGAATTGAGCGTTAACTCATGTGACACGTCAGTGTTATTGTTCACATGTCATCGTTATCAGTTTAGGGTGAACCATTATTTTTCTCTTTAAACAATTGTGATATATGCTAGGGGTAGTCAATCAGTAGCTGAAAAGGGTTTTTATTTTAATGGTCTTTTAGTTAATACCAGTTAGAAAGGAAAATATTGTAAAGACTTCAGACTAAGATAGATGGCGCCCTTGCGCATGCCCAGAAGGACTTTGAGAAAGGAAAGAGTTAAGAACGAGTGTGGCGAGAGACGTGTGGGTTGTGTTTTTTGGAGAGTGATCGAGACTGAGATGTGTGGATTTTGATATATACTACCTTTTCTATTTATGTTGTGTGTCGTGTTTGTACTGTGTCTGTGAGTTCATTAAAATGGTTTAAACCAAAAAGGGAGTATTCCTTGTGATGGTAATTAAAATTTTGAGCAAGTCAGTACAGACTACGAAGAAATGGTGGCAGCCGTTTGGATACGATCCTGGTATTGCTGATATCTCCAGTGCAAATTATTGGGTAAGTACCAGATTTCATTAGCAACAGTGCCTTTTTAATTGTAATTTGTAAAGTTTTGCATGTTGAGTTTTGGTTCATTGAAGAATCGTTGTTTTGGTTTCATGCAGTTTTGGTTTTGTAAAAGGCAGTTGTAATATGCAAAAATGCTCTCTTATTTTAACTAGGCTGATATAGTTAAAATTTTGTTTGGTAAAAGGAGTGATAATTTTGAAAAAGTGTTCTTATTTTAACTAGGTTGATATAGTTAAAATTTTGTCTGATTTTGAAAGGCAAATTTATTCTGTTGATTTGCAAAACTATTCTTATTTTAGCTAGACTGATATAGTTAAAATTTTGTTTGATTGTAAAAAAAAAAAAAAAAAAATTAGGACACTCATGTGGTATATAAAAAAGAATTTTCTGTTCTGAATGGTTAGAATTAGAACTATTCAAATGGTCAGTTTGAGTTTTGTTTTCTGAGAAAAGAGAATTATTTTAAAATTTTAAATTGAGATAGCCTAGTTTGTTTTGTGTTCTTTTGTATGATGCTATCTGATGACAATTGAAGTGTTGTTAAAATTTGATTTGATTCTGTTGTATGATTCAAAATAGAATTAAAAATTTGGTGTAGAAGTATATAGTTTGAATTACAAGTATAATTCTTTTTGATGAGTGTTGTCAACAGCACCAAATGCCTAGAATTTTCAATATTTAGTGCGTCTTGGGTTATTTTGCTTTGGAAAATATTTTGTTATATTTCTGAATGAATCGGAAATTCATTTAAAAGAGTTTTGGAGTGTTTTGAAATTGTCATTTTCATTTGTTGCTCATTTAAATGACTAAGAAACCCCTTAGAATTGTTTATTTATTTTGCGGAATTTTGAATGTCTAACTTGTGTACTTAAGGAAATTTTTGTTAGTAATTTGAAATTGCTTTGTGTAACTAATTTGGCAAATGTGAGACCATTTTGTGTTCAGAAAAAGAACTCGAAAAAAAAAATAATCTGAAAGTGTGGATTTGAATTATTCACTTCCTGTGTTTGTTGACGAAAAAAAAGAAAAGGAAAAGAATGATATTCTGTTTTATATTTTTGTGTGTGCATTTATGCTTCTGAGTGTGAATCAATTGTTCATAGAGAAAAGGGAATTCTTTTGAACTGAAAATACCTTTTCTTGATTAGACAGGAAAGTTGAGTTTATATTCTGAATTGTATTTTAATTGTAGTATTATTTTCAAAACAGCTGTTCTTTAGTTGAACTTTTCTTTAACTGTTTATTTTCTTCTCAATTTGAAAACATCTTTAAAAAAAGATATTGTTTTAATGAATGAAAATTTTAATTTGTTTATGTGTTCGAAAATTATTTCTATTGATTTTTGGTTGTTCGGTAAGAAAGTTGTAACGTAGAATTAGCGAATTTAATTCTTTGATAAAGTCTTGTGAATTCTGTTGGAATTTAATACCTTAATAGAGGTTTTTGATAGTGTTTCCCCTGGCCCTTAATCATGGCATTTCTTGCAATTGGTAGAAAACAGGACTTAATTGCTGTTGCGGAAGAAATTGGTGAGAAGGTACCAACTTCGTGCAAGGTTGCGGATATTAAACAAATAATTTTAAAAAGCCCAAATTTCGATCGGGAGGAGGTAACGATAATCATGGAACGAGTCATAAAAGATAGACTGGAAGAGGAAGAATTAGCTAGACAATAAAAAATTCGTGAGGAAGAATTAGCTAGACAAGAAAAAATTCGTGAGGAAGAATTAGCTAGGCAAGAAGAAGAACGACAAGAGCGGGAAAGGGTCAGACAACATGAACTCGAAATTAAAAAACTAGAAATGGCTCAGAAGGAATTTCGCCGGTCTGAAGCGGAATCTGAAAATGGGGCGGATAGAAACAGAAAAATCCAACTTACCCAAATCACTCCCAAATTTGACGAAAAAGGGGATGAAATGGGAATGTATTTGATCAATTTCGAGAGGAAAGCAGAGATGGCTCGAGTGCCGAAGGAGGACTGGGTGGCTTATTTGCTGGCCGTTTTGCCAGCCGAGTTATCTAACATGCTTGCCCGAGAACCTCCTGAAGTGGCCAACAATTATGATGTTGTGAAAGATCTCATTCTGAAACGATACAAAATGAACGCTGAAAAATTGAAACAGTGTTTCTACAGACATCAGAAAACAGCAGAGAAAACATGGAGAAATTATGCTCATGAACTGTACAGCTACTTCACTGAATGGCTTGCTGAATTGGAAATTGAAACCTTTCAGCAACTAAAAGATTTAATCGTTGCCGAGCAATTGAAGTATCGTGTACCAGATCAAATCAAGGAGCATTTTCTTGACAAATGGATGAAGTTGAAGACACCTTTTGAATTGGCAGAAGTGATCGAGGAGTACGAAACCATCAGGCAGAGTTTCAGGAAGAAGGAATTTCCAAAGAAGTATGGCTATCAAGGTTCAAAGGGACATTTTAGTGGAAGTAGACCCAAAGTACCATTCAAGGATGACAAGAACAAACATCCGGTCAAAACCGAACCCGCAAGCAACGAAAACCGTGAAAGAGAGTTTGAAAAGAGAAGACAGCTCCGATGCTATGAATGCGGTTCGTTATCACATCTGAGACCCCAATGCCCGAAGCTCAAGAGATCTGAAGTAGTAGCTGCCAATGAAGTCTTTGGAAGACACGTGCCTGAGTTGATGTCTCCTTATACTAGTGCTGGGACAGTAAATGGAGCCCAAATGTCTATCTTGAGAGATACTGGTGCCAGCATCGATCTTATTCCCAGAAAATTTATCAAACCACATATGTACACAGGTGAGCATGTGTGGCTCGCTTCTCCATTAGTAGACAGCCCGGTCTGCTTGCCCATTGCAGAAGTTGATTTGAACTGCGAATTGGGACATGTCCTTACGAAAGCTGCTGTAAGAGACAGTTTTCTGGATCAAGAGCATTACCTACTAAGTAACAAAACCGTTGCTCTGATCGAGAGTATGAAAAAAGATAAGGAGCTGGAGATCCAAGTTATTAATGCAGTTCAGACGAGAGCTCAGAAAAGTCTTTTGACAGCCGAAGTTGAAGAGTATCCAGTTGAGTCGAGTCCTGGAGAAGAGAATGACAGTACCGTGTTAACAGAGGAAGACGGAGAGGTATTGCCTATGGCGGAAGAAGCCTCACTTCCAGATCTGATTAAAGCCTCACGGAATGATTTTGTCGAAGAGCAGCGCAAGAGTAAAGAGTTGAAACCACTTTTCCTAGAATCTGAGGAGTTAGCAAAGGAAACCAAGTATGCAATCGTTAATCAAATGCTGTTCTATCTGAAAAGTGACAAGGATGGTACGCAGAGAAAACTGCTGATTGTTCCAGAGAAGTTTCGGGACCAATTAAAGAAACTGTCTCATGAAGGAACAGCGGCTCACTTAGGAGTGACCAAGACTAAAGATGCTCTTTTTAAAACTTTTTTTTGGCCGAATTGTTACAAAGATGTTGAAGAATTTGTCAGATCTTGTGACCAATGTCAGCGAGTCGGGAAACCTCGGGATAAGAAGAAGGCACCCATGAAGATCGTTCCTGTCATCTCGGAGATCTTCACAAAGATTAATGTGGATGCTTGTGGTCCTTTACCTACTACACCATCTGGAAACCGGTATCTCATCACTGCAATTTGCATGTCTTCCAAATATCCCGATGCAGTTCCTGTCCCAAATCTTAGTTCTTCAACCGTGGTCGATAGTTTCCTGCAAATCTTTAGTCGGATGGGTTTCCCGAGGGAGCTGCAAAGCGATCAAGGAACGTCGTTTACAAGTGCACTCACAACGGAGTTCCTGGAGAAATTTGGAGTTAAAGTAGTGCGAAGTTCCGTACATCATCCCCAGAGCAATCCTGTGGAGAGACTACATAGAACTTTGAAGAGAATTCTTCGAGTCCTGTGTCTGGAGTCAGGACCTGATTGGGAGAAAATCTTGCCTCATGCCCTGTTTGCTCTACGAGTTGTTACTCATGACAGTACTGGATATACTCCAGCTGAGCTGGTTCATGGACAGAATTTGAGGACTCCCATGACTCTACTGTACGAGAACTTGACGGAAAGCGAGGAAGAGAAGACTAGCGTAGTATCATATGTCTTCAAGCTACTAAACCGCATGAAAAGGTGTCAAGAATTAGCCGTCCAAAACATGGAGAACGCCAAAGACAAACAAAAACTATGGTATGATCGCAAGGCTGTGAAGCGTAAATTTTGTGAAGGCGACCTTGTGCTGGTTGTCGCTACATCTAGGCCTAACAAAATGGCAGTTCATTGGATCGGCCCAGAGAAAGTCGTTAAACAGCTTTCCGAAACCAACTACATTGTGCAGTTTCCAGAAAAAGACAAATCCCATGTGTACCATGTGAACATGCTCAAGCCATATTTCCAGAGACCCGAAAATGTGAATTTAATCTGTCTAAAAGAGATTAGGAACTGTGACAACGAGGAGGACATTCCAAGTCTCGAGCAGAAGCCTGAAGTCTCGGAAATGACACAAATTTGGCAAGACATAGAACAAAATGGTCGCTTGTCAGAAGATCAGAAGGAGCAGCTGAGAGAATTGCTATCAAAATACTCTAGCTCATTCTCAAACCAGCCGGGGTGTACTGATCTTACTGAACATGACATTGAGCTTGAATCTGAGAGGCCCATCTGTGCCAAACCTTACAAGATGTCTCCACGCCAAACAGAAATTTTGAAGATGGAAGTGGAGAAGATGCTGTCGCTCAAAGTCATTGAGCCAGGAGAATCTGATTTTACTTCTCCTCTTATTCTGGTAGAAGTACCAGGAAAGGATGCAAGACCGTGCATCGACTATCGAAGACTCAACAAGGTCACTAGAACCCAGTACTTTCCTCTGCCAAACATTGAGCAGCTTGTTGAAAAAGTGTCAGCTGCCAAGTATATCACCGTTCTAGATTTGACCCGAGGTTATTGGCACATACCTCTGAGTAAACGAGCCCAAAGATATTCAGCTTTTGTAACCAGTTTTGGGACATTTCGACCGTTGAGATTGCCATTCGGTTTGAAAAATGCCCCTTATGACTTTAGTCGTTTGATGGCCGAACTGTTGAAAGACTGTGGAGAATTTGCATGCCCTTACTTGGATGATGTAGCCATCTATTCCCTAAGTTGGGAAGATCATTTACAACATTTGAAAACCGTCTTAGAAAAGATGAATGCAGCTCATCTGCACATCAAGCCTTCTAAGTGCCAGTTTGCTCGTGCGTACGTAAAGTATCTTGGGCACTTGGTTGGTCAGGGCCAGAGAACACCTGGAGAATTGAAGATCCAAACTGTAAAGGACTTTCCGACCCCTGCGACTAAGACGCAGATCCGATCTTTCTTAGGACTTGCGGGGTATTATCGAAAATACATTCCTGACTTTTCAGTCCTCTCAGCACCAATTACAGATCTGCTGAAAGGAAAAAATCGTCGTGCTGCTGTCATATGGACTGATGCTTGTCAAGAGGCGTTTGACAATTTAAAGAAACGGTTGTCGGAGAATCCGGTGTTGTACAGTCCAGATTTCTCGAGACAGTTTCTCGTCCAATGTGACGCGTCAAATCTTGGGATTGGCATCGTTTTGTCCCAAATTAATGACATTGGTGAGGAACATCCTGTCATGTACTTGAGTCGGAAGTTCTCAAATGCAGAACAAAAGTACAGTACCATCGAGAGAGAGTGCGCAGCTATCGTGTTCGCCATCCAAAAGCTGCGATGTTATTTGGATGGACACCAGAAGTTCATCATCCAGACGGACCATAATCCCCTTGTTTGGCTGGACAAAAATACGGGAACCAACCCTTGACTTTTACGTTGGGCTTTGATCCTGCAGCCATTCAATTATGAGGTTGTCCATAAGAGGGGGAAACAGCATCAAAATGCTGATTCATTAAGTCGCATCCCATAAACCTCATATCCTTTTATTTTATATTAGTAAGTTTATTGTTTATTTTGATATTTGTATTATGTGTGAAAATTTTAAATTTTTCTTATCATTAGTGTAAATTGTTTTCCTAAATTTTTAATAAGTATATAATTTTTTGTATAATATTTTTGAGTTCAAGGCACTGATTGCTATAATCTGGTACATGTGCAGTGTATTTTGTGTACTTGAACTCTTGAACTTTTCCAATGACTGCACCTATCTGGAGACTTTTTCAGGCAGTGGAGTCATCAAAACTTTTCCCTCATTCTTCGAGAAAAGTTTCCTCCTTGTGGGGAGGAGTTTATAAGTCTGTAAAGACTTCAGACTAAGATAGATGGCGCCCTTGCGCATGCCCAGAAGGACTTTGAGAAAGGAAAGAGTTAAGAACGAGTGTGGCGAGAGACGTGTGGGTTGTGTTTTTTGGAGAGTGATCGAGACTGAGATGTGTGGATTTTGATATATACTACCTTTTCTATTTATGTTGTGTGTCGTGTTTGTACTGTGTCTGTGAGTTCATTAAAATGGTTTAAACCAAAAAGGGAGTATTCCTTGTGATGGTAATTAAAATTTTGAGCAAGTCAGTACAATATATTGGTGAATATGGCTTTTTTGGGAAAATATAAGAAATGCGATCTATTTACTTTAGCATTGGAGTTAGGGGAAACTCCTGATCCAAATATTAAAGTTATAGGACTGAAAGATCTCATAACAGGAAGTAAGTCATACGAAGTCGAATTCGTGATGGAGATGCTTGAAACGATAGTGAGTTCACGAAAGGAGATGGAAGAGAAGAAGGAGAGGGAAGAGAAGAAGGAGAGAGAAGAGAAGGAGAGAGAAGAGAAGAAGGAGAGAGAAGAGGAAAAGGAGAGAAAGAAACAACAAAGAGAATTTGAGCTAGAAAAGTTAAGGATAGAAGCAGGAATAAGGATAAGCAATGATTCCATAGAAGGAAGAAGTAGTCCTACCGATATACATGTCGACATGACGAAATACATGCCCAAATTCCAAATGAAAGAGGGTGATATCCTTTTATACCTCTCCCTGTTCGAAAGTCAAGCTAGGCGGAGGAAAATTGATGAAAGAAATTGGGTATCATGTCTTTTGACCCTAATGCCTTTGGAGATAATAGAATTGATTGCGAGGGTTTCGGAAGAGGGATTAGAAGATTATGAACACATTAAAGACCTCTTGTTAAAGAAGTTTAAGATGAATCCAGAGGGATTTCGCCAGAAGTTCATTCAACATCAAAAAAGTCCTGATAAAACTTGGCAAGATTTTACTCATGAAGTAACCAATTATTTTCAAGGATGGATCGAAGGACTTGGTATCTCCGATTTTGAGAGTCTGAAGGAATTGATGATAGCCGATCAAGTCAAGAAAAGAGTGCCACAGGAAGCCAGGGACCATTTTATCGATGAATGGGGGAAAATATCAAAACCTTCATTGCTGGCTGAAAAGATAGACGAATACGAATGTGTTCGTAGAACATACAAGAGACAGCCAAGTACCACCATGAAGACAAATTCGGGATACAAGACTCAGTATGATGCAAGAGATTACGGTGGATACCACATATCTCAGCAGGACACCAAACGAACCTATCACAGAACTCAACCAGAACCGGCGAAACATAATTCCAGGCTTGTTTGTTTCTCATGCGGAATGGAGGGACACATGAAGAGGTTCTGTCCAAAGTCGGATAAAGGAAGATCAGATCACGATAATAGAAGGAAAGCGAACGTGAATAGGATCATAACTGAAGAAAGCGGTGTGGGGGATGAGAAAAGAACACTGAATACTGGCGGAACGGCGGTGGTAGCTAAAGTTGTATCCTTTAAGGAAAGATCCTGGCGAGACAATCTTTGCCCCTTGGAAAGAATCTTAATTAGTGTTGACGGGAGGGAGGCAAAAGCCCTAATTGATTCTAGGACTGAAATTACCGTCATACGGAAAGATATTGTACAAAATCTGTCGCTGGAAGAGAAATCGTCCATCTTTATTAAAGGAATCTTCGGTCCAGCGGAGAAATGCCCGTTAATGAACGTTCCCATAGGACTGATCATAGGAGGTAGGGGTGATGTGCTTCACCAAGAAGTCCTCTGCGCAGTTGCTCCCTCATTGGTGGAAGATGTGCTGTTGCCACCAGATATCCGAGACATGCTTAGAGGAAAGCAGGAATTAATTTCCACCGATATTGGTAGTGGAAACATCTTGGAACCACCTACAAAAGAGGGGAACACAGAAGGGAATTCCGTTGAAGTGAATAAGGACACAGAAGTGTTAGTGGTAGAAAGCACCGACGGAGACCAGGAAGAAGGGATATCGAAGACGGAAAGCTTCCGTAAAGAGCAAGAGGAGTGTAGAGAGCTGGAAGAGACCAGAAAACAGGCTAAGCAAGGTAGTGGAGGATTTTTCTTTAACGATGGTTTGGTCTTTCATAAAGACAAGATTCTTGGAGAGAATGTATGTCAATTGGTTCTTCCTAAACGTAGAAGAAAAGAGGTTCTTAGATTAGCTCACTGCTCAGTGTTTGGGGGACACATGGGAGCGAGGAAGACAATAGAAAGAATTAGATATTCGTTCTATTGGAACGGGCTATCAAGAGACGTGAGACAGTTTTGTTTAGCATGTGAAGGTTGTCAGTTGACGAGAAGGGTCAAACACAAAGATAGGGCCCCAATAACTCCCGTTGCGCGGCCAGAATTGCCCTTCCAAGTGGTCAATGTGGACATCATAGGACCGATAGATCCTCCAAGTTCTAAAGGACACAAATTTATCTTGTGTATGGTAGACCAACATACAAGGTGGGCTGAGGCGATCCCTTTGACGAGTCTTACAGCCAAAGCAACGTGTGAAGCTTTATTATCTATTTTTATGAGGACTGGAGTGCCAAACGTAATTGCCTCGGACAATGGTACAAATTTCAACGCTGAATTGACTCAGGAATTTGAAAAAAGAATGGGTTCAACTCCACGGTTCTCCACACCATTATATCCGCAATCAAACGGGTTAGTGGAAAGATTTAACCAAACTTTAAAGAGTATGTTACATCACACCATTAAGGAAGAACCACGGACCTGGCACACCAAAATACCGTTCATTTTATGGGCATACAGAGAGGTCCCGAACAGTACAACGGGTGTAGCACCTTTTCAATTGCTCTTTGGTCGGAAGCCAGAAGGTCCTTTGTCGATTCTAAAGAATACCTGGACGGGAAGACACGAGGGTTTGCAGCTGGATATAACCCCAATACATGTCTATCTGGAGAAGTTGAAAACCCGACTGGAGGAGGCCGCAGAGAAAGCCAAGATAACATCTAATATACAACAAGAGAAAATGGCCCATTATTATAATTTAAGGTCTACAAGAAAGACTTTCAAGCCGGGAGATAAAGTCATCGTGCTCTTGCCAGATTCTACAAATTATTGGCCAGATGGCAAGGTCCCGGAATCATTGAAGAGCAAAAGAATGAACATTCTTTCATTATAAAGATGCCAGACAATAGGATGAGGCACGTTCACCAGAACAAGATAAGGGAATTTGTGGTCGGTTCCAACGCGGTAAATGTCATTTTTGAAGGTGAGGAAGAATTTGGTAACATAGAAAACGCTCCAATTGTCGAAGCAAGAGACGAGTTCACCCAAGAAGTGAAAATGATCACGACACCGTACTTAAATCCTAAACAGGAGGAAGAATTGAAAAGACTCTTGTGTAAGTTCGAAACACTTTTTTGCCGACCAATACAACCCGTGGGAGTAAGTCAGCACAAGATTGAATTGCTGCCTGACTCCATCCGGAGAAAACCACATAGTTATTGCATACCAATAGCATACCGTTCAGAAGTGGATAGGCAAGTCCAAGAACTTTTAGAATTGGGTCTTTTGGAGCCGTCCAATGCAGACATTACGTACCCCATTGTATGTGTCGCGAAGAAGGATGCCTCGATTAGAATGTGCATTGACTATAGGGCGCTTAATCTGATAACAAAAGTGCCCAGTTATCCTATGAAGGACATGCAGGAGTTGATCTTCACTGCGGGGATGGCCGAATGGTTAACTTGCTTGGATTTGGAAAGGGGATATTATCAAATAAAAATGGAGGACGAGAGCAAAGTTTTGACAGCATTTTCCACCCATAACGGGGTGTATCAATGGAAAGTGATGCCATTTGGATTGTCAGGAGCTTCGGGAACTTTCCAACGCATTATGAATCAAGTGTTGCACAAACATTCCGCTTATGCGCAAGCTTATATAGACGACATTGTTATATTCTCTAAAACGTGGGAAGAACATTTAGAACACTTGAAAAAAATCTTATCTGATCTGGAATATCTCGGATTTTCGGTGAAACTTAAGAAATGCATATTTGCCTCCAGAGATAAAATACTTAGGACATAAGATAGGAGGGGGAAAGCACTCTCCTGACAATGACAAAATATTAGCCATCAAACAGTTGAGAAGACCCGTATCAAAAAAGGAAGTCAGATTCATTCTAGGACTGATGGGATTTTATAGGACTTACATTCCTTGTTATGCAGAGATAGCATCCCCTTTAACGGAGTTGACAAAAGGGAAAAAATCGGGAAAGGTATTTTGGGGGAAACGCGAGGAAGAATCATTCCTCCGGTTGAAAAATGCGTTATGTGAGGTCACTGCGTTAAGCACCCCCAATGCCGTCGAACCCTTCCAGGTCCACACAGACGCGTCCCACTACGCTATTGGATGTTGTTTGACCCAGAAGGACGAGCATAGAAACTATAGGCCAATTGCTTTTGTTAGTCAAAAATTGAATAACACCCAAAAGAATTAGTCTACCATTGAGAAAGAGGCCTATGCCGTGTTATTTGGACTGAAAAAATTTGATAAGTGGTTGCAGGGTAACACTGTGGAGATCATAACTGATCACAATCCGCTAAAATATCTGGTCGAGACAACTCCTAAGAGCCCCAAGTTAACTAGGTGGGCACTTGCCCTTCAAAGGTGGAATTACAAGTTGACCCATCGCCCTGGGTTTTATCATCAGGGAGCTGATGCTCTCTCCCGCTTGGAAAGAGAGGTCGATCAATAAAGGCTTGGTAGCATATTTGGATGAGATTGTTATTTTTTTATAACTAAATATGGAGAGTTAAGATGTATATTAAATATAGTGTAAATAATGGTTAATTTTATATGGATGGTGTTAGTCGAATGTTATTTTTGCAATACTTTAGGTTAGGTTTTGTAGATTGGATCAATTTAGAATGAAAAGGTATTGGAGTTCGGGAGTATCAATATTTGATTGTTTGTGGTGTAAATAGATATAGCATTTGGATGTTAAGATCTAATATTAGCTTGAAAAGTGGTTGCAAAGTATAAATGTTCTTATGCATAATTTTTTTTGGATCCCTTGATTTCTCTTGGGTTGAGAGGGTAACCACTCCTGATCTGACCGGTTGCCACAAATGTTCGGACTATATTATTAGTAAAACAGATTTTTTTGGAAAAAAAATCTGTTTTCCTCTTGGCGGCGGCGTGTGAGGATGTGCAAACGGCTGATGATCGACTTAACCACACGTGCAGATGTCCGCTGAAATCCGGTGACTGGTAGAAACTATTTTCCTGACTCAGCGAGAGTGAGTTAGAATTGAACTAGTAATTGAAGGCTTCCACGCGCAGGTGGAGCGAGCGCAGTTTTGAACTAGTAACTGAAGGCTTCCACGCGCAGGTGGAGCGAGCGCAGTTTTTTACAGAATTAATGCAAGTGGCAGCGTGTAGGCTGTTCCATCAATTTGAAAGAACGGTTGCTGTACATAGTTTTTAGGTAGAGAAATAAATTGTGTTAGTCCTAATCTCCGTATCACCCTAGCGATCGGTCCAAGGTGTAAGTTCAGACGATCAGCTCGGATCTCCACGCTACCTATCCCGACACACAGTATGAGAAAGATTTTGATTTTGATCTTTACATACACCAATTAATACAACTGCAAGAAAATCTAAATCACCTCTATCCATGCAGTCACTTGATCTGTCATTAAATAAGTTCAGTAAACAAAATTCTATTTAAAATACATTTCTCAATCCAGAAAAATTACTTGGAAGTTAAGAACTCTTGATTTTAACAATACTTGTACCATAGACAGCATTGGTAAACTTGAACAATTATGAAATTGAGTATACTAAAAACATCAAGATAAATCTTTTAATGCAAATTGTAAGCAGCAACATTTACTATTTTCATAAGATTGTTTTGAGACTGACATTGACTATTCTTACATTGTAATAGATGTTTATGTACACACACATGAAGGTAAACAAAAACAAATGTTAGTTACAGTGAATACTTCAATTTATTTATACAAGAAAAACAAAGAAAGAATTGGTACATAAAAACTTCTGTGGTAAATATCTGTGGTAAATACTTGGATTTTATACAAAGTGACAGGGAAGCAGAAACTTAGTTGTGATTGACCATCTCTATAGTTGACCATCTCTATAGTCCATATATTTAAATGAAAGTTAAATTTGTTACGACTCCAACTTACGACAAATTTTAATTTCGTAAATGCCAAGAATGGGAACAGGTATATTCCATAACCGAATATAACAACTATTAAAACATCAAATTGGTGTAAGTTTCAGGGTACAATTTTGACATGTCCTAAAATGAACGACTCCATTTCCACATCACCCATGGGGTAGGAATCATGATGCGTTTTTTTATAGAGGTATCGCCAAGAGCCCTAATCCTCTTTAGCAGCAGTTCCCACCTCTAAATTTAATAAACAGTTTATTATCAAAGGATAACTAGATATTGGATGCATGAAAAATTAAATTAAAAATAATTTCAAACCAGTGAAAAGCACCAGCAGGTCAGTATGATGTTGTTAAAGGTCATTTAATAGACTAGTTTTTATATTGAATTTTCTTCAATTTAAGCAGCTTCCACACTAGTAGGCGCTGCATCAAATTAACATGCAATTAAAAAGATAAATTTAATTACATAATTTTACTAAACCTCCACTCAAAAATTATGAGCACTTTGCAGTTGCACTAAATGAAGTTACTGCGAAACCAGTGGGCAGTAAGAAAATTTTACTACCAACAAAGATACAAAAGTGGGCAGTAAGTATAAAAAGGTTTGACTACCCCTGCATTAGAGCAACACAACGAGCTATTGATGATGGGCCAGGATCAATCCCGAAGGGAAAAGCCAAGAAAGAGAAAAGATTAAACACCAGTTAATTAAATTGTATTGATTGAAAGTCACCTATAGTATGAATACAAACATTTGAACAATATTAATATAAATGCAAACAAACACAACTTTTGTGGTTTGATACATGTTTTACAAAATTGGAATTAAAATTAAACTAAAATATTACCAATTTGATTAACTGAAGCCAGAAATTCTCCCTTGATTGACACCTTGTTATAATACTAACTCGTAATTAAAAATAAAGCCACAAGAGCATAACAAAGAAAAACACCCATGACAAGCACAGAACACAAAACCCTTTCAGTTAAGATATGTACAATGAATAATATAGGACTAGATCTTCATTGCAATTCTAAATAGTTCCGTTTAAATATATAATCTCGAGATTGACAGCATCTTATAACACTAAAAAACTAAGCTCGTAAAGCATGAGGCCATGAAACAAACAAAATACACTGGATACAAAATACACAAATCAAGATGGATATGTACAATGATGAATCACTATATAGGGCTAGATCCTCAGGTATTGCAATTCTAAATATTTCCATTTAAATATATAATCTTGATTCCAAGCATTTTGGACACTGAATATCACCTTTTGCTTCAGCTCTGATGTACAAACCTATGTACATCATGCTCCTGTCGTCTCAAATGGAAATTCTTGTCATAAGTTTTGTCGCAACATAAACACGTGTTTACCAATTTTAATCTCCTTTTGAACCTGATCTGGATGACTTGGTTTCAAATGTTTCTAGAGAGAGATGATAGATTAATACACACGATGGCATTCAGAACAGGAAAACATTTTGTAAACAATTTCAATGAATTAAATGCAAGAAACACTGAATTCAAAATTTACAGAATTATACTAGATATCAGATAATTAAATTTTAGAAACGCTAATTTTTAACATAAATGAAAATAAACAAGAAATGGTATTTCAATTAACGTCACACTGGAGCTACACAATGGGCTATTGGTGACGGTCCGGGATCAATCCCAAAGGGAAAGATCCGAGGACAACACCACGTAATTTTGAACCACGGTCAGATGACGAGGCAACACCAAACAAGAAATGAAAGAAACAACAATTAATAATCACTAAGAAACTTTGGAAAGAAAGACATACTATCACTTAAGAGTAATAGAAGGGTAAAGATGTAGAATCCGGGGCATGTTTGTCGCCAAGTAATTTTTGTCGCCAAATCAAGATGGCATCCAACACCAGTATGGCGGCCAACTTGCCGATTCGATTCGTTACATCAGCAAGTAAAAATGAGGAATGCACAAATAAGCAATAAAAAGTAAAGAAAAATAAAACTTATTTTCCAATTTGGTAAAGATGTAGAATCCGGGGCATGTTTGTCACCAAGTAATTTTTGTCGCCAAATCAAGATGGCATCCAACACCAGTATGGCGGCCAACTTGCCGATTCGATTCGTTACATCAGCAAGTAAAAATGAGGAATGCACAAATAAGCAATAAAAAGTAAAGAAAAATAAAACTTATTTTCCAATTTAATTAGGTTTCTCAGGGTTAAAAATTTTAACAAAAATTAATTAAAAATTAAATTTTTTTTACAAAATATATACAATTTTTTACAAAAATTTAACAGCGCACACTTTTCTACAAAAATTAAACCAATGAGTCATCGTATGGGTCGCCACATCCATTTCATTCATAACACATTTAATTGGCGTTTCATTCACCCAGTACCACGTAATCAAAAGAATCTTACACATATGCAATTTACAACACAATTGCCATACCCAATCAAGGGTAAGTGAGCGGCTTTCGTTAAAGATTCATCATACATTTTCCCAAAAAAACCCGCATTTACACGTCCAGTCAAACCATCCATTGCCATACCTAATCAAGGATAAGTGAGTGGCTTTCGCTAAAGATTCATCATACATTTTCCCAAAAAAAACCGCATTTATACGTCCAGTCAAACCATCCATTGCCATACCTAATCAAGGATACCATTTTATTCACGCAATAACTAGCATTAAAAACTAAGTTAACTAATTTGAGTATTACAAGAGAGTATCGTAATACTCAAAATTCTCACCTTCTTTATATCCACTTAATACAATAAGGCAATTGTGACGAGCGCTAGCCATAACATCGAAAATATTTCAAACAAGTTAACAGCATAACTGAAATGAAAAGTCATCAAAAATTAATCATTACAAAACATGATACAGCACGAAACGCCCCTTTGGAAATTAATGATTTCTAGAGAGAAAAGGAAAATTTGTGCGACAAAATTAATTACCTAAATTTTTTTGTCAAAATAAAAGTCGTGTTCCTCAAGTTCGAAAATTTCCATCAAAATGTATTCTGATTAAAATAAGTCAAGTGTAAACTGAGTGGAGCAGAATGCAATTTGTCAATAATAAACAAACAAGAAACAAGTTTTGCTGAACACCGGTGTTGCCAGTTTGATTGAAATGTATTAATTAAATTGTTTTGAACAGTTTCAAGTACAGTATCGTCATCTGACCGTGGTTCAAAATTACGTGGTGTTGTCCTCGGATCTTTCCCTTTGGGATTGATCCCGGACCGTCACCAATAGCCCATTGTGTTGCTCCAGTGTGACGTTAATTGAAATACCCAAGTACACAGTAAACTTCTTTAAATATAAAATAAAGTAGATATTTTGGTTTGATAGCTTCAACTTTAAAATAATTACTCTAAAATAATTCGACTTTCTCTAGCGCCGAGGATTAGATACGCGTTACGCAATAACGGAATATCTCTCGGATTAAGACACGCCGGCTATTAGAAGAAAGGCGAACGGGGTAAGATCGAACTTTTTTATCTCTGGGTTACTTTTCTGTTTTGTTTTTACTTGCAATTTGGATATCTTGAATATTCCCTTGCACTTATGTCTGAGGTCAGTGCAGTTCAAATTCCTGTTTTTAATAGATCGGATCCCGCCTTTTGGTTTATCATGTGCGAAAGTACTTTCGCTTTGGCGGCTCCTAAACCTATTACAGAGTCTATGACAAAATATAATTATATTGTTTCTCGTATACCACCTGAAATTGCCTCACTTATTCGTGATGTACTTGTAAAACCCGACCCTGTTGATCCGTACACTAAATTGAAAACAGAACTGATAGCTCGTTCCGGCGAATCTTCGCAACAGGAAATCAGACAACTTTTGTCAGGAGAAGAATTAGGATCTAGAAAACCCTCCGAGTTGTTGCGAAATATGAAACGTCACGCTGAATCTCATAACGTCCCAGAAAATTTAATGTTGGAATTATTCTTACAACGTTTGCCGACTTCTGTTCAGTCTATATTAGCTGCCGTTACTGACCTAAAATTAGATAAGGCTGCTGAAATTTCTGATCGCATTCTGGAAGTTACTCCTTCTCCAATGGAGAATTGTGTTGTTTCACGTGAAGAGCGTAATTCAAATGAGGACAAATTCTTCCGTGAAATTGAGAAGTTGAACAAAAGAATCGATCAACTTTCGTTTCCGCGAGGTCGCTCCCCGTACCGAGGAAACAGAACTAAGAGTAATTCCAGGCTTTCATCGGTTTGTTGGTATCACCGTCGTTTTGGTGATAAAATTTAGGGCCGACAAATGTGTCCAACCCTGTTTTTATCAGGGAAACGAGAATCGCGAAGAATAGAGGCGACCTATTCTTTGCCACAAATCTCGCGTCGCCTGTTCATTCGAGACCAGACAACTAACGTATCCTTTCTGGTCGATACGGGTAGCGACGTATCTTTGCTTCCTGCAAATAATTTTCAAAAACGAAATTCTTGTCAACAGACACTTTCAGCTGCTAACTCTTCAATTATTAAAGTATATGGACAAAAAACCCTTTCTTTAAACTTTAAATTACGGAGAATTTTTACTTGGACATTTTTAATTGCAAATGTAAACACACCAATTCTCGGAGCAGATTTCCTCCATTATTTTGAATTGATACCCGATCTCCGAAATAAATGTATAAGAGATTTAAAAACAAAATTTCAGACAATTGGGCAAATGAAAAATGCTGATATTCATTCAGTAAAAACAATAACTGGAGATTCTGTTTATCACAACCTTTTAAATAAATTTCCATCGATTTCTAAATTGCCGGACTGTCCATTACATCACAACTGTAGGTTCACCTGTTGTTGCAAAACCTAGAAGATTAGCACCAGATCGCTTGAAAATCGCCAAAACTGAATTCCAAAATATGATGATGCTTGGTCATTTACGACCTTCAAAGAGCAATTATGCATCACCACTTCATATGGTTCCTAAAAAAGGAACATTGAAATGGAGGCCTGTGGGCGATTATAGGGCATTAAATGCACAAACTGTTAAAGAAAAATACCCAATCCCACATATTGCTGATTTTACTTCAGAATTGCACGGTTCCAAAATTTTTAGCCATGTCGATCTTATCAAAGCTTATCATCAAATTCCAATACACCCTGACGATATTCACAAAACAGCAATATGTAGCCCGTTTGGATTATTCGAAAGTACGAGAATGCAATTTGGATTGTGTAATGCCTCTGCAACTTTCCAAAGATTTATTGATGAAGTTACTCGCGATTTAACCGGTGTTTATGCTTTTGTCGACGACATATTGATTGCATCGAAAGATGATAAAGAACACTTAGAACAACTTGAAGCTTTATTTTCAAAATTTCAGGAGTACGGTCTTTGTATCAATGTTTCAAAATGTACTTTCGGTAGACCTAGCATCGAGTTTTTGGGATTTAAACTTTCCGAAAAGGGAATAGAACCTCTTCCCGATAGAGTCCGATGCATAATGGAATTTCCCCAACCCACAACTTTAACTCAGCTCCGTAGATTCTTAGGCATGTATAACTTTTATAGAATTTTCATACCTAAAGCTGCTCACATACTTGCCCCTTTAGTACAATTTTTAGAAGGACACAAAAACAAAAAGAAATCTCGCTCTAGTGTTCGAAATTCTTCCGAACAAATAAAATGGAACGAGAATGCTGAACAATCCTTCAATGCTGCCAAACAAGCTATTGCTCTGACAACTCTTTTAAGACACCCTATTCCCGGGGCACAACTTAGCGTTTGGGTAGACGCATCAGACTTTGCTGTCGGAGGCACTTTGCAGCAACTTTCTCACAATCAGTGGGAACCCATTGCATTTTACTCTATGAAACTGAACAGAAGTCAACAAAAGTGGTCAACATATGACCGTGAACTATTTGCAATTTATTCCGCAATAAAGAAATTTAAACACATGCTAGAAGGCAGAAGTTTTCAAATTTACACAGACCAAAAACCATTAATTTACGCCTTTAAGCAAAAATCTGATAAATGTTCACCTCGGCAATTACGCCATTTAGACTTAATTTCACAATATTCCACAGACATCAGGCATGTGCAAGGTTCTAAAAATTCTGTCGCAGATGCACTTTCAAGAATCGAAATTGATTCTATTACAAAATCTCCAAATTTGAATTTTAAAGATTTTGCAGAAAAGTGATTCAGAGGTACAGAAGTATCTTCAAAACAATGACTCATCTCTGACTTTGGAATATAAACCATGCCATTCATCTGACTGTGATTTACTTTGTGATACATCAACTAGTTCACCTCGACCTTTCGTACCTGAATGCTTTCGAAAGCTCATATTTGAGCATCTACACAATATTTCGCATCCAGGAATTGCAGCTACCACAAAGCTGATATCCTCCCGATATGTGTGGCCCAATATGAAACGTCAAATCAAGTGCTGGGTACGCTCCTGCGAACCCTGTCAGAGATCAAAAGTCCAACGCCACACGAAAGCACCACTAGGAACTTTTGCACTTCCTGATGCACGTTTCTCGCAAATTCACTTAGACATTGTAGGTCCTTTACCCCCATCTGATGGTCACGTCTATCTTCTGACACTCATCGACAGATTTACCAGATGGCCTGAGGCCATACCCATACCTGATACCACAACTACTACCATTTGCAAAGCAATATTCACCACTTGGATTAGTCGCTTTGGATGCCCATTATTTATAACCACAGATCAAGGATCTCAAATGAGATCAAATTTGTATCAAGAATTTGCAAACATGTTAGGCACGAATAGAATAAAAACGACTACATACCACCCAATTGCAAACGGCCTCATCGAACGTTTTCATAGACATCTTAAAGCATCTATCAAAGCACATGAAAACGATAGATGGACTGATATCATTCCCATCGTACTTTTAGGTACTAGCGTCTACGAGTCATGTCTGTGCAAATCGTCAGCCTTTTGTGATTGGTTGAGAAATTTCCTTATCGTAACGACTAAAAATCCCCAAGCAATAATTTCTCGCCAATGGCTACCTTACCAACCTCGATTCGCCAACGCATAGGGCTATTTTTTTCCTTTCATTTCACACCCGTAGAACGTGAATGGATGTGAGCTCTAGGGAGAAATTTCCTCGGAATGTTGCTAGCACTGTAAAGCTATGTACCTGTCCTGTTTCTGCATTGGAATCCGTTCCAAAAGTAAAATATTCCTTTCAATATAAATTTAAGTATGTTGTTTTTGCCAACAGCGCTGCACAATAAAATGGAACATTTTGTTGAATCAGCTTTTTATTTAATAGCTATTCAATGAGATCGTCTCTGGTATGCAGCTAATTTATCCTCGAATGTAAATTTTGAAATGATTTTAACGATTTTTCTTCCAAATGCAATTCAGTAACTCTTGCCATTTGTATCACGTATCGTGTCCTGCTTTAAAATAACATTTCTAAATGTTCTTTTTTCTGAGCAATAAATATTGGTGCTATATTTGGATAATTTTTCTTTTTTTGCTTGCGAGCAGAGAGTAATGCTAATTTTAAATTCCGAGTGAAGGAATGTAACTGAAAACTAAATTTTGTTGAGTTAGCTTGTCATTTATCAATAATCAATCTGGTTTACTTTTGGGTTGATTCCTTCCCTTAATGTTATTCATGAACTAAAATTGTTTATATGATGTGTATGCGTGGTTAAAGTGATGCCTGGTGAAACAAACTAGCTGGATTGTAAGGCTTAGGCCTAAAGGAAATGGTTTTAACAAAGTATGCGTTGTCTTCCCTAAACACATTAAACTGCTCCTTACTCTTAAAATTATGTGTGTTTTTGAATTATGCATTACTATGTTGTCTCTTCATATGCTCTATGTATTTCATCAGAATGTCGATATAGCACAGTAAAGCTATCCACCTGTAATTTTTTGCATTGGAATCCGTTCCAAAAGTAAAGTAGTATTTGTTTCAACATGAATTTAAGCATGTTGTTTTTTGCGAACTGTGCTGCACAACTAAATGGAAGATTTTGTCGAGTCAGCTTTTTAATTTATGGCGATTCAATAAAATCGACTTTTTGGTATGCAGCTAATTATCCTCTAATGTAAGTTTTGAAATTATTTTAACAATTTATATTTAATATGCAATTCAGTAACTCTTAACATTTGTATCACTTATTCTTCTGCATTAAAATGACATTTCTAAATGTTCTTTTTTGTGGGCAATAAATATTGGTGCTATAGTTGAATAATTCTTCCTTTTTTGTATGCGAGAAGAGAGTATTGCTATTTTTAAACTCCCGAAGAGGAATGTATAACTGAAAACTAAATTTTGTTGAGTTAGAGCTTGTCATTTATAAATAATCAATCTGGTTTACTTTTTGGTTTATTCCTTCCCTTAATGTTAGTTACGAACTAAAATAGTTTATATAATGTGTGTGCATAGTTTAAATGAAGCCTGGTGAAACAAATTAGCTGGATTGTAAGGCTTGGGCCTAAAGGAATTGGTTTCCAGCGAACTAAGCTTCGTCTTCCCTAAACACATTAAAACTACACTTTAGTCTAAAAAATGTGTTTTTTATTTATACACATCATTCTCTTGCTATGTTTTCACTTCCTATGAGCCTTACTGAATTCTATTTTCTCATTTTATACCCAATTTTTCCTATCTTTATGAGCATTCTAATTGAAAAATATTAAAGGCAAAATATATATATACTATAAGTCAATTGCCCTGATTATTCTCAGATTTGTACCAAAATATATTCAGAGATATGCCTAAAGAGAGGACAATGGTCAGTGACGCTGAGGACGCTTACTCACTTTTGGTAAAATACTTTTCATCTTATCCTAATTAAAGTTTCAGCTGCAAAGAGGTTATGAAAATTGAAAATAGTATTTAAGTCTATTTCTGTGTGTTACATAATTACTATTTTTAACACCTAGCAATCATTTTGATGAAGGATAAAGAAGCCAATTAAACTTGGTTTGCAATCATGCTCTATAGTATTGATTAATACAGAACTGGTACGTTCGTAAAATAATTTAAAGAACTTGAATGTAAAAGTTCAATAACAAAGTTCAGCAAATGCTGAACTTTGTTGTGTCAGCTTGCCATTTTATAGCCACTCAAAAAAGTTAACTTTTTAGATTTTATTGTGGATTCATTCCCTGTTAAGTATTTCCTAGTTATGAAGTCAAACTTTGTGTATATAAAATGTATTTAGTGATTTGCTTAATGTAAAGTATGGTGGAAAAAAATCTAGATTGTAAGGCAAATGTTTAATGGAATTTTTTATGAAAGTACCGTTTTTTTCCCTCAAGACATGTATTAAAATGTCCTTTATTTGGATATTTTATATTTAACTTGTTCAACATTCTCCCAGTTATAACTTTTTTCTTTCTGAATTTTCAATTACAAAATATTGATTTTTGCTTTCCTTGTAGTTTGTTTAACTGTTTAAATTTGAAAGGGATCGTAAAAGAATATTTGGGATGAGCATTAATTGTTTGAGTACTTATTTGCAGTCCCTCAGGGGCTCATCTTGAGGTGTATACGGGCTTCAAGGACCCAAGGTACTTTAGTGATCTGTTCTCCTATAGGATTTATATTTTTAGTAAACACTGGAGTCACTCAATTATATATTTTTTACTGTGCTTTGTGTACTATATATATATACACTGTAGGTCAATTGTCCTGATTATTCTCAGATTTATACCAAAATATATTCCGAGATGTACCTAAAGAGAGGACAATGGTCAGCGGCGCTGAGGATCCTTACTCACTTTTGGTGAGGGCCTTAGAATTACAATAAGATGTTCATAAGAAAGAGGACTAAAAACTAAGTTTTAATGAAAAACAATAAAATGAATTTAATCCTATTTCGATTCATACGTCAGTTTTTCAATTCCTGTTGGAAGAAATTTTTATCATTGAATTTGAATGAACTACTTGGACGTATACATGATCATCGCTTTCAACACAGAATTTGACTGAAGCATGTTTCGCCTTTCTTTTTTTCACATTTAATTCTATATTTTTTGTGCCTACGTATTTATAACAGTTGCTGAAAATGATATATTGTCTAAAGAATAACGATCTAGAAATATTAATTTCGCGATTAATTAGCGACAGCTATTAATCGCGAAATTAATTAGGGTGGTAGTAATAATGTAAGACTTCTAATAAGCAAGTTGGTTTTCGCATGTCGGCTTTATACCTCCCACCCTAAAGTGCAATACAGTGAAGTATTGCTCTGTCATTTTCGTACTTAAAAGTGTGCTTATCTTAGTGTCTTTAGGAAGAGATATTGAAAAGTGCAACCAAACAGTCAGTCTCTATTTTAGGGATATAATTGGACCGTGATTCTAGTGCAAGTTCATTGATGTACCAAGATGTTTTGGGTCTACAATTGGAAAAGAAAACCATTATCAAAAAATTCACAATGTTTTGAGATTGGCGACGGTCCGGGAACAATCGCGAAGGGAAAGATCCAAGGACAACACCGCGTAATTTTGAACCACGGTCAGATGACGAGTTAACACCTGAGATGGCACCCCACCCTCCAAACTTCCACACCACGCCAACATGAGGACATTTGAGGCCACGACAGATTTAACGTGTACCAGCCCCTTTTGTACACGACGGTCTTTGGTTGGATTCGAACTCGCAAACCTCCGGTTGCTAATCCGTTACTCTTCCAACCGGGCTACTTAAATGCATTGGAGAAATAAATAAAAGAAATTGCTCTTTTAAAACATTTATTGAAAACAAATTAATTTAAAACTCAATTTGTAATGTGTTTGATCCAAAATTGAAAAATGTTTTCCTAGTTCTATTACAATTGTTTTAATTTTGCGCTATACTTCATCAAAGGAAAGTTCTTAGTCGTTCATCTTAGTATAGATAAAATTGTTTTCTAACCATAATTTCTTTTGATTAATGTTTTCTTTACGAGTTTAAAAAATGCTATGCTTTTCATGCCAAACATCAGCAAACAAGAAAATTTCCAAATTCGACTTACAAGTTGAAAAGAGCACTTTATGTACGACCCCCCCCCCCCCATCAAGACAAAAGGGGTTTGGAGACCCGGCGTGGGGTCCCCCGATGATGTGTAAAATAAATCGTAAAAGGAGGTGGAAGAAATGGTTGGTGATTGTATCAATGATACTCGGTCCCCGGAGGGACATCTTTCACTCAACCTTCTCTTATCTACATAACAGTGGACAACCCATTTAAGATGTCTGGTTTTTTATTCAGATTAATGAGTTTTTCTCAGTGGAGGGTCAAAGGAAAACACCTTTTTCTCGCGTCAATGGATCCCGATCATTAGAGAGGGGGCAAAAAAAGACGACGCGACTGCTATAATCCTATGAAAGTAGTAATTTCCAGTTATAGTAAAATTTCCAAAGAAACATTTTCTATTTTGCTGGAAATATAAGACATGCTTATTAACAATATTTTTCCATAGTGAGATCTCTAAAATACATCCTAGCAAGCCTAGTGGGTGATCTTCCTCTCTGAAATATATCCAATAAAGGTGTTAAGACTGTCCAGTAGTTTCTTCTGTGGACTCCACACGCACACATGCATTGCCTTTTAGTAATATAGATTCTACTGTACATTATTGAATAATATATTATGTAGTTTAGGTATACTGTGTTATTATATTTCTTGCACATAAATCAATCTGTACTTGTAAAAATCATGAGGCGAAGTATGATTGACACTGCTGATTATATGATCGGCCGTTCCTTCGCTTTTGGCGATTTTTTAAAACCAGGTGTTCCATATACTCGTCTTTACATACATGTTCACAATTCAACAAGCTTCTCGTTGAATAAATTCTTTGAAAATACACATCCATTGTGAATCCCCAGTAAGAAGGTGCATAACATTTGCTACCATAGTAATCCTTAGATTATATGTTATAATTATATATTCCTCTATTTTACTCAGTTCATCATTTAAGAAATCGACTTTTTAAAATTGTTTTGTTTTTTCAACTTTATTGCACATTTACAGTTATACA
Organism: Meta bourneti; assembly: GCA_933210815.1. Taxonomy (NCBI): domain Eukaryota; kingdom Metazoa; phylum Arthropoda; class Arachnida; order Araneae; family Tetragnathidae; genus Meta; species Meta bourneti. The sequence goes on along the minus strand of OW119926.1, from coordinate 38,560,923 downwards.
GTCGTTGGTGATAGATGACTTCAGTCCAATTTGTATTAATCGTAAGTTAGATAAAGTATAAAATTTAGTTTTAAACAATTTACATAGGACACTTTTAAAGAACGAAGTAAATTGAAAAACTAAGAGAATTGTAGCTGTAATTTTGTTTTAACAATGCTTTGTATCTCGATATTTAAATAAACATTGTTCATAAATTAAATAAGGATATATTATAAGGAAAGGATGTATTAAATTTCATATATTAAAGCCCCAATATCTTAAATTTACCTAATGTTCAGAATTTTATATAATTTTTCACAAGATTTTTATACTCTAAGAATATTTTTAAAAGACATTTATATTTACTTTAAATAAATTTAGCAGTGTTATATGATTATTTATAGTGATAAAATTATCATAGTTCATTATATTCTGTAACTGAAAAATAAATTAAATATACTTTATAAATTTTGTATCTAAAATATTTCGTGAACTCAAAATTTTGCATAAAATAAGCCATCTATCTACAAACATGGGAATACTAATTTACTACTTTTTGAATGAAAATTATTTAATTATATAAAATACATTTGTATTTTTACTTTCAACTATATGTAATATATTCATGACAATTTATCTTTCTTTTTATAGACTGGTTGTATTTTATTACAATATTTTTGATTGTAACAAATTAAATTAGACACTTCACTTTTACACTTTAAAAAATTTCAAAATTTCTCACATACCCTTATGTATTCTTTTAAATTTTATCGAAGCTTGTGTTTTTTTTTGTTTTCTCAGGAGTTAATAAACTGATTAATGGGGGGGGGGTAAAGTTTCCATAGTAGTGTGGTGCAAGATAATTGGAATAACAAACCTTAAACATCTATGAATACATTAGACTTTATTTTATGATGGAAGAGGCAGTTAATTGAAATCGAAAATCATTTTCGCTTTTAATTACACGTGCACAGCACCGTCTCATTTATATTATTTGACTCTTTCTGAGACCATTTAGTAAATTTCAGTTTTAACTCTTCCTAGGAAAACTGTCGTCGTTGGGGCTTAATTCTCCTTTGAGTACTATGTTCCACCACAGGAGGAAGGTGTTTACTTTGCTCTAGCAAAGCTTCACATTTGCTTTTCAAAACTGTTACTGTTTGAACGATTTCTTTACAACAGTCATTGGTGTTGAATTTGTCCAGATAAGGCACAAATCCAAGATAGGCAGTACGTGCCTCTTGCTGATAATCTGTACCGTTTGTTTTCAACATTTAACCTATGGCATGTTTTTCCTTATCTTCACGCATACTTCCATCATTGATAATATTTGAATGTTCTTGTGAGGTTTGATCCATGCAAACAATATGCATATGCTTGCAAAAGTTGAATCTTATTGCTGAGTCAGGACAATTGCAGCAATACTGATGCAAACATTTTGAGCATTCCGTGCAAACTTCCTTAGAGGAATTAAAGTGTACAAAATATCTTTATATGTAACCTTTATTAAAGTATCAAAGTTGTTTCATTATTTGAATGTATGAGCAACCACACATGTACGCCAGGGCGCCATTTTTACATCTATAAATATAGAATACTGGATATAAATATGATTTTTTAATGAAGCTAGTTCATACCGTTTCTTATCATCACAATTTATAGTGATTTTATCTTAAATCGGAAGTAGCCATTTCGTTTTTCTGGTACAATGATAGGTTTACTCTCTCATATGCATCATGACATGTCTCTTACCAATTTTACGCATCTTTCGACCAGTTGTGTGACGAGGGCATCGAAGAAACTGAAAAGTTTGTGCAGCTGAGAAATTTATACAAGACTGAAGTAGTCTTTAAGTAGTACCTTTTGAACCCCCTTACAAGAACATGTAGAAAATAGTACACCTTTACGTGACTCAATGTCATACAAGCCTTAACTTGTCTTCAAGAGCTTTTGCTTTCAAATCATAGTTAGTATTACGTTTTACTTTAGGATATCTTAAAATAATTATTTGCTAATGAACTTATGTATCATTTGTAACACTTTCAGTAAACCATTGGCATGGAAGCTTTTCTCCATATTTTCAGCTGCTACTTCTAATGCCTCACAAATACTGGATTCTTTGTTTGAATGTTGGTATTTTAGTTCGTGTATAACAAACAAATGATACTGTAAAACGTCGTCGATTGTTAGTAAAATTGAAGGTAGAAATTTGTGCGTAGTTCCAAAAATAGGCATTTCTTTTGATGCTTTGTTAGTTTTGAAATAAATCATTATTTTACTAGTTCGCAAAACTAAAGTCCCTGCTAGCCACTTATGTCCAATTGTAGTACTCTCAGAATTAACTTGTAAAAAGTATTAGGACTTTTAGTACAGGGGTGGGGTTGGCGTTAGTTACTCAACTGTGCTTGTAGCTGCAACATTGATTCCAAGTCGGTAGGTTGTAATAGTGCAAAAAGTTAGTCTACCTCAGAAGAACAGATTAAATTTGTTTTTCAAATTTAATATTTTGGTGAAGAGACTGAAGCCTCAAGTTTCAAATTCTGGCATTTTGACCTTTTCACATCACACTGTCTTCAATCGCTCCAGCCAAGCGCTTTTTCACACAAGCAATTTTAAAATGACCTAAAAGAATGCTTTTCGTTCGTAAAAAATCTCTGAATACTTTATAAAGTTCCATTCAAGACAAACGTTAGGACCAAAGAACCTAATTTTCGTTTATTATCTCTGGGTGTTTGTAAAACTGTTATTTGAATGTCTAAAAGTTATTCTGGAATGAATAAAATGTAAGGTGTTGAAGAATTAAAAATGGATTTCATATGGTCAGTTCATAAAAGAAAGTGGGGACCTCATCCAATATTTCAAGTTTTAATGAGAGTTCCATATTTTGTTTTATGAAAACTGAGAAACCAGCTTAAAATCTAATAGATCGTAATAGTTTTCAAAGCAATAAAAGCAATTTAAAAGATACATCAGTTACTTAATAATTGATATTCGCAAGACAAGTTAAAAATGCTGTCTCTCGTACACGACGCCTTAAATCATTTCGGATTGAATATATTGTTCTCCAGTTTATCGAATATAAAACTGGATTGAACTGCTTAATTTGAGCGTAAAGTACCAAATGCGTTAGAGATTATGCATCCTTTGGTAGAAGTTTAATGTTAATATGATTCTTTCTCTTTTCCAGCAGATCCAGAATCATGCCTATATTACAGATTTCCCATCCTTATTCATTTCTCTATATTACGAATAACTTACGAATAGCAAATGTTTTTAATTGTTTCTTCAGCGGCTTCATTCTTGGTTTAAAATGATCATCATGCCTTGTTCATTAAAATGTTTCTCTCAAGGTAATTTCATTTTCAGTATCCTGAATGAAAGATAACAAAACTACTCAAATTAGTATTCAATTAGTAATCTACAATGTACCACGAGTTGAAAGTTCTTAACATTATTTATTTTTTCTTTCTAAAAGTACTTGAATTGACCACTGGGAAGTATTTGAATTTGACTCCTTTATTTTAATTCCAATGTTTGAAAATCATTTGAACCATTTCTAGATCTTATCCAGACTTCCAAGATATCAGATAAGTCTCCTTACAAATCCACTTCGATAGCCGTGAGAATGCTTTTACAGTCCTTCTTTTCATCTTCAGAATTCAATACGTGGAATAGATACGTATTAAAATTCTGTCTTGCACCTGGGAACGAGCGGGCTCGTAACGAGAGAGAAACTTTAAGGTTTGAGCTCTGCATGGTTTCTGTTTATACACGAGGGGAACATTTCCGTGCAACTGCGTGATCTTTAGCGAGGGAAGGATTCTTAAATACCCTGAAACTATGCTATGGGAAATTATGGTGGTTTAATAATCAAAATGTCAAATAATCAAAAAAAATACGCTCTAATATCCCATGCCTAATATATTTACATGATTCTTATTGCGTTCGTATTTACAGTAATATCAGGTGCAAATGTATTATGCAAACTTCAGTTCATTAGAAAATTATTCATTAAGAAGAGCCCATGCAACATTCTGAGTTTCTATAGCTAAAATTATATCAACCCCAAAATATACAAAGGATTTTCACAATTTTAAGGTCCCGTCCTTTATATTTTAAAGATTATTATTTTTGTATGGTCCCCTTCGATTCGAACAGTTGGTACAAACGACGCGTGAGAGAATGTGTTTTTCACATACAAGGAAAACCAGAAATTGCCAAAGGGGGTGCCCAAAGACGGCAACCTAGATAAAAGGACTCCCTGTAAGAACCTTTCTGGGAATTCTCTACCCCCATATCAATAGGAATGGTTCCAATGAACGAAGATTCTTGGTGCTGATTCTCGCAGCTAAATCACCTCAATCAGTTAGATGGATGGATTCTGTTTTTCAGTAATCCAGATTCTTATTGTGTTGATCACTGTAATTTAAGTGACAGGTACAAAGTTGATATTCATTAGTAAAAATGTGCTCCTTAAAGGAAAATACGAACCAACAAGAAATAGTAAGGATTACTGCTCCAGAATTTCTCAGGGGAAGGAGCTGAGAATGTGTGTGAAAATGTTACCTTACATGATTTTATACACAAATATTTTACTATTTTATTCGAAGAACGCATTACAAATAATTTCGAAGACACCTTTTTCATTGCTTGTGTTTTAAAAATATTAACAATAATTAGTTAAGAATTTCATTTTAGCCCTACTTATGAGAATACCGTAAAAATTCAAATGATTAATGGAATATTACAGTAATTTTATTCTTACCTAAAATCAATTTTATAGGTTTGAGTAACACTTAGCCGACACTCTTATTTTCCAATTAAATTTTGAGGTTGCGGTAACCCAGTTGGAAGAGCAACGGATTAGCAACCAGAGGATTGCGAGTTCGAAACTCGGTCCAGCCACAGACTGTCATGTACACGGGGGCTGGTGCACGTTAAATTTGTCATGGTTGCAAATGTCCTCACGTTGGCGTGGTATGGAAGTTTGGAGAGTGGGTTGCCAGCTCAGGTGTGACTTCGTCATCTGATCGTGGTTCGAAATTACGAGGCATTGTACTAGGATATTTCCAATAGTGATTGATTCCGGACCGTCGCCAATAGCCCTTTGTGTTGCTCCAGTGAAGTGGTTTTTAAACTGTGGTGTGTGCACACCTAGGAGTACGAGAAAGCATTTCCAGGGGTGCGAGAGAAGTTTTGATGGACGAGAGCGATTTAATAAAAGACGATCGTATTGAAATACGAGCCGATACACGTATTCAAATGGAATTCGAAAAACTGGACTTGGAACAAAGAACTTTATCCACAGCTGGCAAGAGCAGCATTGAAAACCACCTACCTGTGGGAAATGGGATTTTCATCACTTTTGCCCATAAAAACAAAAGCCAGAAATTGCTTAAATGCAAGTGAAGACTTAAGCGTGGCTCTTTCAAAAAAGGAGCCACGCTTCATGAATTATTATGAATAAATCGTAGCCATTAAAAATTGAGATGTTGTTTTGTATGTATATTGTAAATGTTAGTGTTTATTTTTCAATTCATGAATTATTTTGCAATAGAAGTAATTTCTTAAATAAAGAAATAAAAACACATTTTTCAAGGGGGTGCGAGAACTTATTTTTAGATTCAAGGGGAGTGCCGATGACTAAAAAGGTTGAGAATCACTGCTCCAGTGCGACGTTAATTAACCACCTACTACCATTATATTCTGTAAATTTTTGTTTTAAGAACATGTTTGTCTGTTATGAGGAATAACTGCTGATTTTCTAAATTATACTTCAGAACAATGCTGCAAGGATTTGTGCATTTATAGAAATTACCAAAAAGAAACGTTTACACAATTGTTCCTTTTGAGTTTAAAGAATTAACCTGTTTTAATGTTATTTGTACACACATTTTCAGTAGTAACTCTGATAAATAGAAAATAATTAACTATAGATTTTGTGTGTTATAAACACAAATGAACTCAAAGGTTATCAGATATTAGGAAAAATTACTAAATGTTTTTAACAAACATACACTGAATATTGTAGTATCGCCAGAAATATTTCGAATGCAATGAAATTATCTTATATACGGTGTCTGAAAATGTTCAACAAATAACCACTATATTTGATGATATAGAAGGAATTACATTAATTTTAATTCAAAGTGATTGGTTATAACTATTTTAAAAGAAAAGGGTCATTATAAGTTATTAAATAATTCAAGTACAATAATTTATAATCAATTATAGTTGAAAGAATTTATAATTCAATTTTAATTATTAATCCTATAACTTCTAAACCTTTCATTCTTGTTGTTCCCTACATCCCAAACAAGGCCCAATGACCTCATAGTCTAGATTTACGGCAAGTAATCTAACTCCTGTCAAAGCTCTATTTTCTTTAACCTTCTCTATTTGCTGAGAACTTATTTTGCTACATTTTCCTATTATACCTTCTATAAAAAACATCCTTAGGCTTACGCCTAATGGATGATCCACCACTGTGTTGGACCCTCTCGGAAATTTTAGTTTTTAAGAGGACTCGGCACCCCAAAAAACGTCAACATCGATTTTTGTTTTTTGTCCCAAATTACACTTGATACACGGAAGAACGTTTCTGCAAAGTTTTATGTCCCTGTGACTATTCTAGGATATTTTTTTAATTTTACTGACTCAGAAATCTGAGGTTTTTCTCTCTCACCGCTCGCTACTCACTAAAATGCTGTTACATACCAAAATTTATCAACGAAAACTTTTAGGGTCATGTTTTTTAAATGCCATGGTCCCATAGTGTGTGAAAAATCAATTAATGAGGTTATTTTTCCATATATTCTGGATAGATATCAAAGATTGGCATGAGATGATATTTTGAAAAAATGTCTTCAATGTGAAATCCACATAGGTAACGAGTCTCCTCATAATAGTTAGAAGTTTCCAAAAGACATATTTGTATTTCCAAGTATTTATGCTTTATTCTTTAAGTTTAGGCTTAGTTTTGGAATGCCCAAAACATTCAGAACAGCAAAGCACTTTAGGAAAGAACAATGAAAATGTAAACCATAAGCACTTTAGGAAAGAACAATGAAAATGTAAACCACAAACTGTGAGGATTTTGGTTAGAAGAAAAGTGTTTTTTAAAAATCACATGACCATCGACATTTCGGAATGTTAAACAGCTACTTAAATTGCTAGTAAAAAACAAATACTGGCCGATAAAAGGGTAAAATCATGATTTACAAAGGTAGAGTATTCTGAGAAATTTCTGCTCTTAATTGTCAATTAGAATTTCGACTTTTGCTCATGATAGAAATTAATATTTTTGTCTGAAGTGATTTAAACATTAATTTTGAACATAGTAAATCATTGTTTAAAGATTTAAAATGATTTTTATTAGTTTACTGATGTGAATAATCATTCATTATAATGAATGTTTGTACCAAAAATTCATTTTCTCCATATTTTGCGATGTAATAGCCACCTTTAACTTCGATTATATAAAAGTAAAATGTTTGTTGTTTCCTTAAAAAGATGATAGACAAACACACATGGGTTATAGTAATTCGAGAAAAATAATCAATTGTTTTATTACATTTTCAAACGTTTTGTACGAATATAAAATCTTTAAATTGATTTTTCTGTTTCGATTTTTCACGTGCTGCCATGATTAAAATGCTAAGGCTTTTTTTAGTAACGCTTCAAATAACCTGAAAAATTTTAAGAGACGTATACAAGGATCAGAGTAATGAAACTAAGAATGGGATTTTTAATAAAATGAACAGAAACTTTTTATTAAAATTAAACTTTTGAAGAGGTTAAATTGTCATGTTTTTTCGGGAATATTTTACCTCGAAACTTTAATTCAATAACTATTTGAGGTATCCAAAATCCCATCCTTAAAAGTCATGAGAACGGTTTATGGGTATGTTTAAACCTTGCGCCATAAAACCCCAACATTCAATCCAATCCGAGTATGTTTAAAAAACATCAAACCAAAATATCGCACATTGAAAGAGTAGCATTTTAAAATGTGTTAAAAAATTCACGAAATTATTATTTTTTTAAAGTGGGAGATAATTAAAAAAAATTCTTCTGGAAAACCTTTATTTAATTCAAGGAGATAAATTGTAACTTACAATATTAATTAACAAATAACTCATATTTGAGAAATTAGCTTTTTGGGTGCCAAGTCCCCTTAAAGCAAGAATTTCAAAAGCTAGTTTGCGCATTAGATATGTAATTGGTGCATTACTGGCAATTTTTCACAAATAGCTGCCCAATAAAAATTAAAATATATATATATATATATATATATATATATATATATATATATATATATATATATATATATATATATATATATATATATATATATATATATATATATATAAACTACCTAATGTAAAAAACAAAATCTTTCCATAATTGTGAAAAGATTTTCAACTAATTGAAATTTTAGGGTCTCTTAGGGATTGATAGAATCAGGCTCCGCTATTCTTAAGACAGGCCAGATATGAATTAAGAATTTGTGTTTTTTGCTCAATTCTCTAATCGTTTTTGTTCTGTGCTGTGAATATCTGATTTTTAACCACTTTTCCTAATAGGGATTACAAATTTTCAAGCTCCTGAAATTTTGTGTGTTGGTGGTCAACAACATTGATTTCCTATTTTTGCTCTGTACCTCGTCTCATTATGGAGACGTTTTCTAGACATACAAATTTGATTTTAAATCCAAATTTTGAGGAATTTCTTTTGAATAGTTGTTCAATAAAGTTTAATATTTTTCTTTTGCATGATTTCATCCAATAAAAACTAAATTTCCAACCTCTCCAGCTAGGATGCAATATCATACAAGTCCCCAAACACATCCATTGAGAGATGAGAGTGGGTATATAGTGTTGCGGAAGAGATTCACTTTTAGGAATCTGATAAACCCATCATCTCGAAAAACATTGAATTTTTTAGACTGCAGTTTAAAAAATTAAGACTCCAATTAGTCTACATAATTAATGAAGCATCAAGGAGAGGAGTTCCAACACGAAATAAAAAGTTAATTGCCAAGTTTAATGGAGTGAGAAAGGAAAAGTCATTACATATGTATAGAATGTCTTTTACTTATAACCGAAATGCAGTAAAACCTCAAAACTCCGGGACCAGAGCAGTTCCGGATTTCTGAAGCTACCCAAAAATTGCCTGAGACGTTTTGTAAAGATACACGTAACAGGTCACCTTTACAAAAAATTCCGAGTCTAGTCTTATAAATACAAATAAATACAAGCGCTCTGTAAGAAACTAAATATTTATTAACATTTTACGAATTACAAAATATAATGCGATGACACAATCAAAATGTTCTTGACATAAATTTAAAACAGTGTATGTAGTACATATTTAATGTAAAGTACGTGTTCGCTTTATGATTTACTAAACATCTGTTAATTTCAATTGCTTTAAGTGCTCTTATCAATTTGTCTTTCATCAGAAAAATTGTTAAATTTCCTGCGTCGATATACAACTTTTTAAGTGAGAAAATTAATTATTTACTGAATGCTATACATGAGTCTAATGAAACTCTTCCCATTTTCCTTCATTCCGATCGTTAGTTCCATCTGCTTCTCTTGATAAAAAATGCATGTGATATCTGAATCTTTCAAATGATTTACGACTGGAACTTTCTCATCAACTTTTAACCAATCCAAGATCGTCTTCCTGGAATTTCGGATCAGTTTAAGATTTTACGTATTCTAAAAGTTCTCCAATCAAAACTTTGTCCTGAAACAATAAACCCAGGACATTCAGCCTGTATACTCGTAATGATTAACTGTTCCTGAAAATATCTTAAAATGCTTATCCCAAAGCGAAGATAAATTTAACTGAAATAGAATAGAATAGAACGAGACAGGAAAGTAAACAATTATAATTATATTATTATTATAAATATTATATTAAGCACATATTATTTTTCAGATTATTCAGAAGGTACAACGTGGTGTATACATTGTCTTAATTTGCAGTACCGCAGTTTTAAAGTTTGATCTGGTGTGAAAAAATGGCAAGTTCTTAACACTCCAAACGGTTTCCTCCAACACGCTGGAGATGAAAACTGCCCTATTTTGTTAATGACGAGGCTACGGAGAGATAACCTGAAGGTTTCACTGAGGCTTGTCGTTTCATCCCTTTCGAAAAATATCAAAGGTGAGCCGCTAATGAGTTTCGCGAGTGCCTCTTTCCCAATGACCTGATTGAGAGGTGATTTTCGTTTGATTGAGCAGGCATGGAAGTTGTTTGAAAAGGCTTTTAAAAACAGCTTTGCTGTCCCTCACGCTTCTGAGCATTTTTGCTTGTGGTTCTCATGTGTTGTAACAATAACCATTTCCCCTTAAAATCTCAAAATAAGGCATACAAAGAACGTTTTATCTCTTAGATTTCCAAAAACCGCTCTACAGGAAAACTCAATTCAACCGATTGAACAGATCAGGGAGGATCTGTCAAGTGACTTCCTTGAAATAAAAATCAACAATTGTAAATTCACAACTTGATAAAGAAAACCTCAAATGTTCCTAAGGGTTAAGGGTCGGCTGTTCACTACATGCCTGAGGTATCCAGGGGAGAGGAACTTCATGGCAGCTGGGGAAGGACCAAACGAGTTTGTGAATTACTGTCCCCTGTGCTTTAACTCCAAGGGGAATGACTATCCACACACACACAAGTAGGGTATTTTCCAGCTTTCAGATTCAGACCCAAAGAGTTTGGATTACCACAGCTATGTACCCCTTCTGATAAACGAGATCGAATCACTGCAAATTTGGTTATTCATACTATTTATCCCTTATGTTTGAGAGCTCTACCATAAAAATGATTCCAAGGGGACTGGCATGCTTGGTATAGATATTTGTTTTTTAACAGATTTAGTTTCTCATTAAAAATATTTCCCTCCCATTTGGAGACCAAGAGTAATGGCCTCTAAGAGTTGGTGTCTGTTAGGGACAATGACAACTGATCTCAAATGTTTTTTTTGCTCACTGAAAGTGTATCATAAATCTATCTGTTCAATAGAGGCTGATTTTCATACATATGGGACCAGTCAACACATTCCAGTGCTTTCGGTTAATTTCGATCTACTCTTACCCATGGTAGGGTGTGATAGACTTGAATTAATGCCCTTCATGAGGGAATTTAGTGTTTCTGATTAAGGAATCAGAACTGATTAACATGTTTTCAGTAAGTTACAAATGAGTACTTGGATGTCCCTCACTAGCTTATTTAAAAAGCCTCAGACGAAAATCAACTGAGTTTTAACATAAAGAACTTCTTAATATTTGCAAAGGCAAAATATTCATCTAGTATCATTCCTGCAATTACGAAAATTCAAGGGAAAGTAGGGTTTTTATATTTTCTCTTTGTGAAAACATTGCATCCCAGATATCTTTTGCAATAGGGTAAATTCATTTATATTTTAGTAATTGTGTAAAAAGACAAGAAAAGCCATTCATAAAGCTGTCTTAAACCACAAGTACTTCTGTGCTTGTAGAAAGAATATTTTCAACTTATATTTTTACACTTGAAACAAGTTAGGTAATGAAAGATGGAAATAAAAATTAATTTAATTATGATTTATAAAAGTTTCAAATTCAATTTTCTCCTTATTACAATGTTTATTTTTAATTTAGAATTTTAAGTATCATGGATTTTTATTACGAAATAGAATACAAGCGATAGAATGAAAGCAACAAGGCCCAAAGAATAATTTTAGTTGAAATCTTCCCAACATTTGTTTTGCTACATTTTCTAATCTCCATGTATAATGTTAAACATAAATCACTTATCTAGAAACTGCACTGTGATTTGCATGTCTCTCTCTAATATGCTTGAACCCATAGGGGAAACAAATTAAAATCATAAAAATCTGATTTATATAAATTCCTACCCTGCAGTAATAAAAAGTAAAATTAAATACACTTTATACAATTTCTAAATTTCACTTTCATGCCACTCGGTAATTAAAATACTTAAAATTCAAAAAGAAATCATCTCAGTAGCCTATAAATAAGTTGACTAGATTTAAAACTGGGAGAATGGTGCATCAGTTACTCTGAAATAACCAAAGATCAATTCTAATGTGTCTGAAGGGAGGAAAAATTTCATTTCAGAAACAAATTTTAATGGGCCTATGCCTTACAATCTATCTCACTAGTTAAACAAATTACAAAATACAATTTTACAAACATATACACAATTTGACTACATAACTATAAAATACTTTACAGAGAATGAATCCACAACAAAATCTAAAAAGTAAACTTTATTGAGTGGCTATCAAATGATAAGCTGACACAACAAAGTTCACCATTTAAGACTCTTCGAAACAAGTGCTTGTTCCAAAAAATAATCATGTCAATACTTACTCATTGATATCTAGTGAACAGTTTTTTTTATTTCCTTATTTGATTCATTACAAGTTGTGTAGCAGTTAATAATGCAAGCATGCTGCATAACTAGTGAGTTGGATTTTCTACCATATTTAAGATGACAGGGAAGGTAAGTGTTTAAAAAATTTACTTTTTCAATCTAACTTAATTTAATTTAATTTAATACAGGGGATTAGTTAATATACTATATCCAAAAGAATATTTCATATTTATTTACTTTTAAACCACGAAAACAGATTCAAATGCTTTAATTAAATTATTAAATAGCACAGCAGAAAAAATATATGCACTTCAAACAGAGCAGTACGATTAAGGACTCGCACATTCTTCCCAAAGATCATTCTCTTTCATCTCTGAAATCGAAACAAATAATCAAAATACAAGGAAAAGCAAGTCAATATTTCACAATTGATAAAGTTCAGAAAGAAAATGTTACTTTCATAAAAAAAATTCCATTAAGCTTATGCCTTACACAATCTAGGTTTTTTCCACCATACTTCACATTAAGCAAATCACAAAATACATTTCATAAACGAAATTTGACTTCATAACTATAGAATACTTAATAGGGAATGAATCCCAACAAAATCAAGTTTTGCTATCAAATGGCAAGATGACACAACAAAGTTAAGCATTTAGAAATGTCTTGGGAGAAGTACATGTAACAAAAAATATTTCAATACTTGCATTCAACACGATCTACTGAACATTCAAGTTCTTAAAATTATTTTTTGATTTACCAGTTCTGTAGTAATCAATAGTGCAAGAGCATGCTTGCAAAACAAGTTGAATTGCCTTTTTTATCATACTCATCAAAATGACTACTAGGTGTTAAAAATAGTTGTTATGCAATACAGACTTAAGTACTATTTCCACTTTTCATGATCTCTTTACAGCTGAAACTTTAATTAGGATAATATAAAAAAGTATTTCATAATTGCAAATACATAAAAGCAAATTTCATGAGTAGTCAACAAACAAATAAACTGAATGAGACATTTTGACTTTAATATTTTTCAATTAGAATGCACATATAAAGATAGTGAAAATTGGGTATAAAAGGAGAAAATAGAATTCAGTAAGGCTCATAGGAAACGAAAACAAGCAAGAAAATGATGCATAATTCAAAACCACATATTTTTAGAGTAAAGGGCAATTTTAATGTGTTTAGGGAAGACAAGGCTTTGTTAAAACCATTTCCTTTAGGCTTAAGCCTTACAATCCAGCTAGTTTGTTTCAGCAGGCTTCACGAATCACGCAAACATTATATATACAATTTTAGTTTGTAACTAACATTAAGGGGAAGGAAGAAACTCAAGAGTAAACCAGATTGAGTAGCTATAAATGGCAAGCTGACTGAACAAAATTTAGTTTTCAGTTATATATTCCTTCTTCCGGAGTCTAAAATTAGCATTACTCTCTTCTCGCACACATTCACGTTGGCGTGGTGTGGAAGTTTGGAGAGTGGGGTGCCAGCTCAGGTGTTGCCTCGTCATCTGACCGTGGTTCAAAATTACGTGGTGTTGTCCTCGGATCTTTCCCTTTGGGATTGATCCCGGACCGTCACCAATAGCCCATTGTGTTGCTCCAGTGTGACGTTAATTGAAATACCCAACCCAACCCTTCTCGCACACAAAAAAGGGAAGAATTATTCAAGGTACAGCTGCAGTCTCTGCCGCGCGCGGTGGCAACGACTCTTGGCGCGGCTTTTGGCGTAGTTATAAGCGACTCATGCCGGGTGATGGTAACCCATTTTTTTCTCATATTTTCTTCTGGTTAGGGTTAACCTGTTTTTATGGCAACCTTGCCGGCGTCCAGTTCTGTCCAGCATTGGTTGTTCTTTTTAGTTTGGACACGGTGGAGAGCGGGTATTTTTAAAAATAACTTATATTCTACTTATGTACATTTTTTGATTCATTTCATCCATATGTACAGTATAGATTCACTGTTGGAAATTCGAGAAAAAATGGGTTACCCTCACCGGCATGAGTCGCTTATAACTACGCCAAAAGTCCATATATTTAATCCATATTTGCAGTGTTTTTCTAGTCAAAATGTTGTTTAATTCAGATTTACATATTTCATCCGTACGTATGCAGTATATATTCAATGTTGGAAGATTTCCGTGGCGACATAAAAAGTGCGCCAAACACGGCGCCAAAAAAAAAAACGTGTTGCCACCGCGCGCGGCAGAGACTGCAGCTGTACCCGGATTCCAAAGCAAAACATGATAGATGCATTGCTTTTCTGTGCTATACCGACATTCTGATGAAATACATGGAACATGCTCGCAGTTTCATATTTCTCCCTAACGCTCACATCCATTCACGTTCTGGGGGTGTAAAATGAAAAGAAAAAATAGCTCCACGCTTTGGCGATTGAAGTTGGCAAGGTAGCCGTTGGCGAGAAGTTATTGCTTAGGAGCTTTCTCAGCTTTTACTGTAGAAAATTTCTCAACCAATCACAAATGGCTGACGATTTGCACATACATGACACGCAGGAGCTAGTGTAGAGGCGACACCACCAGAGAGAAAGATAGACAACAAAATCTTAATCAGTAATATTTCAATTTTTTTTATTTGTTTAAAACTAAAAATTCATCACCATGTCGCCTGTCTAACAGTTGCAAAATTTCAGAATTATTATGCTAGTCTTCTCACAAATTCGTTCAAACGTCGGAGTTTTTGTTCAGTTGAGTTGTTCTGTGAGAACAGAGTAGGGTGCCGGCTCTGGTGTGACCTCGTCATCTGACCGTGGTTTAAAATAATGTGGTGGTGTCCTCGGATCTTTCCCTTCGGATTTGGTCCCAGATCGTCGTCAAAAGCCCGTTGTGTTGCTCAAATTCGATGTTAATTAAAATACCTACCTACTTAATTATAGTAGACAAGTAACACCTCAGCTCTATGAGATTGACTGGTTGCTATACCAACGGATCGGTGTTTTCGTTTTGATTTGAATTTCTTTGTACTTGCTAATAATAGCATGGTTTTCATACTCATGCTAATATATGATATATATGTGAAAGTATGTGAATTTCATTGATATCGTCCACATATTTTACAACAATGAGCGGTGCCCGTCCAAAGGTTTGTATTCTAATGGAAGAAATATTTTATAAATTCGTTTCGGCATTTGTAATCCTCCGTTTTCGTTTGTTTATGGCGCATATTTACTGGCAGTGATTTTGGGATGCTTTCCCATAAATAGGCAATTTCTTTTGGCGTCAAAATTTGATGTGAAGAGGAAATCGTCAAGTTTTGCACTGTTTCTTGGCACTTCAAGATAAATTTGAAAACAATGCACGGTTAAATTACTTTAATTTAATAAAAACAGTAAAATATTTTGTTCCAAAGAAAACATGTCATAAGAAGATATAGAGGGCATGGGTTCCATCTGTTAGGGGATAGAACCCATGCCCTCCATTATATTTTTTCCAATAAATAGACAAATTTTTTGGATTCTGTTTTCTGTGCAGTTCCAGCTTCTCTTACAGCTGTGTAATGCTGCGAGTCCATGGGTGAGAAAACTTGCACGAGTGTCAAGCGAGATCCAATCTTGCAGGATCTTGCACGTGTACACAGCCTTGCGAGTCTCCTAGCGAGAAGTTCGCAAATATCGCAGCAATGCTTGCGCGAGTCATAAAATTTCTCGTGTAAACACGCTGTGCGATTTTTCTCGCTGAGTTCCAGTCAGTTGGAAATTTTGCACTTGTTGCTGTGAGTTGTCGCTGAAATGGCTTCATCTAAATTCAATGAATCGTTCGTGTGGGGCATGGAGGAAATTTGAAATTTGCTGGAACTCTATGAGTACCAGCCTGAATTATATAATCCAGGTTTGTCGGAATATAGGGATCGAACTTGCAAAGAGAGAGCATAGAATAAATTCTGTATAAGGAAACTGGTGTTTCTCTTCAAATTTTCTGTTACCTACTTTTATTTTGCATGTATTATCATAGTATATAGATATTCATTAGTGAGTTTCTGGTCAAAATGAAGTCTACTAAAAAATAATACAATGTTATTCTTAAAAATTTCATTCAGATTATCAATTATATCATGCATATTCCTCAACTATTGATAGTTAAATTAATTGTAATTTCATGTAATAATTCTGGTTCATGGGTATAAATATGTATCATCCGTTACAATAAGAATGTAACAGAATACATATACATAATTTTGTGCAATCAGAGTAATCGTTACTTTTAAAGTAGACTAATATTTGTAAGCAAGAGCTATGGTTGCATGTGCTTCTTAAATTAACTTCTAGGAAAATGGTAAAGACAAAAAATAAAAGTAAGTTTTATTTAACAAGTTAAGACAAGTTTAATTTTACAAGTATTAATTGCAGAAGCCTTTTATTTGTGAGAATCCATGTTTGGTACTGCTTTGGCAATGTACTCAATGATAACAAATTTCTCGCACCGTGCAATTGCTGTTGGTGTCCGTGGATACAGCTATGCGAGATTTCCGTGCGAGAAAAATCGCACTACCTTTCAACGAGAAAAGTTGCAGCATTATTTGCATGTTGTGGACACGATCAAGCAAGCATCTCGCGCGAGATTTGCGCAATTTTTCTTGCTTGTGGACACAGGACTTAACATAATCCCTTAGGGGAAATTTTATCCTTTGTGCTTTTACTCTTTTCCCTAGGTATCCCCAACCTCCCTTAGCGAAGTGAAAGCCAGACTGACCGCATAAACATCTAATGTAAATAAATATCTCACCAGTTTTTTATCACCAGCTTTTATCACCAAGCTTTTGGAGCTTGACATTGAAAATACGAGCAGGGAATGATCCCTTATGCCGTAGAAACAATGTTATCAATTGACTGAAACAGCACCCTCTACCACCTAAACGCAGCATTTCCAGAAACACATTCTTTGTCAAAAAATTTTATTTTGGACCCCTCTACCACTCTTTATTGTAAAGGGGTTGCTAGATGTTTTCAAAAAATCCTGTATACCTACATAGTTGGAACCTCTAATAAATGTGTTAGGGAATTTTTGTGATTAGTGAATGTTTGATGCATGTAAAATGTATGGATTTGAAACTGTTGAGTTTCTGTATAAAAATATCTTCAAATAGCAAAAGACTTATATTTATATAGAGGCCCTATTCGTTATTTTTGTGGATTGAAATGCTTGTGTCTTGTTTGTCTTCAATGCTCTTTATTTTTTACTTATTTTAATTAGAATAAAACAATATGTTGTAGTTAAATTAGATTTGTAATAATTTAGTGTGTACTTTATTTTTCTTCTGACAGAAAGAAGAGGAGAAAAAATATCTTGGTGATTTTATTATGTAATATATATATATATATATATGTTTATATATATATATATGTTTATGTTTTACTTAACTTTTATTCTAGAAATTGTACTGTTACTAAACATATTTTGGTTTTAACATATACTGATCTCTATTAACTTTTGAGTTTTCGATCAATACGAGCAGGTTGCAAGCAATGGACTTCCAAGAATATGATTCCATTGCCCAGCCAGGGCTGTCATGGCTCAGTGGGTATGCCCACTCTGTGCTAGCAACCTATGAGTTGTTGTCGACGCTGGTTTGATTCCTGTCAGGTGCAATTCCTCCCTGGGTGTATTTATCTCTTCTGTGTCAGTGAAACTTTCATTGTGTGTTTATGTGTATTGATATTGTATGTCTTGTGTCTGGCATAGCAGGGCCTAATATGGCTCTTGCACCGTAAAAACCCAATCAACTAACCAATCAATTCATTGCCCAACCAGTGGAACCTGGTTTGATAAATATAAGATCAAAAATTGATTAAATACTTAAATGATGCTATCCTGCTATCCTTCTTTAAATTGTGATTAGGCGATCTGATAAAGCTTATTATGTAGGAATGAAGTCAATTTGCTGTATTATTTTTTAATTGCAAATGTGTTCTGTTTATAAACCTTTACTTAAGAAACAAAGGGCCTTATAAAATTTTTAGTTTTTGCTTTTTAATAAATTTTAATATTTTTAATGTCTTAGGTACCTCTTAAAAGGAAAAAAGTTACCTTTCCTGAAGGTGTTTTGCCCCAACTTGAATATACCAATGAAAAACCAGAATGGCATAAATCCATTATACATATCAAAGGTTCACCAACTCTTATAAAGAGGAGCTCACCAGGTTTGTATTTTAAAGATGTTAGACAGTAATTTTGTCAAAATATTAGTTATGCATTATGCAGTTGATACTACTATCCTTTCTCTTTAGTTTAAAAAGTTATTTACTTGTATAAATTCTTTATTGTGTATAACAAACTGAGTTGATGGCATATGTATGTTTTCTGAAATTGATGCTTTCAAAGTGGTAAAAAATAGTTTTACTAGATTTTCTCAGTTGAAAAATCTCATTCACTAGGTGAATGGCAAAATGGATATAAACAATGTGAAATCAACCACTGTGAGATTAATTCACCAATTTTGCTGCAAAGTATAAATATGCTTAATTTGAGCTAGAAGCTGCATAATATTGTTTGAATTGTACGGAAGAGTTCTCACCTCTCTAATGTCTTCAGAAGTGTCAGAAGGCATTGAGAAAGCTGGGAGATATAAATTAACAAAGAAAAGGAAATCTGAGTGAACCCAAAAATAGGTTTATAGAATAAAAAATATCTAATCGCTTTGAACAAGTGAATGAGATGCAATTGAAGTGGACATTCAGAAGGTAATGGTGGTAACATGTCAGGTGTGAACATTTTACCTTGCACTTTATTGTAAATAAGATTAAACACCAATACATACTTTTGAAAAATGTAAATAAAATGCTGTTTTATATTTTTGGATTTATATTTAGAGACCCTAATTTTATTTCATTTGGATGTTTTAAACGAGCACATATAAATACCAGTGGATTTATATAAAGTATAAATAATGGATGCCATAAAGTATGAATAACAATACTGCAATTAAGAAACGTGAGTGCAGGGTCTGCTAGTATATATACATACATATAAAATAATAAAAAAAATTCAAATACTCAAAACATTTAAAAAGCTAAAGAGCTAAAAATTGCAAACAGGTAAAAAGCCAAATCATGTACTGTATTTTCATGCAAAAAATTAATTTTTGTCAAATGATTACAGTATTTTAAGTGCTTAATAAATATACTCTGATGCTTAAATTTCTCAAACTAAATTGTTGCTTGGTAAAAAGATTATTAAAATTTTATTTCCGCATCTGTGAAATAATACTGCTTATTAGAAAGAATTTACAGTATCTTTATTTTTAATTTGCAAATACAAATTTCTATTCTCATTCTTAAATATATAAAATATTTAAATATGACTTTTATCTTAGTATAACATATTTATGAATTACTTTATACCTTTATGTTTCAACCTTTAAAAGCAAAGTTCTATTCAATCAACTTGGTTAAGTATAAGTTAAATTTCTATTCGATTAGCAGTTGGATGTATTTGAACAAATTTTACACTATTAATCAACAAATGGTATTACTATAGAGTACTTGTCATGGGGTTACCTGAAAAAATGCTATACAACTAGCCTAGGAATTTTTAAAGTTTGGTTTCATAGAAAACCATTTCACTTGAAAGGGTTAATTATCTTTTACTTTCTAAAGTTGTATAGTATTTGATGTATAGAACTATCCTATGTGACAAATGCATGTTATAATAAAATCCTTTTTTCTACATGCTGACTTAAATTCTATAATTGATGTTTAGTTGATTATTTAAGACTAAAACATTTTAATAATTTGAAGAGTATATTAATTTTTATGGGTAGAAGAGTAACATCAAACATCAATAGATCGATCTCAACAAATATTACAGTAATTTGTATACTGAAATCTTAATGAAAAAAAAATTTCTTAAATTTAATTAATGGTTAAAATAATTTAGTTTAATGTCAAATTATATAAATAAACAGATATGGAATCTGCCTATAATATATGTCAAATCTAAATGCATACTTGGCAGATGTGGAATCTGCCAAGCTGTGTGTATTCTTCCAAAATAACAAAAATATTGAAAGTAAAATACTGTATTTTCATCTGGACTTTTGTTTTAGACTGGTTTTAATGCAAGTGTTTCACGAGGAGTGAAATGAACAAAACTATAATATTATTTTGTAAGGTTTTGTTCTTAACTTTATTACAGGCATTAGAGATCCAAGGAAGAATAATGTCAAGAAAAAAGCGAAAAGCCGTGAAGTGGGCTATTTTGCCATGCTTGACCGGAGACAAAAATTTCGTTCAACTTTATTGAAGGCATTTAAGTAAATATGAATTATTAATTTTAATTAAATAATATAAAAACATAATAAAAATGTATTTGTTTTCAGCTATGTTAATTATCTACAACTTCATGTCATGTTTTGTTGATTTTTCAGGCCTGATCAGGATTCTCCATCACGTGGGGTTTCATCAAGAGGTTTGACATATGAAGAAAGGCAGTGGCTGGTATGGGTATTTTTATTAGTTATTTGAAAAATAGGTATTTTCCTGGTTGAGGTAATGTCCTTAAAAACAAGAGGAGGAGTTGTAGCAAATAAGGTTTATCAGGCCCTCAGACCAAATATGGCCTTCTGGATAGGTTTACCTGGTCCATAGACCAGATAAGGCCCTGCAGATAGGTTTATCCAACTCACAGAACAGATTATATTCCTAGAGGATACACATGCAAAAAATATACTTAAAAAAAGCAAAGCACAGCGTTATTTATAGCAAATAGCTATGTTGAAATTTGTGTAAGCAGATTTATATATTTAGATAATCTTGTTATTTTTGTATCTTGATTTACATTACTTCAATTATAAATGTGTTATTTTAGACCATTGCATAAACTACACTAGTTTTCAGGGGTTTCATTATTACTTGTTATATATTCCCCCTCCGTATAAAAGTGCAAATATAAACAGGAAAAACCTCCATGACAAATTTTGAATCACCCACAAATATTATTTTTCCCTTTAAAGCAAATAAAAAATTTCCTGGTAGCCAAATTACTCTTTTGTATAAATTTTTTATACAAACCCTTCCTGGAAAACAGGAAATCTATTTGTATTAGCAATACTAGATACTTTCTAGATAGACCTTGTGTTCAATGAAATCAGATATTAATTTTAATTTAAGTAGTTATTTTTCAATTTGAGCAGTGACAACTTCTATATCTATGTTCTAGTATGAATACTTGAACAAACTACTTATTTCTTTATTCAGCGTTATGAATATTATTTGAGAAAGCTAATTCCTGCTGAAGCAGTTGCACCACTGTCTAAGAAAAATATTGACAGAATACTTGATCTTGTTTCTAGGAAATTAAAGGTATATTTCTTTCATTTTACTAACTAACTATATTACGTTAATATTATTTAAAATAGTGTGTGCATAAATGTTTATAAAATTTTGGTTCTAATTCATTTTTTAAAGCATAGTTTCCCAAAGTGAATTCCCCTCTGGGGCACATCTTCTTTAGGTGTGTATGGGCTTCAAGAACCCAAGGTCCCTAGTTATCCATTCTCTTCCCACAGGGTTTATTGCCTCTGGTAAACATGGGGATTGCGACCCCAGGATGCCAAGTGATCTTTCTTTTTCTTCTCTCCATCCTTTCTTTTCACAATTACTTGACATTGTCTGTCTTGGACGCAGCTTGACCAAATACAGCCCTTGTGCCATAAAACCACAAATCAACCAACCCAAAGTGAATGCTACTGCCCCTTGTGGGCACTGAAGGAATCTTGCAGCAATGCTAGACGAAGGTGTAAGGAGTGGGCAATAATAAGATGCTATAAAAATTGTCATGTAAAAATGTTTAATGTATTGTCATTGATTCTTTAAACTAAAAAGAGGAACCGACTACAAATAGTTAACTGGAGATTTAAGGATGCTGCCTATGAAAATAGGGCTTAATACAGACAAATGTTTGCATAACACCAGGATCAACCTTATCATTACTGATTATTTTTAATTTTACTGACTTGATTGATATTAATTTCCAACAATAGTGAGCAATCTAGTGTGTTGTACATTTTTTGTCACTTCATTTTAATAGCTTTATAATTTCAGTTTCAAGTTGTTTTATTTCTAAACTAGCATTTTAAAATTACACACAAAGCTACATAACTATTTAGGTGAAATTAAAAATTTATAGGTGCAGCTAAACTTGCAATTTATTAGTTGTGATAGAATTTTTGAGGGGATTGGCCACCAAAAACATTTGTCTGAAAAGGGGGTGTTAATCCTAAAAAGTTTGGGAAACTGCTTTAAAGCAATCTTCAATGTTCTTCAATAAAATTTGCTATTAATCTACTTACTTATTATTAGTCTTATTTTGTAGTTTAATTTTGCTAAATTTAGGAGCAATGGCTCCTTTCATATATAAAGGCACTCAATACATTTTAAATGACTCAAACTTTCATCCAGAAAGAATCAGCATTTGGAATGAGCATTTAATTAAATCAAATCTCAAGAACGTTATCTTTATTAAATGCACTACTGTTAAAGTCTTATATTAACAATAGTTAAACTATTTTGTTAATGTAATATAATACATTACATTTATGTACTTTGTGATATTTTATGCTTTATTACTTTCTTGAAGTTTGGTTAGAGAAGAATTTTACAACATTAATTTTTTTAGCATTCTTTGAATTCTAAGTTTCCTATTTAATGTATTGAAATAATGAACAATCACTTAAAAAGACATGAGATTCATATGATTAATTTTTTTAATGTAACTATGTGTCTTTGACTATTTAATATATTTTCATAGTATTTAAACTTTACATTTGTTTTAATCATCTTAAAAGTGTTTCAGTTTAAATATGATATTCTTTTTACTATTAGCTTCATTCTATTCCTCATTTTTTGTAACTAGAAGCATTTTATAATATTTTTGCAGAGAGGTATGGAAGAAGAATTGGAAAAAGTAATGCAGTTGGTTAAAGAAGAATATGCATGGGTTGCTAAAAAAGCAGCAGGTAATTATGTAAAAATTCTGCTAGATTAGGTATTTATATCTTCTGTATCATAACTAGATTTTCTCGTTGCCCAAAAGAAATTATCAGAAATTATATTTGTAAAGCTAACTGTTTTTATACTTTATCATATGTAGAAATGTTCGAACTACATAGATGAATGAGATGAATTTTAATGTACTATACAGGCCCACGTATGACATCTGTGCTAAAGTTTTTAATTATTTATATCTACTAATGGCAGCATCATTACTCACATTTCACCCCTTATTTAAACCATTTATAATGAACATAAGCATTGGTATGTAAATTTCATACCTCAAATGAAATTAAATTGATAAAAAATGTAAAAAGCAACATTTCATGTGTTTTATATGTTAATTCATATTTACAATAAAGTGCATAGCAAACACTGCACGCCTCAATCATGTTCCTACAGTTAGTTTTTGAATGGCTGCTTCAACTGCATCCTATTCACATTTTGAAAGGCCAATCAATATTTTTTGACGTTTAAACATTTTTGCATTCTTTCGCTTTTTTACTGATTGTTATCTTCCAGATTTCTCACTGCCTTCTGTAATCAGGCTGCTGTAGACTTTCTGCTGCTGAATCAGACCAGCTGAAGAATTTTGAGCTTTTCCTTGTTGGTTTAGCTATATTATGCAGATAATTTCAAAACTTTAATCAAGCACATTGAAATCACACTGTAAAATTGGCAAGAGTCCCTTAGCGATTGATTTGATGTTGTTTATATCTGTTTGTTGTCTTTCGCCAATCTGTGAATAATGCCTATTTCTTTGCCACATACATTTGTGGAATATATGTATCAATTTTGACAAAGTGCAAGTAACAAACATAGCAGATGGCAAGATGAATAGCATGCAATTGGCTTTGCATTTTTAAACTTTGCATACGTTTTTCAGCATATTTAAAAAGCAAAACCCTTGTATATATTTAGATTTTACTTAGTTTTACTTCAAACCTACTTAATCAAGACACTGTTCTTCACCATTTTGTAGTTATAGTGCCTTAATATCATCATGTTTCGAAAGATAATTTTACCCTTAATGAGTTAAAATGTTCCCCAAGTGGTAATGTTAAACAATTTTTCATGTAATTTTGAAAGTAAAATGTGTTCTTTGATTTCTATATATTCCTTTTCCTCTATCTCTAGTTGACTATTTGATGTTTTCAAGTAATCCCAAGAAGAGTGCATTTGATCCTTTTTCGCATTACTATGTAGAAATGGCAACATTGATGAAAGCAACGCAATTCCAAATGAAGAAGCAGAAGAAAAAATTGTCTCAATTATATATACTCTCTAACAAGTGCTTATTGAGGCTATCAGAATTGTGGTTGGAGACTGGTGCTAAGCTAAGTTTCATCGACGTAACTGCTTTAAACAAAACTGAACCTTTTGAGGTGTCAACCTACATCCAGGCCGTGAAGATGCAGATTCTTAATGCTCAGGATACACTGCACAAAAAGTTGGTATTAATTAATGGTAATAATTTATTAAATTTTAAGAAGGGTCCTTTTTTGGTTCTGTGCCTTGGTATGTTACACTGATTCAGGAACTTAGTTCACTGAAGATGCTTTATGTAAAAAATTAAGAATTTTAATTTGTGATTTATTTTCTGGCATAATCCGAAACATGCCAGTCTCTCTGGAAAACCTTAAGTTTGTCTTAAAA
The DNA here is from genome assembly GCA_933210815.1 of Meta bourneti. Classification (NCBI taxonomy): domain Eukaryota; kingdom Metazoa; phylum Arthropoda; class Arachnida; order Araneae; family Tetragnathidae; genus Meta; species Meta bourneti. The sequence goes on along the minus strand of OW119926.1, from coordinate 38,535,889 downwards.
TATTTTCAAATATCTAACAATATTCTGTTAAATTTCTTTTGACTAATATTGATAGATGAAAAATAGTTTAAGAGAAGTAGTAAATTTTCAAATGTGTCCTTGGATATAAAGGTTTTAAATCCATTGTTCTAGATAAGATTGAGTTACTTAAACTTAAGTTGTCTTCATTGCATACCACATTTAAGTGAATCCCTCTGCTTTAAAGTTTGCAAAACAACATATTACTTGTATATTTTAAACTTAAATAGCTAAAATACTTATTAAATATTCATCCCCATGGATGAATGGATGCTCTTGTGCACTTTATAAAATATAGATATTAGTGTAATGCTATCATTTTATTAATTTCATACTTTGAAGAATTGTCGACCAATTTGTTTTTATAATTTTTGTTTAATAAATTCATGAAAGTCAAAGATTAAACAGGCAAAAACTGGTCAATGGCTATTTCATTGCTGCAAAATGTTCATCGTCAGGATAAAAGCAAGCAACAAGAGGAAAACACTTCTTTAACTAAGCCATTCTAGGCTGCTTGTAAAGGAACTTTGTGTGGTTTCTTTACATGTGGCCTGAAAATTTAAAAAAGCGACTGCTGGCAACACTATTCTAGGATAGCATATTTGAACTCGTTTTCCTCTTGTTTAATTCTGCCCTGATGATGATTTACGTTTTGCACCACCAAAAGAGCTATCGACAATTTTTTAACCCATTTTAATCTTTATTAGTCAGATTTTTCAAAGTTTTTAAATGTGTGACTGTCAATTTAACTAAGCTTAAAAGGTATTTGTTTATTTTGATGAAGTTTTGTAAAATTTGCTGAATGTAACATGAAAGAAGAATTTAACACTTGCATCTGTATAGAATATACGTACATTTTTGGAAACCACTATTATAACACTGACATTTGTGTGCTGTACACAAATATAACTTATGCTCTTCTGTCATCTTTTATACCAGCAGACTATAAAAGTATATTCTTATAGTCTGAGTTTCCGTTTAAAAGTCAATTTTTTGTGTTTAGGTGGTACCCCCTTGTTCAGAGGTCTATGTCTATGGGCGTGAAAAAGAATCTGATTCCAGAACATAGAAAAACAACTTTTTTTAATTGTGTTGCAGCTATCATGACCTCTCAACTAAAAGCATTATGCTTTGATTCTTTATGTAAATATGAAAGCTATGTATGCCATTTTGAGGTAATAATTTTTTACAGATTTATAATCTATTATTATTGAACCGAATTGCAAATATTTAAAAATAATTGTAGACTATCAATTTATTATTTATTGCAAGGATGCAATCACCAATTTGCTTGAGAAATTTCGGTTAACGTGCATCTATAGTTAGAATAACATACTGTAAACTGAATGGACCTTAATTTTAAAGAAATTCATTTTTTGAAATTTAGCCACGTTCACAATAAAATATTTTTTTATTTAAAAGGCAATTACCAATATCTCTTTAAAATAGAATATTCCTTATCAAAAGTAAATTATTATAATTTTTATTACTTATTTATTACTAGATTATTTTTTCAGTACTTTTTATTAGTGTAAACATTTTAAATCTCCAAATATAAAAGTTTTTTTATCCAATTAGCCACTGGATTAATTGAGAGTGAGTACTATTAGTCACACATGTTTGCTCATCCGTAGTACATTTAAGTTTTCTGAATTATTAAGCAAAGTAAAGAGGTTCAAAATTATGGAACTGTAACACGTGAACTAGATTATTGAGTCTATTAATTTTATGATGTATTACTTCTAATTAGGTTACAGTAGTGTTTGAAATATATTAGATTACTCAAAATAGTATTTTTACTATCTAAAACCTCTCCTCATTCAGGGTTGTATAATTACTCTGGGCTTGTAATATCCTCAACTTTTAGGGAAGAGAGCTGTGTGTTTTTCAAATTCTATAGTAAAAGTGAAAGGAGTTCCTCCATGTGAACTTAGTAATCTAAAATTTTGTCTTTCATTTCAAACTAATATAATAGAAATTCAAAATCATTGTACCCATAACTATCCTAGTAAAATAATGAAATTAGAGGGAAGTGTTGATTTAAAATGCATAACAATGTTTTATAAAGTCTGCATGCTATGTAACATTTTAATTAATTACTAAGTGCTTTGCAATGTTATTTTTCTATCAGCACTTTGTGAGGTGTGTATCGCAGCTTATGCACTTAAATATCTTTGAAGATATAAAACTGATAGTGTTTATAGTATATGTGAAGAAAAGCCTAAAAAATAAAATAATAACTATTTAAAATTTTGTTAAGTCAAACAGTTAAGTTATTTTATTCTAAATTAATGCATGCACATGTTATAATTCTTGAATGTATCAATTATTTAATTTTAGTGTAATTCTGTTTGTACTTTTTATAGGAATCCATTGGAATTTTAAAAATAAAGTTGAGTTTTACAAATGGGGATTTTGAATTACAACCTGATATTAAAGAGATTGAGAAAGCAATTATTGATCCATTTGATTTGATGCAACTAGCCGTTTCATATTTTCCATATGTTGATACCTGCCTGGAAGAAGTATGCTTTTAAAGTTTGTAAATATTTTTAATTAGGCATTAAAAGTTAAATTCAATATTTTGAGCAAAACTTCAATTGATTTGTTTTCTAACTACATCTGCCCTCAGGGGCACATCTCCTTTAGATGTGTACAGACTTCATGGATCCAAAGTACTCTAGTTATCTTTTTTCCTGGAGTTAACTGTCTTTACTAAACACGGATGCACCACTCCCTGAATATCCAAGCAATCTTTTTCTATTTTCATTCCATTATTCTATTCCCCCATCCCTCTTTTTTACCTTATCATGACATTTTTGTCCGTCTTGGTACAGTTTGGCCAAATATAGCCCTTGCATCATAAAACCCCAAAACAACCAACCATCTCAGTACATTATAAAATTTTATTTTAAAATAAGTAATTTTGAGGGGACTACTTTGTGAATTGAAAATACATTAATTTGCAAATTTCTCAAGTTTCTTTCTTACCTGTTTATCTCGGTTATTTTAGCAAACTATATACATGTTTGGGATTTTTTGATAAATTCTTTGTTAACTTAAACATCTTAATCTTCTAACTAGTATATGAATTGCTTAAATTTTCAGGTTCTAACAGTCCTATTGAGATGCATACATAAATATTATTATATAAAAGTAACTTTGAAGATTCTTTAGATTTGTAAATTTAACTGGTGATGGCTGCTAGAATATTTATGAAGTTTCCAAATTTCATCTTTCTTACAAGATTAAATTTTAATTTTTTTATAAATATTAAGCATTTTTTAAGATAATGAGAAAAAGGTCCTATTTTATGAATGCAGAGTGGCCATAAGCAATCACTCAAATTTTATTATAAATTAACTTTTATCTCATTAAAATCTTATTTTCCATGAATAATTTGAAACATTTTTTAAATTTCAGGATGCTCCTGAAACTTCCAGGAATTCCTTAAAAACAACCTTACCAGATGGTATTATTGATAAATTAATCAGAAATGTTTGTGATTATCTGCATTCAGAATGGAAGCATCCTTTGTCATTTGTGAAGGAACTTCTGAAGTATAAGTATTTGCTGACAAATCAGGTACTTGTTGTGATTGGTATTGTTTAAATTGTTGAAAAATATTTATAATTATTTATTTTTTCTAATATTCTAATAAGGTAGAACATTTTAATTAGTACATTTTCTTACTTAAAACTTGAAATCTGTTCATTTCTACTTCAAATTATTTAAAATTTTTATGCAAAATTGGAATTGGCCTCTAAAACAACCTCACAAGATTACAAAAACACCTCCATGTTTGATGATGGGGATATACACTGAGGTGGCATCTGTTCACCAGGAGGTCAACTGACAAATTTCCTCTTGTTACCAAAAAGTTAGAATTTAGATTCATCTGTAACTAGGACACTTTTCCAGTCTTCAAGGGTCCAAATTTTATATTCTGTCCCACAATAGTCTCTTTTTTTGTTTATAGCTTCTAGAAATGATTTTCTTTGCTGCCACATATCCATTCAGACCATGTTCTTTTAATCTTCTCGTTACTGGAATCAATGACACTGGTGTACATAACAAATTGAGATATGAACATTATTCAGACACAGTTTTAAATGGATATGTTTGCATGTGGATATCAAATGTTTCTCTTCAACGTTTACCGGATTGAAAACTATGTTCTGCCCAGTTTTACCAAAACCTTTTAGAGTCATTTACAGTGTATTCACCAAAACTGTTTCAAAACCAGCTATTTTTCAAAGTGACGCTCCCGTTATTCGAAGATATAGAATCCTGGATTATTTATCGACTGTTAATTCCTTTTTAGATACTATATGAATCAAATTCAGCAAATTACAACACCACAATCATTTTCAAAACACAGACTTTAAAAAAATGCCATTGAAAAGTTAAAATGCATGAAAATTTAAGTCTGATTTTCTGATCAGGTGCTATGAGAGAAGACCTCGTGATTTACTAAAAATTTCCAACATCGTGCTGTTTGGAAACCATGCCTAGCCATGTTATAAAGTGTTTTCACCATTTGACTTTGCCCTCAGGGGCACATCTTCTATAGGTGTGCACAGGCATCACAACACTGAGGTACTTGAGTGATATTTTCTCCCTTTCATTTTAACCCTCGCTTATCCTTCTGCTTTTGACTTTTTCTTCATCCCTCATAGTGTCTGTCATGTGATTGGCGCAGCTTGGCCAAATATGGCCCTTGCACCATAAAACCCACGAACCATTTAACTTTACTTATTAGACAAATAAATATGATTATTGTAAATTCCCTTTCTCTAAATATTCCCAGGCATGATACAAAAATCTTTTTTAAATGTCGGACATTGAACACTCAGAATATGCAAGGGGTTTCCAAACTTATAGCTATTGAAATATGTGTTTATATATTCATAAATAATTTACTCTACAGGGTTTTAAGTCTTTATTCTCTACTTTTCTGAATAAGTGAAATTGCCAAACCATGTAACTAAAAGTTGATTTCTGTATAGAATTGAATTGATTTCAGTTAGAATACATGGTGTGATATGAAACACATGTCTGGTCTGTTTTAATTCTACCTAGTTTTCCTGTTGATATCACTATTATAGATGTAATTTCTGATTCTGTGAATCATAAATTTTGTTAAATAATTTAAAAGTTCTGGAACTAAGAAAAAATGTGCTGCTAAGCAAAACACATTTTATTTTAACTAAATTACCTAATTTTCTCAATATTGCAAATTACTTTTAGGCACATGAAGAATTGAATAATTTTCTTGAAAACGGTCATGCTTTGGATGATTACAAGGCCAAAGTTAGTCACTTTATAGACTTAAAACAAGAAATCAATCATCACAGAGGAAAATGTGTTAAAAAAGAAATGTTCATAATTGATTGTATAGAATTTTTTGAGAGTCTATTTTGTGCTGTGACTGGTTTACTTGAAAACATAGTTAAATATTTGGAACAGAAACTTTCAGTTATTACTTCAAGGTCAGTTTTCTATTTTAACTTTGTAGTTAGACTGCACAATTATTTATAAATTACCACATTTAGAACTTCACAACATGATTAACAACTGCTTCATGTTTTACAATTTTTGATCTGGTAGATAGGGATAAATTTACATCCTTTTTGTCAAAATTTGAATTGTGATACAATTGCATGCCATAAAATTCTTTATTAAAAGTTAAATTTAGTTAATAATAACAACTCAAAGATAGGTGTTTATAATATAAGGATACAATGGGAAAAATATTTGATTTAAAATTTAATATTTCTATGGATAGCACGTAGTATTTTTTAATTTAAAAAAATCAAAATCATGTTTTACAATTTTTAAATTTTAAGAAGTGTAAGACTGCTCTTTTCTTTCTCAAGTTAATATAAAAGCTGTGAATTTTTTAAATTGATTTTTATAAGAAAACTAGCTGTACTAGGCCACGCGTTGCTGTGGCTCATCTGGTTAAATTGAAAAGAAAGAAAAAAGAAAGCACACATTTCCAATATTTTTTATTTCACAATGCTTGTGGGTATACAATATTTTTTGTTGTTCTATTGTCTGTCAAGATATAGATATTGTCTGGTTTGCCGACTCTAGAACACGCAATATATAATTGTCCATGTGAGAAGCAATCCATGTCTAGATCTAAACCGCAAAATTCTAACGATTAGCCCTGAGCTTTGTTTATGGTGATTGCAAACGCCAATCGAAATCTCATGAACTGAAATGGCATACCAGTTGGAGTCATAGAAATGCGAGGAATGAGGACATCTTCACCTTTGAAAGGTCCTGTCAAGATTGTTGACTCTACGATATTGCTCATGAATTTTTTTATTGCAAGCCGCGTGCCGTTGCAAAGCTTTGACTGGTTATTATTTCACAACATAATTGGCACACCGATTTTCAATTGAAGTACGTGCGGTGGCATCCCTGGCAGATCGAGTGAATTTAAAAATTCTGTAGGATAATTAACTGCTTCATCTGCTTCCACGACAGTGTCGACGGACTTGTATTTGACTGCCTCACTTTGAATGTTAGACTGAATAATACCGTTAAGTTTGTAGACGTCTTTGTTCTTGGCGGCAAGAATAGCTTGTTCACTCAGCCAATCGTGATTCCTATAATTGGTTTGAATATTGGGAAATACTTTTTCAACCATTCTTCTTTTGATGTCACTAAATTGCAGAAGTTATGAGGCAATGAAATTCGTCCTGAGGTCAGATAAACCGGAACCTTTCCGTTCCCAATTTCCAGCAATTGATGTGAGAATATCTCAGCTGATCGATCGTTTTGCAGCTGAACATGCATATTTGTAGTTAATTTCAACATCTTTATGTGTCGCCACAAAGTAGAATATTTCAGGCAAGCATTTATTTCGAAAACGAACAGTACATTCTAAATGAGAAAAGAAAATAATACCAATAATAAGCTTACACATAAATTATATGATTAACGTTATACAATCTTATTTATTGCAACAACTTAAACTAAAGGTGGAGAGGCCTCTCTGGCTGTGGCCTCTCCGGTTTCTCGTTTCGACCCCCACCAGAGCTTATCTGTGCTTGTCGACATACACCAGTCCGAATGTATAAAAATGTAACCAAATATTCAGTCTTTCACCAACGCATTTGGTATGTGTGTTGACATTCACAAGAAAATATTGACATTCTCTCATTTTGGTCTTTCACGGTAACATATATATATTTCACTAATGCACATGGCACAGAAATTGGCTTTATTTGTATATTGGTGAATGGCAACAAATGGATATAAGCAATATAAAATCAACTGCTATGAGATGATTCGCCAATTTTGCAACAAAGTTTGAATATTCTTAATTTGATCTAGGAACTGCATAATATTTTAAGAACTGAGTGGAAGAGCTCTTGCTGCTCTAATTAAATTCCTCAGCAATCTGATTACAGAAAGCAGTGAGAAGTCTGGAGATAGAAATTAGTACAGAAAAGAAAATCTGAGCAAACCCCCAAATTGTTTTAAAAGTAAAGAGATATCAAATCACGTTTGAATCATGAACAAGATACAATTGAATTGGACGTTCAGAAACTAATTGTGGTAACAAGACTGAGATGAGAACTTTTTACCATGCATTTTATTGGAAATTAGGATTTTCAGCGATAAATACAGAAAAATGTAAAAATGCCATTTTATGTTTTTGACTAATTTTATTTCATTTGGATGTATGAAATGTGTATATCATTGCTTATATATTCATTATAAATGGATTTAAATAAGGTATGAAATGGGAGTAATGCTACTACTATCAATAGATATTTGCAATTGAGAAACTTTGGTGCAGATACTATGCGTTGTTCTGCGACTTTTTAATTATTGTTTTAACAAACCCTAAATCCTTAATATCTTTTGACATTTTAGTACACACCTCTCAAATGTTAAGTTACTGAATAATGAGCTATCATCGTATATTTCATTCATGTGTGATAAATACACTTATCCTTTTAATATGAGCCTTAAATTATGAAGTCACTGCACCTATCTTTAACTCACATCTAATATATTTTCAAACTGTAGTTTCTGTTTCATTATTAAGCTAGTTATGATACTGTTTCTTTACTGTATTTTTACTAGTATATAAATATATTTTAATGCCCTGCCCATTATTTTTAGTTTATCTAAAGAATATGAAACAGTCACATATCAGCTAAAAGCTCTTCCAAGTAATACAAAGGAATTATTTGAATCCAAGGTATGTAATTTTAGGTTTATTTAATTAACATAAATTTCAATTATAATTCAATTTTTTATCATAATTTTCAACCCATCTCATTATGGCCTATTAGACAGCATAGAAAAAAAACTTTATTTTGACATGCTTGCAGATTAGGCATACCTGTCTTACCCATAGACATTTACTGTTGGGTGAGATTGCTCCCTTATGTTCAACTTGGGATATTCCCTTTCTGTCTTTCACATTTTAATTGTGTGCCAAGATTTTAACTTTTATTAACTCTGGTATTTTAACGGAAGCCATAACCATAACCATGCAATATCATTTGGTTGGGGTAACTCCCACCCAAGTCTCTTTTTTGAACTTGCTATTGGCTTTTTACATTGTGTATAGTGTTTCTTATAGATAATGTCTTTTTTACTGTGTTGTATTTCTTATTACTTTGTTCATAAACATTTTCCATCATTTTAATTGCCCTTTCGATGATGATCTCCTTTAGGTGTGTATGGACTTAAAGGACTCAAAGTACTCTAGTAATCATTTCTTTTCCCATGGGGTTTACTATCTTTAGTAAACATGGATCCCATTCCTGGGATACCCAAGCGATCTTTTCCTGCTTTCATCCCACTACTCTGTTCCCAATGTCTCTTTTTCCCCTTTCACCACATTTTTTACTTGATGTTGTCTTGTGTTCAGATCTGCTTGACAAAATATGGTCCTTTTATCATAAAATACAAAACATTCAACCAACCATCATTTTAATTAATGCTTTTAAAACTTTGTAATGGTCTCCACGCATTTTTATAGTGACTTCTAGGTTTGTTGCGCGATTTTGTTTTATCACTCTTCACTAACTTCTTTATTATGTCTTGTGTTTGGTGCAGTTTGTCCATGTGCTGAACCTTGCACCATAAAACCAAACCAATTTTTATTAAAAATTTGGTGAAAGAAATATTTGACTCTTTGCTGTACATGTAGATTTGCATTCTTTGCACATTGCAACGTTTCTTATTATTTTCATTTTGATTGGTTCTTGTTTGTGTCAACCTTTACAAATTAAAATATCATTTAAATTATGTTAAATATGAGGAGAGAATTGATTCTACTCAAGTTCTGGTGAGTAAGACTTATGTTCTTGTAAGTTTTAGAGTCTGAACATTTTTTTACTGGATTTCAAATGAAGATCTGCATTTCAGTTTATCGTGTTATGATACAACTAAATATTTTCCGAAATTATTGATATACTTTTATTTATATTTATGATAATTGTTACCACTAGATATGAACAAAATGTTATAGAAAATACCATGCATTTCATGTAATTCCTTTGAATGAGATGCCTGTGGTAAACATGGGGGTTTTGACCCCAGGATGCCCAAACGATCTTTCTTTACTTTCTCTTCTCCATCCTTTCTTTTCATAATTACTTAACATTGGTACAGTTAGGCCAAATATGACCCTTGCACCATAAAATCACAAGCCAACCACCTTTGAAGGAGCTAAAATTTGGGGGAAACTATTTGCTACTTGTCTTGCAAAGTTCCTAGCTAAGATTAATTGTCTTATTTAAAGAAATTCATAAAAAAAGTTCTTTCAAGGAAAATTACTTCTACATTTGACTAAAGAAACAACATTAAAAGCAAAGTTTTGTCCTATAACAAATGCATGGTTTGCTGTATGTCTGCTCTCAAACAAGATTTTCAATGTGTTAAGACAGAATTAATCAATAAATGTCAATTTATTTGATCATGTTCGTTTTTACTTTTACCTAAATGAATTTTCGTATTGTGAACAGCGAAGGAAATCTCGATCTACTTCTTTAGAATTAGGAGTTCAAAGATTACTTCTTTCATGTAGTTAGTTATTCCAAATTGAATTGGCATAAAAGAGTTGGGTGTCCCAAAAGCGGGCACGAGAAAGAAATCATTTTCTAACATATTCTACAATATTTAGTTTCACATTAAAGGATTCTAACCTGTGTAAAACTTTTAATTTTACAAAATGCTAATTAAAAACATGTAATTTAATGTTTAACTTGTGCCTTTTTTATTTTTAATGAGCAAGTTTTTCCTCGAATCTCTATAATCACTCCCCTTGGTATGTCACTTTTTTCTTGTCACTCAAGAAGCACAATATAGCAAGGGGTTATTGTAATACTGATTATTATTTTATTATTAGCTAATTACAGATAGCAGTGTTACCATAAATCTATTTAAATTTGCATTTTACTGCTAGAACAATTAAAAATTATGTTTTTCCTCTAAACTTTTTCTGACTTTATATTTGTTCTTTACTTATTGTATAATTACTTTCTCTTTTTAGCCCACTTATGCAATCTTAGATTTTATCATTTTGATATAGCCTCAGTTTCAGTAAAGCTTACTACAAATATGTAATGAGTAGTAATTTTATTTACAGGAATACGTTCATAATTTTGTGACAGTTTTACTCCATGAACTAAAGACAAAGCTGCAGACACTGACATCATGGATTTATTATTTGTGTGGCATAATTGATTTTTCACCTCTTCAATTTAAAAACCATGCTAAAATTTTCATCATGCATATGGAGATTCCAAAGATAATTGAAGAAAACGCAGCAGCTTCGGAAAATGCATTACAGAGATTTCAAGCCAATTTGATTGTAAGTATTGTCTTGTATTAAACATTTAAAATTTTATGCTTTCTATTCAATTTCCCTAGGAATATTTTTAGTTTTCCAAAATTATCTTTATTGTTTACTTATATTCCGCAATAAATTTAGATTTTTATGATTTGCATAACATGTACAATAAAAGAGATGGTTTTATTATTATAAAAACGTAATTAATTACATGCATGAATGAATTGTAAGTTTCCACTTTGTTTACATCTGTTTATTGTCAGTGTCTCAATCTTTGAAACATCAGTTAAATTCAGCTAAGTTATTCTAGGTAAAATTGAAATTTATTTCTTCTTGACAGCAATATGATTTGATAATTGTCATGTATAACTCTATAAACAAATTTTCTGACTTGAATTTTAAAATTCAGAGTGATTTTTTATTTATTTTTCACTTTTTACTAATAGAATGCTACCCAGGATCAATTTTAAAAATACTGGTAGTCTTTTAAGGTAAAAATTGTTATGTATGCACACTGCCAACATATTTTAAATACTAATCTTACTTTCAAAACAGTTTTCTAAACATGAATTTCTTTGGATAGGTACCACTAAAAATATTTGGATAGGACCACCTAGGATAGCCTAGGTTTCCTATTTTGAAATTTGATCAATATGTTTTTATTATTTATGTTAAAAGTAGAAAAATTGATTATGTGAATGTTTTTTCAAATGTACCTATTCCTGTATACTTTGTAAATATAAGTGGATAAAATCTGATATCAAAATACTTTTAAGTCATTAGTTAAGCCATTAATCCTCTTAAGTCTTGAAATAAAATTTTTCAGAAATTATAAAAACTATACCAAATTGTAGATCAGTTATGAGTTATTAAAAATCACTAATAGAGGGCTTTATAACGGATATAGACCTTAGCTTTTGAAATAAGTTTAGTAAACATAATTGTAACCAAATAATATTAAAACCTCATACACCAAAAATAAAAGATAGACTTACGAGGCTTTTATAGTAAAACAATGATATACATTTTCTTTTTCAATAAACACAACTTTTTATTTTCATTATTTATCTATGCAGCATTGCTAATCCATACCTTTATCTATTAAAATTTAGGAGAGACGAAAAATATTTTCAGAGGATTTGAATTCATATACAAAGCAAATAAACAATCTTACTCACCTCGGAGACATGGCTTTAGTAGAGAATTACTTGACTCTTGCTACTGATATTCAAGATTGGCTGACTGTAGCAGAAAGTACGATAGATTTGTTCAATTCTGAAGAGGAATCATTTGGATGGGAAGTTACTAACTACCCTCTTCGTTTGAATTTACTGAATGAATTGAAACCTTATGTACAGCTGTATGATTCTGCAGTTGATTTTGCTAGGAAAAGAAAGTAATATGATTTTAAATATATTTTGAAAGCTTTAATTGATTTTTATATCTACCATTGGCTCTTTGTAACATATAAGTTTAATCTCACATTTTTCAAGTATTGCGATTTGATTTTTATGAATCTGTTTTAGATTTGGAAACTCTTTGTTTGCTGTGCATATTTAGTTTTGATGATAAAATTAATATTATTTATATATACATTTATCAAGTAGGTTTTGCTTAAATGTGTTTACTTTAGTATTATTAGTAAGCAAAGGGGGTAGTTGATTTAACATCACATTGGAGCAACACTAGGGGCGATGGTCGTGGATCAATCCCAAAGAGAAGAGTCAGAGGACAACGCCTCATAATTTTGAACCACAGTCAAATGGCGAGGCAACACCCCCCCCCCCTGAGCTGACACCCAACTCTCCATACTTTCACACCACACCAATATGTGGACATATGAAATCACAACAGATTTAACATGTACCAGCCCCACATACACAACAGTGTTTGAGTAAGCAAAGGACAGCATGATGAAGCTAATTATCACAGATTCTTATAAAAGCTCGTTCAGAAAATAATGTAAACATTTAAATGAATTTCATTTTAAGATATTTTATATCTTGACTTAAATTAATAATTATTTAATTTAGAAATAATAATCTTGTATGTGTAATTCACTTACGTGGCGACAAAAAGGGGTCAAATTTCTAAATCTCCGATGGCAACAACAGTTACTCAGCTTTGTCGGTCAGAGTAAACAAACTGCATTTGCACGTTTATTGTATTGTAAGCATAAACAATCGTGATCGTTTGCACTTAGCGCGGATGTCACATGATAGTGCGATCAGATGATTTGAAATGTAATATCTTATTTTATATCTTAACTTATTTTGCTATGTTTGCATTGGATTTCAAGTAAAAGCTTATCAGTTTTTCAGTTGTTAATTAGGAAATCATTATTATCAGTTAGAAATTAGGAAAAGTAATGAATTTAAATCATGCTGTTGGATATTTTATCCAAAATCAACAAAGACAAACTGAATGGAGCCAGGAAACAGTTCAGGAATCCAGTTTAAGAAGATCAATTTGAAACGAAGCTGATAATCGCTGTCGCTCAAAACGTGTGTATTTGAAACGATGTTGACGAACATAATTGTGGAACTATGTGCGAACAGTGCAATTTTTATGAGGCTCTTTATTGGAAGAAAGAGCTAAATACTGCCGATAAGTATACCCAGTGATGGTAATGCTGCTCCAATTGCGCCAGCATGTGCCAAAGCGTGATCTAGACTGCTCCAAAATGCCCGTTTTTGCTAAGATTGCACCAGAGCTGCTCCAAATCGTGTTCGAGTAATAAAATTCACTCTTGAGGTCTTCCCCTGCTATAAGAATTACTTCCTTGCCTTCATCCCATGAAGCAAACTGAAGAAAAATCTTTAAGCTCTTTGAAGTTTTTAGCATCTTTTCCATTTATTGTAAAACCAAGTGAAGGATCTGCTCTATTATATGAATGGATCAAATATCAATGTGAAACTATTGATAGCTTTCATTTTCCAGAAGTTTCAACATGTAGTCGTATAGACCATTATTGGAGGAATAAATATATTTAATATAAGAGTGGCAAGTTTAAGTTTGAGATTTTGCCTATTTTTGTCAAGTCTCTTAAGTTATCGCATGGAAACTGATGTAGAAAGAGGCTTCAGTGAGAACAATCGCATGGAAAATGGGAGTAATCTGACTATACAGCATAAATGGTATAAGGCAAATTAAGTTGCATTTTACTAATACAGAAAGCATAAAGAACTTTCAAGTTACTACGGCTTTGATTAAATCAGTTCGAAATTCCTGGTGGTGGTACCATGACAGATTGCTGTTAGCATCAGAATAAAAAAGAAAAGTAGAAAATATTTGCCATAATGAGGAAGATTTAAAATTAAAGTCGAAACAAATTGAATTGCAAAAGGAACTTTCTCAAAAACTATTAAATCATGATGAAAGCAAGATTTCACGAGGTATTGCAGACAGATGAGTGCTGTTGAAAGCAGACAGGTTCTTTTTAAAGAAGGTAAAGATAGAATGTCTAAAACGATAAAGTATTTAAAATGAATTTTGTAATAGTTTACAGTTATGTTTATTGTTTATCATTCATACAGTCATATGTTTAAAGTTTAAAATCCTGAATTTTATTAATTTCATTATTGAAATATCTTCCACTGCTCCTTTGATGTGCTGCTCCAAAAGACAGTCTGGCTGCTCCAAAATGTTAATTTACCTGCTCCAAGATCTGCTCCAAAATACTTTGCAGCAATTACCATCACTGTATGCCAAATGTTGCCATGATGGAAATGTTCGACTACTGGCATTATCTGATGCACTGGAGCTATTAAAAGTATCGCTAGCTGAAAATTCTCCAAATGCTAAAAATTATCGACAACGAATTCGTGAATACAGCTCTGCATTCATTTCATTGGGAGCACAAATTAAGCCACCACGTGGAACTGGACCATATTGTTACCGTTTACATGGTCAAGTGTACCACAGAGTTTCCCCCCTCTATGCAAGTGACCAACATAAAGAAGGATACGAGCAGCTTTATATATTCGACTCCAGTAGGGCAACAGAGAAACGTTTGAGTGTCAATCAAAATTGCTTGCAATATGTATTTGAAAAACTTGATTTTATTTTAAGAGAAATCAATCTCTTTGCTCAGTCTTATCTGCAAATGCACCGACTGGTACAAGAACACCCAACTACATCTGTAAAAATGGTATTTTTGGAAGCTAAAAATTTGGATATGCAGCGCTATAATGCTCCTACTTTGTGCACTAAAGTTGCAGCTGTATTTGTTGGTGATAATGGAGAGCCCTCAGCCAACTGAGATATTTGTGTGTACCCAATCGGTGATACATGCGAAAGCATATCACCACTAAATCAATGCTGTGATCCAATGACCTATCCTTTGCTATTTCCAAGGGACGAGTGTAGTTGGAACACTGTAATGGAACATGTAGAAGAGAGGAGAACAGCATAGCGCACCCATGTCACTCAACTACAATATTATGCATACAGACTTTCCTGGAGAAATGGTTTCAGTATTTTGCACAGTAGTGGTAAACTTTTTCAGCAATATATTGTTGATGCGCATGTGAAAACTGAAGGCTCATGTTTACATTTTTTGCGACAAAATCAAAAAGATTTGCGAATTGAACTTTATCGGGGTAGGGGTAATGAAAATATGTCCCCAGGAAAATTTATTATACTGCCATCTTCTTTCCAAGGGAGCCCACATCATATACAACAGAATTACCAAGATGCAATGGCAATGGTATGCAAGTTTGGTAAGCAAGATCTCTTTTTAACATTTACTTGCAACCCATCTTGGCCTGAAATTTTAAATTGCATGGAGGGAGTACAACGTCCAGAAAATCGACCTGATATTGTTGTACGTGTGTTTAATATAAAATTAAAAGAACTTTTAGAAGATATTTGGAACTGTTTTGGCCAATATTTATGTTATTGAGTTTCAAAAGCAAGGTTTGCCTCATGCCCACATTCTTCTAACATTAGATTCAGAAAGCAAAATTCGCACAAAAGATGATATTGACAAGTTTGTGAGTGCAGAACTTCCAGATCCTAGCACTGATCTTAGATTCTTCCAAATTGTGACAAAATGCATGGTACATGGCCCATGTGGAACTATAAATATATATCTTCTCCATGCATGAAAGATGGACTGCTGCAAAAGTTTTCCCAAATAATTCTAGGATGATACCAAGGAAAATGTTAATGAATACCCTATTTATCGCAAAAGAGCAACTGAACCTGTCCAAGTAGGGAAATATTCCATCGATAACAGATGGGTTGTCCCCTATAATCCTTGGTTGCTTAAAAAATTTAATGCACATATTAATGTTGAAGTTTGTGCTTCAGTTAAAAGTGTTAAATACTTATATAAATATGTATACAAAGGACATGATGCAGCCTCGGAAAAAATACAAAAAGAAGGTGCTCCTGATCATGATGAAATTTTAAGTTTTGTTGAAGGTAGGTATGTAAGTGCACCTGAAGCCATGTGGCGTTTAAATAAATTCAGTTTGTCAGATAAATCCCACACTGTAGTGCGCTTAGCTGTGCATTTACCATAACAACAGCCGATTGTGTACCAAGATGGTCAAGAAGTGCAAGCAATTGAAAGAGCTGCTTTATGAAGAACAACACTCACATCATGGTTTGAACTGAACAAAAATGATCCTGAAGCTCACATTTCTTACTCAGATATTCCACAATATTATGTATTTGATAAGAGTACCACAAATTGGAAGAGGCGACAACGTGGGGGACAAAAAGTTATTGTGAGATTGCCAGTAGTTAGTATACAGGATACTGAGAGGTACTATTTGCGGATGCTACTATTGGGTAAGTCAGGAGCAGTCAGTTTTGAAGATATTTTGACGGTAATGGATTGAGATACATTACATTTCAACAAGCATGTCAAGAGTATGGACTTCTTCGGGATGACCAGCAGTGGCATGATACTTTGAGTGAAGCCGCTCAATTTCAATCTCCAATCCATGCTGTTTGCAATAATTTGTGGCTTTGGAGAAGTGGAGGATGTTCCTGATTTATGGGTGCAGCATCAAGTTTCACTTTGTGAGGACTTTGTGAATCGTTATTCTGAAGAGACTGGACCTCACTATGCACTTACAGATATTGAGGAACTGCTTGCATCCTACAATTTAAGTCTCCAAAAACTGCATCTACCAACTGTAGATTTGCCTACAAGTGTTTGAAAAAAGCGAACTTTGATGTGGAGGAGCAGACTTAGGCTAACAGTTATACTCCAAAATTAAATAGTGAACAGCAGAATGTTGTTGAAATCATATTAAGTGCAGTGTATAGCAACTCTCCAGATACACCCAAGTGTTGTTTTTTAGATGGTCCTGCTGGAACTGGAAAAACTTTCATTTATTCGGCTTTGCTTCACACAATACGGGGTAGAGGTGATGATGTTGTTCTTGTTATATCTACAAGTATTGCTACAACTCTATTAATAGAGGGAAGAACAGCTCACACATTTTATTTTTAAAATTCCAATTAATTTAAATGCAACATCTACTTCAATTTGAAGCCAAATACAAAAGAAGCAGACATGTTGCTGAAAACCAAGTTAATTGCGTGGGATGAAGCATCCATGATACATGTCTATGCTTTCTCAGCTGTTGATAGACTTTTACTTGATCTCACAAGTGTAAAGAACCTTTTGGGGACAAAGTCATGCTATTGGGTGGAGATTTTCGCCAAGTTCTTCCTGTTATTTTAAGAGGTTCAAGACCATTGACTATTGCCAGCTCCTTAAAAACACACTCTTTAGTTGAAATTCCATAATTATATCTGACAAAAAATATGCATGCCCTTGAATCTGAAAGGGATTTTGGTGCTTGACTGTTGTACATAGAAAAAAAGTGGCTCAACGATTAAGTTACCTTTGCAATGCTACCCTTCAATACAACACCCTATTCAGCAATTGTACAGTGACATAGATTTTTCCAGTGTGACCCCACAGGAGCTTAAAGGTTGAACCATCCTTACTGTTACCAATGAGCGATACATGGTGTTGGAAAAATGTTGCTTTCATTTTAATTTGTTAACAATTTTTTATATAATTCTTATAACATGCTGTTACATTATGATATTGAATTAATTCACATATTGAAACTATTAAAAAATGTAAGTGGAATCAAAAGGTGTGCTTACTACAAGCACATAAAATATTAAAATTATGTAACAAAAATATCATAGCCCTTTGATGAATAGGGTTTCATGTGTGATATTATGGAACACATGTGCACACTATGAAATTTACAGATTGCTTAATCTGTATACATTTCAACATAATTGTCCAATTATGCAATTTTTACACTGATCAACTTTTCTATTTAAACCCTAATAGTTTAAAAACATCTTTCAGTTTAGTGTTCTAAATTATGGTACTCAAAATGACAATTAAATCAATTCTGTTTTTAGAGACTGGTTAGAAGGCTCTTTTAATCAAGTAGATCCTGAGATTGTTGAACAAGAAGTCATGAATGTGTGGCGCTCATTATTTAAGCTTGAAAAAACCTTTAGTGATCTACCCCAACCAAAAAAAATTGCTGCAGATGTAAGTCTATTCTATTTTATGTAAAATATCTGCATATTTCAACACATTTTTCTAATGATGTTGATTTTTTAAAATTTCCAATACAGCAAACATGACATAAAATACAGAACTCAGTACAAAAGAAAATGAAACCATCAAATTAAACTGTATGGGATAAAAATATCAGGCTGTGTCGAGGATACAAACCATAGTTTTGACACGAATACTCGGGCCTGACATTGGATTGTGGATCCTTTATCTTGGTTGATCTCGTAGGATATTCTCTCTTCATTATTTGTGTGATTGATAGGGGATAGTGATAGACTCTACTCCACTTGGTGATCCCTGGCCAAAGCTTTGGTAACTAAATAGTCCATTAGTTTTCAGCTGTATACCCAGATATCATCTTGAAGGCAGTTTAGCAATGTCTGTAGATTATTATAAAGTATTAAAAAGCTTAACTTTCTTCAATATAGGCATCAAATATCAAGGAAAAATTCATAAAAGTTTCTATTATGTTTTATAAATAGAACATGCCATGTACTGTTTTGCAACAAAGAACACCATAACACAAATTTGTACTTTTTTTAATCACAATTCTAAAGTAAATTTTTGTATGTTCTTAGATTAACTGAAGATTGCATGTTTACTTTTATGTACCGTAATTTTTGGATTAAGTTTATATACTTAAATGAATGAAATTATATCTCCTTATGTTTTAATATTTTACTGATATAAGATGCTTTATAAAGTAGCATAGATACTATATTTGTAATGATAACATTTGTAACACTATCAATATGGCAAATGATGTCTTAGTCTTATAAATGACATATCTTTGGAGTATTAAATGTTCTCTTGGTAACCATCACAAATTCATTTTCTGCAAATTCTTCCCTTTTTAGGTGAAAGTCACAGTTGAAAAATTTAAGGATTACATTCCTTTGGTACAAGCATTATGTAATCCTGGATTACGAGACAGACATTGGGATCAGATATCTGAGATTGTTGGCTTTCCTTTGAAACCTGACAAAAGTACATCTCTTGCAAAACTTATTGGGCTAAACTTGCAAGATTATATTCCCCAATTTGAAGTGATCAGTGAAGCAGCCAGTAAAGAATTCAAGCTTGAGAAAGCACTGGATAAAATGATGGAAGAATGGAGTGAAGTATGTTTTTTTTATCTTAACTCATTGCTGACCAGCAACTACATGAAAATGAATGCATGTCACTGGCAGTTTTTCCATAATTGAATATTGAAATGCATTCATCTAATCATTGAATCATTTCAGCCCTCAGGGGCACATATTTAGGTGTGTACATGCATCACAACCCCTTGGTACCTGAGTGATCTGTTCTCCCTTCTATTTTTCCTGGCCTACCCTTCCTTTGCTTTTTTCGTACCTCATTACTGTGTTTGGCGCAGCTTTGCCAAATATGGCCTTTGCGCCATTAAACCCAAAACTAACCAAACCAACTAAATCTATTTCGATAACTTGATCTGTACATATTATATTTAAATGAAACTTGTTGCAAGTCTTAAATAGATATGTTAGTACTTTCTAAGTATGGCTGGCTGTATCACTGTCCATGATATGCAACAGATCTTGCAAGTATATCCAGTTTCACTGTGCTGTTCTTTTACAGAGCATACTTTGCACACTTTTATGGGATTTCTTTTTACACCTGTGAATATTATTTTTTCTAAAACATGGTACTTTAGTTTATTGGTAGTCCGAAAGGTGAATCTTTTTTCGCAAGGAAGTCTCTTTTGGAAACTTCAAAAGTTCCAGGTTCTATGCAGCATTCATTTAAATTGATGGTTATCCATTCTCTGGTTGCAGAATTTGTTTGTATGTAATTTTAGTTCTTGAATTGTATTTACAGTAAATTTTGAAAGCATTGGGCAAAACTCTATTATTTAAAATGCAAAAAATCCAAAAAATAATTCATATTAAAATAAAATAAGCACTATTCTCTACACAATCACAATACTATAATGAAAACCTGCACCACTTTTTCTCTCTGTTATAGTAATTGCATAAGATGTTGAATGTACAAGTTAACTACATACTGATCAACAATGTTTTTCTTTAAAAAAAAACCTGTGAGTACTGTGAGTGAGCAATGTGTTAAGTAAAATTCCACTTTTTATTTAAAAAGTTAGTAAACTGGAATGTGAATTTTATGGAACATTGAATAAATTAGCTGAATTTTTATTTGTTATGGACTACATAAAATTTTTATCAAATAAGATGTTTCCCATGGAAAAAATATTAGTAAAATATGTTTCTTAGGAAATATTTATGTATTCGTACTCAAAATATTTTTCTTCTTATTTAAGCTAGTACTACCCCATTATATTTTTATGTCTGTTTATATTTAGAAAATGTGTAATGATCTTTGTCTCCTACACTACAAATCCTGTTTGTGAATTCTGTCACAAAATAATTTTTTCAGATAACCATAAAGATGTGCTTGGAAAGATAATAATTATTGCCTTAATGTAATGATAATTTTATTGAAATAATTTAGTACTTTATGCCATTGATAAGATTCCTGTACAAAACAACACTAGCAATATGTCTAACAAATAATCTGATAAAAAGGTAATATTTCAGAGATTCACAATTCAAAAAACAAAAAACATCACAATGCTTAAATTTTGAAAAGCTATTAGTTCCAATTAAAAAAGTTGCTATGAATTGCTGCAATATATAAAAAATTCTGTTCCAAAACAAATTTTTAGACTTTTCTGCTCTAAGTCCAAGTAAAGTATGTTGTATGGGAAAATATTCAATAGGAAATGAAATTATGAAACTATCAATTTATATGATTTATTCAAAATAATATGAATATACGTATGTACAACTTTTTAAGTTCACCATGAAGTTATATATATAAACTGCACTTTCATCTTTTCTGAAATTTCAATATAATTCTTTTCAGATGATGTTTTCTGTTATTCCATTTCGTGAATCTGGTACTTATATATTATCATCAGTTGATGAAATACAACTGCTGTTGGATGATCACATAATAAAAACGCAGTCAATGAGAGGTTCTCCATCTGTAAAGCCTATTGAAGGAAAAGTCAAGTGAGTAGAACACCTCAATATTATCCTGTAAGCACTTTTATTATGGCTCTCATAAGCTGTACCACTCCCTCTTACTGTAGTTTCATATTCTCTGGCATATTTGTGTTGTTTTATATTACAAACATGTTATTGACTTGCCCCTAGTTCTTTAGATAAAACTCACAGAAATGAAATGTTTGTTCTGCAAAAGGGAACGTGCATGAATTGGAACTGCAGTTTTGATCTTTACAAATGTTCTGTGCTTTATCCTTTATTTGTTGCCTGTGAGTCGTAAGTGGTGCAGGTTCAATTTCTGACAGGTTGGATTCCTCCATGGGTGTATTTCTCTCTCTTCTGCATCAGTAAAACTTTCCTTGTGTATTTCCATTTACTCGACGTTGCTTGGTGCAACTTTACCAAATATGGCCCTTGTGCCATAAAATCCCACTCAACCAACCTTTATTTATTGTTGATCTTGCCAAATTAGCAAAAATTGATAATATTATAACTGCTATTCTGGAGTTTTTCCTATTATGTATTCCCAGAAGTCAAATAGTTAGCTTAAAATCTTTTTAGTATAAAACACCATAGAGTTTAAAAGACAAGAGATCAAGTATGGCAAAGGATGATACCAACTGTCCTATTCTTTAATATGAAATAAAGTCTTACACAAATTATTCTTTAAAAAATTAATCATTCTAAATTGACAACTTATCAGAATTCTTCATAGAAATTAGAATTAAGATGAAAGATGACATGTTTTTGTTAAGAATAAATAAAAACACTTTTTGTTAAAAAAATTTTGGTAATCAGATATTTTTATAGAATGTATTGTGTAGAAATATATATAGACAATATAGTTAATTTTTTAAAAACTTTTGTGAAAATTTTATTAAAATAATACAAGGGAATAATTAACTATTTAGTCAATTTTGATGACAAATTTATGTTTCAAAATAAAATTTTTTACCTTTTTAACATATATTTAAAATTCTGGTGAGCAAATATTTTTTGTCTAGAAAACTTTTTTAAATTTTCCTTTCCAGAGATGGTGATTATCTTAAACTAGTTATTCTTGTAAATTTTTGTTCTTTTTAGGTCATGGGAAAGCAAATTAATGCTTTTACAAGAGATTATTGATGAATGGCTTAAAGTCCAAGCTACATGGCTGTACTTAGAACCAATTTTTAGTTCCCCTGACATAATGGCACAAATGCCTGAGGAAGGGAGGTATGTTTTTTATTTTAAGTAAAATGTAGAATTGTGTGTGTATTTACACAAATCACTCATTACTTTTAAGAGCATTTTAATTTTATGTTTAATTTATGTGATTATTTGTAATTGTTTTGCTATTATAATGTAGTTGCAATTAAAAGTTTACACATTTTAAATCTGAGAACACTTGTAGAAAAATTGTATCAATTTTGGGAGACTGCTGATTAAACTTTGATCAGTATTTAATAAAAATTATTGTACTTTTTCGAAATATACTGCGAAACATTTTTATTGTTTAATCATAAGTTATTTTACTTACATATTATATTATCATTCTCTTTATATTATTTTCATGGAATAGAGTAGAATTTTATAAAGGTGTGAAAAACTTGTAATAAACATAATATTTCTTCGTTAAGTCTCTAATTATTTGTATTTATGTAAATTAGAAAGTAGAAACTCCTAATTAAAATTTTCTCTTTTTAAACTTCACCTGCTCCTGAAATTCAAAAATTGAAATTTCATAACAGTTTTCTAATATCTGCTTCAGAAAAATCCTTCAAACTACGTTTTCAGTATAACTGGTTTGTTTACTAAATCTTGCTAATGTTAACATGTTCACTTAGAATAGAATTTGAGCATTTTAGTAGTGCTAGTTTATTAATCAATGTTACTGTGTAATTAATTTTATAATTTTGAAAAGTGTTAAGTTCTAATGCTTAATTTTGAATGAAATGTTAATGTACTACAACAATTTATGTTAATTTCACAAATAATCACATAATAATTCGATTATATATTTTAAAAGTGTACTTACTGTTGCTCTTATATAGACGCTTCAATACTGTGGATAAGAATTGGCGTGATATTATGAAATCAACTTTAGAAGATCGACATGTATTAGTAGTTGTAGATATTGAAAATTTATTAGATACTTTGAAAACATCAAATGAGCTTCTTGATTTGATTCAGAAGGTATATTGTTTTCCTCTCAATTTTCAACTTAAATTTTAGAATTTACTAAATTTAATAATTAAGTTTAATCAAGAGCACTAAACTCACAATTATTAAATTTATGAAAGCTAAGTAATTTAGTTTAGTGGTCTTACTTTAAACTTTTTAAATTAATATAGTTTAAAATTTTCTTTTATTTATATAAGAAACAACTTTTTATATGTGTAAACTTTATTTACTTGAACTTTTAGCAAACATTTTGCCTCATTCTAATGTCTTAGGAAATGCATTTGTTTTCTTATATTTTCTAGCATTTGTGTGAAACACGTTGTTTTAAACAATTATTAAATGTCGTCTATTTTAAAACTTTTACTTATTCTCAACAAATATTTATTTTTAGGGTCTTAATGATTACTTGGAAAAAAAGAGACTCTTCTTCCCAAGATTTTACTTTCTGTCTAATGATGAACTTCTAGAAATTTTATCAGAAACAAAAGATCCGAAAAAGTATAACTATAAATATAAAAATATATTATTTTATTTACATTAGCTAAATTTATGATACAAAGTGTTTGAATTGAATTAAATCATAACATATTCAACTCTGAATTTTGTTATTTTTAAATGTTTGTTAATTCAATTGTTTTAAATAAAATTTGATGGTTCATGCACCAACCACATAACAAATTATACTAATTACATCCAATTCTTTAATTAAATTAAATGTGATAATTGTTTTTATAAATGCAGTTTTAACTTGCTTTTTAACAAATTGCATATCAAAAGTTTAATTTCATAAAACTTTGTGATCAATTGGGAAAATTTAATTATTCGTGTAATTTTATTGATCTTTACCATCTCATATGTCTCAGTAACTTAAAGGTTTTCCAGTGCTTTTGGTTTTTTGCAAAATTTAAAAATTACTATTTACTCTACTATATTATATGCATTTAAAATGTATACAGGAAAGACATTTGACAATTCTATTCTTCACTCACATTGAAATCACATAGGTGTCATGGTGAATTTTAATTTAGAAGTCAATATAAAAAGTTGCATTTGTTTTAAAGAAATCTGAAATAATGAATATATAATATGAATACTAATTATATTTATGTACCATACTCAGTGAATTGTCGAATATTGAAAAATATTTACATAATGTAGTTCATTCCTTTATGTACTGACATATGAAAAGATAAAAAATATACACCAAAAGATGGATCATCAAGTTTTTAAACTGAAAAGAAGAAAAATTTATTAGTTCTTACTTCAAAAATTAAATTATATAAAGAATTAGGTAAGAGAAAGCAATACCTGATCAGAGAAATAAAACCTAAAAATGTATTCCAAATACTTGCAGACAAAACAGCATTCAATTCAATGATTCAACGAAGATGGTGATTTTTCAAGTAGTCTTCTGTTAATTCAGTTGCCTTCTTAGGTATCTAATATGAAATTTAACTATAAGAAAAACCCTCATGAGTAACTTTTACTTTAATAATTGTATACTTAATTTTATTAGCTTATATTCTAAGCATTTAAAAATTTTAAATTTAACCTTTTTAATGTTTGGTATATATAGCTTAGAGACAACTCAAGTTCCTCTCTTAATGTTTCAAGGTCAGTTCTAATCTTCAGTGTTTTCTGAACTAATTATGTTAAAAATTCGTTACAAAGTCAATTGGAGCCTCTTTGGCAGTGAGGATTTTGACACTTCAGCATCATTAATAT
This sequence comes from Meta bourneti, assembly GCA_933210815.1. Lineage (NCBI taxonomy): Eukaryota > Metazoa > Arthropoda > Arachnida > Araneae > Tetragnathidae > Meta > Meta bourneti. The sequence goes on along the minus strand of OW119926.1, from coordinate 38,510,538 downwards.
CCATATAAATATGCCATTGACCACCATACTCTAATGTACATCCAACAAAGGGCTAATTTATAATTAAGTAATATAAACAAGTTTTGTCTTACAAGATCTGTACTTATCAGTAAAAAGCTATTACACTTTTCAATGGTTGCATTGCAATCCAATGTATGATCTGTGTAATGAATTATCTTTTTATTTGCCTCCAAACTTCTTATTTTCTGCTGAATTAAATGCCTTTTGTACTATATTTTACTTTTTATGTTCATATGTTTCAACTTCATGAATGCACTCAATTGTTAAGCAAACTTGTGGAATCTGAACTTGATATTTTTTATTTATGTTTTTCGCTGTTTCAATAGATTTTTTACTGCTTTAAATTTTGTGATTTTCTTTCAACAGTAATGTTCCTTAAAAAGTTATAAAATTATCTTTAAAATGTATGTCTACATGTACAGCAATATCTAAAGCACAGTCTCAACCTTACACATATGCACTCTTTTCATGACTTGTGTGTGATATTTAAATTTTCAGACCGATCATATTCTTGGTTGAATTACATCCATCTAATTTCTGTTTTGATAGGGTCCAGCCACACTTGAAGAAATGTTTTGAAGGAATTGCAAAACTGCAATTTTTAGAAAACTTGGACATTACACACATGGAAAGTAGTGAGGGTGAGGTCATTGAACTAACTGGAATTATTTCTGTTGTAAATGCAAGAGGGCAAGTTGAGAAATGGCTTATAGAGCTTGAATCTTATATGTTGTCAAGTATAAGAAAGGTAATTTTTACAAGTTTATAGGTATTTAATTTAGCTTTATTCGTCAACTTTCTTGGCACTTAATTTTTAAAAGATGTAGAGTAAATTTCATATAGTACATGCAGTGAACACATGATGACTTGTTTATATTTGATTACTTATATATTATTAAATATAATTATATATTATTTTAAAAACTTGGAAACTATTTTTATTAATATTATAAAATATATCACTCTTTTATATGCCAGTTTCCTATATATAAATTGTAGAAAAGAAAGTAATATTATTCAAAGAAAATAATTTATACATCTTTTTTCCCCAGTCCAGTACTTCCACTTTCTGTTCTCTTTTTTAGAAACTTTTATCAGTGGTATTTTATACTGTAAACTCTCTAAAAGTGATACATTTTAAAGAAATATTTCTTGTAGTTTCCTTGCACCATATTTTGATAAATAATTTTAATTTGTAAATTTTTTACCAATATAGCATCTTATAAGTGTTTCAGTGCACTTTATTTCAATTTAAACAGTTCATTTCTTGCTCAGTATGCAAAATATATAGTGGTAAACAAAATTTACTTAATGTTTTTATGTTCCTAACTTTAAAATATTTAAACATGATTTTGAGATTTTGTATCAGAAACTTTAATTTTCATTCCCATATTCAAATTATTTATAACTTGATAATCATATTATTAAATTGCTCCTTTTCTTGGGATTTTAACACTTTGTTGTATACTGAATTGAAAATTTACTGTTTTAAATTTGGGATGGACTGAACACATTAAAATTAATTAATTATATAAATTAAAATTTTTGCAAATATGGTGCATTGAAAGTTCATAGAATTTATTTTTATTAATTTCATTTCATCACTTAAAGACTCTAAAGCATTCTCCTCATGAATCCTTAAACACATTATTTCATATCAGTGTATGAAATAATGTGTTTTGGGATTTCAGACTATTCGATAAATTTCCCAATTGGCTGTCCCCATCTCAAACTCTACTTTTCAGTATTGTACTTAACATAATCTACAAATAATGCTTATAAGTTTACTAGATGGTATAACTTCTAAAAAATACAATTATGTATGTTAATATTTTTTTAGTATTTTGACAGATGGATATTTCAGTAACTGCTGTGATAATCTGTGAATACTATTTGATTAATGCTACTTATATTATGTGCGTGTATGTCAGCAAGCTATTTTCCAATTGTGAAATATTTTAACAAGATCAAATTTATCTTTCATTTCTCAGGTTGTTGCTGATGCTTTAGAGTCTTATCCTATCACACCTCGTGAAAGCTGGGTCCTTGACTGGCCTGGACAAGCAGTGCTTTGCTGCTCTCAAAACTACTGGACAGCTGAGATGCACGAGTCCATAAAAGGTGGCCAACAAGTGAGTTCATGATACATTTAATTTCTCTGTTGTAGGATTTTGCTAATCTAAAAATGCTTTGATCATCTAGTCCTGTCATTACTCAAAATAATCTTAATCTCTATTATTATCTATTTTTATTTTTTATTTAAACCCTTGTCCGTTTGTGAAGCATGTCCTGCAATCATAATTATACATTATCTCATGAAATGGCACTTATTTCTTGTTCTCTGATTCTGCCCTACATAGGCAAATCTTGAAATTAATGATAGTTAAAGTAGTTTTCAAGTTCAGAATTTCAGAAATTTAAACTTTTTTGCACAAGAATTAATGATTGAAAACAACCTACTTGACATGGCAAATACTGCTGCAAACTATTGCTGGCAATAAATTTTCCGTGAAATCTCTGTTTTTAAGAAATTCTGTGAAAGACAAATGTGTGAAAAAGTGAGTTTGATGTTAATTGTTGTCCAATATTAATTGTAGCATAGTTTGATAGCTTTCGAATGACACCATTACTCTGTCCTCAATCCACAGTTACTCTGGCCCTAAGCTCGCCCAGCACTAGAATTTCAACATATTGAGGACCCTCTCCCAGTACTTAGGGCACCTACACACTCAGTTCGAAGGTCATGTCAGATACGGACATTTCTGCATGACACTATATTTACCTTCTGCAAGTTTCTTCTAGTTCTAAAATCATAAGACAAAACAGTTGCAATGCTTTTTGTAATGTTAGACTTTCCATGCATTCCCCCCTGCACTGTTCCAATCTTAAAGATGTATTCACGTCAAAAATAATTTTGAACTGACACTTACCTCTTGATAAAGTAAGTGGGCTCACTTCAATTTTTCATTTATTTCATTTTACATTTATTTGTATTTGTCGATGTTTTTCATCATTATTTTTTTTGGGTTGGCATGCATATGCATATGTATAGATAAATGTATTGATATTTAAGGTGTCAAAAGTAAATGTCAGCAAATGAAGACAGTTTTTTCATTGTTTGAGTGTAAAACAGTTTTTAATGCAGCTTTCCACAAATCGCTGAGGATTCTCTTATTTTTAGGCACTAGAGGACTTTTTGCAAAGAAACAATTCACAAATTGAAAAAGTGGTTAGCTTGGTTCGTGGAGACCTTTCCAAACAAAATCGCACTACTCTTGGAGCATTGGTAGTCTTAGATGTGCATGCAAGAGATGTAGTAGAATATTTATGCAAGATCAAGATTTCTTCAGACGAAGATTTTTCTTGGCTGAGCCAACTTAGGTATTACTGGATTGTAAGTATAATGTAATTTGAGTGTTGGAAAGTAGTTTATTCATATGTGAATACCATGTATTAAAATATTATGCTGAAAAGCAATATTGGAATTAAATATTTTTTCACATTTTCTGCTTTTTTGTAGTACAAAACATCAACAGTATTCATATTTTTTTCATCATATATAAAAATCAGTTAAACTTACAAACTTAGTAGACTTACAGTTAAAGTTAGCAGTGCCAACCACAACACCATTTCTCTATAAATAAATCTGATAAAAGTTGGAATCGTGTTCAGCTTGTGAAAAGACCTGATGTTATCAAATCATCTCAGTAGATTATTTCATAGTCCTTATGAACATATTTTTCTGATGCCTGGCGAAACTCAAGAACAGGGTTGCTGGATTGTTGGCAATTTTGAAAGTATTCTAATCAGGCAGATAATTGTTCATATTAACTGACAAAATTGTGGAAAAACAGGTTTTAAATTTCTCACTCATAGTTATTAAGTTTTGTAACTTTTAAATGCATTCAAGTATTTCTATTGTTATAATTTATATATATATATATACATACATATATATATATATATATATTATGAGATGGCACCATTGTAAGATGGAACAAGCCCAGGCTTTTGACATAGCATCAAGTGAGACATGAAAATGCTTGTAAATTTAGTATTCCAACACAAATTTTCAAACATGACTGACAAGAAAATTGCTTTGGAGAAAGGGTCAGCTAGCTGTTTGGTTGTGTCAGACCTCAGATAAAAAGTTTGAGTTAATTTCTATCCAATTTTATGCCACTAATACGTAGTACTGATTTATAAATTTATGCACATCTGAATGAAAAAAAATTATAATTCAGAAAAGAATAGCATGCAACTTCTGTAATATACATGTTTAAAGTTATTTATGAATATGAATGTCTCATATCTCTTTAAATCACTTCAACTGCATTGTTTAGTCAAAAGTAACTAGTTAACAAGGTTTTAGTCTTTTGTATTCTTATTCTCAATTTATTTTCATTTAAGGACATCAAACACTAAAAATGAAAGTGCAATTGTAAATATTTAAAAATTTACTTTCATACTTATGTCTTTTAACTAAGTAGTTTCTATAATTTTCTTCATAAGTAGGAGTTTTTGTCTTTCAGGAGGAAAATATGACCACTAGGATGATCAACTCCTTTTTAGATTACGGCTATGAATACTTAGGAAACTCAGGTCGCTTGGTTATTACACCACTGACAGATCGATGCTACCGTACTTTGTTCGGTGCTCTCAATCTGCATCTTGGTGGAGCACCCGAAGGCCCGGCTGGAACCGGAAAAACTGAAACAACGAAGGATTTAGCTAAAGCTGTTGCAAAACAGTGTGTTGTTTTCAACTGTTCAGATGGACTGGATTATATTGCATTGGGGAAATTTTTCAAGGTATCTGTTAAATTTCATTTCTGTAATAATTGTTTATTTCGCTCAGCCAACCAATCGGTGTAGTGGTTAGGATGCTGGCTTTTGGATCAAAAGGTTCCTGGTTCGAATCCAGAGTAAGGCATGGATGTTTGTCTGGAATGAATGTGTGGCCTTTATAAATGAGTTGTGCCTAGAACATGTGGTATGTTTTTTAATTACTAATGCCTGACCACTGAACTCTTTGGCACTACAAGAAGCCAACTGATGGCTACTTGTAAAGGAATACCCAGTGGGTAGGCTGCTTCTAATCCTAAGAGGGACTACCACCAACATCTGTGCTCTTACAAACCAGGATTTGAACCTGTGACCTACTGAGTTGCAGACGAACACTATACCAGTTCACTGCAACTCAGTGAACTGGTATAGTGTTCAGCAAACTATATAGTGGCAACTATATACCACTATATAGTTTGGCGGCATGTGTATGAAATGAAACATAAGCCTTGTGTGTGTAATGCACCAGAGTAATGTAGAGTAATTCACAAAACACCACCTTTGTAGTATCATAATGAATAATCTTGAATTGGCCAGTTAGAAGAAACACATTTTCATTTCACTCTTTTCTTTGCTTCTGTTCAAGCAGTTTCGGATGAAAATTGTATTTACTTTGCAAGTTTTTTAATATTTTAAAATTATAGGTGCACAATATGTTGAAATTTGTTATGATTTAAACTTTTTCAAATTCATTTTATGGTCTACAACTTGTACGTATCATGTAAATGTTATTTGGTATACTTATTAATATTTAAACACAATGCACAAAATTTAAATGCAATTATTGTGTGTTTAAATAATGTAAGTGTTTTAAATGTTTTAAAAAATTTACATAGTACATTGCAGATGTAATTTGTACTACAATGAAAAATGCTACTATCTTGCCCTCTGTTACTGCTGTTAAAATGATAATTAACAGCAATGAACTCATGCATCTTATCTTAAAAAATAAAAATAATGCCTTATTGCAAAATTTTTCCTTTTGTGTTATGAGTAAAATACCAGGAATATACACTACCTGACATTGAAAATGCAACACCAAGAAGGAGTTGGCAGAAAGTGATGAAATTTGGCAAACAGAGAGACAGCAACGAGCAATAAGTGATCTTTATTGCAACATTATACACCTTGCCACTGAGCAGCAAGAACGTCTGATCAGTAGGTTGTAGGACCACCGCGAGTGGCGATACAGGCAGCAACATATCTAGGTACAGACGCAATGAGCGTGCGGATGGTGTCCTGAGGGATGGCTGCCCATTCCCTGTCAACCATTTGCCAGAGTTCGTCTTCTGAACGTGCCGGTGGCAACGCATGCAAGCGACGTCCAATGACGTCCCATAAATGTTCGATAGGTGAGAGATCAGGGGAGACAGCTGGCCAGGGAAGCACCTGGGTACCTTGCAGGGCATGTTGGCTGATGCGTGCCGTGTGCGGCCGGGCGTTATCCTGCTGGAAAATGGCATTGGGCACCCCCTGAAGGAAAGGTAGTGTCACCGGCTGCAGCACGTCATCTACGTATCGTTGGGCCGTCATAGTGCCATGAATACGGACCAGAGGTGACCTGCTATCGTAGGCGATGGCGCCCCAAACCATTATACCGCGTTGTCTCGCGGTATAATGGTTTATATATATATATATATATATATATATATTGGAGAGATTATAATATGATTATGCATTTGTCATCATCATGAAAACAAAGCATTTAGTGTCCGAAAAAATGCGTTAATGAGTTTCTGCTCTAAGCCGACAATTTATGTATTTATCTTTATTTCATATTCTTCTGTTATGTGTGGCAACTAAAGGAGATAAAAAACAAGGAATAAATAGATGTTCTAGAAAAATGTTAGTGTAACAATAGACGGAAAACCACCACATCTGCTGTAGCATAAACTTAAAATGTACATATGAATTAAATTAATAAAATGGTAGTATGAAAAGATTCTTGGAATTTGTTAATACAATATTAATAATGAACAAGAAAATTAAAATTATTAAATTTTATAGCACTTTTACCCGTTCTGCTATCGACCAAGAAATATATGCACATAAAACCCTACACTTATCATAACTGCACAAATGGCAAATGCTCAGTATTTTCGAAATTAAACTTCAGTAATCATGTATTTTTATTGTATGTTAAAATTTGGTTCATTAATCTAAACATCTTTTGCAGGGTCTGGCCTCTTGTGGTGCTTGGTCATGTTTCGATGAATTTAATCGAATAGATTTAGAAGTTCTCTCTGTAGTTGCTCAACAGATATTGACCATTCAGAGAGGTATAAGTGCTGGTGTCAAAAAGTTATTATTTGAAGGCACAGAAATCAAATTGAATCACACCTGTTCTGTTTTTATAACAATGAACCCTGGATATGCTGGACGATCTGAACTTCCAGATAATTTAAAAGTGAGTCTAGTCTGCTTCATTTGCATGGTATTTCCTGTTTGTTATGTGCATATTTATCTAATCTGTATCTTACAAGTATGTAAAACTATACTCCAAATATCTTTCATAATTTTTTGAAGTTTTCTCTGATGAACAGTATTTTTAATATTTGCTGTGTTTAAAAGTAGCACACACACAGAATATTTTTCTATAGATAAAATAATTACTTTCCTATACAACATTGAATTTAATAAATTAAACTTAATTCACTACACAATTTCTAAATATAATATCCTAATATATAACACCAAAATTCTTATTTTAAAGTTTTATATACATACACTACTGTTTGAGAAAATTGTAACACTATGAAAGAATCATCAGAAATAAATGAAATTTATTCCACTTATTACTTATAGTGGTTTAAATAAACGATCAAATTTACAGAGCAATAAAACAAAAATAATGCCAAAAATCAATATCTTGTGCAGCCGCCATGCACAGCGATGAGAGCCTGTACACGTTGTGGCATCGAATCATACAGATTCTGAATGTCATGCTGAGGAATGGCATTCCAGATGGCCTCTATCTGATGCCAAAGTTCAGCCATACTCTTTGCCCAACGAGAGGTACGAGCGAGCCGCCGTCCGATGTAATCCCAGACATGCTCAATGGGCGACATATCCGGGGAATGTGCAGGCCATGGAAGAAGTGGAACCTGGCGTGCACTGAAGAAGGATTATACATTCCGAGCAACATGTGGACGGGTATTGTCTTGCTGAAATACAGCTCCGGGAATGCATTGCAGGAGGGGTAGGACCTCGGGCTCCACAACTTCCCTGATGTAGCGCCCCTGTTCAGGGCCCCCACAATTTGGAGTAGGCGGGATCGCCCATGATATCCAATAGCGCCCCAGACCGTAACGCCAGGCGTTTGTCCAGTATGATGTTGAATAAGACACTCCAGAAGGCGTTCACCTCTGTAGCATGTGATGAGTACGCGTCCATCGTTATAGTCCAGATTGCAGCGGGACTCATCTGAGAAGACGACTTGTTGCCAATCGGCACCCATTGGCTGTGTTGGTGAGCCCATTGTAGCCGGAGGCGTCGGTGGTTCAGCGTCAAGGGAATCCTGCGCAGGGGAATCCTTGCACGTAGCCCATGGCGCAGCAGACGTCGACGGACTGTGGGGGCAGATAATGACACATCTATAGATGTGCTCCTATGTTGTGCCAACACACGAGAGGACACTATACGGTCCTTCACCGCCATGCGGATGAGGTGTCTGTCATCCCGTTGTGATGTCATATTGCGTGGCCAATGCCGGGGTTTCAACTTGTCCGGTTCTCCATGGTCCATCTCTTCCACACACGCATCACAATTGTGGTATAACACCCCGTGCGAGTGGCGATTTCACGATACAAAAGTCCACTCTCATGGAGACCGATCATGTGGCCCCGTTCAAACTCCATTGGTTGCTCGTATGGCACTCTGCATTTTTGGCAAGGCATATTGACTTCTAATCAATCATTTACAGCAGTCAAACGACGATACACACATTTTAACACACCTTTACAGTGCTTTTTATACATGGCTCAATTGGAAGTTTAGAGGGTGTTTCTCGGCTCACACATGCGTGATCGCTTTGTAATTCTAATCATTTGCATATTCTAACCTGTTTTGCATTTCCTGCAAGTTTCGTTTACTTTGCATGATTCCTTCATGGTGTTGCAATTTTCACAAACAGTAGTGTATATATTTAAAGTCTGTTGATGTATGCATTAACGTAAATTATTATTTTTTATGTGATTTAGACTCAGTCTCTTTCAAAACATCAATTATATTGTTCATGAAAGGAAATTGAAATAAATGTTGACAGACTAGTATTTTTAATTGAATCTTTTCTAGACCTTGGAATAATTAATTCAAATTTATTTACTGTGATTGAAAGCTATTTGGTTTTTGTGTGGTAATGTTATATCTAACCATTGAGTTTACTCGAACCATTTCAGTGATAAATTATTGCAATTCTATTAGTTATTTTTGTTGGCTAAAATTGTTTTATTTTAAGTGTGAACTCAAACAATCCACTTCAGAATTACATGTTGACAAATAGTGTAGATAATTACTTGGAACTTAAATGAATCGCATACTGACAGTGATTATATGTCAATTCATAGCCTTGGTTTTTAAGTGTGTTTATTATTGTTGATGTTTTGGTTAAATGTGCTTTTATAAAAATACTTTTATAATTGTTAAATGTCATCTATTAATGACATAATATTTGAACAGGCTCTATTTCGACCTGTTGCTATGATGGTACCTGATTATGCCCTCATTTCTGAAATAGTACTTTACTCTTGTGGCTTTGTAAATGCAAGGCCATTGGCTGTTAAAATAGTGGCTACATATCGACTGTGTTCTGAGCAGTTATCTTCACAAAGTCATTATGATTATGGAATGCGAGCTGTCAAATCTGTTCTTACTGCAGCTGGAAATTTAAAAGTAAGTTTTTGAGAGTTCCTGATATTTCAATTTTTTTGCTCCTAAATTGTTTGAATTATCTCTGATGCAGAATACATTTTCATTGGTGGAATTGTAAAATCCTCCATTATTAAAATAATGTGCTCTTTTTATAAAACTTATTTAAAAGTAACTTCACTGACAATGCTGATTTTGATGAACTCTGATTTTGTTAATTCAAACAATTTTACACACTTTTATCAAGTCCTTTCAAATATAGGGACTGTCATAGCCCAGTTGGTAGAATCAGGGATTAGCAACCAGAGGGTTGCAATTTTGGGATTCGAATATGTGGTGGCTGGTGCACATTAAATCTGTCATGACCTCAAATGTCCTCACTTTGGCATGGTGTGGAAATTTGGAGAGTGGGGTGCCAGCTCAAGTGTTGACCTCGTCATCTGACCATGGTTCAAAATGGTGATGAATTGTCCTTGGATCTTTCTCTTCAGGATCATTATCCCCTCAGGATTTGCCTTCATGATTGTTCCCGGACTATCGTCAATAGCCCATTGGGTTGCTCCAGTGCAATGCCAATTCAACTATCTCCCTACCTACTTTTCCAAATATTAGAACAAATTTTGATCATCTTTCCATGAACTATCCACTTTCACAAACTTTTTCATGGTTCCTTGGGTTCATTAAAAGGAGCCTGACTATTAAAATAATTCTGTCGATATAATTTTAAGGATTATACAAATAACATACTTCTGAGGAATGTAAATAGTTTAAATTTTAATAGGAAGTATTTATTTAGTTTGGGAAATTGCCAATATGACCTTGTTTATGTGGCTGTAATTTTTCCATTTATCCATATTCCATATGAGCCTTTGTCAAAGTAATACATTTGATTTTATTCTCATTCTATGATTATAATGCCGACCTAGGTCTATTGGTTAGGGTGCTGGCTTCTAGATCGAAAGGGTCCTAGTTCAAATCGGGGTAAGACATGAATGGTTGTCCATCTGGAATGAATATATGGTCTCTATAAACGAGTTGTGCCTATAATATGGCGTATGTAAGTGAGGTGTAACATGAACCCACCACCATGGTGCAGCTTGTCTATTTTTGGACCTTGTACCATTAACTCAACCAACCCACAGTACACCAGGATAGCTCAAAGTGGCCCTTGTAGTGCCATAATGAGTTATGTTCAACTGGCTGGGCATTAGAAGAGAATGATTATTTTCTATTGATATTATTACTATCATCAATGAGTAAAATAGACACAATTTTTGCATCTTTTAGACAATTGATTGATTACATGATTAAAATTAGTGGGTAGCTGAAAACACTTATTCCAATTTGTTGTATAAAACATTTAGTAAGTGGGGTACATATTTGTGAAATTAATTAATTAAATATTTTTTAGAGTGACATTAATAGAGTAATAGATTATCTACTGGCGAGTTGATATTTAATAGAAATTTTCCCTACCTCTGAATTAACTGGTTTGGTTATAAATTCTTATTATTTCTTGATACATGAGTCCGGTTTTAACGACAACTTCATGATGTCTTCTATAAACCAACAAAGCAACATACATAAAATGAACATTAGAAAAACAGTAAGAATAGAAGATGAATCACAAATTTTCTTTAAGAGAATTCTAAAAATGTTCTCCAGTGTAGTCAAACAAGATGTGCTTCAGTCTCTTTCTCATCAAGGCAAATAGGGTACTTGTTGGAGTCAGCCAGGTGGAAACAATTCAAATACGCTTGAGTTACAATGTGGCTTATTCTGGCTTTTGGCAGATAAAGTGGCAACTGCTCTAGGGACATTTATGAAGTAATGGAGGTCATTAGGCTCACTCTGGAATTCAAAAAGATGGCAATTTATTCTAGTTTTCCTCTATAAAGTAAACTGAAGTGATCAAGTCTCTCCTGACCATACTGACACCCAAAGAGGGTAGTTACAGGTAAAGGAACTGGGACTATTGTGGTTGATAATTTAGTTATATAAATTTTAAAACGAGCTAAAGTTTTACTGTTAAGTGGAATTTTAATAAAATGTGTTAATGAATGCTATCAAAATTTAAGACTGAAAACTTTTTGCTTGTAAAATGAATTAACATAACTAAAGATGAATGACTTAATATTCATAGATCTTTTGTATGTTTCAATGTAATCAATTAATATTTTAAATTGAAGTAGTTTGAAAAACTTCAGATCACGCACATAATATTTTATATTGCTCTTTCTTAACCCTTTGATGATCATGTGGATGGATATAGATGTGTTTTGCAACCTGGCTTGTATCTAACAATTTTGTGACCTTCCTAACCAATAGAATGTTCCCTAGAGTTCTTTAAACCAATAGATGTTGCTATTCGGTAATTAAATTTGCTGTAGGGAAACAAATACTACTTTCTAATAAGTCACACAGAAGATTAAATTTGTATTAATGAGTAATACAATATCACAGTCCTGTATTAAGTTCATATAAATTAAAAGTATGTTTTTTTTGTGAAATACACTGCTGGCCACCGTAAATGCAACACCCTGAAGGAAGCATGCAAATAATATGAAATTTACAACATGCATTAGCGGAGGTGAGATATGCAAATGATTAGAATTTCAGCGCAGACGCACATCACGCGCGCCTGTGGCGCCACTTCAAAGCCCTATTTAAGGCTTGGAGATTTCGACGATTTCAAGTACGGCAATTGTGTTTTTCTTGTGGTTTTTTCAAAAAAACGATCAATTATGCCTCGTAGAAAACAGCGATCATCTTTTGATCAAGTATCCGAGTTCGACAGAGGAAGGATAGTGGCCTACCGAGATTGTGGATTATCTTTCAGGGAAATCGGTAGTCGTGTTGGACGAAACCAAACAACTGTAATGCGGATATGTGATCGTTGGATGCAGGAGGGTACGACGGACCGACGTGTTCGATCGCATCCACCTCAGTGCACCACTTCACGTGATGACAGGCATATTGTGCGTATGGCAGTGACGGATCGCTCAGCCACATCACGAACCATAGCACAGCACATTCAGTCTGTACCGCATCATCCAGTGTCTGCGCGTACCATTCGACGCCGTTTACAGCAGAGTGGTCTGTCCGCAAGACGTCCATTGCTTCGTCTACCCTTGACGCAGAACCACAGACGTTTCCGCCGCCAATGGTGCGATGAAAGAAGGATGTGGACGGCAGAATGGAATGAAATTGTCTTTACTGACGAGTCACGCTTCTGTCTGCAACACCACGATGGTCGGATTCGAGTCTGGAGACACCGTAGAGAGAGGATGCTGAACAGCTGCGTTATGCACCGCCACACTGGTCCTGCACCGGGTATTATGGTATGGGGCGGTATTGGATATCACTCTCGCACTCCTCTAGTACGCATTGCCGGTACTTTAAACAGCCAGCGCTACATCTCCGAGGTGTTGGAGCCAGTTGTCCTTCCTTACCTTCAGGGCTTGCCCACAGCCATATTTCAACAGGATAATGCGCGACCACACGTGGCACGCATTGTCCAAGGGTTCTTCGTCAATCGCTAGATTGAATTGCTTCCCTGGCCAGCTCGCTCTCCGGATCTTTCGCCGATAGAAAACATGTGGTCCATGGTTGCTCAACGATTGACCCAGAATACATCCCCAGCTGCCACACCAGATCAACTTTGGCAACGTGTGGAAGCTGCTTGGTCTGCTGTACCCCAAGAACACATCCAAAGTCTCTTTGAATCAATGCCGAGGCGTGTGGCAGCGGTGATCTCCAACAATGGCGGCTACTCTGGCTATTGATTTTGGCAGGAACCACACTTCACAGAAGTCTATAAATTTAATCATTTGATACTTGGTCAACATGTTATCTGCAAAATAAATTTTGTTGTGATATCTCTTGTCTTTCTTGGTGTTGCAATTTGGGTGGCCAGCAGTGTACTTTTGAAAATTTCACAGTAAAATTCATATTTTGTTTTTGTTTCAGCTGAAACACCCGGATGAAAGTGAAGATATATTAGTATTGAGATCTATTACTGATGTCAATTTGCCCAAGTTCTTAACTCATGATCTTCCACTCTTTTCTGTAATTTATTTGCCTTATTTACATTTATCTAAATAGGGAAATATTTTAGATGTAAGGATGCTTAAACTTACACTTAATCTAAAAAGAAAGACATGTAAAGTATTTTTTTATATAAATGTAATTATTTGTATAATGCCTTTTTAATTTAGATGATTTACATATATGCATACATGTTTTTGAAGATATTTATATATTTTTGTACCATTAATTTATAACTTTCTTGAGCAAAACCCCTGAAATGTTTATTTTACAATTCTTCACAAATTATGAATAGGATTTAAATCTGGACAGAGTTTTCTGTCTATGGTGTTACATTAGTTTCCGTTTACCTGAACCATTCAGTGACACACTTAGATGAATGCCTAGATGTATCTTATTGGAATATAAAATAATCATTCCATAAATATTCTGATGGGGTATAATGTTCAGAAACTTCATAATGTATTTCCAAATTAACATCAGAGTCTACATAGGCCCTCTGTGTTCAAGCTAACACTGATGAATTTCAAAAAACTATTAAACTCTTCACGCATTCTTTGTTACATCTTTTTTGTGTTATCTACTTCCTCTTATCTTTACATTTAGTTAAGTTTTAGTTACTTATTCAAAATTTATTTTTAAAAGTTTGGTATTAAAATTTTTATATCTCACTATTCTAACAATTTCTTTAGTTAATTTAAGTTAGTGAACAGTGAATTAGTAATAATTTAACTGATTTTCTCTTGTATGTAGTATAGGCAGATGAATTATATTGGTTTAATTTGCTTATGCTAAGGCCCAGGCTCTAGCAATAGCTGTTACTTGATTTGCCCTTTTAATAGTATTAGCCATGGTGTCTCTTAAAATTGTTTCAATTAATATTTTAACCTATGGATTAAAGCTATCCACTGTTGATTATTCAGTCAGATATATGTAGCAAAACTGACCAGAGCAACAATCTCAAATATTAATTGTAATTTTACTTTGGGTTTATTGTTATTTTGTTGTGTTAAAATGCAGCATTAATGCTAGAAACTTATGAGGAATTGATTTTGGAAAACATGCTTGCAAAAATGGAGCACAACTTTTACTTGAATTATCAATTGCAAACTCCTTTTTAGGGTATTACTTCAGATCTGTTCCCTGGAATTTCTTTACCAACTCCAGATTATCAACATCTTAATGCATCCATAAAAAAGTACTGTAAAGAAATAAATTTGCAATGTCCCGACGTATTTTTGGGAAAGATTCAACAGGTATGTTTTAGATTTTAC
The DNA here is from genome assembly GCA_933210815.1 of Meta bourneti. NCBI lineage: Eukaryota > Metazoa > Arthropoda > Arachnida > Araneae > Tetragnathidae > Meta > Meta bourneti. The sequence goes on along the minus strand of OW119926.1, from coordinate 38,495,486 downwards.
TTAGGATTAACATAGTCTTTAGCTAGTGAATAAAATGTAATTGAAGTAAATGTTCAGAAGATTATTAGAGTACCTGAGATTATTTTTGTTTTTTTGCACACTTATTAGAAATGAGAATTAAAACAGAAAGGATGCATGTGAAATGCTGCCTTACATATATTTGATTAGTTTTATTTAATTTGAAGGTATGAACTGTTCATATCGATGCTTATATTCACTATTAAAATAAGGTATAAAATGTGAGTAACGACTCTACCATCAATAGATATAAACAACTAAGAAGCTAGCACAGATGCTGTTCATGGGGTTTTTTATTGATTTTTCAAGCTTTTTCTAAACTATGGAAAAATTGACAATTCTTCTTACTAAGACTAAGGCGATTACAATTTCTTTAATGAAGCCGTAGTATAATTGTTAAAAATCTGTTTTAGGATACACAGGTGTGTAGATATAGCTAAAATAGTGAAAATATATTATGAATTTATCATCGAATCTGATTTATTTTAACTGATGTATTTAATGCTATCATTTCTAATGTTTATTCTAACAAAAATATTATCTTTTTGAAATGCTAAACGAATTCTGTTATTCAATCTTCAAATTCTACATGCTCCTTTCAGATAGATCAATAACCATATTAGTAAAAACCATCCATAATAAAAATATTTAAAGATGAAAAAGGAAATGAAGCACTTAATTTGTGTTTGTTAAATTACATGATGCAATTAAAAAGCCCAACAGATGATGTTAAATTTAGGCTTTAAAAATTTTTTCACTTGCCACTGGTTTAAAGTATGGTCACCAAGATTAGAAAAAAATGAAAGGTGCACTTCCTCAGAAACATAATGCTGTAACTTCTGTCACAGTATTTCTCTTTTCGAACAACTTTTCTGATCAAATTCAGGGCCTACAATTTTTTAATCGTGTGCTGTACTGGATATTTGGAATTCCATATATTGCAATTTTGAAGAAAAAAAAGAATTTTATGTATACATTGATTTCATATTTATCTCTTCTAATTTATATCTTTTTCCAAGTCCTGTTCTTTCTAAGATTGGTCACATTTACGTAAAAGCAATCAACAATTTTTGCTTAGATTTATGAGATGATGATCGTCCGCCATGGATTTATGATTGTTGGTATGCCCTTTGGGGGGAAGACTTCTGCCTATCGAGTGTTAGCTGGTGCTTTAGCTGATATTCATGAACAGGTAGGTAGGGAATTTTTAAAATTCTAATTGACTTTATGGAACTTTTATAACTTTTGGCTTCATTAACTTTTCTGTGTAAATAGCATCGCTTTATGACATTTTTTTCGCAACTGAGATTTTTGTCAAAAATGATAATTATTAATAAGAAACTGCCAAAAATGTCATCAGATCATCTTTGCTACTACAGTAAAATTTGGACAGTTAAAAGTTGAAGGGACCATTAAAAATATATGACTCATTCAACAATTTAAATTAAAGAAGGTTTTATTAATTCCACTATTTCCGAAAATTAATATGGAGTAATTAACAGAGCACTACATATTTTCAAAAATTGTTATAAGGAGTTAAGAATAAATGAACACTGCTTTACTAAAAGATAAACATATATTTTATGTAACTTGACATAAAAGAAGTGTCGTAATTAAAGGGTTTTTTAATCAAGCAGCTTTTTTCAATTTGTAATTTTAATTTGTCTTGTTTGAAATATCCTGATTTATGTTTTACAAAACCCGTTTTGGACCAGATGTAATGATAATAAAACTGGTAAATTTCTTCAATCAACATACATGATCACTACAAAACAACATTACAGATGCAAGAAACAAAAACCTATGTGTATTGCACAGAATGTGGTTAGCCATTGATAAGAAGAGTGTGAAGGTGTGTTTTGAGATCATGCTCACCAGATGCTATAAATACTTATGTATACATGCACCAAATGTATTCCTTGAAAGTCACCATAGAATTGCTTTTCTGCTGCCACTTTTAGGGGAAAATTAAAGCAAGCTTTCGTGTTAAATAGGAAAACATTAAGATTATGTGAAAATTCGGGGAAGGAAATCGAAGTATCCAATAATTCAAATAAAAGTTAGAATTCTTCGTTTTACTGTATTTATTTTGCAAAGCATTGTTTTCAAAAGTATAATGTTTTTGGTTGTTTAAGGTAAGGCTAAATGACCCCACTGTTTTAGACAGATATGAATTTTGTATATATATATATAAGTTTTTAAGTAAGTTTTGTATATATATATTTTGTATATATATTAAGTTTTTGTATATATATATTAATTTTGTATATATATATTTATATTAATAAATTGTGAAATTTTATTTTCAATATATACTGAGAAGGCACATGATTTACAATGTATTTCTTAATTTATAGGTTATCAATAATTTTTCAATTAATAAACGCTTTGTTTTCTGTTATGTTTCTATTTAAGAAAATTAATCATGAAATCTAATCTAATTACTTTCAGGGTCTTATGAATGAAAATAAAGTACAAATTACTGTGATAAATCCCAAATCAATTACAATGGGACAGCTTTATGGACAGTTCGATCCTGTGTCACATGAATGGTCTGATGGAATATTAGCTGTTAGTTATCGTGCATTTACTCAATCCCTTGTAAGTAAAATGTATTGATGCATGCAAATAGTTACACACACTTATGATCCACACATGTGAAATTTATGGATATCTTATGTAATCTTGGTATGAAAATAATTACTGAAATATTTTATTTTCAAAATTTTAAAACATGATATTGTTTATTCATTCCCTTTTATCCCAAGCGATCTTTGTCAAAGTCATCCATTGACAATTGCAGAAAGTATTGTAGTGATTTTGATTCTAAACCTTGAAAAGTTTACACGTGTTGTTTTGGTTTTGTACAAGGTTTATAGAATGTAAATGGTATTATATAAAACTATTGTAAATAAAAATAAATTAATATATTTCTATATTAAATTAACTTGCATGACATTTTGATGTTGTAATATTGGCCTGAATTGTCAAACTATATTTTCAGCAAGTTAGCCTATCAAATTCTACTAATTTTGCAATTACTTCATTTAATCCCAAATGGTTACAAGATTTCTTAGCAAAGTACTGTTGTTTTCAACTTACAACACATTTTATATCTAACTAACCATGTCTATTCATTGAATGAATACTTGGAAGCTTTTTTTATGATTCAAAGAGAACTAAAACTGGTTAAAAACTATTAAGAAAAAAATTAAAAGCTGCAGTGTGGAATAATGTTTACATAGCACTCAAAGAGCTTACTATATATTATCGACTTGCAAATCAAACATACTAAGTAAAAAACTTAGTTCTGACAAAACAAGGGGGAATTCTGTTTACTGCTAAACTCACTAAATATGTTCTTCAAAAAAAATCTAACTTGCATGCTAAGAAAAAAATGACTCAGTAGACTTCATCAGACTAAGATCACCACAATCTGGACTAGAAAAGCTAAAATCTTATATCTTAAAAATTTTGACTTAGGATGTTTCACTTGTAAGCCAATGATATATATATATACATTGAAAACTAAACTAATCAAATTTTTTCTTAATGGAGAATAATGTCTACATGATGAACCACAAAACACAATTGTGTGTGTTTCTGTTTTTAACAATAAATGTGCTTAAGTGAAGTATATATATCAAAAGTGTTTTATATTTAATGATTGGGGAAAGCTTACAATGAGTCATTTTTGTCTTTGATATTTTGAGATTCAATAATAATTTGTGAGGAGAAATAAAATACTTCTTTATTGAGAGTGAGGGAATTTCGTTCGTATAAATTAATTCTTAGAAGTTTTCATCCAGTATTTAAGTTTATTTTGTACATATGGTTTTATGTTGTTTCACTTCCATTTCCATGACAGGAAAGAATTATGTAATTTAAAAATAAAACAGATTAAGATTAAATTGATAGATATTTTCCCTATAATTTGATGGACCTTGTGCCATAAAACTTCAAAACCAACTCACTAATTTGATGTTTTAGTTTGTAATTATGCTACTTTGAAAACATATTCACACACTTCAGAACTTTTTTGTACTTTTTTGATTCAGAATAAATTTTTAATATTTCTATTTTTGAAAATAAGCACCTACGTGAACTTATGTAATAAAATCACAGAACTAATGAGATATTTAATTGCTCAATTTTTATTGAATCATTGCAGTGGTGAACTAGTGATTTTGTTTGAGTAAAAACTCATTTGTTGAATTTCTGTAGACTCCAGATAGAAAATGGCTGATATTTGATGGTCCAGTAGATGCTATATGGATAGAAAATATGAACTCTGTGCTGGATGATAACAAGAAGCTTTGCTTGATGAGTGGTGAGATTATTCAATTGGCATCAACTACAAACCTAATATTTGAACCTATGGACTTGGAAGCTGCATCCCCAGCTACAGTATGTTGATAAGTTAATTTCTAAGCTTTCTTCTAATAATTTATATAAGTTATGTGAACAATAAAAAATTGTGTTTACCCAGCAGTACTCATTTGGGTTGGCTACACTCCATCAAAAATTATTCATCCCAAAATTAAATACATAGCAGAAACCTTATCTTAGTAGCTGAATTTCGGAATATCTCATATGACAAAGAAGTGATTTGAATCTCTTGATTTCCTTTGCATGTGAGGAAGAGATAGTTTCTTGACCAAGGGGTGGCCAGACATCTTGTGCAAGACTTTGTTCGATTCTTCTTTTATATCTCTCCAATACGTGTGATTCTCTTTGCTGTATAAGAGTGTAACTGGACCTTGAATTGAAAATTTTCTATACCACAGTTTCATAATAGGTTTTTCTTTTTTAAGATGTCTTAGATTTGATTGCATTTATGATAGGCTGAAAAGAGGCAAAATTGACAGAGTAAAATTTAAGCATTAAATTTAAATTATTGCAATTATATGTAGTTAGCATCTCATACCTGTTGGGATATATACATATTAACCATCACGAGTGCTAGTGTAAGGAAACAGCACAAGTTTTGATTGTTTAATAACTGCAACTAATAAATTACAATTATATTTTAAATTTATAAGCATAACATGAGAGACCTTGTTTTTTTGTTACCAATTGTTCAAATCTTAAATTAATTGTTATAGTAATAACTACATATCTTGTAGGTATCTAGGTGTGGTATGATTTACATGGAACCCACATCACTTGGATGGGAACCTCTATTAGTATCATGGTTAAATGAACTACCTGAATGCTTCAAGGAAGAAAGCAAAGAATTTCTCACAGAATTATTTGAATATTTTTGTCCTCCTCTCTTATCATATGTTACCAACAACCCAACGAAGGTAAAAATAAGTTAACTTGAACTATTTTAGTTGCTTTTGCATTTATTCATTATTCTGCACAGTGTTTCTTCTTCCATGCATAAGTAATTCTAAGTTATGCAGACTTATTGTTGTACTGGGTGGAAATACTGTGATGGAGAGATTGCTGCTGTTTTCCTGGCTGCCTATAAAGTCGAGAACTGTCTTAAAAATTAATGCATTTTTCATCCATTCCCTGATAGAAATAATAGCTCTTACCACCCTTAGTCAAAATGAATGATATTGGGAATTTTTGGAAAAACAATGCACAAAACACCTTGAAAAGGTAAAAAGTTACCTTACTGAAAATTCCAAGTCACTGTGATATATATGGTAACAATCAAACTGATCAATTGGCTAAGTTTGGAGCACAGTTACTCCAACCTAAATCCCCTTCCCGTAACATCAAGAGGCTTATTTGCTTGTCCATGGAGACAGATTTTCGAACTACAAGGAAATGTAGATACTGGAATGAGTTATAGAGAAATAAAGCTCACATCCCAGGCTTCTTGCTCAGAGCTGTTGTTGGAGTTGCTTGTTTTGTACCTAATGGGCATGACTACTTACTTACTTCAGGTGTGTACAGGCTTCACAGACCCAAGGTATGCTATTGATCTTTTCTTTTCTCATGGGGTTTACTGTCTTTAGAGTACCCAAGGGGTCTTTTTCTGCTTTCATCCCACTACAATCCCTCTTTTCTCCCCTTTCACAACAGTTTTTACTTGACGTTGTCTTGTGTTTTTCACAACTTGGCCATATATGGCCCTTGCAACATAAAACCCAAAAACAATCAATCTAACATGACTACTAACAAAGACATATACTGTAGTGGTGATCTGTCCTCTTTGCAAACTGGAGAAAACAATGGAAGACCACCCCAAGGACTGACCTAAAATTGATGACAATACTATTGCTAATACTGTAAACAGTTTTAAAGGATATTTTATCATTTCATACCTTCGTTAGGATGCTAATCGACTGATGGTTGAGAAGCTGGAGATGAGCATAGGATTTAAAAATTGTGGTTTGAATAATAAATGAAAGTCTAGAAATCATCTGTAAACACAATTTTTACTGAATGTATTTGATGATTTTAAATTTAATTGTTGACTTTAAAGTTCTTTGTGGTTTGGTACCAATTCTTTAAAAAGGAATTTTTTGTTTAATTACTGCAATAATTATTTTTGACTGCAATTTTTTAATTTGTCCCTTGTAGGAGCTTTCTCCAACCACTGATGCTAATCGTGTCAGATCTTTAATGAATATGCTAGATTGTTTGTTTGATGATTTTTCTTGGATTGAAGGAATGCCTGAATCTCAAGTTTTCATCTTCATAGAAGTTAGTCTGAACACTCATTTTCAATAGTTGTAGTTATTTATAATGTGCATTGATACTTAGTGTTTCAAAATTAATGGTTTTTGCCATTGTAATTAATCAAAATATTCTAATTTTGTTTGTATTTTAAAGTGTAGTTTTCTGTTTGCTGTTACTTGGTCTGTGTGTGCCACAACAAATGCTGAATCACGTCAGGAATTAGATTTAATTTTCCGTGAACTGTTGACGGTAACTAATTTAATTACTAATTACAGTTGAACTTTTCAATTATGTTTATATAAGTGTTTTAGGTAAATATTTAGATGATCTCATCCATTGCCTTATTAAGTAAAACGTTAAAGTTTTTGAGAATATTAATGTTTCTGTGTTAAAAATAAATTATCAAAAACTTTTAATAGTTAAAATACTTTTAATTGACATATATGGCTAACAATGAATATTTATTAACTAATAAATATCATTCTACACTATTAGTTCAATTTAATATATATGAATTATTTATTTTATCAAATATTTTTATGATACTATTGCTTTGGACATTGTAATTTATGAAAATTATTTCTGTTAGTTTAATTAAGCGTTTTAGATAAGAGTAGTGTCCTAGACTACATACATGATTTTGTCAGCAAGTATGACTAATAAAATATGAAAAAAAATTAAAATCTGTATTTCACCTCTGTTTTTATGCTTGTTATTTTCAGGGAAAGCTATCAGAGGAGATTTATTCATTATGCAGGTTAACAGAAGGCAAAACTCACACTACTACTCTTTCATTCAACAGTCTTTTTCCCACTGAAGGTCAAATTTTTGATTATCAGTACATAAAAGAGGTAAAGTGTTTTGATTTAAAAAATTGGAAAATTTATCTTTGTTCAATTTTTGTGTTATTGTTTACTATATACAGTATAGATCAATATCAGTTTATTAATACTGTGTTAATTACTAACCATAAATTTATTAGAATAAAAGTTTAACATTGGTATATCAAATGCATTAATTTGCCTTGTTGAATTATAATTGTCTTCTACTTAATAAGTGTGGGGACACAATGGCCATAATGCAGTAAATAAAGAGATGAATTTAAACTAAGAAGAAAAGTTTAATTTGAACTAAATCCAGATTATTTACAATAATGAGATAGGTTGACAGAGTTTGGACTGTCTTAAACCCTAATAATTGAAGTGTGTTCATCTTAGTGGCTTTCTCCAGCACTGCCTTTCTCATTCAATCGTCAGTTCTGTTCTCTCTTTTTCTATAATTTGATGGGAAGCTCCGCCATTGCTGGTTCAGTAATGTGCAGGTGTCCTTTCATCTCAATAGCAGTTGCACTGTGTTCACTGGACAAAGCGGAATTCCTGATATCCCACATAAATATCCATGATCAGTTTTTGAGTTTAACCTAATATTTTTATAAAATATACCAAATAAATTCTGTTTGAATATCTGCTAAATATATTGTTGAAAGTAGCCTTTTGTGCTAAATCGCTTTCATTCATATTGCTTCCATTCAAGTTATTTCTTTTTAATTTTTAGTAAATTTTAATAGACGGTTTTAAAATTTTTCATTCTATAAAAATTTGAATCAATTAAAATTATCATTTTCAATCAATTTTCAATTTCACTTTTAATATAAGTTTTAAGATTAATTTGATTTCGAGTTTTTCAATCACCTGAATCGAGTAAATGATTCTGTATTTTGCTAATAGGGCGATGGAGATGTGCCTGGAAGGTGGGTTGAATGGAATGAAGATGTTGCCAAGGCTCCTGCTATTCCTAAAGAAGCACAGGTGAATCAAATCATTGTGTGCACTGTGGACACTATTCGTTACTCTGCTCTAATGGCTTTGCTCGTGAATCACGGAAAACCTGTTCTTTTTGTTGGACCTACTGGAACTGGAAAATCAGTTTATATTACAGTAAGTCTAAGAACTTTCGTTTTGTTCCACTTTTCCTTCAAACATTTTTAAATATAGAGAATTATTTTGTTAAATATACTTTCATACAATCGCTGCAAAATCTGAATTCTGTGGCAATTTAAGGGACCCTTTCAAAATGTACTATTGCATTAAGCAGACATTCGAATTTATTAGTAACTGCTATTTGTAACATGTGACAGTGACAAAAAGTATACAGATAATAGATGTAATTCCCATACAACAAACACTAGAAATAGTTTGGAAGTGACTCTTCATTTGTGTTGTCTGATACGATATGTGAAATTTGTTTCTTATATTATTTCAGTACTTTTACAGGTACATGATATGGATGTAAGGCAGAAACTTTCTGATTAAAAACTGTGTTGATAAGTTGATAAAAGTTTTATGTTGTGCCTTGGTGATAATCGTCATAAGTATTCGAAACTTGGTCAGTTTGAGCAGCATATTTGATTTTCTTGATGTGTTCGCTGATTCTGAAAAATTTTGTAGTTTCATTCACTCAATATTTTTATTTTTAATTCATTAAAAATTACATTTGCTCTACTTAAAATTTCTTCTTTTGGTTTCGAATTACTCTTCAGCAAGATGAGTCGTCCGATACAGCCTTCAATGATAGTATTAAGGTAATATTGTGATGGCATATTTCCAATGACAAGCTAAAGTTACACTATGGAAATGGCATAATCTTATTTTCAGTGAAATGAACCATAAAACCATTTATTAACACAGAAACCTAAGTTAATGTATTACATTTATTTAGAAAAGATGAAAAATGTTCTTCATAACTGTTATAGTGGTGAGATTTGTTTTCAGATGGACATTAATGTATTACTTGTTTAAAATGAATAAAAAAGAACACTTACAAATATTTTTTGGTATAGGAGAATGACTGTTATGGCATCAAGTCAGCGGTCCATGTCTTCAAAAGTTTAGTTAATTCAAAAATATGATATAGTAAATTTTTCTAAATAAATTTACCTTTTTACAAGAAGGCACATAACAAAAAAAAATTCCGAGAATAATTATTCAGCTTTCTGACGATAAATTCTAAAAAAAGGCAGCATTGTTGCTTAGCAACAGGAAAGAGTTTTGTTATATGGCTGCATGCTAGTAATTCTGCTACTAGCTTGCATGTCCACAGCATTGTGAGAACTTTCCTAAATATAATGTCTGTGTCTCACAACAATAGTGGTTATAAGTATATTGTCTGAAAATTTAACTTTTACAGTTTGCATTACTCTATAATTATGTAAAATTCTGCTGTTTAGTATCTAACTCATATTATGCTATCTCTTCTGATTAATTCGTAGGATTTTATAAACTAACTACTTATGTGAAACCAGAGTATACATAGGTATGTGAGTATTTACATGTACTTCACTTTTTTAATTGTATTAATTTAGGATTTTTTGCTGAATGTGATGGATACCAATATCTATAAACCTCTGAGCATAAATTTCTCAGCTCAAACAAGTGCTGGACAAACCCAAAATATTATAATGGGAAAGTTGGACAAAAGGCGGAAAGGTGTTTTTGGACCCCCATTAGGTCAGAAAATGGTAAAAATGTTTCTTAATATGGTTAAAATATAAAAGTTAATATATAATTTTGTATGTGTTTTACAATAGTGTAGCTTAACATTGATAACTGGGGATGTTGAGATTGGATCGAAAGCAAATATGATTAGCTTAGACTAGGTTGACCATTTAAAATTTTGAACAGGACAGTACCATTTTTTATCTTATTTCCCTTCTATCCCGTCACTTAAATAAAAATGTCAATTTTGTTATGTTTTTAATAAAAGCTATAAATATACTTTACCATTGGTCAATCATAAATTATTTATAATTTTTTTCTGAAATGGGGAAAAACGCCTAGACTTTTCTCTGACTTTTGTAATATTGTAGAGTATATTCTTTGTTTTCCAGAAAGTATGAAAGTTTCCAGAAAATTTTCTGTTATGAACAGTATGCGCCAAAGGCAAAATCTAGATTAAGTGTTGAGACAATGAGGGCCATATGTAAGTTGTATAACTGAAATTGTGTGATGGAGTGAGAGAAGTTTTATGATAGGATTGAAAGATCCCCAAATTTGCTACTTAAGATTACTCCACCAGAGAAATATTCATGATTCGTCATGGTACAATCATAAAATACAGTTCCCCCTTTAAGTCTACCTAAATTGTTGTATGTGTTCTGTCACAGAAGTATAAGTGTAAGCTCAATATGTTTATATAATAAAACTTTTATTGCCTTTACTTTTGCATGAATTGCATAACCCCCCCCCCATCCCGTTTTTGCTACTCCAAAGTTCCATTTTTATCTGAAGGAAATATGGCCTATTTTAAACAACCTTATAAGTCAACTAGATTCATCATTGTTTCTTTTCCCCGAAAACAATAAATTGTAAATTATTTTTAGCTCTAAATTTAAAAAAAGGTGATTACGCCCAATCCTGTCAACTCTGTGGACAATAGAAGTGCTGGCTTAGAGCTTAAGGCTGTCTTTGAAAAAGTGGGAAAATGAGTGAATGATAGACCACATGTGCATATTATCTGAACTGGTTTCTAGGTTCAGTAGGAAGTGTGGGATAGGGTAGAGGATAGGAGGTACCATTGCACATGACAAATACCATTAACCAGTCATAGTAATAAACCATTTAAGGCTGAGATGATGGGCATCAGGATTTCCTGGTTGTCTTTTTGCAGTAAAAATCAAGACGTTAAAATAGAAACCGTCATTTCACTCAGATTTACGTTAAAATAATCCTCGAACTTGCTTCAGGCTGTTTTATCAATTTTTTGCCTTTTAATTATATTTTTTAGAGGATGCCGGGCTTCTGGGCTACTATGGACGCTACACCACTGGTGATTTATCTTCCTTTATAATAAGAATTTATAGACTTTTTAATCCTTTCAGGGGCGGTGTGACACCTCCCACCTCTTTGCGATGGTTGAGTAGGTTTATAAATCTAGAGTGTTTGGGCAAAACAATATAAGGGTTATTCCATGTGAAACTGCACAGAAAAGGGTCATTTTCGGCCCCACCCTCTCCGATTTATTTTAAACTCGGCTAATTTGTTTCCCATCGTATATAAGAAATTCTGGAAATTTTTAGCTTCCATCTTGCAATAATTTTGTTATGTATATTAATTTTAAGTTTGAAAAATTAGGCAATTTTTCATGATTTTATACTCAGTAAATATGCTGTACCTCTGGACCTAACTGTCCAATCATACTGAATGAAAGCTTATTTTGTATAAAATGTACAACCTTTCTAATGGCATCATATGACCTTTTGAGTAACTTTTCAATTTCAAGGTCATCCAATTTGACCTTTGACCTACAATTACGAAAAAAAGTGGGCTTTTTTCTAAAAATATATATGTTAAAGGTACACTATTTTTCTTTGCTCTCTGAAAGTTTCATAGTGGGACATGCATGGGTTAAAAATATTCAAAGTAAATAGAAGTATGTAATCAGTACCCATAAACACCTATATCTTTTTATCTGTTTGTTTAATCGAGATGAACGAGAGCATATTTTATAGGAAAAAGTATAACCTTTCTGATGATATCACATGATACTATGAGTAAACTTTTTGATTTTAAGGTCACTTATAATATATCATCAGAAAAGTTACTATGAAGGTTTTGTGAAATTCATCTTTGATCGTGAATTTCAAAAAAGTATTTCATTATTATTTTCGTAAAATATATTATGTACAATAAATTAGCCGAGTTTTTAAAAAATCGGAGGTGGTTGGGTTGTGGACTGAGCGGTTTGCCATGACCCATAAGTCAAAAATTGTTTAAATTGAGATAAGAGTAAACAAGTACATGTATAAATCTTTCATTTCGTAAAATTAGTATAAGTCAACTACGAATAAAAGCAGAGATATAAATGCTGATTGAAATGATCAAGTTGATTTATAATGGATATGTAAAATTATACATTCAATAAAATTCTTTAAAGCTCTCTTTTCTCTCTGGAAAATTTGTTTTCTGACTTTACCCTATTGCCCTAACATGCTAGAAATATTCTGTGTATTAGTGCACCAAGGCATATAAGTATTCTCATTTGATATTCTGATGTGTAACAGTTTTATAGATGGATGATCAGAATAAAGGGGCCTAGCACTCATGAAAATATGCAAATTTCTGTTATCTGCAAAATGCATTCAGATGAGGTGATAAAGTGTTCACCTATAAAGTTTTTTTTAACTTTTAGAATAGCGTCCTTCAAAGAATTAAATGAGGTTCACAGGGAAAAGATTGGGGAATCATAGAAATCAATTTAATTCACTAAATCTTAAAAATGTTGATAGACACCTTCTCATCAACTTTCATAATTTTTTTTATATTAACACACAAAATTTATGTTTTGTGTTGTAGAATCATATTTTATTCTGAATTAGTAGATATTAACACATTTTTTCCGCAAACACGCTTTTTTTGTAGAAAATATACTAGAATTAAATACTTAGAAGCAGTACAAACAATTATTCAAAGGAAAGAAATATCTGTTCAAATTTACTCAGTAAATGTAAATGTAATCAAGAATGTTTTGTATGAAAGTTGTAAAAGAATGTATCTTTCTCAAAATCTTTAAGTTAGTTGCTATAAAATTGTATGAACTGCATGTGCTTATTAAAACATATGTACAATACCTTAAAAAATAAGTTTCATAGTCATAAATTTCTGTTATATTTAGTTTTCCAGTAGGAAACCTTTCAGACTCAGCAGTTGCCGTTTTCTTTCATTATGATGTTATTATTAATAAATATAAATTGTGAAATGGTAATTTTAATTTTTGTGTGACTTAACTTGTTTATTTTTGTTGTATAATTTTATCTGAAAACTTTCTTCAGTATAAAAAATATAAATTCTTGTTTTTCCGGATAATTATTATCTCAAATCTAGTCAAATTATTAACTTTGAAAAAATTATTTTTCAGAGAAGATTTAAATCCCAGATACATAAATGTAGTCTGCATTAGAGTATATTTGAAAATGTATGTTTAAATATATCAATGACTTAATGTCTAATACACTTTTTGTACAGCTAAATATATATTTATATATACTTGTATATATATTCTAGGTAATATTTGTTGATGATCTAAACATGCCAGTTCTAGAAACATATGGAGCTCAACCACCTATTGAATTGTTACGTCAATGGATTGATCATGAGACATGGTACGATATGAAAGAAGTTGTTGCTGTGAAATTAGTTGATACTCAACTCATTGCGGCCATGGGTCCACCAGGTAATTTCCCCTTTCTATTGAGATACCTTTACATTAAAAATTCTTTATATTATGAACAACCATATTAAGGAAGAAATTGCATTCAGTGATATGAAACTCAAAAGCCACAAGAATACAATGTGCGCTAATTATTCAAAGCAGAACAAATATACACACATTAATACAGATGAGGAATTTTAAGTCACACATTTAACAACTGTATTCTGAAGAACAAACTGCAAAAGTAAAATTTGTTCTGTGGTGTGGTTTGTGTGGTTCATGTTCTAACCAATGTGATTTTTTGTGATAAGTAAGTTGTTTAACTTTTTGTTATGAGATAATTTGATGTTAAGTTGTTCATTTTACTTATTCAAATTATGTTCGAGTCTTAATTTTTGTTTCAGAATGTATTACCTTATTTTGCAGGTGGTGGACGCAATCCAGTAACTCCTCGTTTTCTGCGCCATTTTAATACAATAACTATTAATGAATTTCAGGATGACATTATGAGAACAATATTTGGTAAAATACTTTCATGGCACATGGAAACAAGGTATGTTGCATTGACATTTTCCAATTGTGCAAATAAGAATTTGTTTACATAAATATGCTTCGAAAGTTAATGAATAGCTATATTGTAATCTTGAAATTTTTTCATTTTATAGAGGATTTGACGAAAATTTCAAGTCCTCAATTCCAGAATTAATTTCTGCAACTCTCAAGGTTTATAAAGAAGCGATTATTAATCTTTTACCAACACCCACCAAATCTCATTACCTCTTTAATCTACGAGATTTCTCTCGTGTCGTCCAAGGATTGCTTCTTTCATTTCCCAAAACTGTTGAAACACTTTTAGGATTGAAAAAACAATGGGTTCATGAGGTGAGTGTTTGATAAGTATATTGGAATTTAAATACACAATTTACCTGATTTAATTTTATGTGCACCGATTATTAAATCACAATAAGTCTGGTTGAAAATTTATATTTGCCTGTTTCATTAATAAATAAAACGCATTTTATACTGTAGAGTCTTTATTTGCGTTTAAAATTTGCTAAAATGCTAGGTATTAAAAGAATTTTGCTTTCAAAAGTATAACTTAATAATTTTTACTCAATTATCTATTGAAAAAATGTCAAGCTAAACTGGTTCTATGTAATAATATTTATGGTTTGGTTTGTCACATTCTATGGTCATTTTCCGCTATTTATAAAGCTAATTAGGTTGGGACATATGTCTTAAAATAGTTTTTATGAGATCTGCCCTAAATACCAATATATTGATATATATACAATAACACTGTTAGATTTGTCTTAAATTCAGTAGAACGATGTGTTTACAAAAATGCAAATGCTGATGCCAAAATGTTTGTTTTATCTTTCAAAAAAATTCTGTTTATTTACATTTTATCTTCCAATTGTGCAAATAAGACTTCTAGATAGATATATTGTATAAATTCCAACCAAATTATTTATCTTTCAAACAAGTCTTTACATAGCTTTGAAAAATTATTTTCTTGGAAGATTATTAATATTTTAAGACAAAAATATTTTTTCCGTGTTCTATCTGATATTATTTTTCGTTTTCTGGATCATCAATTTACATTTGTATATCTAAAATAACTAGTAAGGTAAAATTGATAATCAAAAATTAGCCTTTTCCTCTGCTTTATGTTGTTTGTTCGTTACTTTTGATCTCAAGTATACAAAATCCGATTCAGTGCATCTCACCAAAAATATTTTTTTAAATACTTCCACCCATATTTTAGAGGCTAGAGCCTGACATGTTTGGGAACTGAGTTTTCCTCCAAACTTTGAGAAACACATCCCTACACATTCAAAATGCAAAGAACTGGTAATTTGTCAATTTACACAGATATTGAAATTATAAATACATGTTACCTGTATGAACTTGGTTTTCTTAATTATCATCTTTAGTTTTATTGGAAAAGCTTACAAAAGATCTTGCTTGATCCATATTTTTATGCTAACGATTCAGTCTTCAATATGAAAACTTTTTTTACTGTTGTAAAAAGTACTTTAAAGTTTTTCTAATGCTTTGATATAATATTTCCTTTTTACTTTGCAACAACGAAGCATTATTTGCTGTTTAAAACAAATTTATCGGAATAAATAAAAATTGAATGCAAAAAGGAAAATTTGGAACCTTAAAATTTGGAATAAGTAATATGTCAGGTAGACAACAATATTGTTGTTAGATTGCTTTTAACAAATTGGTGACTGATAATTTCGTACAAAAACTAACCTGTGTCACAGACTATTTTTGTTTAAGTGAATATTTAAATACATAAATCTCAATAAACTTCAATAAGTTTATTTATACATGTATTTCGATGAAACTTGATACCTGTCTTATATATGTTTGTTACCACTTCCTTCAAGTATGGAAGTTGTGTAAAATAGTAATCTATACTTGCAGTGCTACTCACAGATCTTATATATATATATATATATATATATATATATATATATATATATATACCTAGCTTTGCTGCCTTTTCCTTTTGAAGAACATACTCTAGTGGGATTTCTTTTTTGTGCCTGTAGATGCTATTTTGTCTAAGACATGATCCTTAAGTTTTCTTTACAATCTGAAAAGTGCATCTTTCAAAGGAGCTCGTTTAAAACCATCATAAGAAGTTTCAGGCTCTATGCAGCATTCATTTAGACTGTCTATACTATCCATTCTCTAGTGGGGTCCATGTTAGCTCAGTTGGAAGAGTAGCAGATTAGCATCCAGAGGGTTGTGAGTTCAAAACTTGATCCAACCAAACACCATCATGTATAATGGGGGCTTGTGTACATTAAATCTGTCATGGCCTCATATATTTTCACTTTGGCATAGTGTGGAAATTTGGATAGTGGGATACCAGCTCAGGTGTTGACCTTGTCATCTGACCATGGTTCAAAATTACGAGGTGTTGTCCTTGGATCTTTCTCTTCGGGATTGATCCAGGGCCATCACCAATAGCCAGTTGTCTTGCTCCAGTGTGACATTAATTCGACTATCTAAATATCTACCATTCTTTAGTCAAAATCAAAGTGTCTGCATATATACTTGAAAAGTTCTTCTTTATTAAAAAATCATGATGTATCATTTTAGGAAACTTTAGTCATGATTAAAATGTGAAAAACTAGAGAAATAATTAATATTACAATAAAATCAATCTCTACTATCAAAACAACAATCCAATTCAATCAATGAAAACTTACACTACTTTCTGCTTTAACCCTGCAATACTAGCGTTCATAAAATATACTTATGTACACTTGTTTACTCGTTGTAAATAATAATGCTAGCATTCTAAGTTTAATAATTACATAATCTGATACCTGTGCAAACTTTAGTTAAGTAGTTACTAGTTAACACCAACTTTTTCCTTGAAAGCACAAATTTCAAGCAACTGGTCAGTAATGTGTTAATATCTTGACCTTTCCAGATTTCCCTTTCAATCTTTGGTATTTTTAATTTCTTTAGATATTCCGTGTGTTCTATGATCGTCTTGTTGATGATCATGATAGGAATTGGCTTTTTGAGTGTGTGAAAAAAGTATGTGATGCTGAACTTAATGAAAATTTTCATGAGCTGCTGTCAAATCTTGATGTAGATAATGATAACATTGTCACAGAAGATGACATGCGTTCTCTCATGTACTGTGATTTTGCGGATCCAAAGTCTGACAGTCGGCTGTACACTGAAGTTCAAGATTTCAGTTCTTTAAAGACTATTATAGAAGGATTTTTAGAAGAGTACAATAATATGAGTAAAACACCTATGGGTCTAGTTCTTTTCAGGTAGGTAGTATTTTTAATAGATTATAAATGTTGCAAAGAGTTTGGTGAACTCACATCCAATTTTCAATGTGACTTTTTTAATCTAAAAATAATTTTTATTAACCCTTCGCTAGTCGCATGGGTCCTCACTGATTCACAGGGACTTTTTTCAATGTTTTCTTTTGTTATGCAATGAAAATAAGAACTAAAAATATAAATTATTCAAAAATTAAAATACATTTTTACAGTTATTTGTTTTTTAGTGTGGCCAAAATGAGCAATGCAATTTTTAAAATATGAATAATTAATGCATGGGTAACTGGAAAAGAAAATTTGAGCAATTTACAGATGTACCACGATCTTATTTGTTAAAAAAAGGGACTAATGGAGGGTTAATGAAATAATAATAAAATAGATAGTGATTTTACTCTTCATTAGTGCATTCATAAGGTTTACTGCTTTAATTTGTCTTCATTCTTTAAAGAAAATGTAATTTAATGTGTGTATAATGTTATTAAATTTCTTGATGAAGGTTGTTTATTATAAAACTTTTTGAGCATGTTTATATCAGCCCTTATATAAAAGCAACTGCCCATTTGTCATGTAAACAAATAAATATTGTTGCAATTTTTGTTTTAACTTCAGAATGTTTGGTTATTTAGAATAAACTGGGATGAGGACATTTTGACTTAATTATTAACCACCCTGATTAGTACAATTATTGGTAACATGCTGCACATATTAAGTTCTTCAACATTTGTCCTAAGTACAATGAATAGCTACCCCGTGTTTAACCAGTGACACAATTAAGTCCTAATTGGTTGTAATAATAGATTTTAATCAAACATCCTTTTGCATCTAAAGTGTTAGAATCAAAAAGGTAATTTTTGAGAGGAAAGTATTTGTTTTACAAAACTAATGCATAGGGATAAGAAATAATCGAAGTACTTCATAATAGAAAGTGTACATTATGCAAAAATTACCTTATTTTGTAACCCTTCAGAATGGTTCGTTTTATAGGTTGATTTGCATGATTCAGAGAGCAATCACATCCCTATGTATTCTTAATATATCAGCTTTTAACCAGTAATTACTCAAAATGAGTCTTGGTTTTAATTTGTTTTTAAATTTTAATAGTTTTTGGAAGATTTTTTACTCCTTATTTTTTCAGTTATATTACATCTGTAGTATGTTACATAAGCATCTTAAGATTTGAGCCATTCTGACCATTCATGAAGTGTTCACGATTGTATTTGACTTTTGGACTCCAGTGTATGTTCGAATTACAATAGTTTGTTCCTTTTATTTCCTAGGTTTGCTGTGGAGCATTTATGTCGCATATCCCGAGTATTGAAGCAACGACGTAGCCATGCTTTGCTAGTTGGTGTTGGTGGGTCAGGAAGACAGTCGCTTACACGTTTAGCAGCTCATATTGCTGACTATGAATTGTTTCAGGTAAATGGAAACAAGGGCTCTAGCTGAAAATTTTAGTATGTGTATACTCTTGATCTGAGTAATGACACACCCAGAGATAACTAATGGGACTTTTATGAAGTTGAAGACATCAATTGGTCTTTTGTGGATTTGCTTTGAAATACACTGGTGGGAAAAAGTAAAGGAACAATTATAAAAACTCATGTAACTTGAATGAATTTGCAGCTAAGAGCATGGAACGTGCACAAGATCTTTATTCTGTCATGCCTGGCATATCTTGAAAATGCAGAATATCCTATTTCTGCAAAAAATAAATTTAAATAAGAACATAGGAAATGTGATATAAAGTAGGGTTTGGAAAAGTTGGTGTTACAACTTTTTAAAGATACATAGAAAAAATTAATAAGGTCATCCTGTGTGGTCATCCCTGACCAAAATACAAGTTTTACAGCGATTTTCCATGCTGTGTATAAGATTTCCAGGAGTTCCTGCGGTAACAAAGTGTATCAACGATGAATAGCGCCTTGAAGCTCCTGAAGAGTGCTAGGTGGGGGTTGCAGTGATGCAAGTCGGCGTCCTAGTGCGTCCCACACATGTTCTATCGGAATTAAATCCGGAGAATATGCGGGCCACTCCATCCGTTGGATTCCTTCGCCCTCAAGATAATCGGTCACTAGTGCAGCGCGATGGGGACGAGCATTATCATCCATTAGGAGGAAGTTATTACCAATTGCACCCCTAAACAACTTGACGTAAGGATCAAGAACCTCATCTCTGTATTTTTCAGCATTCATAGTTGCACTGGTAAAAATGTGTAGGTCGGTGCGGCCATTCAAAATTATGTCCGCCCATACCATGATTCCACCACCTTTGTACCCATGCTTTCACGGATGTTTTCAGGCTTATTGCGTGTGTTTTGCTCCCTCCAGATTGTAACACGTCTGGAATCACTCTCCAAACTAAACCGAGACTCATCAGTGAAGAGAACTCGGCTCCAGTCCGTGGTACTCCAGTCACGATGATCCCTGCACCACTGCAACCGGGCGCGTTTTGCAGCCCGAGTTAGTGGGACACAAATTATGGGTTCCCTTGCATATAGCCCTCTTTTATGCAGCCTGTCACTCACAGTATATCTAGATAGTCGAGTTCCTGTAGATGCAGCGAACTCCCTTGAAATCTGGGCTGACATCAGTTGCCTATTTCTTTTAGCAGTCGTTGCCAAATAACGGTCCTGAGAGTCTGTTGTGGCTCGTTTCCGACCTTGACCTGGTTGTATGCATACATCACCAGTGGTATCTTTAAATCGTTTCCAGATTCTTGACATGGCGCTTTTGGCTACTTTTAGGTCTTTACAGACCTGTGTCAGTGTCTGTCCTCCTTCCATTCTCCCTATTAAACGCCATTTCTCACAATCCGTCAAATACCTTCGCAACGACATATTCCACCTACCACACGCGAAAATTTTATCCAACTACTCGTACAATCCTTGACATTCGAATTTTAAGCAGCCCCTTACACTCCTTTCCACACGTTTCGAAAGAACGGGCGCAAAAATTTTCATATTTCTGTGTAGCGAAGGTGAAATCCCATTGGACGATGTGATAACGTTGACCTTGAGTTACCAACCCACTAACTTTCATTGGACTTTACTTAATAGAATTAACGTAAAGCACCGTTTTATAGTATTTCTTTTAATTTTTCCAGCCAGTGTATATATCCTCCATGTCAGGGCAAAAGGGGTTGTCAAAATGGCTACTTCTCAAAATCTAAAGTTTAATATTCTCTTTCTCAGTTCAAAATTTTAAGTTTAATCTCATATGCATTAAGTTTAATATATATAGTTTTGATTTTAAACATATAGTATTTTTTAAATTATAATGATGCACTTAACTCCTTTGACCGATCAAAAGTCACACTTAACCTCTTTTGCCCCTGACATGGAAGCAATGTAATTTGAGGTTCAGAGTCTTCTGATTTGTTTTTGATATGCTTAGATTATCAATCTTAACTGGTGTGCCTTAAGGATGGTGAAACAGTTTAAATTGTTACATTGTGTAAGATTTGTGTGTCATTTCACCAGTTTAGTTTTGAACTTTTGATAAGTGTGTTTTGATAAATTATTTCAAGTAATACTCAAAAAATAGTTTTGAGTATTCATTTTTTATTACAAAGTATCATAAATTAATTGTTTCAGAAAGAGTTTCAAAAAGCCACTTTAGAACAAATAATGTTGGCAATTATTATATTATTTTTTGTGAATCAAGCAAAATTTTTTTATGAGATTGGCAAAAGATAATGCATTTTGGGTTTTCTACTGAATTTTACTAATTACTTTATGTGAGTTGGAAAAAGGTTGAAAATCGCTGCCTTAGATGTTAGGAATGGGAAATATTTATCTTATCTTATGGTGTGAGGACAACCTATCCTGAGTCTGGAGCAGTGAAATTCCACTATTTTTCTGTAACACAACACCAAAGCAGACTATGAGATGAGGTGGTGGACCATAATTGAAAAGTAAGAAGGTAAGGCAGGTAGTAACACATGTGTCATAGATTCTTTTAAGCCGATGTTCATTTCCAGTATCATTCATCGAAGTGCCTGGACTCTTCAAGTTCCACCCATTGAGAAGGAAAGAAACCTTTCCATTGATGCCTCATCCTATTTGCCAACTCATCTCCAAGTCCCTGTAAAACCTATATAAAGCTTTGACAAACTAACATCTATTCAATCAAGATTCAAGCTTCACAGGAGATAGAGGGCCTTCGGCCCAGGTTCTCCCTCCAACTCCATTAACCATCAATTGCAGAAAGTTTTCATTTCCAACTACATTTAATGCGGTATTAAACAGACAAAGGGTACATTAATTTGTTTATGGTGCTCACAATACATGCATCTAAAAATTTTGCAGTTCATTTATTTATTAACAGTTTTCAATTTTCAGGTTGAAATTCTATTGAAATTCGCTGGTACTTCTAAAAAAGACTATCATAATAAGTTATATGACAAATTTACCAATCATGTTATCAATCTACTTAAGCTCATCAGAAAGGAAAAGTCTGCATGCCTGGTTCTACTGTGATGCAGTAATTGTAATAAATGTACTACTAAATGCAGACAGAAATTTGTTAATATTTTACTCTTTTTAAGGTTGAAATAAGCAAAAGTTATACGATGACTGAATGGAGAGATGATATAAAGTTGATTCTGCGTAAATCCACGGCTACAGAGCAACATGGCGTTTTTCTTTTCGTTGACAGTCAGATTAAAGAAGAATCTTTCTTGGAAGACATAAACAATTTACTTAATGCAGGCGAAGTACCAAATCTCTTTGCGCCTGATGAGAAACAAGAAATATGTGAAAAAATGAGACAAATTGATAAGTAAGATTTGGTTGTAAATCTTTGTATTTGTCCATGTGAAACATTGATAACTGAAACATTGTTTGTCGCAGTGAAATTTTTGATCTAAATGTGATCAACACAGCTCAGATAATGATTTTTTTTTGCTCATACATATCCATTGAATGAGTTAAGAATATCAGTTTTCAAAAGAAAGAAAATTGCTTGTAAATTTTAAATTGTTTGTATTATAAACTTTTTAACTTACTCTGTTCTTACATTTATTTCATTTTACTGCTCTTTCACGGTCTGAAAACTTCATTATAATTATTCTGTTTGTTAGCTCTTAATTTAAACTTTCCTTAGCAGGCTATTGCTTATCTTACTCTGTCAAAAGGTTAGAAGTTAATTGTACCTGAATATAATCACACAATGGACTAAGGCTGGAACACAGTTGTCTCATCCTAAATCTCCTTTGCTTCTATAACATCAAGTGGCTTATTTGTTCATTTATAAGGACTTATAGATTTTCAATCTACAAAGAGATGTCTATAGAAAAGAGCTGAAATATTTTAGTGAGAAATAAAGCTTGTATCCCAGGTTCCTTACCCAGAGCTGTTGGAGTTTATTGCTTTCGACTTCTTACCGGACATGACTACCTATTGAGACATTTACACCATATTGGAGTAGCGAGATCAGTTTTCCCTGCTGAACGAAATAACTTGAGACCATTGCCCTCAGGGGCACATCTTTAGGTGTGTACAGGCTGTGATAGTGTTTTAAACCATATTTAATTACTTCAGACTTCTACCGGGATACTTGTTGACTGAGACCCGACATGACGTAGGATAAAAAATAATTTTAATCTGTTGAATAAAAAACATTTATGTATTTGCAGCTGAAAAAGTTCAGCATTGTATATAAGGGGCACATTGTATATAAGCTGCAAAATAAACATGTCTTTTAGGGAACTAAAATTGTAATAGAATTAGAGAGGGAGAAGAATTAATGTAGAAAGAATTTCTTAGAAATGGAAGGAGTAGAAAAATCTCTTCCCTGTAGGCAATAAGAAAGACTATTTCAGGCCCAAGGGGCAAGTGTTATCTGAGGCTCATATGAAGTTTTTTGTATCTGACATTCATGAGAATACTTTTCTATCATGTGTCATACAAGAATGTAACTGAATTTTGATGCAACCATATAAAAATTTAGTCAAGACAATTGGCACTATGGGGCTTGGATCTATTTGTCCAAATTTATTCGAGTGTTTGCATAAGATGGATGTTCATGGAATAAGTGCCTTGTGTGCCTACTCTGAGATTTTCTGTAAGTACCTTATAGCATGTGTATAACTTGGCATTGATGAAGTTACCAGTTTTTCGAGAGCCTAGCAACTCATATCTGGTACCATATAGACTACCTTGGCTTGTTGGTTGATTTTGGGTTTTATTGTGCAAGGGCTTGCACAATAAAAGTCAGCTTGTCATATATGGCAGCAAGTCAGCTTGGCCATATATGGCAAAGCTGACTTGCTGCAAGACAGACAATGGCAAGTAATTGTGAAAAGAAATGATAAAGAGACGAAAGAAAGATCGCTTGGGCATCCTGGGGTCACGATCCCCATGTTTACCAGAGGTAGTAAACCCTATGGGAAAATAATAGATTACTAGAGTACCTTGGGCTCATGAAACCTGTACACACCTGAAGAAGATGTGCCCTAGAGGGGTAGACCACCTTGGAGCTTCGTTCAAATATATGGGTGACAGAAAATGCCAGACTGCTATTTCTGGACTAATGAATGGACACTTCAGATCTCTGACCTTCGTTCAGAGCCATAAGGCCTTTGAAACTTGCTTCAACTGTAACACTGAACAAGCCTCCCCAAGTCATCTGGTCTGCATTTGTCTGGTAAGGGAGGATCTCTAAAAGTTCTGATATAGGGTCGAACTTTTTTAATATATTATGATTCGTGGACTTGATCTGGCTGTTTAACTAGACCTTAAGGAATAATTAATAACCCCCCCAAACAAAAAAAGTTATAAAACCAAATGACCATCATTATGCATTATTTCATTATGTGATAAATGTCTCTTTTACAACTTTTGACCAAGACCAAAAGCTAAAAGAAGCATTATAAATTAAACTTATCATATCTAATTTAGAATACCTTGTTTTATTTTTCAGGCAAAGAGAAAAATCTCAACAAACTGATGGAACACCCAATGCTTTATTTAATATGTTTATCCAAAGAGCTAGGGATCAGTTTCACATTGTTTTAGCCATGAGTCCTATTGGAGAATCCTTTCGTAATCGTTTACGCAGATTTCCATCTTTGGTCAACTGCTGCACTATTGACTGGTTTCAGGTACGTTGCTCAAATTCAATTTTTCTGTAAAATGAGAAATATTTATGTATATGAAAATATTTAATCGAAGAGATTTATACTAACTGAAATTTGAAATAATTTTGTCTTAGGTTTGGCCCGAAGATGCTCTTGAAGCTGTTGCTAGTAAATTTCTGGAAGAGGTTGAGTTGTCTGATAAGGAAAGAGATGGCTGTACTTACATGTGCAAACTGTTTCATACAAGTACACAAAGAATGTCGGAACTTTATTTTTCAAAACTGCAGAGGCATAATTATGTAACTCCTACTTCATTTTTAGAATTGATTTCTACATTCAAAACGCTTTTGAACAAAAAGAGGAAGTATGTTTTCATTTAATGCATTTCAATAATATGTTTGAGTTCATTTATGTGTTTGCTTACTTTTGAAATGAGAATATGCCTACATTTTATGGTGATTATCATAATCTCAGACATTTTTTTGTGTATATGCATTTATTTATTTCTAATTTTTTACCTGAAATATGTTACTAAAGAGATTGAAAATACATTAATAGAAAATAGAATCTTTTTCTGTTATTAGTTTTGTTCTGCCTTATTTTTTTTTATTTGATAGGAAGTCTTATTCTGTAACAACTGCATGTACTTTATTTAGTTAACTTTAATTACCTTTATATTATGAATATGTTATGTTCTGAAGGCACTATTCATGATTTAAATATTATAAAGTAAAATAAATAAATAATTGTGAATGTTAAATTTGAATGATTCTTGATGTAGGTAAAGGGTAGTGGAATTTGTTCATAACTGGCCTAATGATCATTGCTTTTTATTGTAGTTATATCCACTTAGCTCGATCATGTACTAATTTTCTTATTCAACTGCATTTACATGCTGTGCTCTTTTTCGATAGATCTGTACTCAAGGCCAAAAACAGGTATGAAGTGGGTCTACAAGAACTTCAGAATGCTGCATTTGCAGTTGCAAAAATGCAAGAAAAGTTGACAAGTCTTCAACCGACATTAGTTATTGCTACTGAAAAGGTCGAACAGCAAATGGCAGTAGTTCAAGCTGAATCAGCAGAAGTTGCGGAAGTTGAAAAAGTGGTAAAACAAGATGAGGCGGTGGCAAATAGTCAAGCTGTTGCAGCTCAAGCCATAAAAGATGACTGTGATTCAGATTTATCAAAAGCTGTGCCAATCCTTGAAGCTGCTTTAGCAGCATTAGATATTTTGACTCCTGCGGTAAATTTTGACATGCTTTTTACTTGTTTAAAAATTAATATATTTAGTTAATTTTGGAAAAAATAATCTCTAAGTAGACCTTTACTGAAAAATTTATGAATAAATTATATTTTAGAAAATATGCATGATGAAAACATGCTTTTTGCAAAACAACTTTTTGAGAGGATTTTGGTTATTTTTCTCTTAAAACCCAATTTAAAAACTTAGATTAATACTAAAGTCTATTATAACTTAACTACGTAAATATACATATTTTTGTATGATTACCATTAATTTGTGCTTTTGAGCATATGAATGGAAATTTATTTTGGGTTGTATAATCAAACCCCAGATTTTATGAAACATATTCACATTGAAAATATTTGTACAATATTTGTAGTACAATTAGTCATAGTTTACCATTTTCACCCTTTTTAAATCTGGTTCAATTGGTAATTTTGTAGTCCAGTGATATTTATACATAAAAAATGTTTCAAAAATCAGAAAATACTAGTTAATTAAAATTATTTATTGGATATGAAAAATGTTTTGTATTTCAAATTGCAATGGAAATTTTGTTTTACAAAATTTGAATTGTACACATTTTGAACATTAAAATACTTTTACCAAGGTAAATATTGTATCACCTTAAAAAGTTATCTTAGATTATATGTGTGAAGTATTGCATCATTTTAATCAGCATATTCTTTTTGAAATATGATATACTCTTAGCTGAATATGCTGCTATTTATAGGATATAACTGTGGTCAAATCCATGAAAAGTCCCCCTGCTGGTGTAAAATTAGTCATGGAAGCTATATGCGTCTTGAAAGGCATTAAACCAGATAGAATACCTGATCCTGCTGGAACAGGTACTCATCCATCTCTTTATTTGAATTTTAGTTTACTTTTTCAATCTAAGTAGACTTTCACATATGAAATAAAAGCTATTCGAATATTTTGAAATGTTATAATTTACACTGCTTGAATATGATATTTTAAAATTATGCACTATGGTGTTTGTGTTTAACCCTCCTGGTGGTTGTCTCAATGAGTTATCTCGTCATTAGCAAATCTGAACAGATCTTGATAAACCATATATCTCATCCATCAAGATCTTGTTCTCTTTCATCATTAGAAGCAAACTGACCAGATCTTGATCTTGTCATGATGAAAATATCAGCAATATTTTGATGACGACATATCTTGTCATTTGCAAAACTGGTCAGATTGTGATGGACGAGACATCTCGACGAAACCACCTGGAGGGTTAATGAATATTACACGTTAAATTATTTTTGTGTTTTTGAACAACCTTAATTCCAATTAAGTTAATTATATTTCTTGTCTGGATTTTGATGTAATGGTATCAAAGAAAGTGTAAATTTAATCCTCCATTAGTCGCACGTTTTTTTAACAAATGATATCACAGTACATTTGTGAGGTGCTCAAAGTTTTATTTCTTGTTGCATAAGCATTAATTATTCACTTAAAAAATACCGACTGAAATATTTTACGACATGCTAAAACTCAATTGGAATATTTTATGCATCAATTGTGATGCTTTGAAACAACATCTATTTAAGAAAAACATTAGTACAGCCATTATAAATTTATCTATAATTTGTCAAATATTAATCAACAAAGCAGTTATTGCCTGGATGATACCTTTAATGTATGTTATAATGATGTAAACTTTTATTGCATTGTTAAATATTCGCCTTAATTGGAGCAATGATGTGAAGAAAGTTTTCTTAATCCATTAAGCAATCTGTAATTAACTTTTTTATGAAATTTTCTTGAGAATGTTCCATTTGAAATAAACTTTATTCTCGGAGAACTTGAATATTTTAATGGCAATACAGCAAGGGAACAATTTTTTCTAATAATTTAACAAGCATATCTGATCACCTGAATGTTGAAAACGTTTGAATAATTTTGTAAAGTTTCAATTGTTAACTTATTAATTTTAAAAATTTGCTCATAAAAATAAATTTTGATCCCCAATGTGATTTAAAATTGGAACTTTTTCTGTTTTATAATAATGACCAACTTTGCTTTTACTTGCCAATATACACTACCTGACATTGAAAATGCAACACCAAGAAGGAGTTGGCAGAAAGTGATGAAATTTGGCAAACAGAGAGAGACAGCAACGAGCAATAAGTGATCTTTATTGCAACATTATACACCTTGCCACTGAGCAGCAAGAACGTCTGATCAGTAGGTTGTAGGGCCACCGCGAGCGGCGAAACTGGCAGCAACACGTCTAGGTACAGACGCAATGAGCGTGCGGATGGTGTCCTGAGGAATGGCTGCCCATTCCCTGTCAATCATTTGCCAGAGTTCGTCTTCTAAATGTGCCGGTGGCAACGCATGCAAGCGACGTCCAATGACGTCCCAGAAATGTTCGATAGGTGAGAGATCAGGGGAGACAGCTGGCAAGGGAAGCACCTGGGTACCTTGCAGGGCATGTTGGCTGATGCGTGCCGTGTGCGGCCGGGCGTTATCCTACTGGAAAATGGCATTGGGCACCCCCTGAAGGAAAGGTAGTGTCACCGGCTGCAGCACGTCATCCACGTATCATTGGGCCGTCATAGTGCCCTGAATACGAACCAGAGGTGACCTGCTATCGTAGGCGATTTCGCCCCAAACCATTATACCGCGTTGTCTCGCGGTATGGCGTTCCACAGATGCGGCCAGATTGGCCCTGTCACCACGTCGGCGCCAGACTCGTACACGGCGACTGTCATTGCTAAAACAGAAGCCTGACTCGTCTGAGAACACCACCCTGTGCCATTCCGTCGTCCACGTGGCTCTATCCCGACACCATTGCAAACGGAGACGTCTGTGCTGTTGGGTCAATGGTAGTCGTCTCAACGGGCGTCATGAGTGCAGGCCGCCAGCGATCAATCGGCGGCTAAAGGTCCTGGACGATATGGGAGCATCAAGGGTGTCCTGCACATGCTGCAAAAGGGTGACAGACGTGGCTTGTGGGGCCGCCGATGCTTGCCGGCAGATGCGTCGGTCCACGCGTGCTGACGTCACTCTGGCTGCACCGGAACCCCTCAAACGTGCCACATTCCCTTGGTCCAACCATCTGTGCCACAACCGGTGCACTGTGGACGCGTGTAGGTGGATATCTGCTGAGATTTGACGTATGGACCAACCTGCCCTTCTGAGGCCAATCACCATACCCCTCGTGAAGTGGTCTGTTTGCTGGAACTGTCTTGATTGGCGGCGTCCTGGCATTCTCCGCTACTAGACGTTTCCTCTGAGACGCAAAAACAAATTGCAACTTGATTTACCTGGCAAACAGAACGGCGCGAAACTGACCACTTTTGCAGGTTCCTTCCCTGGTTTTTCACTCGCCGTGCGCGGGACAGCTGCGCAGTTTGCATCATTTACATATCTCGGTGAGCTGCGTCTACCCTGTAAATTTCATCCAGTTCTGCACACTCCTTCTGGGTGTTGCATTTTCAATGTCAGGTAGTGTATAATATAAAATATATGTAATATAAAATATATATAATATAAAATATGTATAAATAATATATAATATAGAAATAGTATTGTCAAAATAGCTTACGGTCTCTTATACCATTCATATTTATATAGGAAAAATGATTGAAGATTATTGGGGCCCATCAAAAAAAGTGCTGGGTGATATGAAGTTTTTAGACAGTTTGAAAAATTATGATAAAGTGAGCAAAAACTTCAATTCTTTTTACTTCTTTCCCCCTAATTTCTTTAAGTTTTCATACCTTTAAAGTATTTTTATTGTATATTTGCTTTATTATAAATGCTGCATTATGATTTATTTATTTTAATATAAATTTTCTTGTAATATACTTTATTTCACTTTAACATTCCAAGTGGTTTGAGCGAGAAATCTTGTTTAGCAAAATCTGACTTATTTTGCTAATGACGAGATGTCTCATCAAGATATTGCTGATTTTTTTATGATGGCGAGATCAAGATCTGATCAGTTTTTCCAATGAAGAGATATCTCGTCCATCAAGACCTGATCAGATTTGGTAATGTCGAGTGATACCTCATCGAGACAACCACCATGGTTAAGAAGATACCACATAAGATAATTCTTCATCGGTCAGACAGGGATGTGGAACCCATGAATGCATGTTTTGTCTATAGTCACTTTTTCAACAGGTCCTCTAAAGGGGTGAATAATGAATATTTATGTACCCTGATGATAGCTACTGTTTGCATTGTTTTATTTGTCATCAAAAATGTTTATCAAGTTCGAAGTAGCCTTAGAAAATTTTTGTATCTAATTTTTTGAGCTGTTATTTTTTCACAGGGAATTTATTTTGCTTACAAAGCAAATAATTTAATAAGAAAAAGTATTATAGATGCCATTTATAAATATTCAGATTCTAATATTATCCTAAAATGATTTAGGATAATATTTCTGCCAAAGCTATGAAAGAAATAAGGAAGAATTACACATCTAATCCTGAATTTGACCCAGAGAAAATTAAAAGTGCCTCAACAGCTGCAGAGGGTTTATGTCGTTGGGTTCGTGCTATGGACTCTTATGACTCGTGAGTATTGTTATTGTTATATTTATAAGTATACATTCCCATTTCCATCCGGTTTGATTCCTGTTAGGTACATTCCTCCCTGGGTGCATTTCTCTTTTCTGTGTCAGTAAAAACTTTCATTGTGTGTATGTCTATTACTTGATATTGTATGTCTTGGGTCTGGTGCAGCATGGACAAATATGGCCCTTGCGGCATTAAATACCAAAACAACCAACCCATTTCCATCCTTTGTTCAAAAAAGTTACCTTTTCCGTAGAATGTAGTGTAAAAAGTGTAGTTATCCATCTACTCTACTGCAAATGTGTTGAGATTGATTATGCATTTCATTCAGGTTGAAATTTGCAGTTGATATTTTGCATCCATGTATTCAATCACATTTTTAGATACAGATGTGACGTCATTTTTATGCCCGACTTTTCTGATTTTTTTCACTTGTATGACACTTTATGAAATACTCTATAAAATTTCAAAATAATTCCCCTGAAAATCACTTCTAAAAATGCAGAAAATAATTCTTTCCTCCAAACTTTATCACTGTAAACAATGTGTTGGAGAGAACGGTTCCCAGATCGAATTGCTATTTAACTCGAATACCTCTCTTATAGCATCTACACTAAAATTTCTTTATTTCTTATATCTATCGCGATGGTAGTGTCATTACTCACATTATACGTTATTTAAATCCATGTTCAATAAACATCAATGAGCAGATTATTCTGTAAGTGGAATGAAATTAGTCATAAATATAAAACTAAATTTCATATTCTCTTACTGTTAATTCTTATTTCTAATACAATGCACAGTAAAAAGTGCACACCTCAATCATGTTACCACAATTAGCTTCTGAATGTCTATTTCAGTTGCATCCTATTCACTTATTAACCCTTCTGTTGGTTGTCTCGACTAGGTATCTCATCATTAACAAAACTGACCAGATCTTGCTGAGTAAGATATCGTGTTATTAGAAGAAAACATGATCATGATCATCAGAAGAAAATTGACAAGATCTTCGTCTCATCATCATCGAAAAATCAGCAATGTATTCATGATAAGATATCTCCTCATTAGCAAAATTGATCAAATCTTGATAAACGAGACATCCCATCAAAACCACTTGAAGGGTTAAAGGCAATTTTGTATTTTTTGACATCTAAATCTATTTTCGTGTTTGCTCACATGTCCTCCTCTGCTCAGCTTTCTCATTGTCTTAGGTCATCAGACTACTGAAGATTTTCATTGAAGTGGCGAGCTCATCCTTTCATTTTAACCATGGTATGCAGCTCCAGAGCTCAAATCGAGCATATTTGAATGACGAAGCAAAATTAGTGAATTAATCCCATTACATTTTATCTCATTCTGTTTATATCCGTTTGTTGTTCACCAAATAATTCAAATAAAAATCAAACAAATAATATTAATTTTTGTGTTACGAATGTTAGATAGATGCCTTTACTTTGGTAATCTATTGATCCTGGTTTTGCTATTGCACTTTGTTTTGCAGACTTGACTTTTGGCGTAAGCAGAGACCTTCTGTTACATATAAGGCTCTTCATAAATCGTGGTGTCTTTATTTCTTCAGTTTTGACCCTAACTCCCTTCTGACAGTTTGACCCATCCCTTGTACTCACTGGATTTTTCTCATCAATTTAAAATTTATTTATTGAAAATATGTATTAACATTTAACCTAATTTCTATAAACTTCCCATAAATTACATATATCGTCAATATCTTGTTCAACTATCGAATGGGAAGAAATGCTCCTTTCATGTTTCCTATCCTACTGTTCCATTGGACAAGATACATTGGGGGAAAATGATTGAATCTGTAGCCAGCCTTAAAGTCTGGGAACAGCTAGCAAAGTTTCAAATCTGCACATATTTTTTCAGATATTTATGTTGAAGTATTGAGTAAATTTTTTCTCTATCTTACTATAGCGATTTTATGAAATCTTTCTTTCTAGATGTTGCAAAGTGACGAATATCGCATATTTGTTTTTTAAGTTTGGCAATTTGTATGGAAAACCAAATACATCTCCTTCAAAGTCATGAATATGCCACATTCACAATTTTAGTATTGTCATTTTCTTGAATTGAATTTCTACACAAAGATGAGTATTGAACATGGCACCTTTATCCCAAGGATCTTGGGAAAAGCGGGAAATAGCAGTGATGTAAAGTGATGAATGTGCTTTTTTGATAAGTAACAATAACCGATTGATAAATCACTATACAGTCTTAACAGAAATCCAAGAGAAGCGGAAAGTCACAGGAACATTGATAATATTTTTTTTGCTGTGGCACACTTGTTTTATTGTTTATTCTTTTTCAATTAAAACTATTTTTTTCTCTCCTGAAAAGTTGCTATTTTTACAGTCAATAGTTTAACATGATATCATCAATATAAAATGTGACAACTCTAAACTTATGAAGGCAACAAAATGATGCAAATAGAAAATCTAGTTTAATCTGATAGGAAATCCTTTTTTAACAAAAGATAATGTTTTATACCCTGTTCATAAGCACCCAGTCTGCATTGTAGTAAGAATTAAAATGAGTACAGTTAATTTTTTGTACAGTATTGTAGCAGGATAAGATAAAAAATTATGGAAATAATAATGTGCCCTATAAATCTTTAGATTTATAAGGCAAATTTTGTTTTACTGTAAACAAATTCGATTTACTATAGTGAAGTATAATTCATTTTACGAAATATAATTCATTGAAAACGAATTCATAATTTTAGTTTTCATTTTGTATTTTTATTGAGTCTTTTTTGCTTTTAGTAAAATCTTGTTTATTCTTAATTTAGTGTTATAAAGATAGTTGCACCCAAAAAGGAAGCACTAGCAGCAGCAGAAGGTGATTTAGCTGAAGCCCTTGCTGCCTTAAAAATCAAACAAGATAGCCTGAAAGAGGTACAGAATAAACTGGTTGCTCTTGAAAATAAATTGGCTCAGGCCCAAAAGGAAAAAGAAGGTAACTTAGAATTTGTTTCAGTAAGCTTAATTAGTTTTGCTGTTCCTGGGTGTATTATGTTTCATATAAAACAATTTCAAAGTTTTTGTCTCATGCATGAACACTTAAGTTTCATTTTGTGAAATGCAAATGATGAAATTGTTTGTTACATTTAAAAACATTTGTCATCATTGTTCTGATAATTGATTATACAGGAGTGTTTTTATGTGAGGGCACCATTTTGTTTTAGAATAACTAGCAGCAAATTTATTAATTTTTTTACATATTGTTTACTCAATTTATGACAAATAACCACCCCTTGTACCACTGCAAATACAGACTCTTTTGACTGCGTGATTTTTTTCAATTTCTATTCATTTCGTGGATATGTGAACAAACAAAACAACCATTATTGGGAACCAAAATGTATGGTTAATTCATAAAGGATCTCTTCCATATCCACAGAACAACTCTTTGGTGTGTCATTTGAAGTGAAGGCATTATTGGACCATTCTTTTTTTCAAGGATGCTAAAGAAAATGGGATTACTATCAATAATGAATGATATGTTGCAATATTTCTTTCTATCTGAAATTGATTGACAAGGTTTACAGAGCATGTAATTTCAACAAGTTGAAGCAACATGTCGCATAGCTTGTGCATCCATACGAATTCTAAGACATTTCCTGGCCTAATAATGTCAAAATTCGATGATGATTTCCCCTTGTTCACCTGTTTTGACCACTCTGGATGTTTTCTATAGAGCTACTGAACGGAAAGACTGCGCTAACAAGCAGATGACGATTCAGCAACTTAAACAAAACATTTATGAAGAAATTGAATAAATCACCCTGGAAATGTGCTCAAACGTAACAGAAAATTGGTCAAGAGTCCATATTTGCAGTGCGATACCTGATGCAATTGTTTGGCCGATACCATATTTCCTAGACAACGCAACAGTTTGATGTTATGGATGAAGTGGCCGTCTGTGAATTGACCTTGGATTTCCTGATCTTTTATATAATGGCTATTCTGTTTGTTTATGTATCCATTGATGTCGAAATCATTTGAGAAGAAATTGAACTAATCACATATTCAAACGAGCTATATCTGCAAGGCGACCCGAGGCAGTTATTTGTCATTAATTGAATGAACAATATATAAAAGAAATTCATTAAAAAAAAAATTTTAAGTTATTTCGTAACAAAATTGTGCCTTACATAAAAAAACACCCTGTACATAATTTAAATCATGTTTACTTGTTTCATTACGCATGGTCACTTAAATGGTATTTTACAGAACTTGAAGCACAAGTTAATCTCTGTGCTACACAGCTTGAGCGAGCTCAACTTTTGATTGGAGGTTTAGGTGGTGAAAAAGATCGTTGGAATGATTCAGCTATACAACTAGGAATTCAGTATGAAAACCTAACTGGGGACATACTCATTGCATCAGCTGTTGTTGCATATCTTGGAGCATTTACTTCAGCTTTCAGACAAGTATATCAGGCTCTGTTTTTATATGTAATTAGTTAAATAAAAAAACTTCTTTGGTTATATATAAAATATTTTAATCTGAATAGTATCAATATATGCATTTTATTTTGTTAACCTGTGAAACTTAACAATTGCTTCACTAGAAATTTCAGAGCGTTTTCTTGTGTTTTGTAATTATAATATACGAATTTTTATGTTCTTGAAGTAATTATTTATATTATTTCTTTAATGTATTCTTAATATGCTTTCTAATACAAATTAATGATACTAAGTACTTCACGAAATATTTTATAAAAATAATTATTCTTAATTATATCAAAAAATTATATAATGAATTATCTCTACAATTACTTTTATTGTAATTCGTGTTGGCAGAGCTTTAGGAAGAGTCTATAGGTCAGCTGATTTTCCTGTCCTTTTGTGATTCCTATTTCTGTGCATCTTATTTATTATCTCAATTCAAATAATTTCAAATTAAATCTGAAACCTGGCAAAAAACGGGCCAATATCAATTTTGCAAGTGTTTAGTTACAGCTATTTTAGTATTTTTTATTTATTTTTTATACTGCATACAAAAAAATGCTTTCTAATGTTTTTATTCTTTTATAATGTATTGACTGGAAGACATTTTCACTTTTTGTATTATAACTTTCATAACTTTGAAGTGATTTGTGGACATAACTCAAAATCAGTGAATTTGGACATTGGCTCTTTTCTCAAGGTGTAAAAATGTTAAAACAATTTTTATATTACATATAATAGTAAATCGCACACTCATTGAAGTTATAAATTATCATATATTTCCAGATTACAATGAAGCACGCTAGTCAAAAAACATAGTTCTGAAAAAACAAAGGGGGAAAATTCTAAGCTATAAGCTCAACTTACTAAGAGTGTTTCTCAAGAAATATAACCTTCATGCAAAGAAAAAAATTACTTAGTGGACACACAATCTTCACAATTCTAAAGATCATTGTATTCTGGTGTAGAAAAGCTAAACATCTCATATCTTGAAAATATTGACTTGGTGCGTTTCACTTGTAAGCCAACAGCATTTACATTCCTTAATAAAAAATAGGGAATTTTCAATTAACAAGGCTATTTCAAAAATGTGTTAGTGTAATATTTCAATCACAGCAGTTTAACCTCCTAATAAAATTATTCTAGGTAATACTCTGAATTAAATCGTTTTAGGTTTGATTGTCATTCTGAATTTTCTATTTAGGAACAATGCTGTAATTGGGTTTCATCTTGCAAAACATGTGACATTCCTTGCTCTGATGAGTTCTCCCTCAGAACCGCGCTTGGAGATCCTGTGCTGATTAGGGATTGGAATTTGGCTGGATTACCCACTGATAACTTTTCTATTGAAAATGGGATTATTATTAGGTACCTCTTAGAAATCATATTTTTTTAAGCTTTCAAGTTGGTTAAAATGATGAATATTTAGGTTTGAGGGTTCTGAGTCTATGCTATAGACACCAGTTCATATGTATTCATTGTTTTATTTAAGTCAATTTTTTGCATCAATTGATACTTTTTTACATGAATTCTTGAAACTAAACAAAATTTGAGGCTTTTGCATCAAAGGGGGTTTACCCTCTATCTAACTGCAACTCTGGGAAATGGTTTTTCTGTATTGGTTTGTTATTTCAGAAATTCTTATTTAATTAGGGCGTGCCATGGCTCAATGGGTTTGCCCATTAAGTTAACAAGTTGTAGGCGATTATTTTTCTCTGGTGTATCAGTAAAAACTTCCTTGCATGCAAATATCATGTGATTTTTATATTTATTTATCTTCATAAAACTAAGATGATTATTTTTCTTTAGAGTATTTTATTATTGGTGTAATATGTAGAATTATGTTGGTATGTTGAATGGTGCTTTATTTGATGCTTGCTTTAATTCTTTAGTCATTTATAAAAGCCTTACTTAAAGCTGTTTTTTTTTTAATTCCAAGCGATAATTGGAAGGTCTTTACTGAAACTTTTAAAGAATGCAATTGATTTTTAATCCTATAGAATATATTCAATATATCAAAAATTTAAATTCAATTAAAAATTGGTGGAAAACTTACACTTTCTCAATGTACAATTCAGCATTTTGCTCTGTATGCAAAAACTAAAATTAATCTAAGGGATGTTTACAATTGTTATCTTGAAAGGTTTTTATTTAAAATAATCATTAAACTGATTTTGAGTGATTTGTACAAATATTTTTTCACTTTGAAATTAGTAATGCTCGTCGATGGCCCCTTTTAATTGATCCCCAAGGACAAGCAAGTAAATGGATAAAGAACATGGAAAAAGCTAATAAAATGCAAGTTATTAAACTGACTGATCTTGACTTTGTACGGACTTTAGAAAATTGTATCACTTTTGGAAATCCAGTAAGTTCTTTTAACTCTTCAAATTCTATGACTCACGTTTATTCCAATTTCATTTGTTAGACTTAGTTAGACCTTAATTAGTTCCTTTGTTAGACCAGTGTGAAACCCCTAAATTTATTTCAAATTGGCACACCTAAAAATTCAAACTTTGTTGGGTTTTTTACATTTGGACATTACATTTACATTACTTACAGTGAAAATTCACAACTAAAAAACTTCATGTTTCCATTTTACATACATTTTACAAAAAAATCATGACTGCTGATCATTTGTTGGATGCTTTTACTCTAAACTTTTATAATTAATGACATTTAATGTGCTAAAAATTGATACAATTTAAGATTTACTTTATGGTGTATTAAATATCAAAAGTTAAACCTAAGCATAAATCAAATGATTTAATAGAATACATCAAAGGCTTTGTAAAACAAATCTTTAATAAGTTATATGTAATATGAGTTATACTATTGTGTTACAATTTTAAAAATAAATTTGCATTACAAATTTATATTTCTCTCTGCATGCTTTCTGTTTATCCATCTATATATTATGTAATGTAAATTATATTTAAATAAATGGAATAGTTTCAATTTGAATCCAGTTGGATGTTTAAGTCTTAGTTTCCAAAACTTCATCTTTTCACTCCTTGATCAATAAAATGGTGTATTTCTAGGTGCTTTTAGAAAATGTAGGAGAGGAACTGGATCCTGTATTAGAACCTCTTCTCTTAAAACAAACATTTCGACAAGGGGGAATGATATGCATTAAACTTGGTGACTCCACTATAGAATATTCCTCGGATTTCCGTTTCTACATCACTACCAAACTTAGGAATCCCCACTATTTACCTGAAACTGCTGTGAAAGTGACTCTTGTTAACTTTATGATTACACCCGCTGGGTTAGAGGATCAGTTATTAGGCATTGTTGTTGCAAGAGAAAAGCCTGAACTTGAAGACCAGAAAAACAGCCTTCTTTTACAAGGGGCTGATAATAAAAGGTAAGCTAATGTTACTTTTTTCAAGTTTAACCCTCCAAGTGGTTTTGTTGAGATATCTCGTCCATCAAGATCTGGTCAGTTTTGTTAATGATGAGATAAATCATCAAGATAAAACTACCCTATTACCCACTCCAATTAAAAAACACAAATTGTCCCTTTACCCAAAATTAGCGACAATTTGGAACAGGTTTTTGTATCAGGCTGGCGAACTACTAGACAATTTTCGACACAAACACAAACCACCAGGAGTGTTAATAAACAATTGCATATTTAATAAAATAAGTAAATGATTGGAATAGTCTTGTTAAATTTAAATTTATTAGGGCATTCTTTTATTACACAATTGCAATGTGTAGCGTTAACATATTTTTTAGTGTTCAAACAATTTTTTTTCCAATTAAGCTTGATTACAGTAAATTGTTAGTACAATCATGATTATGATAAGTCAACAATTAAAAAATAGTTAGTTTATTGCTGAATTCGTATAGCAACTACAAAAATTATCAAAGAGCATAATTTTTTTAACATTATAAAAGCTAATATTTTCTGAAATATTTTGTTTTTTAGAAAAATATAATGTTTAATTTATCCAAATGCAAAATCTCTAAACTAAAAATATGACTTTGTCCATATTCATAATCATAGGCATATTTATTTTAAAATATTAATTACACTTTATTTTCAAATTCTTAAAGTAATCTTTACATAAAATGTAAGTTTTTTTATGTACAGTTTATATAAAACGTAAATCTCTCTCTCTCATTACCTTTTATTTCAAGTGTAATTTTATGTAAAATGTAAGACTCAGGATGACAGAAATTCAAAAGTCCAAATGCAATTTTCTATGATTTGCAACTGAAATTTAATTTGTCTTATTTTTACTAAAATTGTTAACAATCATCAATAGTGTGTGGTTTTCAATTTTTGTATGTATACAAAATTTAAATTTACATTTTGCATACAAAATTTTTATTGGCATGTAAAAATCATTCATTTTTTATAGAGATGTGATTAAGACTGTCAGTTAAAAAAGTAGAGTTAAAAGAAAAAAACTGTAGTGAATCTTGTTACAAACATGAAACAAAAGAAAATATTCATTGTTTTTTTGTTAAATTGATTGTATTGCTCCAAGTGTGTTTCAGAAATTAACACTACTAGTAGAATGAGAGTAGGCATTATAGCAAACTCAAAATTGTATCACAGTTGAACTTAACATCTGTGTACTGCTTTTGATGTACTGTATTGCTGGCTTGGCAAACATAATTAACATGGTGAAATATTGATTCAAGGGGCCTAATCTTTAAATAGCAGAATACTTATATTGTCAATCCTATAATGTGTAGGAAAATTTTATATAAATCTGAAGTTTGACTGTGAAGTGGCGACATTAAATTTTTTTGCATATTGCATCATTCATTCCCTTGTTTTTTATGCAGTGCCCAATTTCTAATTTTCTAATATTGCTATCTCTTTTAATTTATGAGTTTCTTTTTTAAGTGACGCTGTTACTGATGGTAACTCAAGATGAAATTATAAAAAAAATTGCATTTGTAAAAAATTATGTTTTGATGTGTTTCACTTTCAGGCAGCTGAAGTCTATTGAGGATAAAATCCTTGAGCTTTTGACTTCTGGTACCAATATATTGGAAGATGAAACAGCAGTAAAAGTTATATCGTCTAGCAAAGAATTATCAAATGAAATCCAAGAAAAACAGGTGATTATATATGTACCTTGGTAGAAAAAGGGCCAATATCCAAAGTCAATGATTTAGAGTTATGTCCACAAATCACTTCAAGGTAATGAAAGTTGTTATAGAAAAAAGACCCAATGTCCTAATGTCAATACATTATAAAACAATAAAAAAAATTGGAAAGTATTTTTGTATGATGTGTTAAAAAATTTAAATTATTTAATCAAGTGTTATCAAAAACTTGCTAAATGGATATTGACGCTTTTTATACCAAGATACAGATATATGCATGAACTGTATGTATACAAAAGTTATTTAAAAATATTTTCTTCTTTATGATATGTAGTTCATTAGTTATTTAAATTCTTTAAATACTTAACCACGTTATAAATTTTAGAATTTTTACTTGTGTTTTGTAATTATGAGGCAATTTTTGTTCTTACATTAATTATTTTATCATATTTTTAATGTTTTATGCTTTCTAATAAATTTTACCAATTAGATTACAAAATAAGTATTTTATTAATAAAAAATTATGTAATATTTGATCTCTGCTATTACTTTTTATTGTAATGACTAATTTATTTCATGTTGGCAGATTTTTGGGAAGGGTTTATGAGTCAGCTGACGTTTTCCTGTTCTATTTTATTTTCTATTTTTGCACACCTTATTAACTTTCTCAATTCAAATAATTTCATATAAATTATTTCTGTACCTTGGTAGAAAAAGTGCCAATGTCAGTTTTGCAAGTTTTTGGGAACAGCTATTTTATTAGTTTTTATTTATTTATTATACAGCATACAAAAATACTATATGTTTTGATTGCTTCATAATGTTGACAGTAGGACATTCTCACTTTTTTGTATTATAACCTTCATTACCTTGAAATGATTTATGGATAATACTCAAAATCAGTGAATGGAGACATTGGCTTTTTATCTATCAACATACAGATATATGTATAAGTTCTCTATATATACAATATTTGTGTAAAAATATTTTTCTTTATTGTAAATAGTTCTTTATATAGTTATTTGAATTCTGTTTATTAAAGAATATTTTCTATTCTTTCAGGTATTCGCAGAAGAAACAGAAGCACAGATTGATCTAACGCGGTCTGGCTATAAGCCCATGGCCGTGCATTCTTCCATACTTTTCTTCACAATAGCAGATTTAGCCAGCATTGATCCAATGTATCAGTATTCTTTACCATGGTTCATTAATTTATATATTGCATCGATTGATAACTCACAAGTGTCAGATAATCTTTCTGAACGATTGGAAATACTCAAAAATTCCTTTATGGAATCCCTCTATATCAACATCTGCCGAAGCTTGTTTGAGAAAGATAAGGTAACTAGTGTTTCACCTAAATGATAATTGTTCATTATTGTTACTTATTTTTTCAGTTTTGATTTTTTGCACAGTAATAATATAAAGTTGAAATAGTTCACATTAAATTTTTTTTGTCTTTTGTCATATCAAAAGTAAAAAATACTATTATATAGTAATCCTATCATTCATGTAGCCACTTGTCTACATGAATGATGTTCTTGCAAAAAATAAAAAGTACTATTATTTATATAGTAGTCCTATCGGGTAAAAGTGCCATTTGTCTGTATGAATGATGTTTTTCCAAATAATAGGTTTACTTTTTGTTATCAAATCAATTTATACAGTTTGTAAAATTCTGCAGCACACCAATATATATATATATATATTGGTATATATATATATGTATATATGTATATATATATATATATATATATATATATAATTCAAAATTACAAACCAAAACAAAGAGAAATCCAAAAATTTTAAAATCAAGAAATTTAAGAAAATTTTGAAAAAAATGATGGAAGTGTTGGTGGATCAGGGCGTCATCAGGGAGGAGCCTCACCCAGTCAACACAATATGGTGTTTTCTGCGTGTGAGCGGCAGAACACCAAAAGTAGCTCACACACCCCTCCAAACACCATAAGAAAATAAATTAGAAAAACAAAACCAGGGACAACCAAGGACACAAACCAAAGATAAATATAATACAAAATTAAAAAGGAGAAAACAAACTTACCCACATAGATTGACCTAAGCTCGACAACAACCCACCGCAAACTACATGAGGACCGCCAACAAATGCCATTCACAACGCCGTATATTCACAACCGCAATTCTGACACGGATTCGAAATTCCGACTCGGAATTCCGAACATCGGAATCGGAAGTCGAAAAAAATAGTGTTCAAATCCAGTTTTTTAAATTGATAAAATTGATAGTCAACAGGAAAATCTCCGAAATAAACTATTAAATAATATTAGTTATCTTAAATCTTTGAAAAATAATCTTATAAAAAGAGTGAGGGTATTTATTATTAAGAAGTGTGTTAATGAGATTATTACATTGCAAAAGAAAGTTAGATTTAGAGTTGCAAATTTTATTGAAACGTATCAGTTGACCAGCAATTGTATTATAATAAATTTTTTTAGAAATATTAGAATCCCAATATATTAATTTAAAAACCGGAAATTCAAAATCATCTCTCTTATCATAAATATTAATATCAGTTTTATTATTTAAAGTGTATATATTCAAGTCTAGAAAGACGGCTTTATTGTTATCTGAATTGGTTTTCAATAAATATAATTCATCAGGGTAAATCGAATTCCAAAGGTTAGCAAAATTGGTATCATTGAAAACAATTAAATCATCAATATATCTAAAGGCAGAATTAATTTGTAGGCAAAATTTTTTTTCATAATAATGAAGAAATAAATTAGCAAGAATGGAAGAAAAATTGGAACCTTGGGGTATACCCTTAACTTGAATAAATAAATGCTCACCGTTAAAAATAAAATTATTATAGATACAGAAGTTTACCAAAAATTCCCAATCCTCAAAATCAATAGTAATCAGATTTTTAAAGTCATGATAATAGTAGTTAAGTACATCTTTAAGTTTGCCCAATGGTATGCTAGTAAATAGGTCTTTAAAGTCGTAGGTTAGTATATTATTAATAATATTTTTATTTATATAATTTAAAACGTTATTATTATCACTAGTAATCCAAGTGAAACCTTCTTCAATAATGGCATTAAGGATAATTTTTAGATATTTACAAAGTAAGATACCGGGTTTAATCATATAAGAATTTGTACCACAAGTAATAAATCGGAATTTCATAGGATTTTTATGAAATTTAGGTGCAACAGTTATGTAAGGTAAAATAATGTGATGATTAGAAATTTTTAACCTTTTATTTGAAGAAATAATTTTTTTAACAATAGTAGTATATGTGGATTTGCAGAACTTATAGGTATCAGAATTTTTAAGCTCAGTATCTAGCAAATTTAAGTATAGTTTTTTACAGATAATAGCATAGTTACCTGATGCTTTATCAACCGGTGTTATGAATTTATTTTGTAAGTCTTTTATAGCTAGCATTATTGCTTTATAGTAATCAGTGTTTTTTCCAGAAAGTGGGAGATTTTCATTTATGAAAATTTTAAAGTCATTGTAAAGTTTCCATTTCCATTCTGTGAAGAGGTAAATTGGGGTATTAAATTTAGTTCAATGATACCAATTTTGCTAACCTTTGGAATTCGATTTACCCTGATGAATTATATTTATTGAAAACCAATTCAGATAACAATAAAGCCGTCTTTCTAGACGTGAATATATACACTTTAAATAATAAAACTGATATTAATATTTATGATAAGAGAGATGATTTTGAATTTCCGGTTTTTAAATTAATATAT
The DNA here is from genome assembly GCA_933210815.1 of Meta bourneti. Taxonomy (NCBI): domain Eukaryota; kingdom Metazoa; phylum Arthropoda; class Arachnida; order Araneae; family Tetragnathidae; genus Meta; species Meta bourneti. The sequence goes on along the minus strand of OW119926.1, from coordinate 38,451,640 downwards.
TGGGATTCTAATATTTCTAAAAAAATTTATTATAATACAATTGCTGGTCAACTGATACGTTTCAATAAAATTTGCAACTCTAAATCTAACTTTCTTTTGCAATGTAATAATCTCATTAACACACTTCTTAATAATAAATACCCTCACTCTTTTTATAAGATTATTTTTGAAAGATTTAAGATAACTAATATTATTTAATAGTTTATTTCGGAGATTTTCCTGTTGACTATCAATTTTATCAATTTAAAAAACTGGATTTGAACACTATTTTTTTCGACTTCCGATTCCGATGTTCGGAATTCCGAGTCGGAATTTCGAATCCGTGTCGGAATTGCGGTTGTGAATATACGGCGTTGTGAATGGCATTTGTTGGCGGTCCTCATGTAGTTTGCGGCGGGTTGTTGTCGAGCTTAGGTCAATCTATGTGGGTAAGTTTGTTTTCTCCTTTTTAATTTTGTATTATATTTATCTTTGGTTTGTGTCCTTGGTTGTCCCTGGTTTTGTTTTTCTAATTTTTGTTTTTCTAATTTATTTTCTTATGGTGTTTGGAGAGGGGTGTGTGAGCTACTTTTGGTATACTGCCGCTCACATGCAGAAAACACCATATTGTGTTGACTGGGTGAGGCTCCTCCCTGATGACGCCCTGATCCACCAACACTTCCATCATTTTTTTCAAAATTTTCTTAAATTTCTTGATTTTAAAATTTTTGGATTTCTCTTTGTTTTGGTTTGTAATTTTGAATTATTTTACTTTCCATGTTGTGTCTGCAGCTTTAGCGCGCATACATGGAGAGTTCTGGATTCTGCTTGACTATTTTTTACCCCCAACTTTTTTGGCTTTTTACTTGTCTGCTTTTCGATCTTTTGGCATTTTGCTGGTCTGCATTTATATTATTTTACGTTTTAATGTTTTGTATATTTTGTAATTTGATTGTTTTTATTATATATATATATATATATATATATATACACACACACACACAGGGTGCAACGCAAAGTCCGTGCCCGGCCTTTATTTTCGCAACCGTTGGTCGTAAACATTTATGTTATGACATTTTGAAATTTAAAAAATCAATTTTGTAAAAATTACAAGATCTAACTTTTTATACAGTCCCCCGTTCCCTATAGTGATATTTAGTAAAAGTTTACAATCAGCCTAACAAATGTAACACAAAAAGTTTCACTTCTGTGTGACAAAAATTGACCGAGATATTTAATTTCAAAGTTTGGGATTTATTCAGATTTATTTTGCCTTCATTGAGGGGTCGGTTAAAATATAACTTAGAATAATTCGAGATTGAAATCAGAGTGCAACGCCCATTTTACGGCGAAATGGGGTTCCCCGACCATAAACGATGGGTGCATGTATAGTAAAGTGGACATGCCCGATTCACTGAAAGCGGTCGCAGCGCCCCCAGTGGGAAGAGTTTGGAAATCTAACTCCGAAACTAAGCAAGATGGACAAAAGATGTTAATTCGAAAGTTGTAGACCATCGTCGAATTATGTAGAATCGACACCCTTAAAATGAAAAATGCGCAAAAAGAACCGGATAAATGGCAGCGGAATGCAAACTACCAGAGGCGTTGCAATCTGATTTCAATCTCGAATTCTAAGTTATATTTTAACCGACCCCTCAATGAAGGCAAAATAAATCTGAATAAATCCCAAACTTTGAAATTAAATATCTCGGTCAATTTTTGTCACACAGAAGTGAAACTTTTTGTGTTACGTTTGTTAGGATGAGTGTAAACTTTTACTAAATATCACTATAAGGAACGGGGGACTGTATAAAAAGTTAGATTTTGTAATGTTTACAAAATTGATTTTTTAAATTTCAAAATGTCATAACATGAATGTTTACCTCATGTGAATTATCTGACATTAAAAAGATAATTTTACTTGATTTACGAAAAAAGCAACTATCTATCCCCATTTTACTCCAAAGTGGCTTTAAAAATTTTTTTAACCATGTAATACTTTGTAACAAAAAAATACTCAAAATTATTTATATGGGCTTTACTTGAAATGATTTGTGGAAAGTTCAAAACTTAACTTGAAATGAAATAAATTTTACACAATTTAAAACTTTTCATTTTTTCTTTTCCAGCTCCTATTTTCTTTTCTACTGTGCATCAATCTCTTAAAAGCTGAAGGAAAGATTGAAGAAAAAGAGTGGAGATTTCTTCTTACTGGTGGACTTGGTCTTGATAATCCTCATACAAATCCTTTCAAGTGGCTTCCAGGAAAGTCATGGGATGAATTTTGTCGACTTAATGACATGAAGTTTTTTTCTGGTCTTGTTGAGTCTGTTGTTGCTGAAGAAACAGGCTTCCAAACTCTCTTTGACAGCTTAGTATGTTACCATCTCTTTTATCATATTAATTAAAGAGAAAGAAATTCTAAAAATATGATATGAGTAGTTATAGTTCTGCTATTAATCATTATATCCCATGCTTGTTCAATTGCATGTGGAATTTTAAGATTATAATTTTTTCCTTTGCTTATATATAATAACTTAGATATCAGAATTTTTATCCCTAAATAAAATTATAAGAGCTAGTTTCTGATTGAAATAATTGTTTTGGCTATTTATACAGCTTTCATCTTGTATACATTCATGCTTAAAATCTTACCCTTTTTATTTCACATAATTCACCTAAGCATTAACTTCACCTTTCATTTCATCTTTCTCACACTCCATTTGAACCGCCTTATTTGAATAGTGTGGTCTCATTGTTATTTGTAAATACTTTCCCAGCATGTTTAGTACATTATTTTACTAGTGAAGCAAATGCATTAATATACTTGACTTGATCTCAATCCTGACTTATATATTTTTAAATTTCAGACACCACACGAAGAATCTATTCCTGGTGAATGGAATAGAAAATTGTCGTCTTTTCAGAAGTTGTTAATTATGCGGTGTATACGGTTTGATAAAATGATTCCTGCTGTCCAGAAATTTGTCATGGATAACCTTGGAAAGTCTTTTATTGAACCTCCTCCATTTGATTTGGGGAAAGCTTTTCTCGACAGCAACTGCTGCTCCCCTCTTATTTTTGTGTTGTCACCTGGTGCAGATCCCACAGCGTCTCTTTTGAAATTTGCTGATGACCAAGTGAGAATACTTTGTAAAATCTATATTTCACTAGCATATCTGCCACCGAAATCAACATTATTTGTTTATTGTCAAATAGCAACAACGGATATAAACATAAAACCGGCCGATCGTTCACCAATTTTGCCATTTAGTTTAAATATGCTTGATTTAAGCTAAAGGAAAGGGTGCAGCACTTACAGAGTGCTTGCTGCAAAGCTGCTTATCTCCACATGGAATGTGAGAAAAATCTTAAGTGGCACTGCATAAAAAGGGATGTAAAAATTACAATGATTTAAGTAATCTGAGTTTAAAAAGTCAGTGTGCAAATTTTTTTAAATTTTAGGTGGGGAGTGTTAAAACACAACCAGCATATGGCAGTTCAGGTAGTCATCCTTCCAAGTACTGCTCACGACTGATAGTGCTTAACTTTTGATACCCGGTCGGTTGATTTGAGTTATGGAGCTGTATAATATTGTTAAAACTACACAGAAGGACGTCCCTCTATAATGAATTTCTTCAAGTCTGATTACAGAGAGTAATGAGAAATCTGGAAGATAGAAACCAGAACAGAAAAGGAAATATTAGTGGAAATAGGTTGTGTCAAAAAATCCTGAATCACTTTTAAATAAGTGAATGGGATGAAATTGATTAGATTTTCAGAATCTAATTGTGGTAACATGACCGAGACATGCTTGAAAGGTTATATATTTTTGGATAACTTTATTGCATTTAGAGAATCCATTTATGAGAGTATAGCTGCTATATTCATACAAATGGACTAAAATAAGGTATGAAATGTGAATAATGACACTGCCTTTAATAGATATTAACAATTAGGAAATTTTAGCACAGATGCTATGTACAGGTCTGCTAGTTCGAAATAATTCACTACTTTTTTGTCTTTATTTTACTGGAGGTTTATACTATTATTTGTTTTTGTAGTTTTATCAAAAATTTTAATAAATTTTTTATCAAGGATAGACTTTCTGTTAAATTTTAGCAAATTATGATTTGTGATTTTTTTCTGTTACTCCTATAAGACAGGTTATCAATACAATGTATGTCATTAAAGAGAATGAAGTGGTTTTAATTGCATTTTTGGGATAAAATATAACAATCAATAATTCCATTTGTATTTAGGGATTTGGAGGATATCGGTTAAATTCCTTGTCCCTTGGTCAAGGACAAGGACCCATTGCTATGAAATTGATAGAGGATGGAAGGCAGCTTGGTTCATGGGTTGTTCTTCAAAACTGTCACTTAGCTAAATCCTGGATGCCGACTCTTGAAAAGGTATGCATTAACTAGCCTTTAATATCTGTATTGTTATTGTAAAAACTTTTACTTATATAGGTATATATAGGTCCAGAATTTTATACATATGGAATTTTTGTTTTAATTTTATTTAGTGAATTCATAAAATAGCAGATCTAACTTAATAAAAATTGTGTGTGTGTGTGTGAACTTCATTAGAATTGTAAAGAAAAAGCTAATCTGAATTCTAAGTTTCATTAGTATTCTTCACCTCCAAGTGGTTTCGACGAGATATCTCGTTTATCAAAATCTGACCAATTTTTCTAATGATGTTATCGCCATCGATAATGCTGATAAAATTCCGAATGGAGATATTGTCATTTTTGATGGTGACAAAATCAAGATCGGGTCAGATTTTTCTGATGACGAGTTATCTCATCCGCCTAGATGTGATCAGTTTTGCTAATGACAAGATGCCTCATCAAGATAACCACCAGGAGGGTTAATCTTACTTAATAATTGTAGTTTTATTTAATTAATGTGAGGCATTTAGTATTTATTTTATGTATTATATCTTGAGGTGTGTGAAGAATTGTCACCAGAAAATACCCATGCAGATTTTCGTTTGTGGTTAACTTCATATCCAGCAGAACATTTCCCTGTGATGGTTTTACAGAATGGTGTCAAGATGACCAATGAGCCCCCAAAAGGGTTGAAAGCAAACATTGCTCGTTCTTATCTCAGTGATCCTCTCTGCGAATCTGAATTTTTCGAAGGATGTGTGCAAACGGTAATTATTTCATGGCATATGTTTGAATAATTAACTATTTAGTTAAATTAATTAATGTATTATTTCTATTTGTTCAAAGTGTGAAGTTGCATATTAGATTCTGACATTTTATTATTTTTTAAATTTTAGGAAGTATTTAAAAAGCTGCTCTATGCCTTAACCTTTTTCCATGCCTTAGTTCAAGAAAGAAGAAAATTTGGTCCTTTAGGTTGGAACATTCCATATGAGTTCAATGAAACAGATTTGCGTATAAGTGCACAGCAGTTGTCAAGGTTTTTAAACCAATATCCAGTAAGAAAACAATTATTGTGAAGTTTATCAATCTATTTTATAATCAACAAAATTTTTATTTATAATTTTCAGTCCTGCATCTATCAATGCAGTATCCTATAAATATCACTTCCCATAATTTTTAGTTTATATCATGGCATATGGATAAGAGTTTTAAGTTATCAGTCTTTCAAGTTAAGCAAAACTAATATGTTATATATATTTTGTTGTCAATAACTTAAAATGCCTCAAAAATTAATGTAAGCAACTTTGAAAAAACAAACAAAATATAAAACCAAACAGTTGTTTATAACAAAAGTTTTGTTATATACAACTTTGAAGTTCAGAGATTTAAAGGAAAGTGAGAGTTAAAATAGTAAAATGAAAAAATTTCTGTTGCTCGAGTTACTTTAATAATCGAGTTTCTTTCTATCCCATGGCTCATTGGGTTCCCCACTGTGCTAGCAACCTGCAAATAGTTACCAGCGGAGATTCGATTCCTCCCTGTATATATATTTCTCTTCTGTGTCAGTAAAATTTTCCTTATGTGTGTATGTCTATTACTTGATGTTGTCAGTCTCGTGTTTAGTGCAGCTTGGCCAATTATGGTACTTGTATCATAAAAACCCAAAACCCACCTTTTGCTCACTATATCATCAGCTTTGAGCAGAAATTCATTAATTGACAAACAAAAACAAATTTTACAGCACAACCGATTAAAGATTAACTATTAGTTTTTATGTCAAAAATAAAAATTATAGACATTTGATTGTGTTTTTTTCAAACCGAATACAAAGACAATTTATATTTTCATCATCAAGAAAATAATAAATTAGTGTCAAAGATGCCTTTCTTAAAAATGTCAGTTAATGCATTTCTACTCTAAGACTACGATATATAGTTGACTTTTTTTCTAACCTTGCATTTAAGCACAATGTAGGGAAAGAAAATTTTCTGCCAACAAAATTATAATTTTTTAGGGGAGAAAGTTTTGCATAAAAACTACATTATATTTGTATATTTTACAGTCTTTTCTGCAAACTTTTGATTCTGTGAAAACTCGTTATCAACTGTCTCTTTTTTCTAGGAAACACCATATTTTAGACAGATTATTTAGTGTTTATATTTTTCAGAATGTCATTTAGTATTCTAAATATATCTATACTTCCTTTAATGCCTAATCCTATTTGTTTTATCTAGGATGATATTCCTTTCGATGCTATCATATATTTAACTGGTGAATGCAATTATGGTGGACGAGTCACAGATGATTGGGATCGACGTACACTTGTTACCATAATGAAAAAATTCTATTGTAAAGAAACAGTTGTAAATGATAGCTATTGTTTTGACACCGCTGGAATATATTATGCTCCATCTGAAGGAACAGTAAGTGTGTCTTTATTATTTATGGAAATTATAAATTGTATAATTTTAGTCTATAAAGATACAACTGACTGCATATTATATAAGATGATTTAACATTTTTAACTAAATGCTTTTAATTTTTAGTAAGTAAAAGTAATATTTAAAGATTAATTTGTGTATTATAATGTTCAGCAATGAAAACTAAAGAATTTAAATTAGACATTTTGTATATTTATCTCATACCTATGGTGACATTTTATCAGTATTGAAAATTAAGTTCGATAAATATTTAAATTGTTACGTTACTTTAGAAGCATAGTTAGAAAATGCATTTGTTGTTTTAATGGTTAGGCTTTTGATCCAAGTTCTTTTTCAAAATACATTACTGAAAAAAGTGAAATTTCAGTACATTATCTGACCCAAAACATTTTCTTGGTAGTAAAATGTTCTATATCATCAACTTAGAGTTGAAACTCATTAACGGACATTTTTTCGAAGACACTTAATGCTTATTTTCATGATGATAAATACATTGTCATAGTATAATCTGTTTAAAAGATATATAACACTTTCAAAATGCTTATAATTTTTATTTTTGACCTAAAAACTAACAGTTTGTCTTTAAATGACAGTACAGTAAAAAATCATTTTTGTCAGTTAATGAGTGTGCTCTAAGCCAATGATGTATGTCTTTAAATGACAGTACAGTAAAAAATCATTTTTGTCAGTTAATGAGTGTGCTCTAAGCCGATGATGTATACTTTTAAAATCTCGTTTCACAATCATTTCAGTTTTAATATGCTATGAAAAAAATTAACTATGTGTTCTAGTTTTTAGGTGTTTCATATAAATAAGCTGGGGCTACCATCTATTTCTAGTTGTAATGCATTTCTTTACTTTTTCAGTACCAATCCTATCTAGACTACACGCATTCCTTACCTCTTATTGCCAAGCCAGATGTTTTTGGAATGCATTCAAATGCCGAAATCACAAAAGATCAGGGTGAAACTAATTTGCTTTTCAAAAGTATTCTTCTTACCCAGGTAAATAAAGTGACCTATTTTAAAATAATAAACAATTCATAAAGTTTGAATTATAATTAAATTAAGTTGCTTTTAAATTATTATGTCCTTAGCTTAGCTTATAATGTTGATATATAAACTATTCTAACTTCCTGAATAACATTCCTAATGTCTCAATATACTAATTTTTAACAACATCGGGGTTGAAAGAATCATTTAATTTTCAGAAATTTATATGAATTGTTCCAACTTTTGAGATAGTATGAGACTCATTGATAACTATATTGTGCATATAAAATTGTAAAAGATAAAAATTGCAAAAAATAGTCAAATCCTATGTTCATTTTTGATACCATTTATTCATGATGATTTTGTCAAACTGGTGTCTGAAGATTTTTCAACACAGTGAATATTCAAGTATTGACAGATGTTTTTTATTTTGTCTAATTAGCAGCTTTAAGTTGCCCCTCAGGAGCACATCTTTAGGTGTGTACGGACTTCACGAACCCAAGGTACCCTATTGATCTATTATTTTCCCATGGGGCTTACTGCCTCTGGTAAACATGAAGATCATGACCCCAGGATTCCCTAGTGATCTTTCTCTTTCTTCTCTCTATCCCTTTGCACAATTACTTGACATTGTCTGTTTTGTGTTTGGCCAAATATGGCCGTAGTGCCATAAAACCCAAAACTAACCAACCAGCTTTAAGTTGTGTGTTCATTCCTTTAAATTCCACCATTCACATGTCTATGTTAAAATTAAACACAAATAATTTTTTAAAATGTGTATATGTAATTCAAATTATTTTTATTCATGAAGAAATGGAATAGGAAAATCAAATGCTGTGCAGTGGTTCAACTTGCAAAGCATTTGATAAGGAGGAGACAAAGCTTCTAATATATGTTGTCCAATTTTGTGTTTTGATAGGACAACAAATAAAGTTAAATGGAATTAAATTGGTTGTTTTTTCTTGAAATTTTTAAAATTTATTCCAGGCCCGTGTCTCTGGGGGAGGTGGCCAGTCATCTGAAGACATGGTTGACAGTGTTGCAGCTGATATATTAGACAGACTTCCCAAGAATTTCAATTTAGTTCAAGCATTGCAAAAATATCCCACCAAGTATGAACAGAGCATGAATACTGTGCTGGTACAAGAAATGGGACGATTCAATGCTTTACTTAAAATTATTAGAACATCACTTGTCGACACCAGAAAAGCCCTAAAAGTATATCACTTAACCTATTTAGCATCAAATTGATTTTAAGTTTATTAATGTAACGATCCTTGTGTGATTCTTTTTTGGCAAAAGAAAGAGAACACTTGAAACTCAACAAAACGTTTATTGGATAAACGTTAAAACAACAAATGACAATCTTTCTCAGGGAAGAGCCATACAAAGTACGATCTGTCTGCAATATCTGCCTTCCTCTCTCCCATTCCCTATCCTTCTCTAACCTTTTTCTACTCCAATCGCCCATCAGTCAAATCCTTCACACTTCTCTCTCTGACCGTGACTTGCACCTCTATTTTCCCAATCAAGTAGGGGTTGGGTGAAGGAGCAGAATATTACACTACAATTCGGTTTGGCATGCCTTGATTATGAGATAATTTTTCTATGTAAACATCAATAAACTTCTGGAGGAAAAAATACTTCTGGTTAAAAACTAATTTGATTTACTGCCACTAATGTCAATATGTAATGTTAACTTTTAATGTAATCGACATATTGAAATTGCATTTGAGTAACATGCCAAGTTATGAAAGAGGTTACCGAAACGCAATTTAGCTTTACAGAAAAATCCTCTCGGAAGTAGCACTCGAATATCTCAAAATCTGTTTTAGCTGTATTCTTATGCACTCTAGGAATGGAAAAACTGTTATACTAGCTCATAGCATAAATTGCAAAATGTGTTTGACATACTGCGTAATAAACAGTGTCATTCCTGCCACCCTCTTTATATTATGTTTCTCGTAAATTCTAAAACCATCTTTACTTTGTTTTCAATTCAGCTTCATGTTTCTGTACAGTGCAGAAAATAATGCTGTATTACCTCAAATTTTTAGTAAAACCTTTTTTGTATATGAATCAGAAAATACCTATGTATAAGCAATGAACATTTCTGAATAAACTTTCAGTATATAGCATATAGTATGACTTCCACCACTTCTAAAAAGTTTTAATAATCATTTTTATTTTATTCAAGGATTAAAGAAATTTAAGATGTGACATTTTTAATTATTTTAAATGTACAAATAAATATAGTTAAAAAATCTACATGCTTTCAGTGACAGTTTTAAGAAATGTTTGCACTTTAAGATTGGCAACCACAATGGTACTAGCAATGTATTCTTGTTTAAACTTTGGATGGCCTTGAACTGGCAGAAAGAATTTAGAACTATTTTGACATTTTCTAGCAAAAACAGAGAACAATTTTCAAAATTGATGCTTTTACTAAATAAAAAACTCATCAAATCTACCATTTACCAATATATACTAACATTTGATATATATTTTTAGAGTATAAATATAAATTAGATTTATTTTTTGTGATGAGGATCTAACCTACATATCATCACAAAACTTGCAAATTAATTTTTTGAAATTCAAGCAACATATGCTGTTTACCAGCCTGAAAAGAAGATTTGAAGTTCACATTGATGGTTTTAAAACTTTGTTAAAAACAATTTGCATGGCATTTTTGATTTTCATGCAAATAAAATGCATTTTTTATAACTTTTAAGTACATATTTTAAAAGTTGTTTTTGTGGTTGTAATGTTCATTAGAGTTTAATCGTATGTAGGTATCTTAGATTATTTGTTAATCCTTTTGTACCACACAGGGCTTAGTTGTAATGTCAAGTGAGTTAGAGCAAGTTGTTAACAGTATACTGCAAGGAAAAATCCCAGAACTGTGGATGAATAAATCATATCCATCTCTCAAACCCTTAGGCAGTTATATTTCAGATTTTTTGCAGAGGCTAAAGTTTCTACAGGTGAGACTTGAGGGTTTTCATTACTCTGATAAGAAAAATTGTATAAAATTTGTAATGGCATGTTATAGTATTAAATACAGTGCCATGACAAATTTGATACCTATATTGTTTTACCAAATACTAGTTAGCTATTCATACTAGACAATTCTGCTTTTCAATAGAAGATTAAAATAATGATTATTCAGACACAGATATGATCTATAGTTAGTGACTATAATGTGAAACAACAACATTGTGTATTCTCTTATGTTTAATAAGGCACCTCAAGGTCCCAACTCGTACACCTAACCCTAATCTGTAACCATGGCAGCACCACCATGATAGGCCTACAGAGGCACATCACCTTCAGGTGTGTATGGGCTTCATAGACCCGAAGTACTCTAGTGATCTTTTCTTTTCCCATGGAGTTTACTGTTTTTAGTAAACATGGATGTCACGCTCCCTGAATACCCATGCGATCTTTTTCTGCTTTCATCCTATATTATTCTGTTGCCCAATCTGTCCTTTTTTTACTTTCTCGACATTTTTTGCTTGAAGTTGTCTGTGTTTGGTGCAGCTTGGCCAAATATTGCCCTTGTGTCATAAAATTCCTAAAAATGTAACCAACCCATTATGATTGATGCATAAACTTATTTACCCCACTTCAGTTTTGACCAGTGATTAATTTGTAGTGTAGCTCTCTGTTGATAAGGTATATGACCTTGGGAGAGTCTATTTCTACAAAGATGTTAAACTCGCAAGTGGAAAGGGCTGCCATACACAAAATTATGTGTGGCAAATACCACAGGTGATTATTTGTTTTGGCAGTGCTACCACGAGTATCATGAGTATGCATTGCTTATGTTTAACCTACTCCTAGTTTAACAAATAGACTCATTCAAAACCACATGACTCAAATGCCAAATCACCAGAGTTAGACTATAGAGGGCTGTGGTAAAATCAAAACAAAAGTGAAATGGAAAAAGTAACTTCAGCACTTAGATGGCAGATGCTTCCATTCTAATAGGAATGTGATGGGAAGAGAGCATGACTTTGAAATGTGTATTTAAAAGTAATGAACTAAAGCAGGACCAGCCAACCTTTTGCATTTCATTTGCCAATTTTATCACGCTTGAGTTCAGATGCATAATGTCCATTGGGGCCGAACATTAAATATAATAAATATATAGCAACTCATAAACAGTATTCATTCTTGAATTTTTTTATGCAAATTGGGTTTTTGCTTTGATATAGACTTTTGTGGTAATGCTTTTAGCGTGATTTTTTGTGTGCTTTTTGTAGCAAGTTGGCAGGCAAAAGTAACTTCACTTTATTAGGATTATAGCAACCTCGCAAAGTTAAAATTTTCGTTTTGGGCCTTTTTTCATTCTTGAATATTTTGGAATGTTCTTTTCATTTCCGTTTTGTTGTCCTTTGATTTCATTGGTCCTTTGGAATTTTTTCCGTTTCCTGTAAATTTGAAGAACTAAAACTTTCAGTTTGTATATTAAACACATCACAGTGCAATCACATCAGGGGTTGTATCGCATCTTGCTTTTATTTGAATCTATTAATTTTTGTAGCTCATTAACTTTTTTATTTTACCATTCTTTCTGTATTTAGTGTTATAGATAAGAATTCAGGGTGTTTTTCATGAAATTTGTAGTTTTAATTTTCTGGCAGTGCAACTTTAGGAAATGAGGAGGAATAAATTGTTTAATTCTTAGATCTTTTTTCTACTTTAAAAATTCTTTTCATTGCCTAAAACAGTGTTTTTTCTAAGAAATTCTTAAAAATTGTTTAATTCGTGGGTTTTTTTCTATTTAAAAAATTATTTTCATTGCCTGAAACTGTTTTTTCTAAGAAATTCTTCCTTGGTGACATAAAAACGTTGCCAAAAAATTACGTATATTAAATGTGTGCACAAATTGTTTATTGGTTAATACTTCTATAAAGGTAAATCTTTTTTATTTCACCAGAGTAGAATGTGTCACCTTACTTTACTAATTAAAAAACAAAAAACTAATTTCTCTAGGTTTAACTTATAGTTCATCATAAATGTATATAATTCATTATACAGGTATATAATTCATTATATAGGTATTCATTTAAAGCAAATGCATGTAGAGAAATTCCCTTGAAACATGCAAGCATGAAAAATATAAAGCTTCTAATTTAATGTCTGATGTAACTAGTGACTAAATGTCCAAAAATGTTTAATTTAATGGGGAAAAAATAATTTTTAAGTCGCTCTAAAAGCATCGAATTTGAACATGCATACTTTTTAAATTTTTGAATTATTCTTATATTATCCAGGTTAAAATTAATACAAAATAAAAACTGTTGAAACTATAAATTATTGTACTTTGTTGTGTTATTACTGATATATTCTGTTTCATTTCTTTGGCATTGAATGAAATTCTTTTTCTGAGTCTCATTTTGTTCTTATAGGACTGGTATGACAATGGCCCACCAAATGTATTTTGGATTTCAGGGTTTTACTTTACTCAAGCCTTCCTTACAGGGAGCCAGCAAAATTATGCAAGAAAATGTACAATTCCAATTGATCTCCTCATATTTGATTACGAAGTGATTGAAGACAAGGAATATGCAGAACCACCTTCAGATGGTAAACCTGTTTTGTTATTATAAACAAGGTCCATAATCCCTTTAGTCATAAAGCAACAAAAAATGACCCCTTCTAAAAAGTAAATGTGGGAGGGGGTCGAGATTTTTAAATAAAAAATTTATTTCTTTGAAGTATAGTTTTGAGTGGTGCTAAGAAACTAGATTTAGATTAATTACTCTAAGATGAATAAACTATATTGAAAGGAAAAGGAGACAACTCATTAATAAAAAATACAAATGTTTACAAAGTGCTTATGTCATTATGTCTGTCCCCAGCAAATAAGAGGTGTGGCATTGCTGGTGCACCAGTATGCACTTCATCTAGTATATTAACTTTGTAACTCAATAGATCTACAACTTCATTCCACTGTTCTCAATTGTACGTGCGACCACTGTAACTTGGTTGGAAGAATAGCGTATTAGCAACAGGAGGGTTGCAAATTTGAAAACTCGATCCAACCAAAGACCATAGTGTGCGTGGGGGCTGGTGCACCTTAAATCTGTTGTGGCCTCAAATGTCCTTATGTTTTCTTGGTGTGGAAGTTTGGAGAGTGAGTGCCAGCTCTGGTGTTGACCTCATCATCTGACCTTGGTTCAAAATTATGAGGCCTTCGCCAATAGCCCGTTGTGTTGCTCCAATGCAACGTTTATTCAACTACCTACCTATCTCCATTGTACGCACATATTACTTGTGTGTTCTGTTATATTTATTAAATGTTAAGTTTCCTGCAGCTCTGCTGATTTTTTAAATATGCATACAACTGCTAAAGTCATAGGTGGGGCATTTTTGTACATAGCATAAAAATAATGAATAAATATTTGTTGATACGCAATTTTTAGAAATCAATGCATTAAATATTGATATTTTTGCTTTTTAAGGTTTGGAAGGGCTTAAGCACTTCTCTATATGTATACCCTCTATGTTTTTAGATGTCCATTCAATATTGTTGATTTTTTAGGAATACATTAACATAAGGAATCAAGTTAGTAGTAGTCATACGTTCAGTTTAGTTTTCTTTTTACATTTGTGCTTTTGTATTAAATAACGTTTTTCGTCATTTTTTTACTCGAAATCTTAAATTTAAAAATATAAAATTATAAAGACTATGCAACCTATAACTTTAACAGATACAACTAATTAGGTTTGTATTTTATTATAAAATTACTAACTGTGTATAGTAAAAAATATAATATAATTTAGAGGCAGGTTGTGTGTTTTAAATGTAGACAATGATATATTTTAGGTGTGTATGTGCGAGGGTTATTCTTGGATGGTGCTCGCTGGGATCATCAAACTTGGTTATTAGGCGAATCCTTACCTAAAGTGTTATATGACAGTATACCTGTGGTAAGGACCAAAATACATTTTATTTTCACTTACTTTCATGAAACATAAAAAGCGACAAAAATTCCAATACTTTGCTCTAAAAGTGTATATTTTAACATGAATACAAGTTTTGACATAATAGCTTTCAGCAGTATTTCCAGACTGTGCTCAATGTTAGATAAAATATTTTAATATTTTTTTCAGATATGGCTGAAACCTGTTAAAAAGTTGGATTTAGTTCCAAAGCCTAGCTACACATGTCCTGTATATAAGACTAGTGCACGGCGAGGTGAATTGTCTACTACTGGACATTCCACTAATTATGTTATTTCAATAGAATTACCTACTGATAAACCACAAGAGCATTGGATTTGTCGAGGGGTTGCTCTGATTTGCCAGCTGGATACTTAATACTTAAGTCAAGTGGTACTTAATGATATTTAATAACTTATTTAATCATACACCTAGTCAAATTTTAGTCTTTGTTGCAAGTAGTATTTTTTAGATTTGCCAATTTGGTGCTTCCTGGGGAATTGTGTACTTCTAGGTATGGAAAATTCAGTTAAAAATGACACTTGTTAAAAATATATGCTGCCTGTGGATCTTGGAGTGTAAAAATTCCATTATCTTTTTAAAAGTTTGTAATACATCTTGTGCAATGTAAGATAGTTATGATCAAGGTTATAGTTTTAAAATTTTTATTGTGGTTTTTTGTATTTATTACTTAGGATTTAAGTTTTATGCAAGTTTATTAAGAAATAGTAACAGGAAATATTTGTTTTGACTAAAGATTTCCACAAACTTTGCACCAGTATTTTTGTATTAGGTTAGAATTTAGTCTTCCTTAAAAAATTTGGTGCTTTGTGGGCAATATGTACTTCTAGGTATCAAGAATTAAGTTAATAATGACACTTGTTAAAAATATATGTTATCTGTGGATCTTGGTGTCTATTTTGGAGTATAAAAATTTTTTTACCTGTTAAAAAGTTTGTTTATAATCCATTTTGCACAATGTAAGATAGTTATGATCAACCTGTTACATTGGTTATAATTTTTAAATATTTTGTGTTGGTTTCTTGTATTCATTTCTTAGGATTTTAGTTTTGTGCTAAGAAACAGTTTTGGAAAACTTGTTTTGACCAAAGATTTTTGCATTTGGTTAGAACTGTAATAATGTATTGAGTTGAATTATAGAGATAACATTGAGTTAAAAATAGTTCCTATTTAAAAAATGTTGGATATTTGAGTCCATCCTGCGATATGTAATATGTATTCGTTTCTAGTGCTTTTCTGGCATGTATGCCTTTTCATTGTTCTCATTTTTGAAATTTTATTCTCTAGATATTATAATTTGACTTTCATATTTGTGAAGATTAATGAATTTAATTTTATGAATATAAACTGTGAATGTGTTATGCATTTCAGATACTTAAGTAAGAATCTTTTTGTTTTACCTTTCTAAGTAACTTAAGTTAACACTTAATGGATACAATCTGCATTTTTATTGTTTTGCAATCGAGTAGTCCCATATTTTTAATGTAGGTTTATTTTTGTATAACAAAATCACTTTTACAAAACTGAATAAACGGTTTGTAAAATGTATGCATTTTCTCTTACTTTTGAGATGTCCACATTCTATTCTAATTTTAAAATTTAAGAAATGATGCTTATTCAGAGCTGCCACAGCCTAATCACTTGTGAAATAGTATCTTTAGTAAAATAAATTTTAAAAAATAGAGCACAAAAATAATCCTCTTAAACCCTTTTTAGTAGCAATTGTAGTTGCTCAGATATCGATTGAATCAGCTAAAACACAAAATGCTAATGTGCTAATTAAGTATGAAACAGACGTTGAAAACTCGCCAAGAAATTAAAATTTAAAAAATCCTCATTGCCTTTTGTAATCAGACGGCTGAAGAATTTCATTAGAGTGGTGAGTTCATCTCAGTATTTTTTGACAGTATTTTATAGCTCTGTAGTTCACATCAAACACTCTTAACCCTCCTGGTGGTTGTCTTGACGAGGTATCTCGTCATTAGCAAAACTGACCAGATCTTGTTGGACGAGATATCTCATCATTAGACGAAAATACGATCATTTGAGGAAAATTGACCACATCTTGATCTCATCATCATAAAAAAAATTGACAATACCTTGATAACGAGATATCTCATCATTAGCAAAATTGGTCAGATCTTGATGGACGATATGTCTCATCGAAACCCCTTGGCTGGTTAAAAGAATAAAACAAAGTTATTAGTGGTTGATTTTACATGGTTTCTTTCCCTATGTTGCCATTGGCCAATATACAAATAATGCCAATTTCTGTGTTACATACATTAGTAAAATATATATAAAGAAATTCAAAATGTTTAAACAAATGGAAATGATTGCCTCGAACATTACAAATTGCAGTATACTATATACCAAAAGACTAGAAATCCGCTAGCAGATGATTCTCTACTACACTATTTTTCCTTTTGATCATCTGAAGAATGGTATGTCATAAAAATGGAACAAAAACGCAAAACCTGAACTCAAAGACTGGCCCACACTTAAGAGGGAATTAAACTATACTTTTCAAATTTACCTTTCTCACTCAACTAATAGTTTCAGTTGGTGAAGTTGGCAACACCTAAACAATCAACATGGATAATTTTAAGACTCAAAACTTAAGTTTGAATAATTTCTAAAAAACAAGGGAAATTAACATGCATCTTTTACAATCCCAAAACAAACCTAATTTTTACTAGTAGCCGTTCAAATCCAGGCAAGGCTGTGTGCCTTACCATCTCCAAATCAAATAATATTTTGCCCACAGGTACATTTAGGCCACCCTGAATCTCAACATATTTTTTTATAATCTCAAAAAAAATTTCTTCGAGATACAGGTCTGAAAATGATGTCACTAATTAAATTTTACTTTTCTATAAGCCTACAGCACCTATTAAAAATCTTATCTAAAGTATTTTAGATAATCCAATTTTTCTAAATTTATAAAGATTTTAAAACTTTAGAAAAAAATATTGGTGTTGATTTCATTAGTAGGACTTAAAAGTATTGAAAATATGGATTTTTAAATTTGGTCAATTTTTATTTCATTTTCATAAAAAGCCTTTTTTCCCTAATAGTTTGAGCGTAGCAAAATTTTAAACATGACACGACATTTTTGACAAGCAAAATTGAATATTTGTTATCACCATTAAAAGGTCTTATTTCCAAGAAAAACATTTTGTATAAAATAAATTTGGCATAGTTCAACAAATGCTATTGGCCATCACATTCTAAATTTTTTTTAATCGAAGATTTTGAGGCGAACATTTTATTTATTGCCTGAATTTGAATGAATTCACCCAGTATGCATGAAAATTAATCAAAAGTTAAACAAAAGTATTCTTTTCTATCTATTAGCCATCCTTTGTCCATTTTTGTTTTGTCTGCGTAGAGTATCTGCCCCTATTTTTTCTGAGTACAAGTGCACACTCAGCACATCACTCAAGAACTACCTGATTTTTTTTGTCTGTCATGTTACACATATAAATATTTCAGATACAAACTATATAAAGTTGGACATATGTTAAAGGATTTTAACATCGAATGTGCTTTACCAATCTCATTACAATAAATTTAGTTCTTTGCCATTGCTTAGAGGAGTGGTAAGGGAAGAAATAGCAGACCTTTCAGCTGCCATTTAAAAAATAAATCAGCTGAATATATGATTTAAGACTCCCTTAATTCCCACTCCACTTGAAACTGAATATCTTATATACTAAGTGTAAGTATGCAAATTGTATAAAAACTCTAAAATATATTAATCTATTTTGAAATGACACTTGCTCTCACATACAAAACCATTGGTTTTGCTATAGACTAAATGAGTAAATTGAAATTAGACGAAAACATTCTGCAAACACAATCATCCCAAAATCATTTTTATTTATATGACTTAAATAATTGAACCATTAAATGCAGAAACCGCATGAATCCTAAAATTTTGGAAACTGACTTTATTGCATAAATGGGCTTGTTTTGGGTCAGCAACTAATGTGCAAAGAAATGACATTAGTCTGGCTTCAGTTAGTACATACAAGGCTATGACCAAATGCGATGGTTGCAGAAACCACATGTCACTGACTCGATGCCCATTTTTTATTAAATTTGAACAATGGGATTCGTGTGGTTTCTGCACTCATTGATTCACTTGAAATATCCTTTATAATCAAATTCATTTTGCATAAAAGGAAACTTGAATAGTTATATATGGTTTCTTTATTAATTTTGGTTCCCTGAATTTTCTGAAATAACAAGTCTGCCATACGTAACCTTTACAAAAATTTAAATAAATTATTTGTTTTCACATATATGTGATTAGTGGTATACACCATAGACGTGAAATATAAGTAGACAGCATTGCTATGAAGAGGAGCTTCAAAAGTGTGACCAACATGTCGACTAGTAGTCACATGACTGATCTGTGAAAAATTGACTTGGTTGGCCGATTTGGCATCTGATCGCCTCGTTTAGCGATATAACAGCTTATGATAGGGTAGATGTGTGAATGCACATTTCTATGAAGTGGGAACCAAAATGGTAAAATCGCCAACTCTACTATGTCGCGTGGAAAAATCAAATGGCTGATCAATGGATGGGGGTTTTCTACAGTTCCATGGACCAATCAGATGATGAATGTTCGTTTCCACCCACAGACGAAAGTATTCTAAGGGTCATGTTATTACTAGTTTGGGTCACATTAAAAGGTTACCACTGCTCACTCTACTCTTATATTTCTTCTATGGTATACACTTTATTAAGCTTTGCTTTCTGTCAAAACAAGCCACATTCATCTAACTGATTCAGAGCCTAGGTACAGGAGAGTTACTAGTGCTATTTCTGTTAATGCATCTATATTCTCCAACAATCAATTAAAGAAATGCATTTCAAACAACACTACTATAAATTAAGCATGCTCAGAAAACTTCATGTATTCCATTGCTTTCAAATAGACACAAGACTAGTAATTTATTGGTTGTGGGATAAAGTGGAATCCAAACAAAATGAAAGTAAAGTGGGAAAAGTACGTACAGCATTTGAACAGCAGATGCTACCATGATAACAAGAAAGGGAAGAGATGTATAACTTAAAAACGCCTATTTTAAAGTAATGGACTGTAATTCGTGATGCACTGTTATATAACATTTTTTATCAGAGCCATCTCTTAAATTTTTATACCTATTGCTTAATACTTTTTTCATGATGCTCTTGCTATTCCTTTAACTTTTTGCAAGTGATTTCACAAACCAATGTGTGTGTGTGTGACACACACTTCCAGATAGTAAATAAACACTCCATACCACAAGTACACCATATATGTTTTATGCTTATTGGATTCAGCTTCTTTTCACTAATTTATACAAAGATTTGAAATCTCTGCTAATCTGATTGATGTTTCAGGTAATCTGCATCGTTCAGACGTAGGTCTAGAAATAAAACAAGCAGCATTAAACCATTGATGAATATTTTTATATGATATTCATTGACAAACTTTCTCTAGATTTTAAATTGTTGAAATTTAAAAAAATGCTCTTATATATATTTCTTTATAAATTACTATTTTCGAACTGCAACAGCGAACATAAGATTAAGTTCAAGATGAAACTTATATTGTGAACTCCGAATTTTAGCAAGTAATTCAATCCACCTCGAATTTTTACTTAGTCACGAAAATGGCACATATACTACCTTCATTTTCGTTTTGAGAACAGGTTTCAAGATTATTGGACTTAAAAAATCTAGCAAGAGATCAAATCGAGCACTACTGAATAAAGCAGGGTAAGCCATACGGGAAGCGATCACAATATCAGCACCTCCACAGAGGGGGGTAGAATGGGCTAGAAAAGACACCAGTGTGATGCAAGTGGGCTGTAAGACTCATACCTGGTCGCCAAAGCAGCTTGCGATAAAATATACGCCACGTGCACGTTTCTGTAAAAAACATGTCGGCATGTTTGCTTGTTTCAGATAATTTAGTGTCACAGGACTGATGTTGGATTAATGTGCGGCTTGCCTTCGGCAGTTTTTGCCCAAGGATAATTCGGCAGATCGGCGAGCCGCTCACTCCATGCTTTGTCATTTATTCAATAAAAGAGAGTGGGCGTGATATTACTTTAAAAGATGTAAAATACGAATAGAAATTTCTAAACTTGGGAAATTCTACTTGAATTGCAGTTGCAAACATTAATAAACTAAATTAATTAAATGTTCTTACGTGCAGAATAGATTCGTATGAGGTGATGGTAGTCACCAAAAGTTTTTCTAAGCACTTTTTTAGCAGTGTCCTTAAAAATGTTAAGCTTAAGTCAAATTTCTCGCATTATCGATCTTTTGAGCACACGATATCGAAAATTTTTTGCCGTGTCCTTATTTAATATTTCATATACAGAGGCTGTTCGGACGATTTTGATGAGCTGTAAAAAAAATTGTATGATACGAAATAATTTTATTTTCACAGCAGTTAAATAGTTAAAGTATAACTTATCGTTTGGTAATTCAGAGTTTTGTTTGCTTTCAAAATGGCGCTTTTAAATAAGCAATGGATGGAAGGCTGTTTCCTCTTTCCGAAGAGAATTATGCTTATTCAATTATTCAAAAACGCTGTAAAAGTCATGGTTTTCCGATATCTAAAGGTACGATAAGTAATGTTAATGAGAAAGAAAAACGTAAAAGTGGAAAAATACTTCCAAAAAAGTATCCAAATAAGAAAAAATTTCTGAGAATATTTGTAGGGTAAGATCTTTAATTCTAAAAGAGAATCCGCCAAGTCAAAGGATTATAGCAAAGTGAACGTGAGAACTTTCTCTAAGAGATTTATGATTGTTGCCGGTTTTGCATATAATGGAAAATTTAAAGTAAAAAGAGGGGGGAATGTAAAAATCAACTCTCACATATTATCAAGACCATATTTTATCCCAAATATTCAAAAAAGAAATACCATCTTTATCCACAGTGCCAACAATCAGTAAAAGCCTGCATCAGGGTAAAGCAAGCAGCCACACATCTAAATTGACTATGGAATCTATCGAATGGAAAAAACGGGACAAGAAACTGGTATCAAGTATCTAAATCTCCAGATGTTTCACCCATGGAATTTCGTGCTTTTGGACTTTTAAAAAGGGCATTATCGAAACGTCGACCGAAAACCATTCAAGGACTGGAAAACTGTGGAACAAGAATGGGACAAAATACCACTGTCGAAACTACAAAAGTCATTATTATCATGGAAATTAAGGTGTAGAAAGATAGTTAACAATAAGGTCTATCAAATGGAACATTTAAAATACAAAAATTTCATGTAAAAAATTGAGCTTCAGTCCATTAAAATCGTTCAAAAAATGTCCGAATAGCCTTTGTATAAGGTCCGGATGTGTGGTACTGGTCATGCACACATTTTTTTCCTCTTTCCATTAGAAACTCTAAATGAATATATTTTCAAGCATTTCGATTTTAAATGGTCAATCTGGCTATAAAAGCAGAATATTAAGTACTTAATCAAACAAACATCTATGAAAATAATTTCTAAAATAAAGAATAGGAAAAGGTTTAAGACCGGGGAGCGCTTTAATACAAGTTTAAAACAGATTCCATTATAGTAATAAATTTTAGAATATTAAAAATAATATAAATTAAAAGTGTTTACAAAATCATTTACAATAGGAATCAAATCTGACGAGTTTAGGATGCCAGAATTGATAATTCTTGAGGTAATCACATTTTAAATGGTCATTTGAGCAAATGTTATTGAAACTGAAAACTTAAGTTATTTCTTTGTAAAGATTAAAATATTTTTGCATAGAAAAGTAAATTTGATGACTAAGACACTTAGTTGTTATATTCTGCAATGGTTTTCAAAAATTTCTTTAGTCTTTTCCAATCTGCTAGTTTAATTTTTTGCAGGTTTGTTAAATTTTATAATGAAAATTACAACTCAAGTTTTAAATTTTATTATCGAGTAAATTATTTTACAATTATAATGTATCAGAGTGCATTAGTTTTTATAATTAAATGGCACGATTGGTTTTAGGGATTCATAGAATGAAAAATTTTGTAGGTTAGAGCAAATCTCAGAAAAATATTGCGCTGAGTACGCAAGGGAGAAAAGGTCCGTCACTCACGACACATTAAAAATTGATCTTCAGCTGTGGTAAAAAAATCGAGCCTCCCTTAAATTCTTGCGTCGCTCATAGTTAAGAAAATTTAAAGGTACCATTCGGAAAGGAAAAGCGTCTTCTGCATATTTACATTCATGCAATTTGCATACCAGACTGTTCTCTTATCGAACTTCCGACATCACTCCAAATTTTGAATTAATATCACAATTTAACCTCAGATAACAAGTTTAAAATAAATTGGTCTACCCATTTCGGGATTATGGATATGGAGATTTGGGGTACTCATTTGTTTTGTGAAAAATGTATCGCAAGGAAAAAGATAAAAATCCTTATTAACGAATTAAGTTTTTTAATCGATTTCCATTACAAAAATTGCCATTCATAACGTTTTCGAATAATTATTCCAAAATTAATATTGCTCATTAAAAATGAAGCTAAATATTATATTACGTATAGTTTGTGCTTTAATAACAATGTCATAAAAATGAATGTCAAGCTCTACTATGAGCGATGCCTGAATAAAAATGTATGAATCGTTCTTTTCGGCAGATGTACAGTTTTTGTTCTTAGTAGTTCTTTTCGGCAGGGAGAGCATTAAATATTAAAAGTACCATTCGCGATAAAGAAAAACAACTATGCATTCATGCGTACAAAATTTTCAGAACGGCACACTTCGCGTAAATTACGCAGACTTCATTATTTCCAATCACAAAACCCAAACTTTAAATTTGTACCAAAATAAAATATCGACCACCTTTGCTAAGTTATTTGAAACGGAAGTTTGGAGCAGTCATATGTAATTCTATCGGGTTGATTGCTTCAAATTTCCTAGTTTCTTCAAGACAAGAAATTTGAGCCAATTTACCACATTACTAATAAGTCCTCCAATTAAGCATAGCAGCCCCTTTTACACAAAGCTCTCAGTGTGTGAGGTGTGGCAGAACCTCCTATGGGGCCCAACTGGATAGCTTAAATACTGCCACATTCTTGCCAATTACTGCTTGAAGGGGGTCATACGATCCTAAAGCTGGCATTGGAAGAAAAAATTGATTTTAAGATTGCCAAAAGTAGAGGAAAATTCCAGCTCTATATATAAAAGGTATATTAGTTCAGTCCTAATATACAACCAAGAACATACCTCTTGTTTTAAATGCACATTTATAGTCACATTAAATAACGCATTTTCTCTTTAAAAATAAGTTTTAGATGTTATTTTAGATTAGATAATTTTTAAAAAATGAGTAGCAACTGGGATATATGTTGGTTTAAATTGATTTAAAGGTAATTTGATGTAACAGCAAAATTTTAGCTCTTTCCTTCAGAGTTTTTCGCTAAAGACTAACTACCGATATTCTTAACCTTTGCTTTTGAAAACCACAACTAATTTCTACCTGCTGGAAGCAGATGAGTATTGCAATGTCATCAAGTCTCTATGAAATGATTTTCATCAAAATTTATGATCGTATACCATCAATGTTTTTCAAATCTTAAATACACCGAATCACATTACATGCAATTATTTTAGAATTATAAATAATTTTTATTTGATTAATTTGGAGGGGGTCATTAAAGAGCTACTAGTTTAAAGCCTGCGTTCTCAGAACTAATAAATTAAACTGAAACCCATTGAGATATTGAAAGGCAAAACATGCCAACTCAAAATGCATACTTTCTCATATTTACAAAATGAAAGTAAAACAAAACTGTTGATTGCTTATATGCAGGCAAGACACACGGATCCAACATCAGTCGTAAGATGCTAAATACAATAAAATACTGGTACCTATGCTCTCTGCATCGAAAAAACAAAGAAATCGTGTTTATTTCAACCTCTAGAATGTTGCAGAAGTGACTGCTTATCAGTCCTGGTGCAGTACAAAATGTACCTGGCGTGTGACCAGAGTAAATAGCTTACTTTGTGGGCGTGACCAACCAATAATCGATCTTACGGTTTGAAGATATTTATTTTGAAAATTCGTTAAGTACGGTAAAAATGGGTGAAACGCAAAAATGTTAACTTTTGGGAGACTTCAAAATATTAAACGCGTCATTTTTAATTTCAACATTTCCGATTTTAATAAAAATTTCTGCATACCTAGAATAATTGAATAGTGTAAAGGTATGAGAAAAGAAATTGTGCAAAGCAAGAGACGCGCATTTAACATATTTTGTAACTAAAGGTCAATTAAAACTAAAAAAAATTATCAGTTTGAATCAAGCCCGTGGAACTAGGTTCTAAATATTTGCCACAAATATGACAATTTATAGAAAAATTAAGTCCAGTCGAACTTTATCTAGGATTAACAAATAAAGTTTATTTTTTAATATTTTGCAAAATTATTTTTTTTCTGGCTTTTGAATGCTTACATATGCTAAAAATTTTGAGCCAATTAATATTTTAGGGTATACTGACTATACAAAGGTCGGGAATCAATAACCTAAGGGTTACATGCTGCCATCTGAGGCAAAAATGAAACATTTGCATGTTGGCCTTTGAACACTAAAATGTTTGTCAGAAACAAAACAATTCATATCTTAAAATATTTGTTCCAAAGTGAAACTTAAAGTATACATGCATTTTTTCCCCGGAATTTTTAAAACATTTAAAAATAATTTTTTTAATGAATTCTTAATTTTTGTGAGCAAAATTTTCAGCCAAGTTGCAAATATTAAATGCTGTTTGATAAGTTTTCGATATCCACGAAAACTAGCTTTATAGAGTTTTATCGGGAGATATTAATAGAAGACTGGTTACAAAAGTTTAAAATACACAAATTAAAATTCCCGATTTGATTTTCGAAACAAATCTAACGAGTCTCAAAATCTTGCAATTTTGATTCACCACCTAAAAAATCTCAGCAAGTTTTGTTGAAATTGGAGGAATGAAGGTTGAGTGCTGTGTTGAATTGATACCGAATTATCCCCCTGCTACATAAAACAAATTTCAAACCAATCTTTACATTGTATTTTTAGAAAAAAATACTTAAAAATTAAGGTAAATTGATACTCCCTTTATTGGACCTCCACTTTAAGTTAAGCCATCAATTTCAAATCTGCTGAGGATATTGTTGAATCTCAAATCTAGTCACATTCTAAATGCATCCTCAGTGTAGAATGAAATGTAACAGAATTCCCAGGTGAAGAAAACGCTTGAGATTTAATTTAGAAAGTGGACATTCGTTACAATAACAGGTGCCTACTTGACCCTTCAACAGGGCTGTTGGATGCATGGCTGAGGAGTTGGGACAAATTCTTAAAACGGTTAGGGCCAGGTATATGAATATTCGGCATATATTAAGGCTCCTAAGGCATATAAATACCCTCATATCTGATCTGAAGTCTAAGAATGCTATAGATAGGCAGACGCCCAAAAGCCATAAATTAATAAACTAAATTTTGTTACATGCAGAATAGATTCGTATGAGGTGATAGTAGTCACCCGAAGTGTTTTTGTTCATAAAACCTTTTTTCTAATACTTATATTAGTATTTAAACAATCAAACTATTACATTCTAACTAAAAATTCACACGCATGGAAAGCTGTTTTAAGCACAATAAAATTGAATCTAATATATTCAAAACTTAGATTAGAGAAATGTCACATTAACCTCCCCACCTAAAGGTGCTAATTCCCGTTTTAACCCTCCTGGTGGTTTATCTTCGCATCGAAAAATGCCATGTAGTGGCCAACCTCTGATGCAAAAACCTGTTCCAAGCTGTCACCAGTTCTGGGGCAAGGGACAATTTGTTTATTCTACTTGGATCTTCATTCCCCTTGTCAGGGCAGTTTTGTTTCTACATGGTATCTCGTCCTTAGTAAAATCGACCCAAACTTGTACGAGATATCTTGCCAAAACCACTCAGAGGGTTTTGACAAAAAGGTCACAATCTTGATTTTAAAAAATTAATAAAGTAGAAATAATTAAACAAATATGTGCTTAATATCCCATTACCTTCGTACTACTCAAAAAATCTTTTTATACTTTCCATGTTTTAACATTGTTAAAATTAAATTAGACCTAATCCTAGATATATTTCTGAAAGTACTTTTCATAACATTAGTCAATTTCAGAGTTGGTGGTTTTAACTTTTTAGCTTCAGAAGTATTTGCTTCCACGAAAGGGCTTGTTTACTACTTTGTCAACTGCTGTTTGCAAACTGTTACCAGAACCTTAAAAGGCACCTTCAGTTAAATGGATTTGTTCAATGGCAAAAAATGGATCAATTTTCCTTAAAACATCCTGTGTTTAATATTAGTAACCCTCACAAATGAATAAACACAAGTGAAAACATGAAAGCAGTATAAAATGTTCTTGAAGTACAAAGTAAAATTTCTCATATTCTAAATTTGATTTTTGCATGATAAAAATACTTTGTAACTATAATTTATGAGACAAATGTTAAAATATTATGTATCCCTCAACTGATTAATCTCTTTCATGATAAATATAATTAGCATGGATATTGTTATATTAAGTTCAATTAATTATAACCCAATAAATTTTCATAAATTAATAATTGAATTTAGGGAAGTTTATTGGGTCCTATATTATTTAAAAATAGAATAATGCAAATAATAACTTGATAGCTATTGCTTTTTAAAACTATTAGTGAATTTACTCTTGTCTGAAAGGTTGGGAAAAGGTACAAATAATTAATATTTTTTAGATAAAAACTTAATATAATTCCATAAGTTTTTTATAATATAACCTTTTTAATGAAGTAGTAAGAGCTATATTTAATGTTCTGAACACATTTATTACAGTTATATATATATATATATATATATATATATATATATATATCTGTTTAATATCAGTATTCGAAATACAGTAATGAGTGGTTCACTAAGCCAGTAAAGATGCTTTATTAAAATTTAAGTTAAAGCAAAGGGAATAAACACATAATTTCCATATATAAATTTTTATTCTGGTTCTTATTTTCCACGTTTGTATTGTCCTCTACCACGAGATGCTTTTCCTTTCTTGGCAGCTTCTTCAGACTAAAAAAGTTATTAAACAGCTTTACAAATTTTAAAGGCAAAATAAAATTTCTTTCCTGAATATGAAATTATACAAAATTATAATCAAGCCTATTTACCACAAAATGCTGAATATAAATAATAATACACATAAATACGAGAAGCACTAGAAATTTTAAATGCATAGAACCAGCGAAGGGTGCCACACACAAATTTTCCTTTCCTAGTTTTTGTTCAATGTTTTATAATTTTCAAATTGAAACTTTTAAAATACTAAAATATACGATTCTACTTAGCAAATGAACAAGTTTGCTTAAAATAATAAATAATAAAATTAATTTAATTTTTAAGACAAAGTTCCAGCTCTCCTTGACACAGAAATTTGTCTTCATTCCTCTGTCCCTGTGTAAACTATTTGAAAGAAAATTCTAGAACTCTCTTCAAAGAACTTTTCTTGTACCGTATTTCTTTTGCATTATCTCACACAACAATTTTTCTGACTGGGCAAGTATTTCCTATATTCTCCTCAATACTTAAAGGACCTGGAATGAACCTCATTTATGTTTTATTTAAAGTTATGCCGTGTTCATTAACTATGTTATTTCGTTTTGCTCATTTTCACTCTAGTGGTTATTTCCAAAATTATCCATGCAGTTACAGCAGCTTGATAGGACACAAAAATACATGTTCTGTCTACTTGATGTAGTTCTTACCGAATACCTGCATATTTGATCCAACAGGTAGACCCTGCCTTCTACTCTGCTGTCTAAACCCTGCAAAAATCTGCACATTTTTCTAGGTCGTTTGCATTGAATTTTATGGTGCAAGGCCATATTTGGCCAAGCTGCACCAAACACAAGACAGAAAAGATCAAGTAATGGACAACCCCACACAATGAAAGTTTTACTGACACAGGAAGGAAGGAATCAAACCCGTGAGGCCTACAACACACAGGTTGCTAGTGCAATGGACAAACCCATGGCAGTCCATTTCTTCAAGAATCAATTAAGAACTCACAGCTGGTTTTTTTCTGGTGCACACTTAGGCATCAGATAAAAATGCAAAAGTGATTGAAATAATTTATTTTATATAATATACAAATGATGAATTGAGTTGCAAATAGCAGAATGATACAAATGCAGCAAGATTGAGCAAAAGTGGCAACATCGAATCTCTGGTTTGGGTCTATACAAAGTCACTTATATAGTTCAAATTTATTTCTTAGAACTAAACTGGAAGAAAAATGCTGAGGCATCCATAGAGGAGATATAAAAGTAGAGTGAGCTATGGCAACCCTTTTGATCATGTGAACAAAAACAGTAGTCACATGATCCTTAGACTCTTCTCTCCAACGCGCATATAGTTTGCACATTCCTTCTTCCATAGCAAATGCATTGAAAGTGAAAGCTAACATGGTTCTACAGTGCTGTGCATATGGATGCAATTCCAAATTTATTAACAGTGGAAACGTCACATTTCATGGGTAAGCGATTTACGCGTTACATTCGTTTTTTGTTTTTCAGTATTTGAGAGTGTGATAAAAATAGATGTTCTAACTTTGGAATTCTTAATAACCAGCTGACATTTCCCATTCTATAAAAAAGATTTCATTGATTTGCAATCAATATATATCTAAAATAGTGTTTAAAATAAAATAATGATGTTTGAGTGTGTTTGCTATTGTAAATTGTACTTAAAATATTAAAAATAAATCGAACTTGAAAAACTTGTGGGAAATCGTTCTGTCTTGGCGATGATTCTTTTGGGGCCAACTAGGAGCACTATATTCTTTCGTTTCTTGCACAATAAAAATGTTATGAATTGAAAACATGAACTTAAGTACATCATTTAAATTGTTATTTCTTGCTGAACAAAATTGTTTCGTATCCACCCATTTGTGGAATTACATAAGAATAATAATTAAAATACAAGATAAATTTTGAAACTTTTAAGAATTATAAATTAAATAAAATCAATTTGTTAAAAATAGGATTAAATCATTTCACAAATCGTATTATATATGCCCACATTTATCCGCTTTTGGGAACCTTTTTGTTCATGTTTTAAAATATATGTAAAATCTTTCATTATAAGATTGCATTTGACAAAAGAGCTTTTCTTTCAAATAATTTCCCTTGAACATATAACTTTCTACTGGAATGATGAAAAACAAATTGCTGTTCTCTTATGTGAAAAACAAAAACAGCGTTTGAACAGAAATTGAAACACTGTACCTGCTTTGGCATATTTTTATTCTTGTTAATAAAACAAACAATATAGCAAATTGGGAAAGCAAAAAATTAGAGAAAGAAATTAAACTTCTGTTGTATTAATTCCAAAACAATCCGCGCAGCTGGAAAAGTTCATTTTGTAAAAACATCTGCTCGACACCCTGATTTTTTTGCTTAGTGTTTAAATAAACCTAACATTAAAATTTAATTATTTTCCACTTTAAACCAATTTTATCTTTCTTCCTTATGTTTTAACCTTGAGAAAAATCATACAGAATTAGATTGTTTCGAAGAATATTTGTGAACATTTCAATGTTTATATCATTCTTTAACCCGGTAAAATAAGCTTGGTGGTGATAAAAACATTCTCCAGCGAAATGAAATCCTTCACTCTTTTGTTTTCGACCTCAAAAGGGGACAATTTGATTTCTTCTCTCTAAGTAGAGTATTTGAACGAATTAAAAACATTTGTGAAAATTTATGCACATAAAACATGCTCCTCAGTCGACCGAAACATTTATTTTCTACAATTTTTTAAACTGAAAAAACTAATTTTTTAAAGCATTAAATGTGTGATAACTTAAACTTTTAAGGTATTGTCCTTCAAATTATAAACATAATTTTGTATTTATGATTTTTAGAATTATAAGTAAAACAATTTATACTTATATATACTTGTAATAAGAACTTGTAAAGATGTGTATCTGCTAAAAATTCATTTATTCAGTTCTTCATGTATTAAAAAAATGAGTGTTCCATTTATTAGTTTGTTTTCTCAAAGATGAAGGTGGCTAGTAAATGGCTACATGTTTCTATGAATTTTATTCAGTGTATTTAAAATGTGATGAATCTGACAATAAATTTTTTTTACTGTTATTTATCTTTCGTATTTATAAAATATTGATTTCACACACACAATAAGTAATACAAATTTAATATTAAAAATTGTGCACTTTTGTACACACTTAAGATCATGAAAATTGTCAAGAGTTATTTACATGATCAATTTGATAAATTTAAAGTCCAGATATAGACACGGATGTGACTTATTTAGTTTTCAAACCAGAAATTTAAAATTGAGAAAAATAGCCAACTTCAAGTATATGGTCACATCTTGTAAAGATTATATGTATAACGTTTCATGTTAATAATATTTTTATGCGTAACTGTCCTAAAATAAATTTGTGTTTATGAAAACACAAGCAATTAATGATCCATAATATAAATGAAAGCTTTCAGTGGTGACCAGGACTTGATTTGAACACGCAACTTTATCAGTTTTCACTATTTTATGCATTAGTAAAATACTTATTAAGGCAGTCATTTCTTGACTTGTGTATTTATTTTTCAATTTATTCCAACTCGTGTTAATCTCATTAAGTTTAAAAAAGGAAGTTTGAATGATTTCTGTTATTAAATCTTTAAGATAATTTTCACAACACCTAATACAGTTAAAGAAAAATATATAATATATTTAAGTAAAGGTCAGGTTTAGGACAACTATCTTACGCAAAATTTTAACCAATGACGATATACTTGTGTGCATCCCCTAGCTCTTTTGACATTTTCTCTTAATATACAATTGCAACAGGTAAACAGTCCAGCGACAAATCAAACCAGTACTACATGACCGATCTCGACTGCGGATTTGGTAAACCTGTGTGGAGGACTGTATCTGGACTGCAGGCTGGTTAAGCCGATTTGGAGGACGGGGCCTGATAAAAAATATTTGGAGGATTGCATCTGGATTACAGGCTAGGCAAAACTGTCCTGAGAGCCGTATCTGGACAGCGGGTAGGTTAAACATGTCCAGTATCTGGTCTGTCCTAATAAACATATTTGGTGGACTGTGTGCAGGGTAAACTTGTCCGGAGACCGCATCTGAACTGTGGTCCTGATAAAAATTTGGAGGGACATATCTGGTCTGCGAGCGGGTAAATATATCCGAAGGGCTTATTCGGTTTGACGGCCAGTTAAACCTGTCCAGAGGGCTATATTTCAACTCTGGGCCTGCAATCAATCTATTCACTACAACATATTTATCTTACACTTACGGATTTTTGTAGTATACGTGCTAGTTAAACTTAATCCCAATGAGAACTTAAGCTAATTATAACAGCTCAAATTGCTAAAACCATTAAAGTTACACAAATTCAATAAATATTAAGTATTATGCACATTTGCATCGCCTAACAATGTTAAAACGTAATTCAAATACAAGAACTATGCAGTATTATACATTCGCATCACTAACTTTTTGTAAGTAAATGTTATGTCGCCAAGAGAAGCGATAAAAAATCAAATCAATCAACCAAGTTGAATTTTCGTGTAGCAGTCATGTGACTTAGCCACATGTTGGTGACACTTTTTGAAGTTCTTCGCAAAGCGATGCTCAGTCTACTTATATTTCATGTCTATGGAGGCATCGCTCTAGTTGAAGTACCCAGGATCGCATTACGTTGCACTAACATTATATTACTAGTGATTGGCAATAGTGTGAATTTGATCCTGGACATGAGGAAGGGATGCCTTATTACTCAAGTTTTACTTTTGTGAAATGGCAACAGAGACATTGTAGGCGTTTTCTTGATTCCAAATTCATTCTTTTCCCAAGACTTCAAAGATGGAGTTCAAATTATGTTTGCATG
The DNA here is from genome assembly GCA_933210815.1 of Meta bourneti. Lineage (NCBI taxonomy): Eukaryota > Metazoa > Arthropoda > Arachnida > Araneae > Tetragnathidae > Meta > Meta bourneti. The sequence continues at coordinate 38,418,880 of OW119926.1, read as the reverse complement.
AAAAGTGGAGTTAGTATAAACTTTAAAATAAGCAGTTTGTGAATACTTCTATTTTTAGTTCAGCTTGGTGAGAACTCGCAGGCAATCGGCTTTTTCAACGAGTCATTTTCCATGCATTTCTTCTTCGCTGCAGGATTATCAATTTTTCTAAAGCTAAATTGCATTCATTTTTTAAATTTTGTTTCTGCTGAAGGTTCCCTACAGAATTCCCTTTTAGTATCAACATAATGTACCCAGGTCATAATAAAATCAAACATTCTGTCCAGCTCTTGTGTTAATTGACTGGTGATTGTTTTGATGAGCGAGTTTCCGCATTAGTTTCTTGATCTTTATACGCCACAGAAATGCTAAGCAGTCGTAATTGATGAGTGATGTCTTGTTATTAGCGAGCAACATAAAAACTTTGTCATACTTGGACAGATGCATGTGTGGTCTGTGATAAGAGGGTTTTAGTGCCTGGCTGACTCAATTGTGATGAAGAAAAACATGAGAATAGTCATTGAGTTGTTTGTGGATGAGAATTTTTGGACAGGAATGGGATGAAGTAGGTACTGGTCTGATGCGATCCATCATATGTTGAAGCTGACCAACAAATGTGGTCAACTTCAAGGTCAGTCAGGATAGTGGTTGGAGAGAAATTTTACATTTAGTCCTGTAGATTGAGCTGGCAGGTGTCAAGATCTGCTTTGATGGTAGTTCTCCATCCCAGTAGTATGGTTGGAAGAATGTCAACCCAGCTCTTGTCTGCATGACATTTGAATAATTGGAAATTCCCAGAAAATTCTAATCCGTGTGATGGATGTCTGGAATGTTTTCACACCCAGAAGCAATGACAGACTTGAATAAAATGACTTGAATTGTTTTCACTGGTCTGTCGTGATCTGAAGCAAGATATCCAGTTGCCGTAGTGTATACAGTGATGTCCACCATTGGATATGCTTCAGGCCCCCTCATAAAACGGTCAGAGCAGGCAAGGCAATGTGAAGGCCTTGAGAGGGTGGAAATCTGACTGTCAACATGAAGGTACTCAAATATTGAATCTTGTGATGATGTGTCTTAATACTTAGGCACTTTGATATGCCAAACAGGATTGAACCCAGGATGCCCAATCTTTTCTCATTGCAGGCCAGATGAATCATTCTTTTAGTAGTATATATGATTGAATGTGATCCAATGTACAAGAAATGCTGTCCCTCGAGCATATAATGAAAATGTTTTATGGCAGAATAGGCTGCGAGGAGTTCTCCATCGTAGGTACTGTAATTGCTTTGAGCCTTGGATAACTTCAAAAAGCAAGTTGTTACAGTCCCCAAGGTGAATTTTGTTGGAGCACTTCACCTAGTGCTGTTTCAGACACATCTAACATTATGGAAAATGTTGCATTAAGTGATGATAGAACCAAGGTGGCAGCTTTGGCTAGGTCATTCTTGCATTTCTGAACGTCACATTAGCTTTCTCCATCCACAATATACACCTCTTGTCCCTCTTAGCACCTTTTAAAAATTGAAATAATTTAGATTGAGTAGATGCAGCATGAGGACTGAATCGATGATACAAATTTAGTATAGCCAAAAGTCTTCAACTCTTGAACATTGGTTGGTTTGGGAACTGTGAGAAGCGCAACTTTATCTTCTAATGGCTGGAGGTTGTTGTTCGTAATTCTGTAACCCAGGAAGTTAACAGCTGGTTGTCCAAACTTACATTTGACAGGTTGATGCATACTCTGAAATATTGAAAATCTTGAAAGATGACGGACATGCTCCTCATCATTACTTGACGAGATTCGGATGTCATCGATATATGGCAAGAAAAAATAGAGATCATGTAAAACAGTGTGTATGAATCATTGGAATGTCTGAGTGGCATTGCACAGTTCAAATCTTAGGAAGGGGAATACAACCAACCCAAAAGGTATGATCATAACTGTATATCTCCTTCCCTGACTGGAATATGGTCGTAAGAGGAAGAAGGTGGCAGAAATGTTCTTTCCATCCAATTGTGCTAAATCACGAATGTGTGGTAGCGTATATCGATCTGGCTTAGTGACTGGGTTGAGGCGGTGATAGTCACCACACAGAACCAAGTGAAGAGGTGATGCCCAGTTACTACATGCAAGTCTGCAGATTATCTAGACAAGTTTGTACTGAAATTCTTACTTTGCAGGTAAGATCCAAAGAACAAATGAAAAGCACATACACCAAAAATTTGAGTTAAAAGACTAGAAGGGTCCAATAAAACCCTGTGGTGGTTCTAGGTAGACAATGAAATTCCCAAATTATGAGGATGAAAAGAATGCAATTGTTGAGTAGAGCACATCTACACTTTTCAGTGAGTCTCAAATCTTAGTTAAGTAAAAGGTGAAAAGAAATTCAAAAGAAGTCAAAATTACCTCTTTGGTGGTTTAGTGTTTATGTACACGATCAAAATGTGTATTAGTTATAGTCTGCATAGTTAATGCACACAATACTCAATACTTCCAATTAATAATAAATCATTTCTATTACTTACCTTTCTTTTAAGAGGATTACTTTTAGGCACAATCGTGAAAAAACTATCAAGCCTTCCTTGAGTACTTCCTTGTCGCCCTTTCATAAGTTTTTTTACTCCATTTTTAACCCTGTCTTCACTAAAAAGAAAATAAATAGAGCATAAAAAGATCTATTTAAAATGCTTGGTTAAAGAAAAACAATTAAAACATTAGTAAAACAATATAATAAAAATGGAATAAGATAAGCTTTCTTAATACATAAAGTTCGATTTGAATATCAAACTGTTTTATATACCTGAAGCCCTTATCTCCACACAAAAACTTGATGAGACCTTCTTCATCTGGTTCGGTCCATTTGAGCTAAGAAATTGTAAAATAAAGCAAAAGCTTAGATAATTATTTGACACAATAGTCAGGAAGAACATTAAAAAGTATCACATAAACAACCAAAACGTTTAGCAGTTTGACAAGACTCAAATATACTTTACTTTCATTTGATTATCTTTAAAAACACTGCTGCTCATTAAAAATGCAAAACCAAGAGTTGTTGGATTGAACAGAAATTTGACAGATGGGTAGTTTATTATGGCAAATGCAAATGATTAAAATCTCAGTAGTGCATACAAATAGAATGCACACACAATACAGGCTGAAATGTGACAAGGAAGACATAAAAGGACTCGAAAAGCAAATCTCAAACATTGTGTTGGTGAATTTAATTGTTGTTGCTCTTTTGCTTGCATGTAAATATGCCTAGTCGCAAAATGAGACAACATGAACAATTGAAGTTTGGGAAGAATTATTGGGTTGAAAAGGCACTTTGTCATTTAGTGATATTGCTGCACATGTTGGGCAAAGCATTAGTACAATTATGCATACTTGAAGACACTGTACAGAAGAAAGTTCTACGTTGTACACAAGGTATCTGGAGCACCTACAGTTATGCCAGAAAGGGAAGATAGCACTCACTATGCATTGCGGTGATGAAGCGTAATACATAGCGAGAATGAAGTCAATAGTTAATAGTGCCAAGAATGAAGACACTGGAACACTAAATGGGAGCAAATCATGTTTTCTGACTACTCTGGATATAATGTTGTGATCCATGACTGCAAAATCATTCACAACTAATGAACTGTAGATCTGCATTGAATGACATTTCACAGCCAGTCAGCCATAATCTTTATTAGTCTATATCATGCCATGTGCAAGCAGTTATTCCTGCTAAAGGTGGACACCCAAATTACTGATTTTAGCATGTTCCTTTTGACTTACAGTTCTGTAGTTCCAAAAATTTATATTTTATACCATGTCATCACTTAAATGAATTTCATTGCTGAAACTCGTCTTTCTTGATGTTGGATTTTCAATGAAGAGCAATATATATCTAACATGTTTACAAGTCAATATATTTTAAATGGCATTAGATGTAGATTTATTAGATTTGATAATTTGCTCACAAAAGGATAATATATTTCATCTTACCATTATAACTTGAAAATAAACTGATTTAAGATTTTGATTTGAGATTTATGATTTTGTGCATCCAAAATTCTAAAGTAAATAAGCATCAATTAACAATCACTTTTTATGGCAAGGCTGAATAACACAATTCAGATTAAGCAATAAGAAATGTCATAATATTTCTAAGAGGAACCCATGGAATTTTTAAAATTATTTGCAGAGGCAGTCATGGCTCAGTGGGTATACCCACTGCACTAGCAAACTGCGAGTTGTAGGCGGACCAGGTTCGATTCCTTCCTGGGTGTATTGCTCTTCTGTGTTATTTAAATTTTATTCATTTTGCACATAGCATTAGTTGTTTCTCTACTGCTTTTCTCTTCTGAAGCCCTCACACATATTTACCATTCAAATTAAGCAAAATCTTTAAGTTTATTTAGTTAATCATAATCTTTCTTTTGTTTGTGAAACTTGATGCATAATTTAAAGCAAATTTTTCCAAGCTGTTTTCTTAATTGTCCTTTAAAAGGCTATTATTTTTAAATCTCCAAAGTTTATGTGAATACACTTTATTAGTACAAATATCACATCAGTATATGATAAAACATACTTCAATCTTGTCAGAACTGGCAACTTCTGGATGCTTAAATAGTTCTCTTGCTTCCTTATACATCCAATCTTCTGGTATCCTATATTTCTAAAAAACAATAACACATTATCAATTCACTTTGACTTTATGTCATAACTCTTGATTAAATTTAAAAATATATGAATTCAAACAGATTTTTACCTGTTTATCAATCTTTTGAATGATATTTTCAATGCTCTTGTTGGTTTTAATGTATTCAAAAGCCTTCTTTGGTCCTATTCCTCTAATGCTTTCACAGTAATCACATCCAAGAAGAATGCAAAGGTCAATGAACTACAAAAATAAATAATCTCAAATTCATTATAACATAATTTTTAGTGAGTTTACTATACTTTTGTGTGTGTGAACATTCAAAACAATTAAATAAAATTATTCTAAACCTCAAAGATGGAGAATTTTCAAGTAGCTTGTATACTGTTCTAGTTCAAAATAGATATGGGATTCAGCGAGAAAATATATATAAAATTTATATTTTAATGTAAATCGTTTCTCAAAAATTTCATTTTAAAATGTAATAACAGAAATAAACCAGGGCATGTCGATTTAAATCAAGTGATTTTTATTAAAAGAAACACTGATTTCAATAAAAAATTTAAATTTCATTTTCCTTTTAATATTAAGTTCATTAATACTGAAAATTAAATAAATCTGAACAAGATGCATGTTATTTTATGCAAATAAGTCTGTTTATAAAATAAAGTCGTAAAGAAAAAATATTCGGCAATTAACAGCATTCCAATTTTGCACATAAATCTTTATAATTGGGAATTTTAATATTTTCATTTTGTTTTGTGAAAAAAATGTGGTTAATTTTTATTTAAACTTAATTGTGGGAAATTTCATGCATAGATCCCTAGGAATTCTTTACACTGCTAGCATAACTATCCTATATTTATGGAATGTAAAAAAGTTAATTCGCCCAATTAATTATTGGGTATGTTAACAAAATAGATTAAGGATCGATCACGGAAAGCTATTTTATTGATCATGACAATTTTTTATTGTAAGCTCAAAATTCCACTCAACTGGCATGTTCTGGGAGAATGCTATCACACTTATTCTATGCTGGTCATAGAGAAAAGATTAATTTCCTTGTATGTTATGTTTAAACTCTTTATTTGTGTGTGCTTGGAATATAACTTTGAAATACTTATCAATGCTCAGAAAATTTGAAAAACAGGCATATTAATTTTAACTTATGTGTATATTTTCATGTCGTCTCACATATTTAACTATTACTTACAAATAACATTTTTTTAATAAACAAGTACTTTTTGCAAGTAGTAGGAATTTTTTCATGAATTTTGTTGCAAGTTCCTTTCATTGCTGATATGATTTTTTTCTCAAAAACAAGTCTAGTTATTTTTTTATATAAAGTAATTTATTGGTTAAACAAACTATAAATTTTATTGATATGATAAATATACCATGCAAAAAAAATTCTGAAATTTGCCTTACTTTTCATTAATTTTACACAAAACTTTATAAAATGTATGGTATTAGTGGGACCAGCAACCTTATTTATCTAGGTGCAAAAAATGTCTTGCCCACCGGCTATGGGTTAAAATCAAACTAATCTAAACAGCTCGAGAACCAGATGGGAAAATATTGCTTATGCATGGCATTTGTTGTGCTGGTCTATTTATTCTATCATGAGATTAACTTTGGTAATTCCTATATTATTATATCGTATTTTAATCTTTCAAAAATTTACCCAATATATTTCATAATACATTAATGTTATTCATCATAAATATTAATGTTTGACATAAATAAAAACTACCTAGAAACCACTGATTTGCGTGTCTCATGTCCAACAAGTTTAAACTTGTACGGGCAAGGGATTAATTAATATCATAAAAATTGGATTTAAATCAAATAAATCCAATTTTTATGATTTTTTCATACCCAGAAAAGTAATTATCCATTCACGATTTAAATATGAATCTACCATATTGATACATAAAATCCATTATATTACCTTTTAAAATTCAAAAAAAGTACAGTTGAAAACTCTAAGTCACTAAGCCAGAACAAACTATAATGAGCTAATTGATCTTATTCTTGTGTCATAAAGTGACCAAATCAGTGTTGATAAATCCAACGTGATTTAAGTATACTAATAATCACATCCTTTTGAAAAGATTGCATATTAAAACCATATGAAATGCAACTGAAATTGAGCAATTAATTACCAAACATCGCAGTATACCAAACATCCCAAACTGAAGTTATAAAATTAGTCAATCTCCGTCACTTTCATTTATTGTTACCTGTTTTTCATGTAAATTTTTGAAATAAAATTCTGTTTATTTTTGTTCAGCACTTTATTAAACTTTTATAGAAACAATTGATTTTTAAAACATTGTATTGATAATTAATTTTGAGATCATACATTGCAACATTTTTGCTTTTTTAATATAGTATGAGAGTAGTAGCAATTTTCATTTCCAAATTATTATTTATTATTGTAACTCCTCATTTAATCAATGTCCAAACTTGGGCGTTTTTAGTTTGTCTACACCTTGGGTCATATTCAGTATTACCAAAACAATTCTAATCATTTCTGTAGGTTCAGTGGTACGATCCTATTAAAATCATACCTATATAGCAAAAAGGAAAACTAGATTTCAATAGGGTTTCAGTGACAAAGTAATTATGCCATGCATAAATGTTCTCTAGATCTTCATATATTGCAAGTTAATGATTCATAGGGATGAGATAAACACCTTACATATTTTCCAATACTTCAATAACTTTTAGATCTGTACCATGCAGATATAAAAAATTTGTAAGATAATTTCATTGTGTATTATTAAAAATAAAAAGAACTTAATAACTTATTTTTGTGTCTATAATATTGATTCCATTGGAAATTCACTTATTTCTGTCTCAATAAAAAATATCAAGCATCCAGCTTCTGTGAAATTAAATCAAGTAAGTAACATAAGTTCATACCTCTTCATGGCTAAGACCAAGTTCCTCTAAAACTCGGTTTAAGTAAAACTCTTTGATGGGCATTTTCCTAAAAAACACACTAATTGTTATTTAAATATTCAACTAATACAAATTGTGCATTGTATTCCAAGCAAATTGTGCGCAATATGAATTCCAAGTTTTAAAACCATTAAATAAAAAACACTACACTTGAGCATGCAAATTCTGTTGACAAACATAATGATTTAGATATTCCTTAATTAAACATAGTCTATGTTCCTTTTTACAAACCTCAAGGAACCCAGAAAAGTTCTTTAAAAGGTAATTACAATTTGTTCCACATTTGGGCAGGACTTCCTGAAGGTAGGTAGTTAATTAACGTCACACTGGAACAACACAACGAGCTATTGGCGACAGTCCGGGATCAATCCTGAAGGGAAAGATCCAAGAACTTGTAATTTTGAACCACAGTCAGATGCCAAGGGCTGAGCTGACACCCCACTTTCCAAACTTCTACATGACGCCAACTTGAGGACATCTGAGGCCATGACAGATTTAACAAGCACCAGCCTCCATGTATATTAAGGTCTTTGGCTGGATGGAGTTTCGAACTCACAACCCTCCGGTTGCTAATCCGCTGCTCTTCCAACTGGGCTACTGCGGCCCCCAGAACATGCAGAAAGTTAGTAAAATTGAAATTTGTTACAAATATCTTTACCTGCATTTCAGTTTCATGGACACTTGAAATTCAAAATTTACATCTTACACTGAGTTGGACAAACTGCATATTAAATCTGCATATTTAATGAATATGAAGTCGATTTCAGTTAATTCAAGCAAGTGAGAACACTGTCAGATTAAGTAACTGACACTATTTTTATGAAAGTAAATATGTAGAAAAACATGATTCTACTTTCTGGGTAGTACTTATTAAGACTAAAAACTTAAATATTTCTAAAGCATTTTATTTTATATTGACACCCCATGCAGATGATTCTTACCTAGCTTCACTAAATGTCATGTGCCTTAAGAGAACTGTGGATCCAAATGTTAAACCATCCATATCTTCAGTGGCAGTGGCATACACCTTTCCTGACTTTACTAATGCAGCACACTGTGCTTCAGCTTCACAAGGAGCCTGAAGAAAAAATTTTAAGCTTGTTTCACTAGATTTGAAAATATTCCATATTTTGTATTGATATTCTAGACTGTTTAGATAATAAAAGATTTTACATGGATGTTTATAAATAAAACTGAATGCTAAATTTACTCTTCATTTTTAAATTCCAAATACATTAATTTAGGAGGGTAGTAATGGTAATATCTATAGCACATTCTCTATCTCAAGTATAGGATATAGTTATATGTAAACTAGAATTTTTTAAATGCTTCGATTAAGTGAAGACAGTGAAATAATCTAATGACTTTAAGAGCTTTAACTGACTTATTTATTAATTTGTTTCTGGTTTAGTAAATAAAAAAATTAAAGATATAACTTCTGTATCAATTGTATTAATTAATATTAGTTTAACTACAATTTGAAGGATTCTACGCTTTGTACGAATACAATTACTTTTTCTTAGTAGCTGATCTAAGAATCAATAGTTCAAAAAATATTAAATAAAAAAACAAGTTTCAGGTATACTTCTTGTAGCTAAAATGAAAACAAGTATATAGATTGCCAAATCATGTAATTAATGCGATTCTGAAAGATTACAATGAAATATGAGCATATAATTCAGAGCACACATACCTCTACATAAGGAACACCCATTAGCCTTAGAAGTTCTTTGCATTCATCATTGTGTTGTTTAGTAACTTTAACAAGTCTCCTACTAAATTTATTGACATCTTCAGCAACTCCTACATAAAAGTATGTACATACATAAAATGGCTAATGCTAATTATTCAACTCTGAATATAAGAAAATATTTGATGTTCTAATACCTTCTTCTTCAGCCTTTTCCAAATTTTTCTGAGCTTCTGCTCTTCTCTCCTGACGCTTCTCTAACTAGAATACATTAAATTGAGATGGCTGGCTGGTTTGGGGGTTCTATGGTACAAGGTCCATATTGCTGACACGACATACAATATCAAGTAATAGACACATACAATGAAAGTTTTACTGACACAGAAGAGAGAAATACACAAATACACCCAGGGAGGAATGCACTTGACAGGAATCGAACTTGTGCCGCCTACAACTCGAAGGTTGCTAATGCAGTGGGCTTACCCACTGAGTCACGGCGGCCTTCGAAATGGAGATGAAAGTCACTTAACTACCAATATATGAACATATTGTAAAAAGATAATGATAAAATTTAGGATTTTTCACAATCTTATATTTATAATTAATAAAGTACTTCATTCTTAACTTAGTAAACTATTAGAACAAATGTTGTGAATAGAATAACAAATATTTAATACACTATGTGAAAAACTGAAAAGTTAGGCTTTAACATATACTAGTGGTCGCCCAGTGGTCGAAATTCGACCATAATTCATTCAATTTTTAAGTTCGAACGTTAATAAGGTTCTTTTGTCAAAGAGTATACCTCTATATTCATTGCATATAATTTTTTTGAATTTTGTTCTATTACGTAAGCTGCGAGCATGTACAAATACGTCATAGGAAAAATAGGGTATAGCTTGGTTCAGCCATATCTAAAAAACAATAACGTGTTGTTTGACATTTCCTTGGGTTTTTTTATTGCTATACTGGCCACAGGTTTCGCCAAGGCTACACAGTTAATTTGCCTATCTTTTTCAAATTATATAAAATTTAAATAAAAAATAAATCAAAAAAATGAAATAAGGAATACGTGCTTCGTATTTTTTTATATATATTTTATTGAAACAAAAAAACCGGGTGGTTAAAAAATAAATGTTGTCCATTGAACTTGAAATAGTTCGACAATGAATTTAATGATTCAAAACTCCTGTGTAGACGATGTTTTTCTTAAAAACTCTTTCATCGTTTACTAAATGCCCTTGACCGTTATATTCTGAAATATAAAATCTCAAACCATCAAATGATCGAACTCTACTTGCTGCGACGTACAATTGACCATGTGTAAAAACTGGCTGCCTCAATAAAATTCCAATTTTTTCGAATGTTTGTCCTTGAGACTTATTTATTGTCATCGCAAATGCAGGTATAATTGGAAATTGAGTTCTTTGAAAGTTAAATGGTAAAATAGTTCCGGAATATGTTAAATTTATACGTGGAATCAAAATTCTCTTATTGCGTGCGGTTCCAGTTAAAACTACGCAATCAATAGTATTACGATGCATAAATTTGATGCGCATTCTTGTTCCATTGACTAATGCTTCCTTTGTATTTAAGTTTCTGATCAGCAAAACGATGCAATTAACTTTCAATACTAACTTATGTGGTGGCAAATTATGCAAAATCTCATACTCCTCCCTGCGCGCAATGTGCTTAAAAAGGGGTACAAAGTTTTTTCTTCATGTATTAATATACAGATTCTTTAGCGAGAATCTATACTCAGTGCGACTGTTTGACCACAGGCTAATATGTATTTGACATTGACAGATTTATATTATCCGCATTTTGAATTTTACTCCGAAGAGTTTTTTTTATAAATAATCTCAATAAACTCCCTCTTCGAGTGGATTTCACTGCGTGGTGATTAAATCAATTACAAATCATCCACTCCGCATTTACTCTGCTAAATTTTTACAGTTTATGAATGTAAACAATGAATGTTTTATTTTGTTTAATTTAATATATTTATAACGCATATTATACATTAATATTATCTTTCTGCACTCCTTCTCCATATGAACTTTAATTATGCAAAATCTCATACTCCTCCGTGCGCGCAATGTGCTTAAAAAGGGGTTCGAAGTTTTTCTTCACGTATTAATATATAGATTTAATTTAATATATTTGCAACGCATATTACACATTAATTTTATCTTTCTGCACTCCTTCTCCATATGAACTTTAATTATGCCAAATCTCATACTCCTCCGTGCGCACAATGTGCTTAAAAAGGGGTACAAAGTTTTTCTTCAAGTATTAATATATAGATTACACATTAATTTTATCTTTCTGCACTCCTTCTCCATATGAACTTTAATTATGCCAAATCTCATACTCCTCCGTGCGCACAATGTGCTTAAAAAGGGGTACAAAGTTTTTCTTCACGTATTAATATATAGATTACAGTATATGAACGTAAACAATGAATGTTTTATTTTGTTTAATTTAATATATTTGTAACGCATATTATACATTAATTTTAGCTTTCTGCACTCCCTTCTCCACCTTCAAATAACTATATCTCATCCATATATCAAGTAAGTTGAATTATACATTAATTTTATCTTTCTGCACTCCTTCTCCATATGAACTTTAATTATGCCAAATCTCATACTCCTCCGTGCGCGCAATGTGCTTATAAAGGGGTACAAAGTTTTTTCTTCACGTATTAATATATAGATAATTTAATATATTTGTAACGCATTTTATACATTAATTTTATCTTTCTGCACTCCTTCTCCATATGAACTTTAATTATGCCAAATCTCATACTCCTCCGTGCGCGCAATGTGCTTAAAAAGGGGTACAAAGTTTTTTCTTCACGTATTAATATATAGATTATGTGATTCAAAGAGAAAAATATGATTTTAAATCCAATAGGGGAGCTCAAGCAGGCCCTCCCAGAGGTCAACAGACTCGGGCCCACAGTAAATTTTAAAAATAAGAAATGAAAACAAACTACAAAACAAGTAGATATTAACTTCCAAAGAGAAAATTTTATGCCAAATGGCCTTCTGCCCCATCCATATATAGGCCTTTTTCTATGACTGGATAATGAATCATTGATAATTAATGTTTAATTACAAATTGCTTTCTTTAGCTTAGCATTTATTTTGGCATGTGAAACAGCTGGTAAGGATGCATTGATGGTTTATGATTTAGGTCAATACTTACACTACCTTTGTGGATGATTTCTTAAAGGACATTTGGTACTTACGTATTAACCACATGCCATTGGCGAACAACAGCCAAGCTTTGTTTCGGGTGGAAAATGTTTAGCAATTAGGATGGCATCAAACATATCATTATCATTATAAACTGCAAGGTAGGGACTCGAGGTGGTGGCGAGATGTTCCTCGATGTTTTTTATTTAGCCATTTTTCACTTTCCAAGATGCGTTATATTCTGTGTGTGCGTGCCAGTTTCAGAATCAATGAAATTGTATTTGTGGTTCACTTGGCAGTGAATATAACCAGATTGTTCCAGTTCTTCCATCTTATACCCCTTCCAACAGTCGGAAAAAATGGTTGATCCATCTTTAATATGTTTTTATTTCGTTCATGTTTCGCGACAAATGCCCCAAAATATGCATTGGGATGGGAATATTCTTCCAGCATTATTTCGTAACGATCAAGCGTTACATAAAAATTTACTTTGACGTAAAAACAGAAAATAAAACACAGATATCTAATGCAACTACGCACTGAACACTGAACTGTGGTTCTAAAAAAAGTTTTACAAAACAATCAGAATCAATTAAATTGAATTTGTGGTTCACTTGGCAGTGAATATAACCAGATTGTTCTAGTTCTTCCGTCTTATACAACTTCCAACAAATTTGGCGATTAATCGCTGGCATGCGGTCAATACGTACAGATTTGGCGATTAATTGCTGGCATGCAGTTAATACGTAAGTACCAGACATTTACATAAAATTTGGTTTCAATGTACATAAAAAAAAGGGTCAAATAAAATATTATAAATCAACGAAAAGATCATAAACATATTTCACTCCACTCTAACTTTTAAAAAATGGTGATTAGGTTTCTGATTATTTTACAATAAATTATGCACACAACTAAGGTTTTAAAGTTGACTAGTAATTTTTATGTGACAGTACCAATTCAAAGAAATATTTAAAAACACTTACTTCAGATGATTTCATTTGTGGTGGCTTCCCATCAAAAACGTATACAGGCTTAATTCCATTATCAATCATTCGAATAGTACGGTAAAACAATCCAACAAGATGGCTAAAATAATAGAATACTTGCATATAAAAAATATTTTTTCTTCATGTATTAAAACTTAATTGGAATCATTCAAGAAAACAATATAACTTAATGTTTAAAATAGTGTAGGATCAAACACTAAATTTCAGTACGATCTTTGATTTAATTTTGTATACCTACATTTATAAAAAATATTCTTTCCATTCATGCAAGTACCTCGACTATACACAATGATTTAATAGTCATTTACTATACCTCTTTTAGGGACAAAGTATGCATTACTTAATAATCACTCCCCATTAAAAGAGAGCCATATCTTCAGAATTTCCCTCTACACTGAATTTTTGTTCTTTAGAAGTCATTTTCAAATTAAAAACCTTTCACCTTTGATGAAAATTTTACGAAACAAAACTAAAATCAATTTTTATTTTTATCGAAATCTGAAAATACAGTGGTATGATTTTTACCAATTCATGATTACAATTAAAATTGTATACCACGAAATTAGATTAATGAGATAATTATTAGTAATTAGAATAAAAATCATTTCCGCAATGTTGAAATAGATTGTTGCAACATAGGTTTAGCAATGTGGCTATTGGGTACAGCTTTGATAGACTTTTAGTGGAAACGTGTTAGGCACTTTTTGTCACCAAGGAAGAATTTCTTAGAAAAACGTTTTAGGCTTAGGAAAATAATTAAAAAATTGACAAAAAAAATTTTTAAAACAGAAAAAATACAACTGATTATTCTTACTACTGCTAAGTAGTACTTACTTTTAAGAAAAAATCTTTACCTTTTCTGAAATATTGTTATAGAAATTTGTCTAAGTTAAATTTATTAGTTTTAAGGCCAGTTAGTTTATCAGATTGTATAATATGAATGTTATAAAAGATTACATTAATTCCAGTAAACTAAAGTTATTTAGGCATGGCAAAATCATAAAGATAGTAATTTACAAAAATTAATAAAAGATTCAAATAATCATGATGTTGCCATACTGCTAATAAAGCATCCCGCTTTATTAGCAGTATTTAGCAGTAGTGCCTTTGCCTACCACAATTAACTAAAAAAAAGCATGCCAAAAGCATTACCACCAAAAAGTCGTTATATCAAAGATGTACTGTGTATTGTTTTCAAAGATTGTTTTGGTAACAAAAGGTTTGTTTTGGTCGAAATATCAGAGTAGAATGGTTAAAAAATAAGCTTTTCTCAAAATTTAATGTCTTCTGGAAAAACACTAACCTGGTTGTTTCGCCATCACTGTTTGTTAACATATTTGCTTCTTGTCGAACAGCAATCAAGAACTGATAAATGCTCATAGAAGCATCTACTGCAATCTTACGACCTGTAATATAACGATGAGTGAACTTATTTTAAGTGGCAATAATTATATCAAATATAATTATTAAACAAAAATAGATTATTAAATTAAAATATTCATTAACATGTAATAAAATGTTATATGTAGGAGCACATCCAGGATTTCCCATTAGGGGAGGCTACTTAGGTATAAGCTTTTTACAGGGGATTGATTTGAAATAATTAAGTGTTGAATCAATGTTAAAGGGGCTGTGATCTAATTTATGCAATTTTATTATTTACGATTTTTTTAATAATTCACAGTAGATTTTATAGATTCGTCTTGCAGTCAGTCGTAAGGATTAACAGTTTCTACAAGTAATTATAAATTCTCATCCGAAAAGTTTAAGTAAATATGCTTGGTTCCTGTATAAAATATATCTATACAGAAACCGAGTTTCAATCACTAAATAATGATACACTCAAATATACAAATATTATTTTTGTGATCATATGACAACAAAGAAAATCCTTTTCTTAATTTTTTAACAATAATTTTAAATTTTGTTAGGTGAGAACTGTAATGGTTTAGATTTAGTTCCAAATGTAGTAATCATTACTATACTTGTTAGATCATATTCTCTGGAAAACATTTTAAATGCAACTATGCACCTGTCAGTAAATTCCAGGGACCATCAACACAACAGGAATCTGGATTACTATAAAATGGACAGACTATATCCTTCACTCTTTCTGATTGAGATCATTATGATCTCACTACACCTGAATGCCCTTCTACCACAATTTGATCCTGAAAAGGAACCCCTCATAAATGATCATAAGATAAAGAAAAAGTGGCCTGATGGATATTTCCCTTGCAAATGATCTTACTTTCTATAGTCCGAATAGTTCAGCTTCCCCCTTTGTTCCCATTAGCTATCCATCATATCTAGTTTCTATAATGCAGCTTCCCAAAGAAAACATTTGAGTCATGTGTTTTTGAATGATAATGCAAACAAATCCCTCCCACAATTGGCATCTTAAGCAACTGATCCTAGGTCGATTGCCTTCTGCTGGGAGCCATACTGGACTACAGTAACATACAAAAAATGAAGAGCCTAATGAATACCAACATAAAGTAACTATCCCTAATTTAAGAACAGTTCAATACATCAATTGATATATTTGCTTTATCCAGTATGGGGGCTTCAACTCCCTTCCTGGAGTGCAGCTATGAATTAACCCTCCATTTGTTGTGGGTCTTTTTAACAAACGAGATAGCGGTGCACTTGAGGTGCTCGATATTTTCGTTCCTCGTTATACATATATTAATTTTAAAAATACATAATGTATTTTAGGATAAACCAAACACAAATAACTAACTAAAAATATAAAACTAACAAACTAATAATTATTTAAATTTTTTTAGATTGTATTTTATTTATTCTGTTCATTGCATAACATTGAAAAAGTCACTGTACACCTGTCAGGATCAGTGATTTAGAGGGTTAAATAAAGTAGGCAGTTAATTAACGTCACACTGGAGCAACCCTCCAGTTGCTAATCAGTTGTTCTTCCAATTGGGCTACAATGGACCGGTTAAATAAGAACATTGCTTTTTCTGGACTGTGTTTGAACTGAATTTTCCAAGCTGTGTTTAGGCATGCTGCTTGGAGTTAATAAATATTGAACATCCAGAGATTTAGTCTCATTTGAATTAAGTGTCCTATAGGTAAATTAGTTATTCTCAAATATTGACAAATGATTTTTATAATCACTATAAAAGGTAGCTTCTTATCTGAAAAACAATATAAAATGCTAACTCAATGTTTTAGAAAATTGGATTCCTTTATTATACTTATCATACTAGTGGATACTGGTTGTTTTTTTTTACGCAAGAGCCTTATTTGCCAAGCTGAGCCAAACGCAAGACAACGTCAAGCAAATGAACATACATACACATGGATATTTTTACTGACACAGAACCACACAGGCGATTCATATTTGATAATAACAGAAAACACTACTAGATCAGGAACTGTCAAAGAAACGATAGCTCAATAAAACATAGTGAAGGATGGTTGGTTTTTTTTGAAGTTTT
This sequence comes from Meta bourneti, assembly GCA_933210815.1. NCBI lineage: Eukaryota > Metazoa > Arthropoda > Arachnida > Araneae > Tetragnathidae > Meta > Meta bourneti. The sequence goes on along the minus strand of OW119926.1, from coordinate 38,401,921 downwards.
ATGGCGCAAATGTCATAGTGAAGTTCAATACTAAAACGAATAACCCAAAAATCTATTTTTTTTACTAATTCTAGCAGCAATACAGAAATCATTGATACTATAAAACAACTCGTAAAACCGTCAGATTCGAATCTTAACAATTACGCTTTGACAATAAGCAGTTTAATTTAACAAAACATTTATTCTTTAAACTTAGAATATAGTACAATACTGCATTTAATTTTATGTAGATTTGTTTTGACTTGTTTCCTGCCAAAGAATTTAGCACTAATTTATGAAAACGAGACGAACCGGAAAACTTAAAAATTGTCAACATGTTATTTCCATTGAAATAAAAGCTCTTACCAAAGAAATTTTTTATTTCATTTTCTTTTACTGCTGAAGGTGCATTGTCAGCAATTAATTTGGCTAATCCTTGAATCCCCATCGAATATATGTTTAATTTAAGCGAAGCGGGAAATGTAAAATCGCAATGCAAATATAAACACACGTTCGCGCGGAAATAAGTAGAAAATCACAGTTACAGTTTACAAATACAGTGAAAAGCAAAAATGTGAGATACGCTCTCTAACACGCTATAAATAAATAATAAATGCACGCTAAAAATAGGGTGGGTAGGTATTTCAATTAACGTCACACTGGAGCAACACAACGGGCTATTGGTGACGGTCCGGGATCAATCCCAAAGGGAAAGATCCGAGGACAATACCACGTAATTTTGAACCACGGTCAGATGACGAGGCAACACCTGAGCTGGCACCCCACTCTCCAAACTTCCACACCACGCCAACGTGAGGACATTTGAGGCCACGACAGATTTAACGTGCACCAGCCCCCTTTACGCTAAAAATAAATAATAAATGAATGTGCATAGTTTCCAAGATTACAGTGTTTCAAAACAATAGCAATAAAAAGTCACGTTGCATGAAATTCCTTCATATAAATCATATCTAAAAAAAAAAACAATTTAATAGCATGGAAAAATCAAATTTCTAGTGCATTGATTCTTGTACCATTGTGAATGAGGGCCGCGGTGGCCCGGTTGGAAGAGTGACGGACTCGAATCCAGCCAAACACCGTCGTGTACAAAGGGGGCTGGTGCACGTTAAATCTGTCGTGGCCTCAAATGTCCTCACGTTGGCGTGGTGTGGAAGTTTGGAGAGTGGGGTGCCAGCTCAGGTGTTGCCTCGTTATCTGACCGTGGTTCAAAATTACGTGGTGTTGTCCTCGGATCTTTCCCTTTAGGATTGATCCCGGACCGTCACTAATAGCCCGTTGTGTTGCTCCAGTGTGACGTTAATTGAAATACCCCCCCATTGTGAATAAAAGGGAAATTATCCAAAATAATTTTCAAAATTTTTAATAAAAAAAATATAAATGTTGGTTGGTAGGTAGGTATTTTAACTAACGTCACACTGGAGCAACACAACGGGTTATTAGTGACGATCCGGGATCAATCCCAAAGGACTATTGGCGAAGGTCCGGGACCATCCCCCGAAGGGAATGATCGAGGACACCATCATTTTGAACCACGGTCAGATGCCGAGGTCACACCTGAGCTGGTACTCCACCATCTAAAATTAACATAATGGTAGGTAGGTATTTTAATTAACGTCACACTGGAGCAGCACAACGGACTATTATATAATGATAATAATAATATAGAACTATTAATTTAAATATAATTTACACTACAATGCACCAGATGGCAGCACGACAGAGTTTACACTAGAAAGCCTATATCAATTTTGGCTCTCTAGTTTACACTAAACGAAGACTACAACTATAATTTTTTACACATATATTTCCTTTAATACAAAGCTTAATAGATTTTTTTTAATTTATTGGTGAAAAATAATATATATATTCTTTATAACTACAAGAACTTTGTTTTGTGTCAAAGTATGTCTATGACCAGTATTCAATATTTTCTATCAAATAGCTTTGTTTCTGAGACATATTATGTCTATGGTGTTATATATTCCGTTGGTAGTATCTGAATTTCAGTGTAAATAGATTAGGAATCACTTTCAGAAAACAAAATTTATTTATATTTATATTTCAAGAATTATTTCCCTTGGTTTTTTTTCTGATTTAAAATTGGAAGAAAAAATTTGATAAGAATTGAGACAAATTAACGTAAATAAAATAGTTGAATATGTAGGCAACACTTTTAAAAATCTTCAGGTATTTGCTAATAGATTTTTTTTAAATTGTAAGGTAATGTTAATTAATTCGCATATGCAATTCTCATGCCTCCAGAAGATCCTGACTTCAAAGACAAATATGAACTGCTAATCCCTAAAAGGAGATGCTACTTGAGTAGATGCAATTTATACAATCGCCTCCTTTCATGGACTACTAGAAATAACTGTGATTAATGTTATTTTAAAATTGTTGGTGGTGACAGCCGATCAAACCTATCACTCGAACAATGGCTTAAATTAGTCTAAAAGATATTTTAGTGAATACACCATGAAAATATTTCATCGTCTGTATCAGAAATAGTTCCTCCTAACATTCAATAACTTATGAACCTAATTTACAACAGAGGCACCGTTATTAGTTTTTGTACAATGCGCTCGAATTAACATAATATGTTGTTCAACAAACGAAACCAAACTTACGAAAAATTAGAGTATAAAAAAATTTATGTGTGGTGTTTTCAAATTCGAAACTTTTTATTTTGTTTACTCAGATTATTAACAATTGGAGGTATTATCTGTCCCTATTTGTAATAGATATCCCTCATGTTGGAGAGGAGTGTTCCCCAATTGTAAGACTATTGGGGCGCTAGGTGTTCGGGCACCTAGGACTTTGTGCCCCTGTTTCCTGATACATTAATCTAATAAGTTCATACAGCATAATGAGAGAGGTCTTGTCGCCCAACATATTGTTTATTCGCATTACCTATATAATTTTAATATTTATCCCTCATGTTTTTTGGGAGACCGGGTCCTAGCCTTAAAGATATTGGGAGCCCCCAATGAAATCGAACCCCTAGGACTTGGCATCCCTGGTGTAGGTGTTTTGTTGAAATAATTTATTTGGAAATGTATTGGGTGATATTTTAAGGTTTATCACTCCCGTTAAAGATCAAGCCTGGTCTCTTTCATAGAATTATTAAGAGGACTCAAGGAGTTTGTGCTCCTAGGAATTGGCACTTGTGCCTGGCTACATACATTGAAAGAGATTTAATCTACTTACCTGAACTTCACGCTGTCTTATTCACTTTAAGCCTTTGAATATTTGAAAAATTATGTTCAGATATTTGGAAATGCAGACTGATTCAGGTAGTTGAAAATCTACGATTACATATATATTGTTGATTTTAACTCTTTACTGGGAACACCTTAACAATTACGCTTCACTTTTGTTATTTAAGAACGATGTTTTTTTAATCTGAGCATTGAATGAATGATTTCATGCAGTTTTTCTTCTAAGGAATTTTCTGATAAAACGCTTAAATATTTCGAAATGTAATGTCTCTTTGACATTGTTTCATGGACAGATTCCGCGGATCAAAAGAGTTTATATGAATTTAATTAGCTGTAGTAGTTTTAATAAATGAACACTTTTTTAATCACCTACACGACAGCATCACATTTTTATTCTTTGCCAAAACGAGTTACAAAAATATTGTATGTGAGCAGTACTTTATATGAATATAGTACCACAAACCCAAATAAAATGTAGTAAAATTGAGCTGTTAGAATCAATGTAATTAATTGATTCACCCAGTTTCATCAACTAATATAGGTCAGCGAGACACTAGTGTTCCGAGGAACACAGTTTGGTAAACACTAAACTGCGCCATTTTTCTGTCGATGTTTCCTTCCCTATTGCGACAATTGGAAAAATTGAACCGACCATATTTGATACAGCAGCTTGGGGACAGAAAATATCTTCAAAAGACTTCATTAAATTACTTCATAAATAAATAGTGAAGTTCCAAATGATTTTCATACTTGTTTGGTTTATTAATTCCATTTTCTATCAGAAAATATTTATAATTATTACGTGAGAAGTCGAGAGAACTGATCGCTAGGATTTCACTAAAATTTCCGATACTCTTAAACAACTTCACTATATCTATTTTAGACCTGAAAATAATTATTAAAAAAAATAATCTAAAAAGAATAAAAAATTAACATCTAATTCAATAAATACAAATGTACTTCAAATAATTTATAATCACCGAAACTTTGCATTTATTCTAAGAGCTTAACCCATTAAAGGAATATATTATAAGCCATGTCACTTGTTGAAGCTCTGATTTCAATCTCGCATTTATAAATAGAGTTGAGGTTCGTTGAAAAATATTTTTAAATGTGCTAAAATTACAAATTAGTTTGCTTTACAACCTATAATATAAGTAGAATGTCCAATACAACAATTGATTTAGCAGATAACACTGTCTGACACAAAATTATGACATGTGTCTCTTAGTCTGTTGTAACTATAACGTAAAATGGGGTTGATTGTTTTTAGTTAGCTTACCAGCGGCAAAAGGCAACATATTTTTAAGCATGAGAAAAGTAACCAATAATTTATTTTAACGGATGAAATATTTCTCAGTGAATTGACAACCGAACACGCATGCACACACTAAAAGATTTTATTACTGCAAACGCTAAAAAAATCAATCCTTTTGATAATTTTCTAAACGATGAATTATATTTACTACAATTATCTTTTCACATTTTCAATTTGCGAATTCTTTTAAATTCGTATCCAAAGAACGACTTTGCAGGTGAGAAATATTGTTCTCCATTGAGTTAATTACAGTATTCGAACGAGGTCAACAAGGTTCTCGTAGGCCATAATTTGAGCCCCACCTCCAGAATATAGTTGAAGTCTTGACTGCAACAATGGGTGTATCAGCAACGTAGCCAAAAATATTCTTGCGGAAATGGAAGAATGACACGATTCCCCTATTGATCTCAAAGGTTGGGCTAATCAGCGACCAACCCTCAAACTCAGTTCGAGGGCTGCGGTAGCCCAGTTGGTAGAGTCGCGGGTTAGCAACTGGAGGGTTGCGAGTTTGAAACTCAATCCAACGAACGACGTAGTGTACGTGGGGGCTTGTGCACATTAAATCCGTCATGGCCTTAAATGTTCTCACGTTGGCATGGTGTGGAAGTTCGGAGAGTGAGTGCCAGCTCAGATGTTGACCTCGTCATTTGACCGTGGATCATAATTACGAGGGTCCCCGGACAATTCCTTTCGGGACTGATCCCGACAGTCGCCAATAGCTCGTTGTATTGCTCCAGAGTGACCTAAATTCAACTAACTACCTAAAACTTAGACCCTTGGCAGGTCCACATCAGTTTAAGAGACTTAGGGATCCACATATACATACATAAATTTCAACTTTGCAAAAATGTCAATGAAGAAGGACTCTATTCTGAAATCGATTGAAATGGAGGTGTAAAAATAAAACAAAATCCATGTGATTTGCGATAGAAACATGCCGATACATCATCTATTAGATCATCATAAAAATATGCCGATAATTTCTGCATTTTAAAATCTAGAATTTCTTTTAATGCGTACAGATTAACATTTAAATTGCGAAACGCGGATTAAAAATAACTGCCTTTTAAAATTCAAAAATTATATGAGAATACTGATATTTGCATGCTGATATTTGATATGAATTTACCAATGTATTGTCCAAAAAACGAAGGATCTTATAAACTATTCCCACTTTAATGCAATAAGAGCTTTACTTTAAAATTAAAAGTGAACAAAACATTAATAACTCATGATAAGAAAAGGAAAACATTGTTCAATGATGAAAATACCAATGAATATGTACAATGTACTCGGAGGCCGAAAAGCGTTTTGCTCTCTTGTTTGTAAAATAGAAATAATGTAACAAACAATGAGCTAAAAAACTGTAATTCGCAGTTTCCGCATCTTATGTTTACTAAATCTGTACACAAAACTATCTATAAGAAAATCCAAATTCATTCACAACGATCCCACTTATATGCACCTTTGTGTTCCACCTCTACGAGTGTTGTGTGTGTGCACTCGAATTTGACCTCAATTCAGAATAAAGTTAAAACACACATATCCTTATTTTAATGAGAATTGGTAAAAAAAACTATTGTAGTGTCAGCAATTGGTTAATTGCACCCACTTTAAGTTTTGAAATCCACTCTCCATTCAAGTAGGCTAACACGCGTTTCGGATAGTTATTAAATTTGATAATGAAGACAAATAAGAGGTTTTCGAAGAGGCCCATCTGGGAGCAGGCCAAATAGCAGACCCCGCTGCCAAGAGCAGGCCGAAAAACCTGTTTTCTTTCTCTTTCTTTTAAGTCCCCAAATGCCTTAAATCCTGTCATCATGAAGTTGGATGTGTCCTTGGCACGACATGAAAAAATAAGTAAAGGAAGATTCCAGCACGCTTATTATACGTTAGTCACAATAAATTTTCTCTCCCTACTCACTCATAATTCGAAAAGTCAATACCTCTGCACCTTCGGGAAGAGGCATGCTGGTATCGCAAACTGAAATGATTGGCTGGAACTGGTGTAAACTGGTCGAAATGAGGTCTAGAGGCCCACAAATGGGGGGCTCACATAAACATCTCTGCAACGGAAACAACGTCTTTGTTCGAAATAAATAATAATAAAAAGCACCTGTAAAATGTCGTTGAAAAAATCACTAGCCATGTGGAGCGAGGTCATCCAGATCTAGATTTTAACAACAATTTTTACTTAAAATTATCTATTGGATACGCCGATAGAATAAATGGAAAAAGATAATTTTAAGGGCACTTAGAAAGTTTTTCTTTACGCGCAACAAAGAGAGTACTTACTGAAGACAAGTCACACGTGTAGATTGAAAAACCAACTGAAAAGTTAAACAGACAATACAAATTAAACGGAGAAGGTAAGATTTGCTCGGACTTCCTACTTTGTAAATTTTCACAAGTAGAACTTGTTAACAAACTACGAAACATAACATTCATGAAATTGTTTGCAAATGTTTTCCGTTTAATTTTTTTCTTTTCAAAATAACTCCTCCCAATTTTGGGCTTATTTGGGAAATTGTGTTAAAAAGTATCATTTGGTATCATCAGCCTGGAAATGTGAATACAATTGCACTGCAGAAAGCAGCTTGCTTTAGTTTCAAATGTTTTTATCCGTACATTGTAATTACAATAATAAAGCTGTAATTATAATAACAAAGGAAAAAAAGAGAAAAATGCATACATTTGAAAAGTTGTACATTGCTGCTTAGAATACATATTTATATCTCACGAGTATCCCATCATCTACCCTGGTACAGGTCCTGCCAACTACCGACCGCAGTCCGAGGGCAGATATGAGGATTTCTGATATGCCCTGAGCTCATACTACCATGCTAACCCTTTTTCACGTTTGCCTAGAAGCGGCATTTCTTCAGTTGTTTTTAACTATTTAGACTTGCATCAGGGAGGAAAGAAAACACCTGGTTGGGTCTATGCAAGCGGTATCGTAACACAATGAAATACATTTTGTAAAGTAAATTTCCTTCTTTTTTTACGGAAATAATTATCCCCGTGTACCGTAGAGTATGTGAGGCCTGGTATCGAGGTAAACATGCACTGAAGATAAAATTACTGTATTACGAAATTGAAAATTTATACGCGTTCGAATTTGTAGAAAGCAGATAAAGCCTCTTTTACTTCACCAAGTCTTAAACTGGAGACAATAGATGGAAAGTTTTTTAAACTCTCTTTGAAGAAGCATTTTTGATCAGAGAAAGTCAAAACAATCAAAAGCAGATGCATTTGATCTTATCTGGTATTGCCACACCTGCATTCATAGCTTGAGGTTAGTTAAAATTTTAATTTATTGTCTACCGTAATCCCTCTGCTAAATTTTAGAAAGCTTCAGATAAATTATAATTTCTTTGTCCTTTTCATCAATTCAAATCAATAAATTCTTTTTCTCGTGTAATTTCGTTTTGCAAGGAAGATTTTAATCTTTGACAAGAAAACATGGAAGAATAACCTTTCAGATCTGTAAAATTACGTTTCTTCTGATAACTTTAAGGGTATAAGGAACTGGTGGCACCAAAACCATTTACGTAATTGGTATTTTGTGAAAAAGGGACACAAGTTTCAGCATAATCTTTATTTTACGCGGTATCGACTCTTCTTCATTAAGATGAATTAGCATATTCTTCGATTGTACCCTGTGTAATTATGTCACGAGCACATTTTTATATTTGAAGAACATTTTCGCATTCACACGGTTTGCTTCGAAAACTTTGAGCCACTGATGGGATAAGAACTGCCAAAGTGCATTGCCTTATTACATACAGTCAATGGTGATTGAAGAGATGAGAAAACTCTCTTAATTTTGTTCTAATCAATAGAGGAATCCATCAGCGCTCTTATATAAAAATGATAAAATCTTATTTAATCACTGTTTATTCAACTGAGCTCATAAAATATCAAGAATACAAGAAGTCCAAACGAAGTTTATAAGAGCATGGGGAACGAGGAGGCTTTTTATTTTAGACGTTAGTAACAGACATATTCTAAAAATCATTAGCGATCAAGAGTACCGCCTTTTGTGTTTGACTATGGATGGAATCAAATCAAATAAATTTCTGGTCTGAGTTAATGGAACCATGTCCTTTTTTAAATATAAATATATTTTAGCTAGCATGTCCTGAAAACAAGTTTTTGGGGTTTAAAAAAATGGAGTAGAATAAAAGAATCGCACATGATTTTCAGTGTTTATCATTAGTATCAAGGTTAGAATGTTGAAAATTTTTTATGTGTTCCAGGGCTCCGGTACCATGACTGGAAATGTGAAAACAAGTAACACAACAACATGTATTTTTTTCTAAGTTTTAAAGTTTTTATAGTTGCACTGCAGTTAAAATAATAAAGTTTACAACAAATCAAAAGAGAAACATACACTTTTGGATATTATACATTGGTGCTTAGAGTGCATATTTATAACTCATAAGAGTCCCATTGTCTATCTGGTGCGGAGCCTGTAACCTAACTTACTGAATTACATAAGGCGGTTAATGAGCTGTTGATCGCGGTGTTGACAAAAACACTCACCGTACTCATACCGGCACTTAAAGCATCAATATTTCCATGGAAGTTGAAGAAGTGACACATGAATATAAATGTCTTAAACAAAGACTAGGCAATATTAAGTGCATCCTGTAGAAGTTGTAGTTAGTTTAATTTACGTCACACTGGAGAAACACAACGAGCTATTGGAGACGGTCCGGGAACAATCCCGTAGGGAAAGATCCGAGACAACACCTATAAATTTTAACCACGGTCAGATGACGAGGTCAACACCTTAGCAGGCACCCCACTCTCCAAACTTCCACACCACGCCAACTTGAGGACACGACAGATTTAACTTGCACCAGCCCCCACGTACACGATGGTCTTTGGTTGGATCAAGTTTCGAACTTGCAACCCTCTCTTTGCTAATCCGTGACTCAACGAACTGGGCTACCCCGGCTCCTTATATTTTAATGGATAAACTAACTCCTAACATGTTCATGCCTATCGAAACTTTTGGGGAGCATTAACCGAAATTATTAAATTATTTCACAATATCTGATAAATACATTTTTATTAACCCATTCAGAGTCTGTGGGGTGTCTGGCATAGCTTAAGTGGCGGAGGTCTCGAGAACCAATGTCTAAAGGAGTGGCATTCAGAACTATTTTAACAAAGTTTTATGAATTTGAAAAAGGGTTTCATAATTTCTAAACACAGTTTTGTCCTTTTCGCAAAAGTATTTTCGAGTGCTATGCAGCGAAGCGATTGTTTGATGCCCTCCATCTTTAGAATAAAATGTTTAAAAGTCAGTTCTTCCTTTCATGTAGACTCGTGCCATCGCATTCAGAAAAGAAAGAAGGTACAAAGCAGAAAAATTTTCAAACGTTGTGAGAGCACAAAATAAGACAGGTAGTGTCTTTTCTTGAAGATTTATCAGCAAAAGCATTAATAAAGCTAGGTTCTTTTCTAGTTCTTATGAGCAGTCAAAAATTAGTTGCATTTAAAAATAAATATTATGAAAAATAATTTATTTAGAAAATTAATATAGTACTTATCAATATATTCCATCCTAATTATTTAAACTAATATACTTTATCTTCATTTTAAAAACGTAAATTTTGTTTTGTAGTGAGGGTGGTATCAACCTCATTTGTCTCAGGGCCCCAAAATCATAGCTTCTTCTCTGGTCCCACAATCTAGAAATAGTTAAGGCAGGTAATATTAACCCTCCAAGTGTTTTTGACGAGATATCAGGATATTGCCGAACTTTTATGAAAACTAAACCTTTACTTGTAATGACGAGATATCTCGTCCATCAAGATCTGGTTGGTTTTGCTAATGACGAAATGCCTTGTCGAGACTAGAATCAAGAGGATTAATGAATATTATAAGATATATGAATATTATCTCATTTGATATTCTGATGTATAGCAATGCTCTTGATGGGCGACGAGACATAAAGGGGATCACCACCCTTGAAAAAAAATTAAATTTTAGGTTTGTACAGGATACATTCATATAAAGGTATAAGTATTCACCAATAAAAATTTTGTTAAATGTTATAGCGCAATGCGCTTCTACATAAGGGTTAAATCGCTATATCGTAATAAAAATTTCCGCCAGATATCTCCAACGTGAGTTTTTCAATACCTCTTTCATCCCACCTGTTCTCCATATTCCAAATAGCATGCTTTTCTTCAATTCCAATAAACAGAGTAGCGTCAAAGTTCACAACTTGAGTCAGAAGAAAATTCTAAATACTCGTGAAAGCTACAGAATCGCACCACTAGGGACAGACAGTATTTACTATCAAAGATTTCAGTTTGTTTCAGTTCAATGAGAACATACTCTTGAAAACCGCAACAAACAAATAAATTCTATGTATTACGATTAAGACTATTAAATAGGAATATTACTAGATGTTTCGTAAGTCATGAAAACATTTCTATCATTCCGTGATTAGCACATTTTTGCTCATATGTGGCTCAAAGGGAAAAGGGCAGGAGCATGAAAAACGGACAACCCCTGTACAAACCTCAACATGTCACTTTGTAAAAACATTTCAATGTTCCCTGGTAGGTAGTTGAATTAACGTCACATTGGAGCAACATAACGGGCTATTGGCGACCATCTGGGATCAATCCCGAATGGAAGGATCGAGGACAACACCTCGTGACTTTGAACTACGTTCGGTTGACGAGATGTTCCAAGGAAATTGCCCGTTCCAAGAAAAACCCTCTCCTCAAAAATTTATTTAATCGGCTATTTAATGAACTTTTAGATTCAGTAATGATGAAACACAAGTTGTTCGTCACTTCAGGTAGTCTAGTTATATCACATCACACTGCAATGTTTCACTATGATGAACCAGGTGAAGGACAGTGTTTAAAAGGCTTGGCTGAACTGTAAACTTGCTTAGACCAGTCTAGGAGGCATAGTTTGTGTCTATTTTGGAACATCAAAATACTTCCTGCAGATTTTATTGATTGTCGGCAGCTGTAGATAAAGTGTATCTGCTTCTGTATGAAGTTAGTAGAAGCTATGAACACGTTCCTGGTGTTCACCTGCGGTGTCTTTGTATGACGATTTAAGTTTTTCCTAACCATTACTTCGACCCATAATTGAATCTGGTTGCATTTTCGTCACGATATGGTCATGAGTCGAACCGACTACGAATGGAGGGCCTATATTAAAATCTCTAATAAATTCACCTGTTAAATATTGGCTTAACGTCCACTGAAACCCAGAAGTCCTGCATTCCCTGTTGAAAAAAATTGTAAGTCATGGACTGAATCAAGTAAATATGACGTGAAAACAAAATTTATTTTTGATGTAAATCTTAGCGGACATCAGTTTTGATTTCAAATGTCCACTTTCGCCCGCACTCAATCGTCGCAACTATATGCGGCCTCCTTGTCACCGAGCCACAGTTCAAGACAGCGAGTCTTCTGTCTGCTACCCTTGTAACCTAGTAAAAATCCATGCACGTTTGCTGTACAGTTCGTTGTCGAGTTACAAACAATATTTTCTTATTTATTGTGTACTGACCGTGGCTCAAAATGACGGGGTGTTTGTCTTCGGATCTTTCCCTTGGGATTGATCCCGGACCGTTGCCAACAGCTCGTTGTGTTGCTCTAGTGCGACGTTAATAAACTACCTACATCATTGAGTACTATTTATCGAATGCTTTGTTTGTGCTGTTATTTCATAATGAGCGATATTTTGATACCGGATGAAAATTTATGATTAGTGATATTTCTATGACGAATTAAGTAAGTCAATTAACCTATGAAGAATAGCGTTTGCTCTAAGCCAAAATATTCCTTGCAGTTACGGACAAAAACCATGTACTGACATTTCTATCATGGTCGGCGGTTTCCTTGGCTGACTAGATGTGTAGCTATGAAAAAAATAGAATCGCCCTTTTTATTTATGAATAGTTCATAGAACAAATTCAATCTCGCCATCCTCAGTTTTAAATGTTACTCTACGCTACTGCTGTTTAATAAAAAGGGTCTTTTGACCCTTAAAGCATTTTATTTTTAATCTGTTCGGGTACAGTGGGCCACGTTAACCCGGTTGGTAGAGTAGCAGGTTAGCAACCGGAGAGTGGCAAGTTCGAAACTTGATCCAATCAAAGACTGTACGTAGGGCTTGGTGCACGTTGAATATGTCGTGGCCTCAAATATCTTCAAATATCATTAGCGTGGTGTGGGAGTTTGGAGGGTCAGGTGCCAGCTCAGGTGTTGACCTCGTTATCTGACTGTAATTCAAAATTACAATAGGCCGCTGTCTTACTCCAGTGCGATGCCAATTCAACTATCTGTTCTGGTACAGAAAGCAGCATATTTAAACATATGAATATATTCAGCGCTCTTCCTTTTTTTAGAATAATGTACTAGAACAAGTAGAGTGTCAACTAGAAGGTGTGAACGAATGGAAAACATGAGTAGTTCCCTAAATTTCCTCTGATTTTAATAAAACTTTATAGTAACTTAAAGTAAAATATTAAAATTATTTTAACTCGATTTCAAAACGTTTTTATCTTCTATTCCCACAAATAACGGGGACGCGGTAACCCGGTTGGAAGAGTAGCGGATTAGCAATGGGAAGGTTGCTAGTTCGGATCCAACCAAAGACCATCGTGTATATAGGGGGCTGGTGCACATTAAATCTGTCGTGGCTTCAAATGTCCTCACATTGGCGTGGTGTGGAAGTTTGGAGAGTGGGGAGCCAGCTCAGGTATGATTTCGTCATCTGACCTTGGTTCAAAATTACGTGGTATTGTCCTCGAATCTTTCCCTACGGGTTTGATCCCGGACCGTCGCCGATAGCACGTTGTATTACTCCAGTATGACGTTAATTAAGTACCTACCTACCCACAAATAACCATAGATGTGTACAATCCCGTATCTAATTTCTAGAATCGAGTCCCAGAACTCATTAAACTTTCTCCAGTACCTCTACATCTGCTTTTCGAGCCCCAAGTACCAGGTTACCGTAATAAAGAAAAAATATGTATTCTAGTTCTACTCAATGCTTAATTTGTACCAAATATAGATTTTCCAGTTTCCCTGTGGACACGTGCACAACTTTACGATCACATGAAAACATTTATTATTTTGTATTTAGAAACTTCACAGTAAAAAAACTCGGGCTATTTCTATGCTTGGGTACCATGGTATCGGTGAACTCCTTATGCTGGTCCTGACTTTCCTATATTTCGTCTTGACCAATATAAATCGAGTCTACACATACGCAAAGAATTACGTATTACAGAATTAAGATTACCTCGTATTTTCAATTACTAATTGCCTTATATGTATCACTTTCCGTTGCTTCTAAATGCTTCGCACACGTTCCATTTTGGTAATAATATTTTAGAATTATATAGTAGTTACTCTTTTATTCCTGTTTCTATTGCTTTTTACATCAGTGCAAACGGTTCCTTCTACAATTCATGTTCAACGAATGTTCTGAAAAGCATTTGAGTTTTTGTTATGAATGATTGAAGATTGATATTCATTGTTTAGAGTCTGATCCGCTAAATTGTCTATTCAATGATTAGTGAAATCAAATTATAAATTTATATTTATGAATCGGAAGCATAACTTTTAATTTATGAAACGAAAGCGAAGTTTTCAATAACCCCAGAATGAGTTTTCGTACCACTGAAACACATTTTCGAATTTGAAGACACTCAATAAATTACATACTTAACACTAAACTAGACAACAGATAGTTACTTGAGTGCTAAATTTTTTAAGCATAATTCAATTACGCCACCAATGTACGATACATTTTTTGCGGTATTTCTGAACAGGAAATGTTTCATTTTGTTACACGTTAAGCATGATATCAGAGTGAATTGGAAAAACGCTTTAAAATTAATAATGAAAACGAAATAAAATTCAATCGTGGTTTTTCTGCTTCCCTGAAATGAATTTGATTTTTTTACTTTAGTTTTTGGTGCACAATCTCACAAATTAGAACACTCCACGGTTGAGAAAAGTTGCGACTTCAAGACGAACTTCGTAGTGTCATTAAAGTGGCATCCCAGATTTTAGAGCTGAGGCTTACAGGGGGAAAAACTTAGCTAAGGGTGTTTGTTGCAAGTGAAATTCCCTCACGTGGCTAGGAATTCTTCAAGGACAAGGGGGAGAGGGGAACGCATTTGACCCAGAAAGGTAAATGAAAATGAAAGTGATAGGAGAGAAATAAGGATGTGGGGAAAGTCTCGTGAAACCTGGGGCGCAGTTTTTTGGGCGACCTAAAATCACCTTAATAGAGACCCGCAACATGTCCTTGATGTTTGATTCTTTTTCATATACAGTGAAATTATGACTGAACTAAATACAACGATAATTTTACGTTCCATATTTTTTTTAACGAATTTCTTCTTTTCATCAGCTTAGGCCCCCCACAAAGGGAGGGGAGTTCGCCGGTATCATCTTACCAAGTGCTAGGGTGAGGGGCCTTAGAAAATTTTTTAAAGTTTGGTACTGCAATGGGGTAGCGTTTTCTAAGTTTAAACAATAATTTTCTGAGGGACTTAAAATAATAACAAAAAAGCCTGTACAAAGTGCGGTATTTTAGAAAAATGATTGGAAATATAGTCTTTTGTAAAGAACACGATGGGAGCTTTTGATCAAAAGTATTTTAATTTCTTTCAATGTATTGAAATAGTTTATACACATGAGTAATATAACCTGACGTGTTTGAAATGTTTAATGTTCAATGACTAGTTCAATTCAGCGTAAAGGAACGTTTTCATTTTTGGTACAGCTTAACCAAACAGATTTTAACTTTTTAGAGTGTACTTTTCAACAGTGACGTAACTTACACAACTGGGGATGAAGAGATTGAATTTGCTCTACTGTGAACTATACGTAAATAAAAGGGGTGGTTTGATTTTTTTCCCGTAGCTATATATCTAGTCATCCAAGGAAACTTCTCGCTTCTCGCACCATGATAAAAATGTCAGTAAGTGATTTTTTGGCTCCCAACTTCGAAGAACTGCTGGTTTTAAACAAACATAATTCTAAGTAAGATAATTGGCGTACAAAAATCGTCATAAAAATATTACTA
This sequence comes from Meta bourneti, assembly GCA_933210815.1. Classification (NCBI taxonomy): domain Eukaryota; kingdom Metazoa; phylum Arthropoda; class Arachnida; order Araneae; family Tetragnathidae; genus Meta; species Meta bourneti. The sequence continues at coordinate 38,386,291 of OW119926.1, read as the reverse complement.
ATCATAAAATTACACAAACAAAAAGTTCGTTAAATACAACATAAGGAATAAAAGAATATTGTTCGTAACTCGAAAACGAACTATGCAGGAAACTTCATGAATTTTATATTAGCAGACACAATACAACGCCTGTCTTGAAGAAGTGTGAATCGGTTATAAAGGAGGCTGCATAGGTCATACGCAAGAACTAACTGTAGGACGTATCAATTGGACTGAGGTTAAAAGTTAGTGAAAAGGGTGGTGATTGGTGCCTACCTACTAAGCACGACAAACACTACTAACCAATCAGATACAGCAATCACCGAACGCCAAGATGATTAAACATCAGCAACACTTGAGTCGGCGACAAGGGAGACAGATTGAGATACGACGATAGAATGCAGGAGAAAGTGTATATTTGAAATCAAAACTGATGTCCGCTAAGATTTGCGTAAAAAAAAGCTTTATTTTCAACATCAGATTTTCTTGATTCAGTCTGATCTATTGCTTTCAATACGGATGCTGGGCTTCAATGAACGGCTACGCTAATGGTGAATATAAAATTATTGCCAATACGAAATAAGTTGCATCACCAAAACACCTACACCAAAGACGCCAAGTTCAGATGCCCGATTCCATGAAAGTCCCTTTAATATTTTTATGGTTGAGGAACGATCGTCCCAAACATGAGCAAGTATAACAAACTAGCAGAATTACCCGGCGTTGCTCGGGTTGAATTAAATAAATGTTGATTGAAAAGTAGTCAGACTTATCACTCCTCTTTCATAAAAAAAATGAAAGCATCATTTAAGAATACGGAAAATAATTTTTTAACAATGTTTTAACTTTTTTTATAGCTACTTCAATTTACTTCTGACGCAAATATGTATATATGATATATCCATTCATATTCATCGCACTTCTGCTGTAAGACAAACTACAAAAATTTTTCTAAGGTGACTTCTACAAAAATCGATTTGAGTTTTGATTAAAAAAGAATATCCCCGTACGTTCATTTTCAGTAAAAATGGTGAATTTTCGGCGTATAGTTTCATCAATTTGAGAGGATGGTAAATTAAACGGCATTCGTGTTACGGCATTTATTTTGAATCGAACACATTTTTTTCTTGAAAATTCCAATCAGCGGCATGTAAAATAATGGAGCTTGTTTTAAAAATAAATGTCATCGGTGTAGACAAAGTAAACTCAATCGATTACAATTTTTCAAAAAAATAGAAGGTCGATTTTACAGCGTTTTTAAAAAAGAAAATCATTGCTTTCAACGAATGTTTCATATGTAGTTACTTGACTAAGCTGCGTAAGAACAGCTTCAATTTGCAGAGTAAGCAACCTCGACCTTCTGTCGCTTAAGACGAAAATTTTTCAAAATCTCTAACTGTGATATTCCATGATCACTAGTCTTATTTAAAATTCCCTTTACTCCAACTGACATTCAGTTTTAAATCGAATCCTTATAGTACTTTTTTAAATTCAGATATTCGGTTTCTAAATGGAAACACGTACCTATTTAGAATGATAGATGTAGTTACTTGACTATGAAGTAAGCTTTCAATACCACCCATGAAACATGAAAAACAAATGTAAATTTAGTTGATATTAATCGTCTTGTAATGAAAATCTGTCACAATTTTGAAATATATTTGAACTACAACGTACGACTACCCGTTTTAATTTAACGTAACACATCTGATTTTAAAGTGATTTTTTTAAATATCAACGGTCATTTTAAAAAGTAATACACTTTACTTATATTTTTTGTATATTTTTATTTATTTTTATGAAACATCATTCTACAAACCATTACATATTCAACCAAAGACTTAACAAAGTAGGTCGAAATATATATATACCGCCAAGAAATTACGCATGTATAGTAATATTTTGCAGAAAATAAATAATTCATTACAATTTAACTCCTAAATAATATATCCGCAATATGTAAAATACTGGAATACGTAAATACAGACAGAAACGAATTTCCGATCCTTGAAAAAATGCAGAACTCTGAAAAAAGAGATATGTGCAAACGTGTTGAATTCCGACTGCCTGAATATATTCTGAAGTAGAACAATTCGACAAAAGACTTTTGAATAATATTTATAAAGACAATAATGATTTATTTACAAAAAGAACACATATTTTAATACTTGGAAATGCTCAAATATCACCGCAACATTTCGCTGTCAACTCAAAAATACACAAACACAGAATTCTAAATCAAATTAAATAATAATTCTTGCGTTGCCAGATACCGAGTAGCAAAATTATGCTTTTATGATCAATTAGTTTTTCGTTTGGGCTTTTCTTGCTCCATTACAAAATATAAGTCATGTAAAATTAAATATTTAAATGTTCTTTTCTCTTCAATAAAATATTCGTAAATTATCTATATCATGGGAAGAAATAAAAAATCAGTTCAAACATAAATATTATAATTTAATTTGTTTTGGAGTAAAATTGTTTTTCGAGCAATACTGGTAAAATAATTTTATTGGAAAAGTTGTTTTTCTATCAATAGGAGTAAAACAAACTGAGCTGCGTACAGCAATCGTTTTACAGTCAATATTACTTCTATGGCGATTTCGAATTCTTTTTACCCCTTCTGCACACCTTGGACAAATAGAACTGGGGTTAATATGTAGCCTACGTCACCCGCAGGGTTATAAAATATAAGTGTACCACATTTGGAGTTGATTGGTCAAATAGTGTAGATTTGTATAGAGAACATACATATACACATCCATTTTTATATAGAGAGACCAAATATTCAGGGTGACTAAATTTCACTCATTAATTCTTTTGTCAGATGTATCGGGAGGCAGGGATGCAAAGTTCTAGGGAGACGCCTTGAGCCCCGATATTTTATGGTTGTTCCCTCTAACATGAGGGATAAATATTACAAGAATACATATAATTTAGTTATGATCTAATGTAAATTTACTATTAGTAATGATCTATATAAATAAGATAGAGTTCCCAAAACCACAAACACGAAGCAACTGAGGTTTTACATTTGCTTTCACAATAATTTACCCAAGTTTGCGCGATTGAAGCACTTTATAATTTCTAGTAAGTGTACACAATGGTTTCTAAACACACGCATCAAAAGAAAAACATCCACTGAGAATAGAGGAAGAAAAATTTTATTTGCTTTTAAAAAATTTGCATTTTGTTTCTATTTTTTAAACGATTAAGTATTAAAATGAAATGACAAAGTGGCCAATGATGAATTGCTTCTTTACAATCAATCGATTTTTCATAAGAGTGTTCGATATCTTTTAGAATGTAGTTCAGTCAATTCCGAACTTCTGATTGCTTATGTGTTTTGGTTGGTTCACGTCCATGTTAATATTAAATGATGAAACTGCGTTGTAACTTGTCCATAGTTCCAAAGACTTGACCATCCTGACACTGTTTACATAGCTCTTGAAGCGATTTTAGTTCTAAGCCAAGAAAGGTATCGTACAGAATGACATATCCCATGCCGCTGTTTGCTATTACCATGTTGTTTCTCTTTCGAAATTTCGTAAATCACACGGATAAAGTATATACATCTGAGTATGTCTATACGAAAACAGTCGCAAAAATCATTAAACGCAATGCTCATTTAACATTACGCCATTTAGGGAATCGGGAGACAAGAGACTACACCATGCAAAATTATTTTCTGAATACGTGCTTGATGAAGGGCATTCTTTTAGAAAGTCAGATATTTTTATAGAAAGGGGAAGGGCGGTGTGCTGAGATTTACACGTGGGAAGCTAGTACCTTAGAAACGGCCTTGGGCATATGCATGGTTAGAAATATTAAAATTACATCACTTACCTAAATACGATTTTAATTTAGTTTCCTCTGGAATCTCAATATTACGATTCTAGAGTCAAGCTCTGAGTTGGCATGCTTGTAAATACTTCATTACGATCAATCGCTGAATGAAAATTACCAAATTTGAGTAGATTTTATTCCTAGGGTGTTACCTGCAGGATATTGCTGGAAACTTTTGTTAAATGGAAAAACAAAAAACTGAACCCGTCGTAATTTAGTTTCAAAAATAGCTTTTAAATATTCTGTATGTTTCAATTAAAATTAGTTGTAGGCTACACAGTTATGAGGACTAAGTTGGCCTAAAGTAAGCTAAAATGTTAAGGGTGGCATTTTTGAGACAGTAAAAACCTGAAATTCTAAATTCCCAAACAAAGAGAAGGTGATATTTTGAAAAAGGTAGTGGAAAGAGTAGTTAGTCTAAGAGCAAAAAAGGATTCAGAGGCACGAGTCCTGAAAATGTCGCTCTTTTTTATAAAAATATTTTTCCTAAAATGATTTTTGACGTTTTCCTGATTTTAACACGCATATTAAATTTTGTGCAATTTTATCCTTATTCATTTTTCAAATTTATTTTCTTTGGAAACTTAATTTTGTTTAGGTAGGGGAATGGGGTATTTTAAAACTTTTAACTTGCAGCTTTGTGAATTAATTTTGATCAGAAAGACATTCGTTCATAAAAAAATTCATTCAAAAACCTGTGGGGATCTCCAAGAAGTAGGATACAGTTTTTTAACTGAATAAAAAGTTAATTGTTAAATTCATCCGTACACTTAAATGATTCTTGCATTCTTTTATGAAATAGAATTGGTTAGTCTGATCACTTTCAATCAACATTTAATTAATTCAACCAGAGCAACGCCGGGTAATTCTGCTAGAAAATTCATAAGCATTTACTTTTAATAATCACACATGTTACACAATACGATTTCAGTCCAGAATATGAGAAAAAATTGTTTTCAATGGGGTCAAGTTAGACTCTGTTGCTGGTGTTAAAATACAATTAAAATTAAAAGTGCAGCTGTTAGTTTAAAAGCATGAATCGAGATTTCGTGAATCATACAGATAAAATTATAAGTAAACATTAGGGTCTATTAAGGGGGGGGGGGCAACTTACCCGAAATGCTCCTGACGTTACAAAAATAAATGCTGAAGTTAGCTTGATCCATGTCAAAGTTTGTTATGCGAATTAAGTAAAAGGGGAAAATGACAGGTCAGAAAATAATAAAAAATATCGGTAAATAAATGGCTCATTTTGCATTATAGAAATTCCAATGGCTATTAGAGCAAACGAAAAAACAATCTATGAGCTGACGACGGTCTTTGGATGAAAAGGGATGAGACAAGAAAAATAGTTTCATGCTTGACTTCTGTCCAATTCGCCTTGATACAGACATATTTTCAAAGGCTCGGGTCTTCCCCAAAATATACTTACATAAAAATGCCTTATATATAAATATACAGCATATATTTACAAAAAAATAAAAATACGTGCTAAAATTAGTTTAATATCATTGGTTAATAACCTTGGTTGCCTCGAAGAGATGCATCGTCATTAAAAAACCTGACGAGATATATTTCGTCATTAGAAGAAAACTGAACAGATCTTGATCTCATCATCATTAAAACATCGTCAATATCTTGATGACGAGATATCTCAGTCAATATCTTGATGGCAAGAGATTAATTTTTGTGATGACGAGATATCTCGTCATCAGAAAAATTAGTCAGATCTTGATGGACGAGATATCTCGTCAAAACCACTTGGAGGATTAATAAACGTAAATCGAAGTTTGTTAAATGCAGTTAGCGTATGTAGATACGTTAATCATACTAGTAAAACAAGTGCATTCGTTAATTATAGAAGGGTTACGTTAATACACGTTAATATATGTTAATACATGTCGATACATTAGCCATACGAATAAAATATACTGTGTGGGAGAGGGAGACAGAGGTCTAGGTAACCCTCGAAAGCATTTTCTGAATATGTGCCTAGTAGACATGTCGGAAAACAATAACTAATTTGATGGGAATAGATAACAGGTAGATCAAAGACTAGTTCACATCCGAAATTATCTTCCATACAGATGCAGAAAAAGAATCTAACATCCCTTTATATTTTTGCATCGTTAGGGCAAATTCAAAAGTATATTCCAATAGGGAACACGTCTTCTGTAAATTCAGATACATAGAATAAGAGGTCGTCTTAATATTGAATTGTTCAAAATTCCAGCTCTACACCTTTGCGATACTCTTGTCGCTACAACATAGTAATTGGTATTTTCAGCTATTTTTTCAAATGAAAATTATTATCTTTCGCAAGAAGGAAATGGCTGAAATTTTGCATCATCGTATAAGTCCTGAGTCGATATATGAAAGTTGCTATTCATAATTTTTTGAATAATAAGTAATTATTAATATTGCATACTAAACATGTTAAATAAGGAACATTTCCAAGATTTTGGGTTATTTATAAGAACGAATTAAAAATTTCAACGTGGTAGAAAAATTAATTATAAGGAGATATGAATAAAAGTGTGGTAAAAACGAATTCAATATTAGGTGTTCCAAATTTTCTATACTCGTAATACCCAAAAGGTTGGACGAGATGACTTGAAGCTTGGTACTAAAGGCGGTTACATTTTGATATAGATTCGAAATTTGGCTTTAAATTTGGAATTTATTGGAAATTTTGAATTTTGTGTGCAATTTAATATGAAGAAGACCCCTTAAGCAAATTTCATGCACATGAACACAGAAGACCCTAGAATGGTACCTGTGAATTTGCTCTTCTATAAACGACGCAAAAATGAAGAGGAATGCCCCTCCCCGAAGTTGTTCCTATTTCTTCCCATATTGTCAAAGAATTTGTAAAACTATTTATTTATTCTGTTTTGAGGAACCATAAAAATATTGATTGGGGAATTAAGTCTTCTAGGAGCTGGAAACCCTCTCTTTTAATGTAGCAGGTCCTAGGATCTGTTGACTCAGATGAAGTTACCCTGTACATTTGCCTACCTATATTAAATGTATATTTGTTTTATTAATTTTTATTCATTGACGGGGCGATGATCCTTGCCTCCAACTGTTTAAATATTGAGAGGGCAAGACCTTTGGGTTCCCAGGAGTTGGCACCCCTGCTAGCATTTCTAATTTTTACTCATCTTCTAAATAATGTCTTCACGCTACTAAACGGGAATATATTAAACCTATTATACTGTCTGAAATTTAAGGAAAACTATTTCTCGAGGGAAAAGTGGACTAGAAGAAATTTTAATTCCGAAATTCTGTGCAATCTGTGAAATTTATAGATGTTTTAAGATGCCTGTTCAATGTTTTGCACTCCACTGAAAAAGGCTACATCCGAAACTTTTAGAGTATTTCTTTCTCTCTTCGTCTTTTTATTTATAATACAAATCAATTAAAAATGTCGAATAAAAGCGGGCAATTAATATTCAACATCAAAGTCTGTTTAATTTAAATTTTTTGAGTATATAGTTAATGTATAAATCGTAGATATACCTTAAAGCGTTGTGCATTCGTTGCTTAACAGGCGTGGCCTTGAAATAATTTCTATCCAATCCGGAGCCGATCGACCGCGTTTATCGCCGAGTTCATCTCAACTTGTTTATTCTCTGGTTTCGAATTGTATACCGTTATAATCACAGTTATTAGAAAGTTAGTGATATAAACTTGATGTTCTCCTCAGTGATGGTTATTTACATCTAAGTTGATTTCTCACCGGTCTATTGTGTTTGTCTAGGGTCGTAGAGTAATCATCTCAATGTCTACATCGTGAGATCATGAATTTTTCTCAGCGGATATCAAAACTTCACTCTGGGAATACTGTGTTAAATATCCTCTCCGATACAGCTCTTTATGGTGAACCATGTAGATCGTCATTCCAGGTTTGTTTTCCACATTAATCTTTGCTAATTTCGCGGTGCATCCATGTCATGTTCATAATATTAGAAATCGGTTTCAATCACATCACTTTGCGTTGAAGTGGCTACGCATTAAGAATGTAAAGTTCACAAAATGCTTTCTGTCATTTTCTTATGATAATAATTTTTTATCTTATATTACTTAATTCAAAGACTCATGGTTTGTTTGTATCAATTGAAGAATTTTGTTTCCGTATAGAATCTGTGAAATGATCCATTTCTCGATCCATCAGATTCGTATCTTAATTTGGAAAGTATCAAGGTTCTGTATTGTAAATAATGGCGTGTTTACAAGTATTGGGTGCATGTGATTTGTTCAGTGACATGAAATAAATTCACTATTAAATAATTCCAAGTAGTTCAGCTATCTCGGTTGTTACTGTTTAAAATGTATGTTATCTATGTTAGCGATTTGTATGTTTACTATATTATCTGACTTCTGTATCAGTCAAATTTATCCTGTTGACCAGTTTTGAGATTGTTTAGCCTCATATCTAGTTAACCTGAATCTTTGTAATTTGCTTTGTTTACTTTACTGAATTCTAAAAGTATAGGTTCATTATCCACAAAATATTATTTCAAGGTTATCCTGAAATTCTATCTTTGTCCCATAATTGCTGGTTTATTACTTAGATCTACATTTCACTGTTTGATGAGTTATTTGATATTATAAAGAGATTTTCTACTAATTGTTCACAAACTGTATTTTAATTGCATAGTGTATGAGTTGAAATCACAAACAAAACACTATACTAGGCATTTGTTCAAAAATATTTTGGGAAGTAGCCCAGTCTTCTCTCCCTGATTCCTATTTTTGTAGAATAACTGCAATGCCAAATGAATACCCCTGTTTTTGATTTTTTTCAGTGTGTTTTAGGCACGTTTTCTTACACGTGTGATCAACAAAACTTCTGACTGGTTCTGTATTTACTCTTGATTATTTTCAACATAAAGAATATTTTACATGTAACTTGGATCCCAGTTAAAAGAACCTCTGTAAAATGTGTTATGGCATGTGATTAACACATTGAAATCCTGATTTTACATTTTTCATGACACCTTTATCAGAGATGCGAGTTTAGGTGACGGCGGTTCGATTCCTGTTAGATTCTATTCCTCCCTATGTATAATTCTCTCATCTGTATTAGTAAAACTTTCCTTGTTTGTGTATGTCTATTACTTGATATTATATGTCTTGTGTCTGGCACAGCATGGCCAACTATTGCCCTTGTGCCATAAAATCCTACCAACTCCCATTATCGAAGAATGTACAAAGGAAAAATGTAAAACTGGGGCCACAGAAAACCATCTTGAAAGAGCTGACGAGAAAAAAGACATACAAAGCTAGAAAACCCCAGTAAAACGTGGAAACATTTTTTTTTCAAATTTCCAATGGTGTGTTACAATAGATCAAATAACCAAAACATAGGTGCATATACAGACAATAACATATAAGAATAAGACAATAGCACAGAAAGTAACACAGAATAAGGCTTTTAGCTGAAAAGAAAGTTTGACCCATACAGGCCCTTGTCTTCCAGTATCGATCATAAAGTCTAAAGGCAAAAAGAGCGGCACAGATGAAGCTATCCTTTTCCTTATGAAGGTCACACAGTTTGCAGTAGTGTCAAAGAGAACAATGAAGGGATAGCATTGCCGAATTATTGTTCATTGAGCCAAAAAAGTGTTGACTAGGGTGCACCACATAGATGTACATAAAATTGGTCTTTAAAGGGTACAAAAATATAAAATTAGTTTTTATGCATGCTTTTATGATTTACTGTTTTATGAATATACTCTCTTTGATATTTGCGTATTCAGTTTGTTGGATTCAGGTGTGTATTCATCTACTTGTTGGTGAAATGGATAAATTCTACAAGTTACATCTTACCAAGTAGTTTCACAGCTCAATAGGAATTCAATTATTTTAAATTACTATGGGGGAACTATTAAATTTGAACAAACCATTCATATCAAATTAAGAAATAATTGTATTAAAGCTACAATGAAATTTTGCAAAGCTCAAATTATGAAGTAAAATACACTTTTAAGATTTCAAATCTTTTATCTGTCCTGTAAAATTTCCTCTTTTGAATAAGTCACTTTTATTGAGAAGGTGGGATAGGTGCTTGATCTTGGAATGCCATTCACAAGCCTTCATCAGGTAATTTATCAATACCAGGAAAACATTAAGAGAGAACAGTAATTATACAATTAAGCTGTTTTATTCAGCATGATCTTGGTTTATGATGCTAGATTTGCGAAATAGCAATATGCACCGAAACAGTTTCCACAGATTGTAAAAAGGCCTGATTTTCATTTTAGTTTTTAAGAGTCCTTAAAAAGCCTAAATATTTGCATAAAGTTCTTACAAAATTTTAAAAGCCTTATTTTTTACAAAAATATTGCATATTTCATTTAATTTGTATTCAAAAGCATTGTTCAGTGGTTTTAGACTAGTAATTTGACAATTTTAAGAAGTCCCATCTAATAAAAATCTTTCCTTCCATTTGCTGAAACAAACTTCAATAACATTTGAACTTGGTCAAATATTACTAGGTCTACGAAATACAATAATAGCATCCATGAAAATATCTAATTGATCTGTATAATCTACTTTGATCTGTTAAATGTAACCTTAAATGTTTGCAAAACGAGTTTGAAAAGGCTTAATTTTTCTATTGCTTGAGTAATGAGAACCCTGAAACATGTATTGTGAAGATGAACTGTAAATGGGCCTGCACGAAATTTTCTGCAGTTTGTACTTCAGATTTTATTTTTCCCTGATAGAACCATATTTGGTTTCTTTGTCATAATTGTTGTTTTTCTGAGTTAAGAGAAAATTGTCACATTTTTTAATATGGAAGTGTTGAAAAATAGGAAAATAGCTAAAAGACTTACAGAAGTGTTTCTGATTATTTTTTTAACTGTCACACTAAAAGCAGTCAAAGCAACCTCCTACAGTTCTAAATAAATTGAATAACCAGTAGAGTTGTATTCAATAAGGGTTATGACGGTAAGTTGAAAAGTGTGTAATAAAAATTTGTATACCTCAAGTGTTTCATAAATTTTTCCTCATAATTAATTATCCAAGTGTATTATATCGTTGTACACTTATGTCATAATATATTGCATTTTTTGAGAGATTATAAAAATTGTGATTTATATATATATGTGGTTTTGGGTGAACCAATTTGGCTGAAGTCGCTTAACAAGCTTTTGAGATATAGGGGTATAAATTATAAATTGAATTATTTGCTTTCTTTTCACTATTGCTTGAAACTATAAGTTTAACAAAATTCGTAGTGAAATCTTACAAAAACAATGTTAAATTTAGTAGAATATATTCTAGTACATATAAACTTAGAGTACATACATTTTCTTAAAGTAAAAATCTGGAGTTGTCTGTTTCTTTGTTTGCGTTTGAAAGTTAAAGAATGAAAGTGACCTACGTAATTTCATTCTAGTTACATGTTTAGAGAGTAAGTAAACAGCTATTTAATCCAACATGTTATACATCAAGGTTCAATATGAGGGAGGTATGTTGTTGCTTATCTCACTTGGCATAAATAAAAAGATTGCACCAAATCTATTAGCCCTTGAGACTTATCAGTATTAAAATTGCGATGGACCACAGTAAAGAGAAAAGGCGAGGCAGGTTCTGTTAGTCCAGAGACATGAGGCATCAAAAGGAAGAATGATTTTGCATCTGCCTGCTATCTTTAGCTGGACATAATAAACGCTCCAAACATACTTTGCCTATACCATCCAAAGACCCACCCACCCACCTACTTAGAGGCATCATGGCAGAAATTGGGGCAAAGAACAGATTTCTGGGTTTTGATAAAAAGATTGTGAATAAAGCCATATTTAGGCTTATTATGTATAAAATTATAATAAGCCTAAATATTAGGCTTATTATAATTAATATATTAGGCTTATTATATGTATAATAAATAAAAAGAGGATTTATTGCTTAACCTTTAGACTGGGTAGCCTTTAGGTATGGTACATCAGTCGTACCGTATTCGGGTAGCAGAATAAAAGCGCCTTAATGTAAAAGTTAATATTTTTTATTGTAAACATTGCATTTTTTTCAGACGGCCCATCATGCCTTGAAAAGTTTAGAAATGTATAAAGTTGTTCATTTGAATTCATTATTTTGTGTTGTAAAGAAATTGGAGGAAACCTTACTGCTTTGGAAGCCTTATAAAGCTGATGTCCTTCAAGTATTCTGGGTAAGTTTTAATTCTGATTTGAATTTTAAAAAAACTAGGTTTTTAATTATTCAAAATGTAGGGTTTCAAATTATTCTGGCTTGATACATTTTCTACAGTACTATCTTTTCTTTTCCTGCAGGATCTTAATAATGAGATTCAAGAAGTTGGGAAACGGGATTTTGACAATGAAAAATCATGTAGGAATACTGAAGCAGCAAAGTGGATAAGAGACTTAATTCTCCAGCATGCTGTTGAGGTATGCAATCTTCGTTCATTTTTATAAGCTATTTTAGTTTCAGTTTTCCTAGTAAGGGTACTTACTGCTTTTCGCTAAATTATTTTGGATATTGTACTGTTAAGAAAATGTTCACAAATATAGAGCTTAATTTCTATATATCATCTATATGGGTAATACACATAGATATCTTTGAGTAATGCACATATGCAACTTAAACTTTTGTATTATGGTAATAATTATGATATTCATACTTAATGCACCAGTGCATATATATTTCTACCATTAATGATTCAAAATATATTATTTCAAAATTCTTATGCTTAAGTATGATTTTAGGTATTGCAAAGATTTATTGCATCATTCACACTACTACCATTGAAATCTGCACGTGATCATGGTAAGTAAATTTTGAACTGAGGATGATCTTGGATCTCTAAAAAAGTTTGCTTTTTCACTTATACATCATAATAAAAGATATATTATAACTATAGAATTGGTCAAATTGTAAAAAAATTCTCAAAATATCTTTTACTTATTAACCCTCCTGGTGATTGTCTCTATGAGGTGTCTCATCATTAGCAAAACTGACTAGATCTTGATGGACTAGGTATCTCATCATTGGAAGAAAACTGACCCAAGATATTTCATCGAAACTATTAGGAGGGTTAAAAGATGCCTTGTCATTAATCTTCAGTAAAAACAACAGAAAAGTTTCTTCAGTGTACCTTTTTTAATATATTTCATCCAATTTCTTTTCACATTCCATCATTTTTTTTAAGTAAACTCATCCATTTGTTTGAATTTCTTAAATATATTTTTGATTAATTTACATTTTTTAACATTTCATGTTTGCTTTTAAGTTTGTTGTAACATCAGTTTTGTTATTCATTTTCTCCATGCACTCAACACAAGAATTTTATTTGTGAAATTCATATATTTTAAAAATTATAATTATCAGTGAAATATTTTTCTGCAAACCTACTTTTCAGCTGCTCTACTCACCTATTTAATTATCTTGCTGCCTTTTTATATTTGAACTAATTTCCAAGCTGAAGAAATATTAAAATTTGAGTTGCATTTTGTTTATTTCAGAAAAAGAGGAAATTCTTCAAATGAAAGGCATTGCATTAGAAATTCTACATACAATATGCGTAGAGGTACAAACCATTTTCACTTTAATTTTTTTATTTGATATGCAATGTTCTTTATTAACATATTTTCATTTTATTTTTAGTTTGAAGACCTAGCCAAACAATGTGCAGAGAAAGACAGCTTTCTCCACTGTCTATTTTCATACATGCAATATGACCAAACTTGCTTTCCTGCATGTAGGGTTCTTGAGTGTTTAATGCTTTCAAAGAAAAATGTATTTGACTTGTCAAGTATAGGTAAGTTACATTTTTGTTGGGAGTTATATTTTGAGTAAGTAGATTATAGTATTTTCAATGTTTCTATTTCTTGCATCTTTTTACTTTATAAATATTATATTTTCTAATATTTTCTATCTGAAATAAAATGTAATTATTTTGCAAGTACAGTAACCTCTCATGCTTTTGGGAGATAAAAACACCCAATATGCTGAATGGAGTGATGGAGCAAAGGTTGAAAAGCAGTTTAGAAATTTTAGAAAGCCATGAACTACATTTAAAAAATTTTATATTGTACAAAAATACTAGATGAACTATTTCAAAGGTAGAACTTTCCATAATAATGCAAAACACAATAAAATATTATAGCTTCCAACTCTTCTGTATTTTCTGGGAGTCGTCTGGAAAACCACTTTTTGTCTTCCTTATGGAAAAAATATCTTGATTTTTCTTTTCAATATGAGAAATTTTCAAATGATGCCAAATTCATAATTTGGCACCACGTTGTGGCAATCCATAAAGGAACAAAATTGTATACTTGCCAGCTTTTTCAGAAGTGTTCCATATAAACACTTGGTGTTCTGGAAGGAAATACTATTCAGATTTTTCTTTAGGGAGAAAATTTTGAAGTGACATCAATTTCAAAGTTTTGGTACCAAGCAATGGCAACTTTATTTTTCGATTTTAACAAAGCAAAACATCATAATCAATGATTGTCGTAAAATTTTATTCAATGTTAATTTTCAAGAGAAATCTACAAATATGCCTATAAAACACTGAAAAAAGTTTAATTACTTATTTTCCCATATTGCTATTTTATGTAGAGCATCGCCAAATTGGTGCAATTGTCACTTAATTTGGCTCCTTTAATTTTTTTCAATAATTATTTTTAGGCAATTTCATTTCTGATGGTTTTTATGGTGTAAGATTCTGTTTGATTTTTTTTTATGGTTGGATGGCATGGAATGTAATTGAAAATTTTATAAACATCTTGTAGAGTTATATACTAAATTCATTTTTTAAAGTAAAAATCCACAATTGCCACTTTCTTTGATATCTTGTTCATTGAAAGTTAACTAATTGCATTTGAGTTTAATAATTAGATTTCTAAGACTCTAAAGTTATATGCTTTTCCTGCAGTTGCACAACTTTACTCAATATTACTCTGGCACAAAAAATATCAAAGTATCAGACAAAAATCAGACATGCAATATTTAGTTGTCAGGAGATGGTGATGTTTAGAAAAGCAATTAAATATATTAGTTATTTGATTACTTATAAGTTGAAATATTTCATTATAGAAAATTTGCAAGAAATAATAATGGGACTTGAAGACATACAGTTAGGGAATTTCTGCAAAATTCTTGCCATAACATTGTCAGAATTGGACATGTATGAAAATAAAACCTCATGTAAGTATGATTTTCTAATTGTGTATTTATTGTTCATAAATTATGTTATTTGTGTGACTTATATTTCTTTCTTTTATATCAGTATATGCCCAAACAAAACAGAAGAAAAATCAAAACTTTTATGTACGAGATGTAAATCAAGGTAAATATTCCACTCAATTATTTTAAAATTTTAGTGAAGGTATTGAAATGTATATTAAATTATATATCTGATTCATAGTATGAAATATATATTTTTCAATTTATTTTTAGATATAATATTACGGGTACCTAATATTCTGTCAAGACTTGTAAATGTTGCCTGCGCTAAGCCTTGTAAGTATTCATTCTCCTTAAAACATCTCCAAAATATAATTTCAATAGCATGATAAATAAGTAAATTAAAAAGGTATTAAAGGTATTAAAATTTGCTAAGTCTTTCAGAATACAAAATAATGGTTATAATTATAGAATAAAATAGTATTATGGCTGAGTTTAAATATATTAACAGATATATAATGGAATTCTTTAGTCGTCAGTTCTCGCTATTCTTTCCTGATTAATAAGTCAAAGAAGATGTAAAAATAAAAGTGGTAATTCTTGCTTTCTTTTGGTAAATGTATTTTCAACATGGTAAATGTATTTTAAATACTGTGTCCTTTATGTGTAATGTTGATGATTTGTCACATACATTGATTTTGTAATAAAGTTTATCTGTTTTCTTAAATTGACTATACTGTAAATGCAGTTCTGACTTGTCTTACTGAACTATTGTTCATTGTTAGTTTCTGTTCTCATAAATAAATAACAACCGAATTTACACATGCATAGGTTACTGGTACCAATCTCCTTCTCAGTTGAACTTTCATATTAAATAGGTTCACACATGAAATGTGAACTTTTGCTAATCTTATTTTTCAAGACCAGGTAGGAAGTATTGCATAATTTTGTGCACTACTTGTATGTGAAACTATACAATAAACATATCAAACATTAAGTGTGATAACTAGTTCCATACTGATGCTCCAAAACTGCTTTACACAGGCACAGTTTTAGTATCGAACGTTTTTACTGGCATGCGAGTCATACTGGTACCAGTAAAATTGAAAAGCTTCTAATGTTTTGACTGCAAAAAAAAATCAATGATGCATGATTCAAACTTACAGTTAGGATTTAATTTTACTTTTAAAAACCAGGAAATCTCTTTACATGTGTAATCTTTGCTCAAAAGGTTTATGTTTGCTTTCTAAATTTTTCAGTTTATTCTGTTTTAAGTTAATAACATTTAGTTCAGTCTGTTATATGTGATGTATCTAGTATCGCGTTTCTTAAGGTATAAGTGGGAAAAAGAACTAGAAATCAAGACCCTTTTTGTGAAATTATAAATTTAAGTTTCATTAAATTTAGTTGGAATTCGAATTGTTTCTGTAAATTACATGTTAATGTAATTTTTCTTATTGAAATTATAATTTTACAATTCAAAATTATTCTAGGGAAAATTTAAACTGTTCTTAAAATGTTTGATGTTTCAAGTCAGTTTCTTTCTGTAGAAGGATTAATGTGATTTTAAAGATGCTTTGCTGTTGCAGACTTATCAGACAAGCATATTAATTAATCCAGTTAAAAATAGGTTTATATTTAGGAAGGTCTAAGTAATAAATCACTTTTAACCCTCTGAGGGTCATGTGCACATATCTGTTCAACAACCTGTAGTCTTCTCTGCATGACTTCTAATCAGATTTGGCTATCTTAATCAATGGGATATTTCCTGGAACTCTTTCTACCTATGGATGTGACTATTCCATCATTAAATGTGTTGTAGGGTAAGGCAATACCACTGGGAAGTCACTCAACACAAGATCCAAAATGGATTACCTTTAAACAGAGAATAAGGGTATACTGCTGTAAATAGATTTTTATTGGAAATATTTTATGTAGTTCTTTTACATTTTTATTCAGTTCATATTATGCGATTTTGTGATTTTTAGATGTACCATGGTTTCCATCTGGTTTTGTGGAAAGTGAACAATGGCTAAGGTGGATTGAAGACCAGTTCACACAAGAGATTGAACGAGAAGATGAGGAAGATCAAGATGTGTTCATTGGAGGTTGGTATCTGTTGGATAAGAAATGCTACTGAAACCTTGAAATATTGTATTGTTTTCATATCAAAGGTGTTGTTTACATATGATTGGATTATATAGTAGGCAACACTTCATTTAGGAGT
Source organism: Meta bourneti (assembly GCA_933210815.1). Lineage (NCBI taxonomy): Eukaryota > Metazoa > Arthropoda > Arachnida > Araneae > Tetragnathidae > Meta > Meta bourneti. The sequence goes on along the minus strand of OW119926.1, from coordinate 38,369,079 downwards.
GAGCAATCCATAGTGAACCATAGAGATGTTTTCAGTAAACCGGTTTTGGTCTTTAAAATGTTTTTCAGTTATGTCTATGTTTACATTTTTTAAAATGTTATTTGGAATATCTGGCATATAACAATGCATAGTTGGATCAGGCTACTAATAAGGATGTATACAATGACATTGACATTTCATGTCAATGTCATTGAATGCATTCCACAATCTATTTACCTTAAATTCAGGCATGGTTAAGTGAGTAAAACAAGTTGATTTTCTAATGAAGATTAATTTTTGGTGTCCTTATGAATTTGAAAGGATTTTAAATCAACAAAGAATTTATAAACACTTGTTTTGTGTGCCTGTTGAATTAATTTTCATTATTACTATTTCATCTGATAATTTCAATTTATTAAAGTTATAAATTTCTCTTTTATCATAGAAGATACCTCCTCTTTTGTTTCTTTAAATTTTGAATCTCTGGTATACTATAACATAAAATGCTATTGAAGGAAGAAAAATCTGTTAGTGTTCTCATGTTTATGCACTATTTCAGGAATTACTCAGTGGTCAGAATATTCTAGTCATGGACCTTCAAAGACATCCATTAGAATGACCTTAGAATTAACATTTAGAGCTGATGCTGTGTGTGTTTTAGGTCTCCTTTTAGTTGGGAGGCACAGAAAAGAAGTAAGTTTCCTATGTTTAATAAGCCACTTTCTAAATGAGCATTAATTACAAAACCACACTGAACTTTCAAATACATGATTGCAGAAAATTGACAAGTAACTTTTAATTTATTGGCTGTAGTTTTTTGGGGTGTTTCGTTACTGTCTAAAAATCATAAAATCCTCTACTCCGAACCTTGGCTTCACTGTAGTAAATAATTTGCATCAATATGCAATCAATTACTTGTTTCTTTTCTCAGCAAGATATTTTAGACATAATGATTATTTTATTTTATGTAAGCACTTTAATTCATCCTTCCAAGCTTATATTTTTTTATGTAGTAATCTCTCAAACTGATTTTTTTAAATTTTTTACCAACAATTAAAAAAATTATTGCTAGAAATCGAAAATTTTTTAGTGTTGTGGGTCTACTCTCTTGTAGTTTTAAATCAAAGCCTTGTGGAAAATATAACAATGTAGGTGTTTTAGCAAACTAATATCTGTTTAAATAACAGATATTCAATTTTCTATTAGGCATTTCTTTCATTCTTTCCTCAATTTCCATTTAAATATGGTTTAAGAGATAAGTGTCTTGGCATTGATGCGTCAAGAAAAGTTACCCTGATTTGTCATCTTACGAAACAATATAAAAAAGCAGAATTGCTTATGTTAAATCTGTTTTCCCGATTTTTAGATAATCAGAATAATTAATTTCTCTTTTAAAAATAGATATTTTATAATGTCTACTTAATTATTTTGTTATTACATGGTAAAATCTAGAATATATCTATTAACTTTTGACTCAATTCCAACTTCATGCTTTCTGCCTTATGCCTGAGTTACATAAACTGCCTTAGTGTTTTAACAAGCAGATAACATCTTCATGTAAATTTAATACTATTTTCGTGATTCCTCTCTTAAGGACATCTTTTTTTGTCAGGAAACTTAATTCTGTCGAATCTTATTTATATTGTACATCTGATTAGTTTACTTAAGCGAAAACAATTATCTCACATCACAGCAAACTTATTGAGAAACTTTGATTAGAAATTTAAAAATGATTGAGATAATGAGAAATTTAACTACTTTTTCTACATAACAAAAATAGAAGTACTGTGATGGCAAATATGATAAATGCTGAGTAGTAAAATAACCTTGTTTCCATTCAAATAAAGATTTCTAGGAAAGCTCTCATTGTATTTGATCCACCTACGTAACATAAATTGTGAAATGCATTGAATAGCTCCAGTTTTTTTAAATATGTGCCAAATTATGAGTTATGAAAAAATGATTTATAAAAATTTAGTCAAGGATTTTATTGAAACTTTAGTTTTCCTGAAATTTTAGCTACATTAATCAATTTTAAGACTTGTTTTAATCCTGTAAACATTGGAAAACCTTCCTATTTTTCTGAATGATCTAGAGTAGATTATGCATATTTTTTTATTTGACCAATACTTTAAAAGGGCCAGGATATGGAAGTATTTAATGAGCATATGGTTTTGTAGGAAAAGTTTAGATTTCGTAAAAGGCCAAAATAATGCCCTCAAGAGTGAAAATCTGGTAGGGGTCTTATTACCAAAACTCCTTAAAAAATTTTTCAAATGTGAGCTCTTTTCTAAAATTAAAAAAATAAAAAAAATATTAATAGGACGTGGGATTATTATTAATTTTTAAAAGGTATATTTTCTCTAACCCCTTAAAATCAAGAATTTTGTTAAAAACCGAATTATTTTGATGGACTTTACTTGCCAAATGATCAATAATCTTGCCAAATAGGATTGCAAAAGCAGCCTTTCTGTTAAATGCCCATATATGTTTGGCATTAGACCACAGTTTGTTTCCTATTCTGATGATAATTTGTGGCAAGATAACATCAAATGTATGCAATTTAATTTTTTATGTGAACTTGCTCGTTAATTTGTGAAATTTGCTAAGTATAATTTTTCCATTTAAAAAAGGTATTCTTTGGGTATATAGGATGAGGTAAAGGCTGAACGTGAAACAGAACAGAGATATAAATGGATTATTCCAAAACAGGAAGACATCTAGAATAAGTGAGGTTGTTTTTGAGATTTTGCAGTATTTGAACTGTTAGAGAAGGTTCCTGATCGTTACACTCTATTCAAATCAAAATAAATATATTCTCTGATGTAAAATGGGAGGTTTATGCAATTCATAAATTATCCTTAATTTGAAAAAAATTCCACAACAAAATAATTCAATTTTGTTCTATTAATTCCAAACATATAAATATTGTTTACTGTGCATCTTATTTATAACTTTATGTAGAGTTGATGCCTTTTCTTATTTCATTTAGGTACAAAAAGAGCTAGCCGAACTTAAACTTATCCCTCAACTATCTGATTTGTTTGATCACTTTATATGGCGAACAAATACGTAAGTTGTATAAATTATATTTCAGAATTAGTTTATTTTTAAACAATCTGTAGTAAAGAATACAGTTAATGATTTAAAAAGTTATTTGAAGCTAAGCATTTGTTTTTCTATTTAATCACTAAAAACTATTACTTATGTTAAAGGTTTAACATTGAAAATTTTTTAATTATGTAAAGAAGTGAGTTAAAAAAATTAATTTTAACTTTCTTGGAATGATTATTTGTGGTGTTCTCTTTAATTATTTGATTTATATATCAAATTAAAAATTATGTCTTGTCTTACAAATGTATTTTTTTCTCAAGCAGGCGCGAATACACCAGATTACCTGGACACAACAGTTCTTGTGAATGTAGTCCTGTAAGTTATTTCATTCTTTTTTCATTGTATTTGTTTATAAATTCTAAACTAGGCAGATGTAAATGTATACATGGCCTGCCCAATTGTTAAGCTTCATGTTGCTTTTGTAGAAGCTGTACTGCTAGAAGGCAGTGCAGGCTTGCGAAAAGCTATGTTTCGTTTGCTTGTTATTTTGAAATATATTGTATATAATGCTGTATTACTGTTATTTTGCATAATTACACTAAAAATTTGTTTGGGGACAGATTAACATGTTTTTTCTTAGTCCATTTTTGTTCGACTTCTCTTGTTAGTATTTTAATGAAACATGTTTTTACCCTCTTCCCCAATTAATGCCTTTTGAGTTTTAATCTAAAAATTAAAAATATGTTTTTCCATCATTTCACAACAATAATTGTATTTTGCTGTAACAAATATTTCAAATTTGATTTTTTTGTGAGTTTCTGCTACATGGTGTTCTAATTTCATAAAGCAATTAAAAATGTTTCATTGATTTCATGAATTAATAAGGTTTACTATTCCTAAGTTAAAAGATTTCATTGTAAAAACAAATTTTTTTAAACGATTATTCATACTTATAGAAACAATAGGTCACATGTTAGTGTAAAGCGGATAATTTTTACATTTATATGCATCTGAAAAGAAAAAATATTGTAGCTTACAATAAGCATGTCTTAGTTCTTTTTGTTTTACAAATGGTACTGTTATTATTACTGTAAGATCACCATTCCTAACTGTAGGGGCCTTTGTGGCTCATTAAGTATGCCCACTGCTTTAGCAACCTTCGAGTTGTAAGCTGTGCAGGTTAGATTCCTGTCAGGTGCATTCCGTCCTGGATGTATTTCTCTCTTCTGTGTCAGTAAAACTGTCATTGTGTGTGTCTCTCTTGATATACTCTCTTGTGTCTGGCGCAGCGTGACCAAATATGGCCCTTGTGCCATAAAACCCCAAAAATCAACCAACCATTCCTAACTGTAACCGAAGGGCTATAGTGGGGTGTGGGGAGAAAGTATGGAAGGAAGGAGAGATTTCCAGCTAGAGCTTGAGGCAAGGTAGACATACTGTCCCCAACTCTGTCATATTTTCATTTTCGTTTCGTGCTACTAATGTCCTTGTCTTTAAAATTAACTTATTTATCCTGAAAAAGCTTTTTTTAATCTGGCACCATGCATCATAACAACGAACCAAAGTAATCCAACTATCACTATTTTAAATTTCAGTGTTTAATTCATCATTTTGAATGTATCTTTGAAGTAAAAATCAGACTGATTACTATTTCAAAGTAATTTTTATTAGTTCAATAAACTGTACGCAGTTGTTAATGTAGTATTTATTATGAGAAAAAATTAGAATTTCAGATGTGTTTTTTTTTCTTGTAAATACAGTAGAGTCTCTATTTAACGAAGTCTCATCATTCCACTTATAAACTTCATTATAAAGAAAATTCGTTAAATAGAAATTTGTAAGTTAAGTTATAAAAACGAGAAAAACAGACTGAAACTTATGTATCCACTTTATTGACTTTAACACATATCCTAAACTGTAAAAAAGTCTAATCCTGCTTTGTACAGGTTTATTATAAAGAACACATTTTTCATGAAAATTTTCACTTTTGTAAAGATTGAAACACTTCATCTGTAACATTTTCTTAAAACTAATCCCCTTCATATTGTATCAAATGCTGTTATCATTTCTTCTAATGATGATCTAGGAGTATTAAAAATTATCATGGTCAATTCAAGTATTTAAAATTATGAAAGTAAAGGTATTAAACATTTAGTGAAACACAAGTGAATATGTATGATGAGCAATAATTTTTATAATCTTGCTAAATATTATATTTTATTTGATATAGATTTACATTTTACTATATATGCATTCTTTTTTACCTAGGAAGTTGCCCTAAAGATACAAGTTCTTAGGTTGATTCATAGTTTTTGTGATCATTCCGAGTACGTAAAAATATATTTTCCTTTTTTGATTGTTTTTTAAAGTAACATTTACAAATGTTAATTTATCCTCTTGGCATGTTCATAAAAGAAATCATTCTTAATACTTAGCTCTAGTACATCTAAACCTTCTGTTTTATATGCTACACACAAAATATTGCTTGTAGAGAATCTTGTTTAAACAAAATGACTTTTATTAAATTAAATGTGGTTAAGTTGCATATTCTACATATTCTTCCCATCTTTATTTTTTAGCAAATACTACTTTTAATCTTGAAAAAAAAAATTAAAACCAATTGTTAAAAGAAAAATTTGCTGTATAAAAGTTTGATGTAAAGTGATGTTTCTCAATTTACAGCTACAAACATGTGATGTTGTCATGGAGTGAATACAGTGAAATACAAACTCTAGAAGGTATGCAGATGTTTATTTGATTTGAAACCAAGAATTTTGTTTTCTTGCAAAGAAATTTCCAAAAAAAATGTACCTTTAAAGACAGCTTAGTTTGGAAACCTGTATCTTTAAAATACACTCATGTCCAAAATTATCTTTATATGCATAAAATCACGGATTTCTCAGAAACTGTGAACTATAATTTTATGAATTTTTGTGAAATGATACATAACATCATAACACATAAATACAAGTGAAAAATCTAAGAGCACTACATATGATATAAAACTGTAGCATGAAACAATAAAAATGGCAATAATATGTGACAAGGAGAGTTCAGAAAAAAAGAATAACTCAGAAAAAATTAAGACTTATGAATTTAATTTGGAATGTGATCTCCCCTGACGTGTACACACATATCACAACATGTTTTAATGCTGGCAATAATGTTGTTAACCAGAGTTTAGGGAATTAAGTTCCACTCCTCCAGCAATGCAGTCTTCAGGGCATTTATATCTCTAGAAAGAGGATGTCTCCGTGCAACTGCTTTTCCAAGGTAGTCCCATAAGTTCTCTATCGAGTTCAGATCAGGAGATTTTGCTGGCCACGGTATTCGCTCAATGGCTTCACTTTCAAAGAATTCGTTAATGAGGTTTGCTCGATGTGGATGAGCATTATTGTCCATAAATAAAAAGTCAGATCCATATGCATCTCTGAAAAGTCTTACATAAGGTTCTAAGACCTCATCCCGATATCTCTGGCCGATCACAGATCTGCTGTTGAAAACGAGTAGGGGTGTACGTCCATCGATCATTATTCCTCCCCATACCATGACACATGCACTACCGAAACGGTCATGTTCCATAATGTTTGAAGGAAGATTTCGCGTTCCTGACTCCCTCCAGTTGTAAATATGTTTAGAATCAGATGTTAAACTAAACCTCGACTCATCAGTAAAGAGAACATGGGTCCATTGGTGTTCACTCTAGTTCAGGTGTTCTTTGCACCAATAAAAGCAATCCCTCTTTTGTTGTGAAGACAGCGAAACCCCATACCCTTGGCTTTCTGGCATAAAGGCCTTTTTCATTAAGCCTTCTGTATACAGTTTACCGTGATACAACAGTTCCAGTGGTAGCTGCAACCTCTGAACTTAACTGCCGAGCAGTAGACTTCCTATTACGACGGGCAGTTATTTCCAGATATCGATCTTGAGAAGCAATTGTTATTCGTTTACGACCTTGTCCAGGCCTCCTCACAACAGTTCCAGAGTTCTGAAATTGTTTCCATAGCGTAGAGATTGTCTGTCTTGAAATATTCACACATCTCGCTGCTTCCATGATTGTGTGCCCTGCTTTTAAACGGTCGATAATTCGCCACTTCACAGATTCTTCCAAATGATACTGTGGAGCCATAACAAACCGTTTTGAGTCCTTACACACTGAAATCAAATGCTGTATTGCAGAAATTCACTCAGATATTCACTTTGCGCAGAGCGCTTGATTCACAGTCGGATGACGTAACGCCTTGATTTGTATATCAGAAACCACATTTGATCACTTTTTATTGTATAATGCTAATTAGGCTTGTCTTTCACACATTCCCTACAAAAATGGATTACATCGATTGGATATTTCATGGAATATCATTATTTTTAGGTATGTAAAGATAAATTTGGACATGTGTATAAATATTTTATTAAGTTACAAATTTGATGTACATGAAGATATGTTACAAAATGCAGGAAAATGTGCTGTGATGATTTCTGATGAATATACTTTAATATTTTTAATTACAATATTTTGAGCAGGGTGTGCCGATTTTGAGCAGCTCGATTTAAATCATGGTATTTATTAAAAAGTCATGACTTAAATGAAACTAAAATGTTTTTTAAAGTTTGATAGTAGTATTGAAAATGAAATAACCTAGGGCAGAATGCATTTTATTTTATTCATATAAGTATAAAAATTTGAATTGTACTCAGGCGTGAGAACCTCCAAGAATAACCCCTTTTTCACTAAAAATAACTGTTTTCCCTACTTTAAGGATACTAAACTGATTGGGATGCAGTGGCACCAACTTGGGGAAAATATTGTGGCCCTGAGTAAAACACTGTTTGTTTCATTTATAAGTATCTCAGAACTGTATTTTGTTTACTTATATCATTACTAGTATTTATTCTTTAGTCTTACTAGACCCTAGTACTAGGGTCTTAGGCCCTATGTACTCATACCCATGGAAAGGTTGGATAGACTTTAACTGATACCCTTTCAAGAGGGAATTTATAATTTCCGATGAAAGAATCAGCATTGTTTAACATTTGTTTTCAGTGTTACAAACACTGATTGTGGAATGAAACTTGCGATTTAGGGATTTTAAGGTATAGCTTGATAATTATACGAATATCTTGAATTTCTCAGTTATGGATACAGTCACACAAATTTCAAATAGCAGCACCCATTTATTTTATCTCAGTGTAATCGGCATAGTGACAAACCAAAAATGCTGTTGAAATTTTACATTTAGCTCTAAAAATGACTGAGCAATAGCAATGATGAGTGTTAATAACAAAAGAGGAAAGAGACAACAAGAAGCCGTGAAATTTTACTTTTATTACAAATGCTAGTGCCAATTGGTGTTTTTTGATAGGTGCTTGTGATTTATTCCTGTGCATTATGCTTGTTGTCTTTCTTTCTAAGTGTTGCAGTTTATTCAACTTTACCACACATTTTATGTAATATTTCTCTTCTACATAACATCAACTTTTTATGTAACTCATATTTGAGGTGTAAAAACATGCTGTTTTATGTTTTATGAAAATTTCTGATGTTATATTTGTTTGCACTTGATTCCATTTGAGAAATATTTTTGAATTTTTTCTCTTTTTTTCAGAAACCACAGATTCTGAAATACCAAACTGGTATGACAATGTTTATTGTGCTTTGAGTTTAATAATACAGAAGATTGAATTAAATTTTTTTCTCCTGATAGATCCTTATTTTGTATTCCTACATTTAAGTATTTTGAAAGTTTTCAGTTTTTCATGAATTCTTTTGTTGGTTTCTATAGGCTAAACCGTAGTGCAATGTGTGTTGGAATCAAAGGACTCTTAAGCAAAATTGTAGAAGTCATTAAAAGGGAAACTGGAGCTTCTACTTTTAGGTAAAAAATTTCATAAGCACTATAATATTACTAAACAATCTAAAATCCAAGTTTAATTTGTTAGACATTTCAACAATTCTCAATTCAATTTTTTCAAAAATAAATTTTGTTTTTAGATGTTTAATGAATTTATAGGATTGGTTTGACCATTGTTTTCAACTAGTATGATTTTCAGGTTTTCAGTATTATGATATGCATTTATATTATAGGTAGCTAGCCTGTACAGTCGCAGAAAAAAACGACCCTCTTCATTCAAACAATAGAGCAAATTCAAAGATTGCATTGGACAGGGAGTAACGTCTGCTATAAATTCATATACATAAATTTGTTGTGTCTCTTCATATTAAATTCAGCACCAACTTCATAATTTCTAATAGCAACCCCCTATTTTGACTCAAAATTTTGAATCTAAATCATAATTTAACTTGAGATACCAAGTATGTCATTCATGAATACAGAAAGTTTGGAGTTCCTCTAATGTTAAAGTTTCTCAGATTTTTATGGCTATCTTTCTAAATAATATTCCTATAGCACTGATATTTTGTAGCATGTTGCTATTGAGGTACCCAAACAAAATATATCTAAATGTTTTAGTTTTTAAATAGTTTTTAGTTGTATATCAACAAGATCAAATTGGTTTTTCTATTTATTTAGAAAACTTAACAATGCTCCAATGAACTGGTACAACTAGCTCCCATGAGCTGGTACAATTAGTAAAACGAAAGTACGTTATGGACCATACCATAAGTGGCATACAACAAGGAAGTTTGCTTGCTATGGACCATATCATGAGTGTGAACAAGGAAATGCTCAGTTTAATATCGAATGCCCTCTCTTGGCCATCAAAGAAAGTCGCCAAACCACCAATGTTGCCAAATTGCTGCTAGTTCTCAACACATTAATTAAATTAATATTAAAGAAGTTATGAATAGGAACCTTGAGATATTTTGACAGAAATTGATTCAGAAAGACTCAATATTACCATACAAAATTTCATCTCTTTTCTTTGGATAGTTTCTGCACTTAAATTTTCGTCACTGCAGTGATTTTAGGGGCATCCTAAAGATGAAAAAATATGACAAACCTGAGGAATGTGTAAATTTTTGAAAAATGTTTGAAAATATCATTTATGTAATCTAATGGACATTGCTTTCTACCTGTAATGTGTGGTACAGCTGAACAATGATCATTCTAATTGTAAGGATGGGCAAAACTATGTCTGATGGGATAACAGTCTTAACAGCTATTGCTGACTTGTGATAATATTATTAACTGTTATTATGAAAACTTATTTAATAGTTACTGAATAAGTTTAACAGTTATTAACTGTTAAAAATTGAAGTTGACGGTGAAATTAAGCAGCAAATATTGATTATCATTCTTTCCACATTTCTCGTCCATCAAGATGTGGTCAATTTTTCTTATGAAGTCTTGTCGAGGGGAAACACCATAAGGGTTAAGGTTCTTTGTAATCTTCTTTTAGTCAAGCAACAAATGAACAGTTCCTGATTAACTACAAATAATCTCGACAATGAATAGCAACTTTGATATGAAGACAGACCCTTATTCAATGTATTTGCATTTGAATTTGTAGAGGACATTATTCCCTATTGAATCTTTGAATTTGCTCTACTATGAATAGTGTTCAAAATAAAGGAGTGGTTTTTCCAAGACTACATTTAGTTTGCAATGATAATAGATCACTTTTAGGACAAAATAAATTTATAATTCAGCATCCTTTTCATTATTACCTCTTTTTATGTGGTAAAACTGTTCTGCAGCTTTGTATCAGATAAAATATCCAGCAGTTCTTTTGTGGCAGTTTTTTATTAGCATTTAAAACTATTTTGATCTGAAAAAATATTGGATGGAACTTAAAAAATTAAACTTATGAATTTTTAATAAACCTGGTCACAATTTTAAACTTTTTTCCCCTAACATGGGTGAAATAAGGTTTTCTGACTAATTTTTGGGTCCTGAATTCAGATACGACTAAAAATTCTCCATCACATACCGTTTTTAGAATATTAACAATTCCTATATTTCAGAATATGTACATATATACAGTGTAATATTTACACATCTTAGAAGTGGGAGTATCGTATTTTATTAAATTCTAAATTAAAATGCCTTCAGGGGCACATCTCCTTTAGGTGTGTGTACGGGCTTCATGAACTTGAAGTACTCTAGTGGTCTTTTCTTTTCCCATAAGTTTTATTGTCTTTGGTAAACACAGGGATTGCACTACTAGGATACCCAAGCAATCTTTTCCTGCTTTCACCCCACTACTCTGTTCCCCAATCTATCTTTTTCCCTTTCTCAACATTTTTTCACTTGATGTATTGTGTTAGGCGCAGCTTGGCCAAATATAGCCCTTGTGCCATAAAACCCCAAAACAACCATGTAAGTTAAAGCTGAACTTCAAATTGTAATTTATTACAGCATTTATTTTTCTTGTAAGCTATAAATAATTAGTGTTACAATTATAAATATATTCACATAGCACTGTATGAGGCAACAAAAAATATGGCAAACAAATACAAAATTAACTCATACTCATAGAAGTAGTTAATTTTTTCTTTTATGTGTTGTCCTCCTTTTAGCTAAAACCAGTAGTAATTATTCATCATTGAGATATCCCATCTGCCTTTATGCTTCTCCATAGGTGGTATATCTCCTCATTCATTGCTGACTGCTTCTAGGTCATTGGGAAATAATTCCAAACAAGAATCTAGGAAATTTTTTTAAGGGCATTCAGCACCCCAAGTTTTTATTGTTATTGAGAAGTTTCTTGAATGATATGTTGGTAGTTTTCTCTTTGTGGTTCCCCAGAAATCCGTTGACCATAGAAGTGAATGTCTGTCATTTGGCAAATTCTTTGCTGTTTAGGTTTTTTTCTGTGAAAAGGGAATCACTCGTTATTTCCTTATTTGAAATCCAACAAAGATGTCTTCTCTGAGTTTTGCATAACTTTATTTTGGAAATTTTTCTTTTAAGTGCAAGAAATCTGAACCAAATTTCTTCATAGTCATCGTAAAGTTTTTCATTAACCCCATTTTGATATGAAGTTGTGAAAGCAAAACATCAGGGATTAACTAGTCTTGTGATTGCACACCCCAGAAGTGAAAACATTTCTTTTAGGTCATTCTTTCCTTTCATAGCATTTTGCTGTGACTACTATCCCTCATACAAATAAAGCAACAAAATTTGGTAAACCCACTTTAAAGCCCGAGAAAGAGTGATATCACTTTCAGATCACCACATATTGACCACTTAGAGTTATATTTGATTGCAGTGAAAAATTTCCCCATGCTTTCATAAGTCTCCTTCATTTCTACAGCTTGTTTTTAGAATGGAAGGCTTTTGGTTTCCATTGTACAAAAGGACGTCTTTTAAACTGACTTTCGATGTGTCGACAGATAAACGTCATTCCTTACAATCGTAAGAGATTTCTAAATCTTATGAGCCCAGGAATATCTGAACAAAAGCACATACCATTCTCCATTTCATAAAAAGAAGATAAAAGTAAATTTTCTATTTCTGAGCACAGAAACACAAGTATTTTTAATTAGAAGGTTCCACTCTTGAAATCTGAAACCTAAAAGTTCAGTTTGTTTGGAAAGATGTAGGTCTCAAACAAGATTATTCAGTTCATTATTCTCAATCAAGTGGGACTCGTCAAGTTTTTAGGTGTGTTTGTAGGATCGGGATCTTCATGTGTCCATATCTTCCTTGCAAACATGCAGCATGTGTTTCTTTGTCAATAGAATAGTCTACAATGCCGGTTTGCTTTTTATTACATATTCTCTACTAGAGAAAAGAAATCAATATTTCCCCATAAAATGTCAGGTGGCAGATTATAAAAATAAAAAGATCTTGTGTCATTTTACATGCCTAAAAGTGCTAATTTTGAAGGATAGTAAATATTAAATGACCAATAACAAAAAAAAAATTGACTTGGTGGCCCTTTTTTAAGGTCAGATGTGAAATCAGCTCCCAATCAGTCAAAAACAGCTGATTTTGTTATAAAAACCTTGTAAACTAGTGTAATTGGTCTAATTGATTTTCACAATTGTTGTAATTATAGCCTTGTAAGTTTTATTTATCATAGTTAAAGTTTTTAAAGTAGAAAATGAATTTTTTCTAAAACATTCATATAAATTTTTTTTAAATTTGATTTAACAATTTCATTGTATCAAATGATATTGAAGAGATGCTCTTAATTTCATGTCATTCAAATAAGTAGTTGAGTTTGCTTTATTAAGTTACGAATTTAAATGTGTGGATGGTGAATATTATGTGTAAATGTAAACATCCTCCATATAAATCTTTTCTGTTTATGCTTCTATTGCATAATACTTCAATTGCTTTATCTGTTTTTGAATTGTATAGGTTTTGGTTATCAAGAGCTATAGAGAGTTATCTACGTGGTAGTTTTTCAAGTGCTGATCAGGATTTTCTCCTGCGGAGGAATTTATTACAGGTTAGTTTATTCGTTTTTATTTCCCTGTTTTTCCCTTTTTGCTACTATGCTTACCAGACTATTTTGAATAAAATATTATAAATATATAATCTTCACTTGAGTATGAGAAGTTAAATCTTTAATTCTCCTGAAATCAAGAACTTTTAATTGTTGAAAATTCAGTAATCCTTCATTATATCATGTCTTGATCTATCATACATTTGGCTCTTTAGCTCTTTTAATTGTCTCTCGATGAATTTTCAATTTGTGAACATCAGAGGAATTTTCAGTCTTTCTTTAAGATTGGGAGTTGAAAGGTCCATTGTTTTAGATAATTATCTTTAGCTGAATCAGTAAGATGATTTGAGTATCTTGAAAGTGAGATAAATAGAAATTTCTGTTTTCAGATATATTCTATTATATTTAACATCATTAAGTAAAAGCATTGTTATTTTATATGTAATTTGTGCTTCTTTATCTTTATTTCTCTTTTAAATCTTTATTTCTAGTGCAATTTTCTCAACTCTCATTACATTGCTCCCCTCTTTATATTGCGCTTTTTCTTGCCCCTCGTGAAGCGCAATTTATTGAGGGATTACTGTATTGGGAATGATCTAATGCCATTAAGGCTAATCTAATAACCAACTGCATGTCTCAGGCAGCTGAACATATTTCACTCAATTTTGAAAACTTGTATACATAATTATAAACCATATATCTTTCATGACTATTCAGAAATTTTTTACTTTTCAACAAGAGTTCAGAGATTGATCATTGGGTTCCTCTTCAAATTTCAGTTTCATATATTGCATTATTTTTCTGTTTTACTATTGACTTCCAAGAAGAAGGAACTTTTCTTTATCATATAGCAAAACAAGTGAAAATATTAAATAAAGGACTGGTTGAAGCAACATTAAATAAGGTCGGATACTTTTAGTGGTATCCATTGTGGATAGTAAGAAATAAATAGATCCTGAATCTCAAAAGCAGCAAGACATTTATTAAATTTCATATTTACACTAGATGCTGACAGCTAAACTGCTGCGCTCTATCAATTTAAATTTAAATAACTTGCATGCTTCAAGTGCGGCTCATGACACAACACATGACGCATACTACTAGTCTCGTCTTTTTAATTATATACAATGCCTTTTGATCAGACCTCATAACTCATCCTATACTAGATAAGCCACTTTTGCACTGATATAAGAGATTATGAAGATAGCTTGGAAAGTATCACACATTTCCTAGTGTCTTTAATTAGTGGACTTCAGGGTGTATTAATGTTACTGGTTGTTTAAATCTGTTTTTAATACTATATTTTAATTTGTGTTTCGGCTTTTAATTTTGAATACATCTTTCTTCCCTATATAGCATGTTATTCAAAATCTTATTACCAGTAATATTAGGCATAAAGAGGTACTACAGAGCAGCTTTGATCTACTTGGAGAGCTTGTGAAATTTAATATTGCTGCATTTGAAGAGCTCAATACACCAGTGTACAGTGTTGCGAGGGTAAAAGTCTTTCCATTTACTTAATTATCTTTTGAAAATCATACTATATTTTCATTCTTTTTTATTTTCTTAATTTATTAAGAATTCAAGATACATTATAAATCGGTGTTATACTTACAAATTATATTCACTTCCACTTCCTATTTTTTATCTCTTCAAATTTTTCTTTTCCATATATCATCTTATTTCAATGAATATTTATATTGGTTGTAAAGAGGTTTATAATGATTATTCCAGACATTACACATACTTTTCATCACCCATTAAAAAATATTCAGATCCAAAAATATCTTTTAATTTTTTTCTTGAGTAAACACATGGTATGTTAAGTAAATAAATTTGCAGTTTTAAAATAATGCATATCTTTTTACTCAGGAATTTGAAAACTTATTTATGTGATTAATAATAATAGCAAGTAAAATTCAATCATACATTTGGATACACATTAGAGTGGTCATTGATAAGAGTTAAAATGAAAGCATTTTCTGTACATTTTATAATGTATGCAAATAATTTTTTTCTGGAATTTCTCAGATGGTTATATTTTGAAAATGCAAGCTGATTTGTTGAAATGTAATGTGATTAAATGGCCGCCTATTTAATACATTTTATGAACTTGATAAAACATTTTGGTTGATGGATGTTTTTATTTAATATAATCAAGTTAATAAAAAATGAGGACTTTACCATCTGAGAACATTTTAAACATTTCTATATTTTCCTATTGACTTAAATGATTTTTCGTCAAATTTTAAATGTATTTCAACACTTGCAGTCAGTAGTTGTTATTTTACTTTAAAATATGTGTGATTAATGAAATGATAATTTATATATATATATATATGCTTAGTTCTTGGGAAATAACCAAACACGATGCTTTGTATGTGATCGTAAGCCCAATAAAATAGGGTGTTAAATCATCGAATGCTACTTAAAGTAGCAACACACATAATACAATTGCAAGCATGATTTTATCTTATAAATGTCCTATTGGCTAAAACACAACTAACCTATTGGCTAGGAAATTTATGATAATGATGTTTATAGGCTAAGTTTTGATATGTGTTGCATAGTTTGATTTAATTGTGACATGTGTCTAATTATTTGATGAATTTATGTTTTCAATGATTGGGAAAATAGAATTTACATTTGCTTTATAATGAAATCTAGATATTAGAATATAGTTAAATAGGATTCAAATAATTATACTGTTGAAAATATGATTGTAATAAGGTAAATATATGTTCTCTACACACAGCAGAAAAAACTTGTGTATCTCATGAATTCCAGTCTTGTGGATTCCAACATGTTTATCAGAAGTCTAATACTTTCATATGAACTTTTCGTGTCTTCTGGTGATGAAGACCTCAAAGGTATGAAATTTGTTAAATGTAGTGATCTTTGCTGTTTTTATAATTTGGCTTGCTATTACATTAGTAATTATTATATTATTTTGAATGAGTTAAAATTCATATTAGATTTTTGTATGTCTCACACATAACTTCTTTTTCAATTCAAATGTGCTTCATGAAACATACTATGTGGCTAACTTATTTATTTTATAATTGTAGCTTTTGCTGAAGAATGTTGCTATGTACTATGCCATGTTGGAAGTCTAAAAACACGTGTAAACTATTTGAAAAGATTACTTACCCTCATCAATATCCACAATCTCACTCAGGTGACTATTAAAGAATTCCATGTATGCACACAAATATATTTTATATTTCCATTCATGATTTTAGTTATGATTTTAAAATGTTCTGTTAATGCAAGATGGGTTATTTATAACCGATGCATTTCTTTTTGAACATGAGAAATGTAAAACAGCATGCGGTTTTGACTGTATACAAAAGTTATTGGGTTAATTATAGTATAGGAACTGTGATTATATTTCTAATAGTTTAATCGGAGTTTTTGCTTGTATTGTTATTCTATGCTGCAACCTGCAGTTTTTTCTTAGTGACTTCTGACCAATCAGGCTCCTTTCGATTCTTTCAACCAAATGTGACTGTTTTGTCATTTAATGGCTATAGGTACTCTTAGAAATCTTGTGATGCTGAAAAAATAAGAAACATTTATGTGTTTTAGAAATGGAATACAACTGTTTCTGTAGATGAGCACTTAGCCATTGTTTGAATTTTTCTTCTTTCATTCTACAGGTCTTTGTTTCTTTGTTGTATTTATGTGTATAAATATCAGCATATATTTCAATATTCTAGAGGTTCTGGCATTTTGTGTCTGTTTCAAGTATTGTGAAGTCGAACAAATGCCAATTCTTGTATTTCACTCATCTTAAATCTAACAATTAAGATGAACCACTTTTATAAGTGTAGAAATGTTCTATTTATTCAAATCATAAATACCCAATTTTCTTCACCTTACTGATTTTTTAAACTTTAAGCTTTTTTATTTTATAAATTAAATTATTTTTCCGAATATAAAACTGAATGTAGGGCCTTTAATATGAGGAAAGTTTCTTACTAGGATTTGATGAATAAAATGAAACAAAAATTTTATATAGAGATGAATTCATTTTAATTCCCACTAAAAATGTACTAAAGAGCTTTTCTTAAAACTTCAGCTTATAATGAAAGCAGTAAAGCATTTAAAAGTTATAAACTATTGAAGTAAATTTTTCTCTTAACTAAATATGTAATAATGAATTGATTTTGTAATTAAGGTTCAAAAATGTGTTTTCTTTATTGATTCTGAGAATTATAATTATTTAGGCTATGTAAAAAAATCTCCATTCTTGTTTTGGAAGCAAAATTTTTTTATTCAGTTCATTCTACCACTCTTTAACAACTTCAATAATACTAGACTAATTCCTCAATTTCAAATAGCTTTAAAAACAATTCTGTAAACTCAGCCATACCCATCCATACAAGTTACAATGTAGTGTTATCTTCCTAATACAAGTGTAATTCAGAGAATTATGGAATTTTTATTTTTTAAACTAGTAATTGTGAAAATCAAATATTTCTGCTGTGTGGTATGTGGTAGAAAAACTGCTACACTAGCTGGTAATGATCATTCATAGGCTCCCAGAATTGTTTTTCAGCTCCAATAAATGTTGTTATTTTACAATTTTCATCACCTTTTAGTCATTGTATATATTAGTGACCATTACGACCCTATATTTTTGTTTTCTGGGTACTTATGAATCAGTAAACTCAATTTTTGTAATTAACATGATTGATTGGAATATCTGAGATTAATATTTCAAGATTTCTGCTCTATCTGGATTGATGCCGAAGTGTTACAAACCAGATACTCTTACTATTTGGATAGTTGAATTGTTTGTCGTTCATGAATATTGCTGTCATAACCTTTCAAAATTAAAAGGTTGTAGTATCCTCATAAAAAGTCGAGATTCGTTTCACAAGATTCAGCTGCAATCCATGTTCTGAGAAAACCTCGTTAAAAGTAACTCATATCAGTTAAATGGGCAGATGCTCTAGAGCAGGAATGCACAGTCTGCGGGCTGCATGCAGGCCCTCCATTTATTTGCTGGCAGCCTGCCTCACCAAGAGTTAACTGTAACAAGTCACACAATAGGTAATTTTTTTAAATTTCACACATGCACAACAAAGTAGATGTGTGACTATTGTTGTGTCAATAAAAACAATTGTAAATCATTGCTAAATAATGCATTAAAATGCAAAATCCTCTTTGGGTCAACATATGAACAAACTTTTTCAGTCAGAATATTAACAAATCGGGAAATAAGAATTGCTCAACTAATGAAAATTTAGAATCAATTTTGTGGCTTGACTACAAAGATTGAACCAAATATTAAAACAACTGTTAAATCAATGCAATGTCACACATCAAATTAAATTCTTTATTTACTTTTTACTACCTTTGTAACAATATATGATAAATAATATGATAGATAATTTTCATGTTTCTTGGCAGCCCTCCTATAAGTCACAGTGAATCTATGTGGCTCTTAGTCTTAACAAATCTGTGCATCCCTGCTCTATAGCATTTTTTTCTAAATAAATTTTAAGACCTCTCTCTCTCCTTAAAAATAAAATTTTGTGTTTAATAGATATATCTGATATTCTATAGAAATGTCTCAAATTATCTACCTCCATACTTCATATTAAAAATATTGCAGTTCAGTTTTCTTGATATTTTTTATTTTAAAGTTATTGATATTCAATGTTACTTTTCTGTTAAGTGCTTGATATAACTTTTTTCAAATTCATTCTAGCTCACTTTTTTTATAACTACTCTAATGACATATCCCAAACATTCTAGCCAAAGATGGGCAAAAGTATAAATAGTCGAGATGAAGCATATAAAAAGAATCTTCAGCATTTTTAATCATTTGTCTACCCTTGTTCTAAAGTTAGCGAACAATGGCCAAAATAAACTATTTTTTGCCCTAACTCTAACTACAGAAGTTAGTCTTGGTAGAAACACTAAAGGGTGCTTAAGACTTAATTTATATTTTCAAAAACTGTAAGAATCCTTGTTAGGTGAGAAGACTACTTTAGGTCAGTTCATATTTTTTGCTAAAATCCATAAATATTTAATAAATCCTCATATCCTCACTCAAATTGTTTCAATAGCGATGAATTCATTTTCACTTTTTTGTTTTTAATTTCTTCCAAATAAATTATTCAAATTGTGTAAACTTGGATAACTCATTCAGAAAAATATACATCTGATAAAAAAGATACCTTGTGAAGTAACACATGATCTGACATAAACAGACTGAAAAGCTTTATTTATTATAGTTTCTAACTATAAATGTTCAATATTTAGTTCAGATAGTTTCTGTAATTCTAGTAACTTAAATTTGAGAATTTGTTGAAAGAAGGATGCTTTCTAGCAGTCAGTCTTGTATGCTTAACAGTAAAAACAAATAAAATGGTTCATACCTGCCAACTCTTATAGAAAACCGCTTTTCTCCCAGTCTTCTAGGCAGTAAACTGCATGGAAAAACATCTTGATTTTTCTTTTGGAATTGAGAAATTTTCTGACACCAAATTTGACATTTGGCGCACATCATAGTAATCCATGAAAGAACAAAGTTGCATACCTCCCAACTTTTTCGGAAGTCTTTTGGAAAAGTGTTTTTCCAGTCTTCCGGATGGAAAAAAATTGTCCTAATTTTTCTTGCGGTATTAAATTTTAAAGCAATGCCAATATCAAAGTTTTGGTGCCAACCATGCAAAAACATGGAAATCGGTAATTCGAAAATTGCCACAAAACTTAGCACAAATTTTCACTGATTCAAGAAAAAGTTTATCTGCTTACTTTAGCACCATTTTGTGTGAAATATCACTAAATCCGTTTCGCTGATGTCAAACTACCAAGAATATAACAGTATTTCTGTTTTGAATTGTTTTCTTAAATCCATATTTGGTTCAATCATTGAAAATTTGGTGCTTTTAATTATTTTTGCTTTAATAATTTTTAGGCATTTTTTATTTCTGACAGTTGGTAATTGGTTTATGTCAAAAAAAATCTTCCGGATTTTTTCTTATCGTAAAATGAAATTGTATGTATTTTTAATTTTAATAATTAATCTGTTAATTAATATATTTTGTTAATTAATTGATTAATTATTAATTACCTCTGTCCAACTATCTGATTTTCTTTTTCTAATTCATTGTGATAAATTTATTGCTTCTTTCTACAGGAAAATGTTAGCTGTTTAAATACTGCACTGGTGATACTCATGTTTGGACTGAAAAAAGGAGAACTACCACAGTATTTAAATGTCTTAGCTTCGAATCAAGAAGGTTGCTCAGTTGCTACTAATCATGGAGCTGTGCACCTAGATAATTTGCGAGATTTATTATTATTTTGGCAAGATCATTATCTACAAAAGGACAAAGACTGTACCATTCTAGAAAAAGTAAGGCTTTTCTACTCCAGAATTTTTATTATGGAAGTGGAAACTATTTAAAATCACTACTTGAGCTATCCTTTTCACTTTTATCTATTTTCTAAATTCATGGATGTTTTTTATTAAATGCGCAACTTGTAGTTTCTGCAATTTCTAAATGCTACCTATAGAGTTACAGAAAGTATCTAGATCTACAGAAAAAGCATTGTTAAAACAAATTATTACAAAAATTTCTTTTGGGGATAATTAATCTTTTTCATTTGTTTCTCAATGATCTGCTAGAAAAAGAAAGGCTATGCCTTATGTTTCGAAATAGTGCAAGTTATCATTAATACTTTTTGCTTCCCTTTTTGAATGTGTCATTACATGACTTAAATGTGAATGAGTGGAAGGAAATAAATAACAAATGGATTGTGACGTTTGTTGCAAAACTGAATAATTGTCTTTATATCATGATTCCCACAATTTATCAATCATTCATTTAAAAAATTTTGATTTTATGTAACCTACTATTTATTTTAGTATCCATGTATCCTACTTTTTTTTAACCGTGATATCCAGTTAAAATTATGGATCATTTTCTGTATAAATATTACATAATTTGATTAGATTAAATTTGAAAAGAAAAAAAAATTCTGGTTCTCACACACGAGAATACATTTGCCTTAAATTACCAAATTTGATGGATCAGAATTTACGATTTGTATGTTTATAGTTACTGAATTTTGTGGAATTTTTTCCCTACAGTTTATTTAATTGTATTTTACAGAAAAATATCCAATTAGAGAACAAAAAATGCAAAAAAAAAGACTTGCAGTTAGATAAGAGATAAAACAAAGCACTTCAATGAAGCAGAATCCTTATTGAATTGAAATCATTAAAAAATATATCAACCTCTGAGAAAGAATTATACGATTTCAAAAATCTATTTGCAGCAAAATTGTTACATATATTCTTTTTAAACGTATAACAAAAAATAATTGATATAGTTTAGTGATATACTTTGGGATGTTAAACTCAATAAAAGAATAAAAAGGGCAAATTAATTTTTTTAGGTAGAAGGTTGTACAATTTTTTGTTATAGCAATGTCTGGAGCTTCAAAGTAATGAAACAGGTTGTATTAATTTTTAATCCCAGAAGAATGTACAGCTGAAGATTCATAATTCGTAAACTATGCATCTCGAAAATCCATTCTGCATTTTTCAATATCTATGATAAGGCAGTCATAATAAGGATACCGAATTACAGATCCATATTCTAATCCCGATCTAACATAAACATTAAATAACAAAAGTATCATGTTAGTATTACAAAAATCCGTTTTTTTCTTAATCCAATCAAGTTTCCAGTATGCATATTTTTATAATAGATCTTATGATGTATTTGAATGAAAAATTAAATAAGATTAAGCAATTTAGTAATTATCTCTAGCTATTAGTTTTTCTCCATTTACATTCATTCCCCTGATTTTGCAGAGCTCAAGAATTTGTTTTCAAGAATGGAGGGATGCAGTTTCATTATTGACTTCTGAGGACTTTAAAAATCCATGTGCTATTGCATTTTACACTGTGCCAGCAGTTTCATCTAGAGCATCTTGATGTAAAGCATTTTATATGTGTATATAACGTATCTATTTTTCAAACTTTTATTTAATTTATACATTGACTTGTACAGTATCCATCGGCATTAATCTTAAACAAAGGGAGTTTCAATTTACTAAGAACTTGGGTGTGTATATTGTGGAATGCAATTCATAAATGTGCAGTGGTCATTAAGTATTGTCATGCTTAGTGTTGAATATAATTTCATATGCATCTGTATTTATTAAAAAATGCATTAGCCAATTAATTATCTAACTTTAACAAAGTTGTCATTTTTACTGGTTTTAGCTGTGTTTCAATTTCCTCAAATACTGGAAAATTTCCAAAGAAAATTATTTGAGGTTTTACATGTGTCCTAGAGGTAAACAGTCATTAGTCCAAAAAGTTGATTTTACAGAAATGTGCAAATTAGGCCAATTTATTTATCGAAGTAAAGTATCTACTGATCAAAGCTAAATAAGACAATTTTTGTTTTTGGATGTATCAATAATTTAGAGGAATGTGATGACCTTTCATATCATATACTAGAAAACTACCAATAGTTCCCTTAAAACATGTCATACTGGTTTCCAAAATTCCCAAGGTGTATAAAAAACACTTTACAAAGGTTTATCTCTGCACCATTTGGAACTGAATAAAAAATTGCTTGTTTCTTTGATCATGCCTACTGCCATCTCTAGGTCTCTGATTGGTGTTTGCTTGTGACATGGAAAAGAATAAATTGGTGTTTCAAGTTCCTCAAGTTTGCGACTCATTCCAGTAGTTTTTAAACATTTTTAGTCGTATGTTTTCACTTATTTTATCTACATTTTTCCTTGCAATGAGCGCAACCTAATTTCAAGGACTTTTTTAATTGTTCCTGATTTTGATGCACATTCTCAACAAAGTTTCTTTGATTCATTTAATAACTTTACATTCTTGAACTCTTATGTGTTTTCTACATTTCCACCCATTTCTTTATCCATTCCAAGGGTACTGTCGATGTCTATGTTTGTTGACTTTATATAATTTCATCTTCATTTCTGGCCATCATTTTGGTGTCACTTCCATTTTGACTTTCCTTGTTGCTACTTTGAACAAAGTCAGAATCATTGTTACTGTTATCACTGAACACTTCTTTGCCATACATTTCATCATTAGCTGCATTAGGTGATATTTAATCTCAAGTATTCACATACTTCTGGTTTCTTCTAATCAGATGGGCTCAATTTCATTAGGCGAATATTATAGTCGTTAATTTCAAAATTAATTATTGTAATAACTTCAAAAATAATCCAACTACCTTTATCCTCCTCACTAGTTATTAGTTTAGTTTACAAGTACGTAATTTACATGATGTATATTAGATGGATCACACAAAATGTATGCCAATGAACAAATCCTTAAAACCTTCTATCTGCATTTGAAAAGTAAAGTACATTTCACACACACATAGTTACAGTTAAGGAATAATTTAAAATATATCCACTAGTATACAGTTTGTAAGTGTACTAGTAGCTTACACATTTATAGTAAATATTAAATTATAAGTCAATACAATCGTTTTAATTTTTGACATTTTTGTTTAGCTTGCTGTCTTACATTCGAATTTTTTTAAGCCAGATTCCTGATTTTTAGTTGACTGACTTGAAACATACTTATTCCTGATGACTATACAATATTCAGTATATATTTATGGAAAGGTCTTAGTGAGTAGAGTTCAAACTTTTTGTTGCTGTCCCCGCTTCCCGAGCATCAAGGTGTGTATTGTGTTGGGATTGAATAGCATGGAGGTGGTTAAAAAGGTCATCTCCCTTAGGTTATAGTCAATGCACCGAGGGTTGAATGGCAGAGGAGGTGGTTGAACAGGAAATAACAAAAATAAAATCTACTTAAAATAAGTATCCATGTTTTTATTTTTACCTGTGTATGCAAATTTTTTGAATACCAAAGAAAAATTTATTTTACTTTTTAGAGCATTTTGAAATCTAAACATGTTTTAAAAAGGTTTTTAATATATATTTATTAATAGTAAAGTAATACTAACTTGTTCTACTTACTAGGCAAAGGAACATCATGGTTTTTTAGGTAAGTTCAAGTATTTTACTTCTAGAATACATTTTGTCGTTTATATTCACTCCTTTTGAAATGAGAGCCTAGAACTAATTACAACAATTGAAAGATTCTAAGGACTTTAGTTACGATTCCTTTACCTCAATAAAATTGTAAGTGACTTGCAACTTTACCTCGTTCGAGATAGGATTGATTTATATAAGCTTACTTCATCTGCTTCTTGAGTGTTACCATCTTTTCTCACACTTTAAAGCGAAATCGAATAAGTGGTAAATAATTTCATTCAAAAGTGGACTTACAGCTGTTTATTTCTAGGGCACTTATATATGTATTTGATTTAGAAAGCCTTTGCATATCATACAAATGAGAAGGCAAACAATATCTTTATTGATTTATTGTAATGTGGTTAAAGTTAGCATTTAAAAATTAGATTGTGTATCTGCTTTAATCTATGAATATACTAAACAGTTGTTCTTTTTTTATTGCAAAGTGAAAAGGGGAGAATGTATTTTGCATGTTTAGAATCTTTAACCTCTAGTTTTTGCAGCTATGCCTTGGAAAATACAACCAGACTTCAACCTGAATTACTTTTGAAAAGCCCATATTTTTATAGGTGCCTTAAATGGTGTTGGAATTTTTTAAAAAATAAAGAAAATTCATTTGTATCTACCTTTTCAAAATACAACACTAATGTCATTAAACGGGCATTAAATTTTCTTGATGCAGAAATGTGTTTTAACAATGATTTTTACAGTCAAAGTATAGAAGAGTACAAAGTACAAGAACTCCTGATGTGTCAAATGTGAATTTTGTTTTGAATGCATGTTGATTTTTTTAAGGATTAAACTTAAGTAATTTGTGTTAATTTAGCAATTGATTTTGTTGTAAATTCTACATTTAGTATTAATTTCGCCAACTAGTGAAATTAAAAGTAAAATTCATTTCCAGTTCATTATTCACTCAATTAAAAGAAATGGAAAGGTGAATACCTGAGTACTAATGGATTAGTTTTGATTAAGGTTAAAAATACTGATACAATATCCCTTATTAGTTATCTCTATTGTGTTAGGCACTAATTTTTGGCCAAATATGTCCTTTTTGTGCCATAAAACTCAACCAACCCTTACTACTTCACAATATTTAATTTTGAACTCCAAATTTTTCATTTTTATACTGTTTTCTCACATTTAATTTATCCCAATGCTCAAATGTTAGAAATCATTTACAATTTATAATCAAGTTCCATAAAACCAGATTGTATTGAATTGCACAAATAGTCATTGACAAAAAATTAAAAGTACTCAGGTATATGGCAATTTTTCAAAAATCTAGTAATGTAAATTTGATTTTTAGCAAATACTGATTTGTTATTAAATGAACTGTAAAGCAATTATTTTATTTTTATACTTGGGAAAATAAAACAGCATTTCACTTTTATCAGCCTATCAATTTCTGATAGATATGACTCATTCATTTTGACTACACAAAATAAACAAGTATTTTACTCTTGTGTTTTCCTGTATAAAAATAACTTCACATATAGGTTATTTCTTTTACAACATTTTTCCGTGATTGATCAAATTCGTTTTTCAGTTGGATTATAGATATAAAAGTCTGTAGCTAGCTCACATAGTTAGATAACATGATTAATTAATATGACATGAAATACAATTATCATTTAATGAAGCTAGTCCATAAAAATCTGTCTATTTGAAATGTGAATGTGTTCCTGAGTAATTTTCCTACTCCTTATTTTTGTCATCTGACTAAAAGTTGGACAGTGGAATAAAATAAACCAACCTCTTAATAGAAGGGTTCAATTCAGAATTTGTTGCTTACCCAAATGGTTAGAGTAAACGTCAGTAGTGTCTATGTAAGCCTGACACCCCTGATAAAAAAAATTAAAATTTGTTGTAACTTATTTGATAAATCCTGAAGCAAAATTATTTTTAACATGAATCTGCATTTAAATTTTTAATATCCTCGAATTTCACCGCAGGAAGCCAACCAGGGAATGTAAACAACCGATCGTTTTAATTTCTAACATTTCTTAATGGAGTATGTCATGCATAATTGTTTCCTCAAGAACTGACCCTTCCACTAATACCTCTGATGGATGCTATCATCCACTCAAGATAATATGTGCAGTTGATCCTTGCTATTATCACCTTCATTTTCCTGCCTTTTAAGAAACTGCCTCTAACTTAAAAAATATTTGGATCAAAGGTAACAAGATTGGATGTGGTTATGTCTTTTGGGCATCTTTAATCTAGGGCTAGAGCTGAGCATGAGATTTTTTGTTTTCAATCCAATCTTGAACCTGTTATCAATGTTATGTTAAACTACTGGTAAATGATATAGTAGATATTGGGTACAAGGCAAGTATTTATGACATCCACAAAATTAAAAGTACTAAAATTTCTTTTTACCTTTGAAATCCTTAATGTTAAGTCTCTTAGATCATATTCATAAAATGTTGAAGACTGATTTTGCTTAAATAATTTCATTCAAAAACCAATATTTTTAAATGTGTACTGAGGCATGACAATTTTATCAATTGTATATATATTTTATGAATTTCGTTATCAGTACTTCAAGCAGTTTTTAAAAGGAATTGCTTTCAAAATTTGTTAGAATTTTCGAGACACAAACATGCTCCAAAATTTGAAATAAACTAGTTGCTTATAGGATTATTTAAATATCTGCTGATGAAAAAGAAATTGCAATTGGACAAAGTATGAAAACTGACTTGAAACACAGGAAACTGACTGAAAGATTTTCTGAGGTGAAAAAGCCACTAGCAAATAACCAAATAAATTATTTTAATCTTAGTGTTTATAAAAAAATAAAGCTTCTATCAGTTAGTTAATGCCTTTTGTTCTTTCATTTTACAGGTACTGACTGAATAGAAGCATGAAAAAATGCACATTTTCAATTTACTAAATCCTATACAATTCATATTTTACTATACAGTACTGCACAAATAAGGCCTAATACTTTTAACATTCACAATATGAATTCAATGTAGAATTTCAGCTGATATCTTCATAAATATTGAAACATACCCTTTATAAATTATTAAATTGTCCTAAATTTGCATATACTTTCATGTTCTATGATCAACTCCAACTGCCTCTTTAATATTTCCATAATTGTCAGCCCTGAAAGAACACATTCATTAACACCATAATATAAAAAGACCAACTTGAAATAAAAAAGTTTATAAGCATTAAATTTCTTTGAAAACTTCTTTTAATCTTTTTATACTAATGGGTAAATATTTAAAACAATTGTGATAATTTTAATTCAATAAATCGATTCTGATTCAGTGGTCTACTTATTACACCAAGCAGGTATTTATTTCGGACATCTTGAATAAAATCATATTAAACTTTGCACATAATTTGGGTAGTAAAATTAGTTAACCTGAAATGCCCGTATATTTTATGGTTAATATTTGACTAAAGGATTTATTTAAACAAGATGATCACTGCAACTTCTTTCTGACTTGTGTATAATTTTTGTAATGCTATAATTTCAGTACCTGTTTGCAGTTGACATCCTGGATATAAGGATAAAGTTTTGTAGGCAAATGTAATTTTAAGTACATTAAGTCTATATTTCGAATGATAATGATCAAACAATAATTTACTACAAAATCATAATAAATGACTTATATTACCAACAATTAATTCTGAGATCGTTTTAAGAAATGGCAATCCAATATTAACATGTAAATATCTCCCATCAGGTTTCTTTTTCTATTGAAGCAAAAAATATATACAAAGAATGTAAGAAATCAGAAAAAAATACAAAATTTATGAATCTATCCACTTTTGTAAAACAATCTGCAGGAGCTCATGTCTGTGATTCCAATAAAATATTAGCAAAAATTAAACTTACACCAACAATTCGTGCAATTCTCTCTTGATTTTTCCAATAACTGGTGGTCCTTCATATGCTATAGCAGTGTAAAGTTGAATTAGTGATGCTCCTGCCTTTATTTTTTCATATGCATCTCTGCCTGTTGAAATGCCTCCTACTCCAATTATTGGAATTTGGCCTATCCAAACCAAAAAGTACATTTTTGAACAATAGCAATCAACCTACATATACAAAGAATTAAATATATGAAGATTCTTCAAATTCAGTAAAATATAGTTAAATGGAGATTTTTATACAATGGAGAAAAATAAAAAAAGGTTTTGTTTCTTCCTTTGTCAATTTTCCACCTAAAACACATAAGATGGGTTTTATAAATATACTGCTGACCATTGAAAACAACACCGTGAAGAAGATACCAAAGCCATATTTATTATGTAATAGCAAGGCACAAAGGTGAAATGATTGAAATTACATTTCTGTTTGACTTGCAGAACACAAAAAAATCGATATTTTGTGTAGCTGCCATGGGTAGCAATAATTGCTGCATGTCTTGGCATTGAAAGAGGCTTTAGGTGTGTGTTTGGGGTCAGTTCATGCTGCTTCCACACATTGCCAAAGTTCATCTGGTATAGCCACAGATGGTCTGGTGTGCCAGTGGTTATTGACCAAATGTGTTTGATTTGCAACAGATCTAGTGAATGGGCGGGCCTTGGAAGAAGTGAAACCTGGTGGACATGAGAATGAATTGTTGTGCATAGCATGCCACATGCAGTCGCGCATTGTCCTGTTGAAAACTGGCCATGGACAAACCCAAATATCCTTAACAGGCTCCAAAACTTCAGAGATGTAGCAGTGGCTGTTGAGTGTACTGGCAATGCATACGTGGGTGTGGCAGTAGAATCCAATGGCACCCCATAAAGCCAGGTGAAACTGATATGGCGATGCATAATACAAGTCATGCAGTCTGTCGCCACCAGACTTGGATACAATCATCATGGTGCAGTAGACAGAACTGAGAAAAGATGTCGTACCATTGGTTTGTCCGTGAGCAGTTTTCTATGCAGCCATGTGATGTAGTCAAAGGTAATCGCTGCAATGGAGGCCTTAAAAAAATTCCCTGCTACTGCAAACATCGTCGAATTATACATGCTGTCACAGGTTGTTGTGCAACACCCTAATCCTTGAGCTAGGGTTCTTGATGTTGCACTATGATCTAAAATAACCATGGAAACAAGATGTCTGTCCTCCCCTTTGGTGGTGTAATAAGGCTGCTGCAATCTTTCAAGTCAAGGTCAGTCAGTTCGTCCTTCGTGAACTCTGATTCCATATTCCCATCATTGTGGTTTGATTTTGTCTAACGCAAGCACCAATTTCTTGGAAGAATAATCTGCAATCTTGATAAGACACAACTCTTCCTCTGAGAAGCTGTATTTTTCAACGAGGCATAATTGATTTTCCTACATAGGAACAGCGAGAAAACACAATTCCAATACTCAAAACCGGCTCTCTATTCTCTCATTTTAAATTGCTTACAGGGGGGCATTACTGGTGCCCATGATTTGCAAATAGGCTACAGTGCTAAACATTTGCATACCCTCCCATGATCTATCTACACATTGTGTAAATTTCAAGGCTATTTGATGCTTCATGGCTTTGCATTTTTGATGACTAGCAATGTATATTGAGAAAAACAGCTTCTGAAAGGCAGGTACCCCTATTTTACCCTTATCTCTATTTCATGATCGCAAGCAGAGAAAAAGGATTTATTTCAGAATATAGTATGCATAACATTAGAAGTTAATCAAAGTCAATACTTGAAATTTAGGTAAAATTTTTTAATCAAAATTGCATGTTTCGAGTGTATCTTGAATTAAGTATTAGTATTATTAAATATCTTCAAGGTTTTTTGATGTGTGGGATGTTCAAAAAAATTTCCAAACAGTTTTCGATTATATCTTATTAAAGTGACCTACTATTGAAAGATTTAAATAATTACTTGTGTTGTCTACAAGTAAAATCTGTTCAATAAAAGATATTCTGTCACAACAAATGACTATTTCAATATTCAATTCCAATTCACTACTTTTGCACATCTCAAACATTGCCAATTTTAGTTGTTTCATTATATTTTTTTTATCAATTTAGAAGTTAATACATTTTACTGGAAATTTTATGCATGAGTTGTTTGTTTTTGTAAATCCATTTGTTACAAAAGTTTTGGGTATTAGGAATCAAAATACTAGTTTGAGATAAAAGGAAAATATTGTTTCTGTTTAGTGTTTTTATGCATGCCATCATATGATTTATTTCATATAGCTTTATTTTGTTTCGGCTTCTTTCAGTGAACAGAATAGGTTCTTTTGTGTTCTGTGTATCATTAATTTCTGATGACAGAGAGAATGAATCAAAATTCTTAAATGCAAACATTAAAACATATCAGAGTAAGGATGACACACTATACCTTGGGTCAATTTGTACATATCTTTTATGGCTTTAGTACTTAATGAATCCAGTGGTTTTCCACTAAGTCCGCCAACTTCATTTCTGGCTTTACTCACCAATGATTCTGGTCTTGATGTTGTTGTGTTTGAAATTATTAAACCATCAATTCGTTTCTAAAATGACACAAAAAAGAAATCTTTGTCTTACTAAAAAGTTAGTTACATAAAATAAGCAAATGGTTTGCATTTGTGATAAATATTTCATATTAATTGGCAAAGAAAATTTCTGAAATAAGTCCATAAAATTATTACTAATAGATAAAAGTGAACTTTGTAAATTTGTTTCTTAATCTGTAAATCGGTAGAAATTCTGTAGAAACACCAGTAAATCGATGGTTGAAATTTTTGCATGAAGATAGGCATAACATGTAGCCATCAAGGTTTCTGAATTTCATTTATGTCAGCAAAGAAAACCCCTAAAAATGAGTATATTAAATTTTGTCGATATGACCATGTGAAACTGTCCCAGATGGTAAAAAGGAAGCTAATAAAAATAGTTGAGACACCTGATAGATTTTGTAGCAATGTGATCAGAATTGCTTTTGGACTTGATAAGATTGACAATTTATTATGGTTGTCTAATATTAAAAATGACTTACTTTCTTTAGAATTTGAAAAATTTGCAAAATATTAGTTTTCTCACTTCTGATCAATTAGGATTTAACAAAGATTGATCTTAAATTTTGGATACATAAATGTGGGCTGATTTAATCCAAAATACTTCCACACCCTCTATGTATTACGGGGCTGCCATAGGTGACTAAAAGGCGACTTTTTTCTAATATTTTTCAACCTTGGCAACTTGTTTTGAAAATTCACCATCCATCATGTCAATGAAAATTAAGCCCTCCCCATTTTTTAACCAAAAGCATGAATCCATGTTTCAGTCATGAATTTATACCTTCTGCTACATCATTGGGGAAAATTATTTTATGACTTTGACTTACTGCATTCCAATAGTACCAAAAACGTTTGGTAAATATAAACATTCTGATTGCTTCAACAAGGCATCCATGTAATAGGGCGTATAATATTTCTCTGTTAAAAGTGTGAACTGTTAAGGGCTAAGCTATGCCAAACACTTCTTCCTACTTCTATTTCATACAGCATTTTTTAGACTCTGCAACAAAGATGTAACTGCTGGGATCAACTAAAACTTCTACTAAAATAAGCTTAATGAGATGACCAATTTTGTTATTTTTAAGAATTTATGCTTCTAAGTGCTTTGGCAGTCCTGGTATTATGAAAAATCTAATTGCATGAAAAACAAAGCCTATATATGGATGGGTTAAAGTTAGTGGTGTAAGTCACTTTTCAAAAAAAAAAAGAGACAGAAACCAGAGCTAGATAAGTCAATCTGTTAACAGAAAATGTGAAGTAAGAGCTCCATTCAACAGATAGCAGTGTAAGTTATAACGGTAAAGGAGACAGCTGTTTTGTTTATCCGTAAAGTGGTGCGAGTCAGACTTACACCACTGTTTGTAAACGCTGCCAGAGTGCCGACTGACTCCGCACCTCTGCATAGGATTTCTATACAAAACAATGGATTCTGAAGAAATAATTCAAAATCCATTAGACACAGTGAAAAAAATGTTGATTCAGTTTCTGAAGCTGTCTATTGCCGAATCTTTAATAATGAGTTCAACTTGTATTTCCATAGTCCATTGAAAGATACCTGTAGTAAATGTGATGCCTATGTTATAAAAATTAAAGCATGAGAAAATGAGGAGATAATTCGACAACTAAACATGGAAAAAGAACTCCACCTTAGAAAAACACAAAAAGCACGACAAGTGATGAGGATGCAGTGAAGGCGCCTGAAGATGATTCTATCTATGCTGTGATGTTTGATCAAACATCTTGAATCAAGAGCTACATCACCAAAGCACATTATCATGTACAGTGATGAGTGTAAGGTGAAATCATTGATCATAAGTTTATGGTAAGTGGCCACTCTTATCTTCCAATGACAGATTTTGGATTGATTGAATTATACGCAAAGAATAGACTGATTTATACTCCTGATGACTGGTACCGTATTATTCTGAAATGCAGGAGAAAAAATACATTCATGTTGACCAAAATGGGATGTGATGACTTCAAATCTGTTGCTAACTTGGAACACTATTACACTTAGAAAGAAAGACGAGAACAGCCCAGTTAACTGGTTGAAGATCCAATGGATTAGGATGTTAAAAGCTCGTCCTTACACTCTTCTGTATAAAGAAACACTGAATGGTGATATGCCATTTTTTGTGCTTAGTCTACGACCAGCAAGGGCTGGTAGACCAGCATCTCTAGCAAACGTTCATCAAGATGTGCTGTATCCACGAGGAAGATCGGTTACAGAAGCGAAGGACATGATGGACCTTCTGGTACACATTCCACAAGTGAAACATGATTTTTTCCTTTCCATTCGAACGACTCTTAAATGTGAGGAGACACCATCTGATGATCTTGGTCCACTGGAAATTGTGGATCCAGAGTCAGAAGAAAATAATGAATGAATATTTATTCAGTCTGATTTTTGTCCATTTGTAATAACAATAACTGTCTTATTTTTGAGAATAAAATCTTTTTATGAGGTTCTAAAGTTCACTTTATATCCATTTTGTTGACAAATACACTGGTAGTCTACACAGTAGTGTAAGTCATTGGCTTTGTTAATAAACAGTGGTGCAAGTCATTTTCGTCAGCAGTAAAATTGTAACCATTGTACAAATTCAATTCAGCCTCTATGTTAAATTTGGATCCAGGTGACACCCCTAAAATGATAACATTACAACATTTTGTTCCTGAATTTATCATACAGTACCTTTTGTGTTATGTTAATTTCTAGAAAACAAAGAAAATGTGACTTACACCACTGTAACTTTAACCCGTCCATATAGGAGAGGGTAAATTTTCAAGAAAATCAGTTTCTGTGAATTCAGGAAGCAAAATATTCTAAAACCTTTTATATATTTTAATTGAAGAATACATTATTTCGTTATAGAAATACATAAATGGTGTTTGAAAAAATTAGAATAAGAACTCCAGGTTATTTTACTTGTCAATTATAAATTTACATATAATTAAAATTTTTAAGAGTATTTAAAATATGAAGCAAATTATCAGATTTTTGGTTATTCATACACACACAACAGCAGTTTCTTGAGACATACAGTATAGTTCTGTTTCAACAGTGACATATTTTTATTAGTACAGATGCAAATTATCAAATTGTTAAACACCATCTTTCTATCACTTATACTGATGTACTCATTATTTTATGATTATTAATGATGTACAAAAATGGTGTACATCATCCTATTTAAGATTATCTTAATATTAGGAATATTAAAAAAATAGTATTGATAGTAAGAGCACCAAAACACATAATCACCTCTTTTCTCAGGACAACCTGAGCAATATCTTTCATTTCTTCAAGTGAAAGGTCAGGAGAAATTTTTAGTAAAATTGGCGGCTTCTTAAAACATTTCTCTCTTTCTTCAAGGACCTTAAAAATCAATACATAAAATATCTTAGAAACTTAAGTCATTTGTATGTTCAATTCTTTATTGTTACTAATAAAGTTAAATTGATAAAATGAAATTCAGTAACTATATCACGTGAAAATAAATCTTTTGTAATCTATTATAAATCTATAAATGTATGATATATTTACTATTATAAATATATCATACATTTCAGTTACTCTTCCCAGGAATAATGCAGCATGTTTAAAATCAGGTTTCCATTTTAACATAAAATTTAATCCAATTAAACTGCAACTGTATGCAAACTGATATTAAGCACGTAATGATAAAAATTGGACTTCAAGTACATTTATCAGAGAAAAAGATAAAGAAAGTACATTAGTATAGAATATCTGATTCAATGTCCATTCAATTATGAGTAGTAATGTAATAGATGTACTATTGGATATGCATTCTGTTATATAAAATACGATCTAACTAATGATTGTAAAAAATTTCAGATAAGAAGCACACAGTGGTTATGAAACCACAGAGCAATTATAGAATCAGACAAAAATGAGATAAATACATTACTAAAGTACAGCCAATTCATTTTTTATTTAGGAAACTTTGGCCCCATTTATCCAATTGCTGTATGTATATTTATACTATGTTTTTATTAATTTTGGTGAACCCTTGATTTTATTACAAAATGGTTTTGATGTATTGAAGAAAATTTCGATACATGAAATTATTTCTAGACAAATCAGGATTTCCGTTTCATTAATGTTATGAAAGCAATGAGTGAACAATAAAATGGGTTTATTGTAGAAGTTTTTCCACAAATATAAATGCCTAGGAATACTATAAAGGAATATATAAATTAGATAAGGTTTTCAAGGTATGAAACACATTTTTTCTTTTTAATTAATTATATGAAAATGACAAAATAACAATATTAATTTATTAAAAAGATTGCATCAATTATATAGGAAGTATGTTTCTAAATACAATATTCTACACAGTAAACATGAATAAATTCCATAGTTTAGAGTTTATATACATGGCAGTTTTCCGTAATGGAACCCATCAATTTATGGAGGCCTAACTGTAGTAGGAGCAGAAACCCTATAAATAATTTAGGAAACAAAATTAAATTTAATTAGCTCGAAACCAAATCAGACATAGTATCAGTGCATACTTTATCAAGTAAACTTTCCAGTGCTTGTTTTTTCTGCAAAGAACGCAATCCTGGTGTATTAGGACTCGATACGTTTATTGTAAAATAATCCGCAACAAGAGAGAATTCTTTAATACCAAGAATGTAGTCTTCTTCAGCAGATTTGCTCTCTTTATTTTTACCTAAGTTAACGCCTAACACTCCTCTCTTATCCCTTGCTTGTAAGCGATTTTTCACATATGTATGACCTTTGCTATTGAAACCACACCTGAAAGAAACAAAATCAGTATAACATATTATTTTGCAAGAATATCTTTTATCACTATAATTCTACAGAAAGTTTTAATATAGGTTATTGTTAAAAAATTAGTATTTTCTTCTTTTTGTGAAAATTGTGATCCAAACTTTTCCTATTGATTTTTTATATTTGCTGATACACATTTATACAAGATTTTAGGTGTGTTAGCTGATATTCCAGATCTTTACTTAGATTCAATGTAAATAGTGTCTGAACTGTAAAGCATTTGCACTTATGCTGAAAATTGTTGAAAAATATATTGTTCTATTTTTTTGTCTAATGGAAATAAGAGATACAACTAAACTCTGTTAATTTTTATGTTGTTTGAGCTCTGTCGTTTACAAAATTAGAAGTCATATTTTATTGTCAAACAAGTGTTCTTTTTAATTTTTTCCAATTTTTTCTTATGTATAAATAAAATAATTATTTATAAAGTAATAAATAATTATTAAAAGAGATATGATAATTTCTGCAGTTATTAAAAATTTATTGTAACAAAAATCCTATTAATTATACTTGGATAAAGATAAAATATTTTGATAATTCAATAAATTATAAGTAAAAAAGCATTATACAGCACTTATCAAGCTATAAGTGAAACCAGATATTAGGACAAGACACAACATTTATCAAGCATTACAGAAAAATGGTTGCAGCACGCGTATTAAGCAGTCAACAGAATTGTTTTTTATTTTTAAAATAAGATGCTACCATTTTTAAATGAGGCACATGCAGAGATGGAAGCACAGGTAGGTGCATTCGAAACAACTGATCTCATCATCTCTAGTTCTGCTTAATGAAAGAAAACTACTTTGCTACAACTATATATAGTATATGCAGTTATACCATATGAAAAATATGCTTACTCCCAATTCATCTAATTTCTTTAATAATTTGAATAACATTCAAGTGTGGTTAGATACAGCAAGAAAGACAAAGTACATGATGGTATAAAAAAGAAACTTTGGATAAAGTTTCATAACTGCACATGGTTTACTACAGCTCACATATTTTACCAGATTCCATTTTATAAACATTAGTTGATTTTAGAGTCTGAATTAAAAATAATGCACAAAATTATAGAAATTATGATTAAAATTAAAGATCATACAAGACATTTAATTTTTTCAATTTATAAAATGATTGGATTTAAAAACTTATCTTTAATACTTAAAATTTCTGTGTAATTTATGGATACTAAAATATTTATATTTACTATAAAAATGGTTAATAGTACCTATTTATTAATGCTTGGTCTTCAGGGAGTTCAAATATCCTAGGTTTAGGATTACCACTTTGAGGTAATGGTGTCACTGTTCCAATTTCTAAGAATCCAATACCAGTCCTGAACAGACCAGATGGTGCCTCTGCATTCTTATCTAAACCAGCAGCAATACCAACTGGATTTGGAAACTCTAAGTCCCACAGTTTAGTCTTCTATAAAAGACACGGTTCAAAAATTTTCAAAAATATATAAATTATTATTAAGACTACTGTGATACATGTGAGATATAGAAATTTGATTTTACTTTTAAGAATTGTAGAACTTGAGCAAAACATTTGTCTAAATCACTGCAGAAACATGTCTGTAGATAAGAAATTTTTTAGAAAACTTGTTTTCGTGAATTAAAACACATTTCAAAAAGAACTTATTCTTTATTTTAAAATATAAAAGGATACAGATCATACACAAACATCAGAGTTGATGGCCTAGTAGAAACTGCCTATTTACATGATGCCAACCAACTGTTGAACTCTGTTCTGATTGTAAACTAAATTTTATTGTTCTTCCAAATCAGAATCAGGAGGTCCAGCATTAGAAACAATAATAAAAAACTTTTAAGATAAGCCTATATGGTGTGTTTGTCGGCTCTGGGCTAATGTAAAACATGCTGTCCCCTATCTGAACACATCAAAGTAATACCTATCATGATTTTGTTAGTGATTGTGTGTTCAATATCTAAATTAATTTCATTAATGTATTGTTTGGAAAAGATATTCCATAATAATACCAATATATTTCATGATATTGATATTATCGAATATTTAAAATATTAGGAAACTGCAATTTCAAAAATAGTGTGCATTTCTAAATTCTAATGATAAAGTGAATGGTAAATGAGGGCTCTAAGTTAATACATCAGACACAGTTAAATTCATTCTCACACTATTCCTATGCAAATAATTTGTTAAAAATAGTCATACATGGAACTTTCAGTATGATTTACAATATCTTACCAAAATGGCATCATCTTGAATTCTAGATTTAGGTATTAGGGCCCATTTAGCAGCAAAAATTCCCATAGAATGTGCAGTTTCAGGTGAAAATATTGAGTGCAAAGTAGGCATAACAACTTGTCGGTAAAACTTTTCATTGCCTTGATGTAAACACATAACAGTAAATGCTGCACTACCTCCAGCTGCAATCACAGCTAATGATTTCACCTTTTTCTGAAAAGGAAATGATTTCAATATCTAGTGATACCACATCAAAACTATGAATATAAATTTATTAGACTCATGTTCTGCATATTTAATAATTTCATGAAATACTTTTACTACAAGCTCAGCAAAAAAAAAATAGTATTCGTAAGTAGAGCCTTGAGATCAAGAACACACTAGTCAAATTATATATATATATACTCGAATTCAACCCTTTTATTTTTAAAAATTCTGGTTACATTACAGACTACACACTTTACTTTAAGCTGCCTATCAGGAAAGATTATTCAATGCATCGAGAATTTAAACTAGTTTCACATTGAATGTGGTTGGTTTTAGATCTTATGGTGCAAAGGGCCATATTTGGCCTAGCTGTGCCAAACACAAGACAATGTCAAGTAAAATATGTAGTGAAAGGGAAAAATAGTACACCCAATTCCTATTGGGGAACAGAATAGTAAAATGAAAGCAGAAAAAGATAGCTTGGGTATCCCGGGAGCACAACCCGTGTTTATTAAAGATGCTATACCCCAATGGAAAAAGAAAAGATCACTAGAGTACCTCAGGTCTTTGAAGCCTGTACACATACCTTGTGGCCCTGAGGGCCACAAATTGAATGTGATCTCAATATCATTAATTTTCATTTCAGGTAATATTTAATGAAAATATTCTTTCAAATGTAGTTCTTAACCAAAAGAAAAATATTTCAAAATCAAGGAATGTGCAAGATATCTGTTTTTTCCCGAATGAATGAACTTATTATGATTTCATAGGATGTAGAAAATTGTTCTTGCCATGAATGAAAATGAAAGTTTCGAAAACAGATTTGGTTCAGATGCATCTAGCGTCGCGCAGTGTGGCAACGATCTTGGCACGTTTTTTGGCGCACTTTTAAGCGACTAATGCCGGGTGATGGTAACCCATCTTTATCTTGAATTTTTCTCTGGTTTTATGGTTCGGGTTCTCAGGTTTTTATGGCAACCTTGCCAACGCCGAGAAGTGCCCAGATCGTTCTTCTTTCTAGATTGTTCTATTCATTTCCAACACGATCAAGTGCTTTCGCATAGATTGTTCTTTTCAGTTCTGACACGGTCGAGTGCAGTCGCATCAGATTCTTTTCAGGCTCGACAAGGTCCAGTGCTGTTGCATCAGGTTGTTTTTTTCCTGGCTATTTTGTTTTATTAGTTATCTTATTATTTCTTAAGATACCTTCTGTTTTTAGTGTGGTTGATAGGTTTCAAGAGAATTTTTCTCGAAACTTAAAGTTTAATTTTTCTAGTGGTAGACTAACTTATGGGAGTGAGGGAGTTCCTAATCGTTTATTTTGTTACGAGTTGTGTCTCGATAAAGACCTTTTTTTAGTCTTATAAAGGAATCAGGATTAATTAAATCAGAAATTTCTTGCAATAAATGCAACGGGGCAATGACGTTTTCTGTGAGGAATTCGGTTAGCGATGGTTACAATTGGATTTGTAGGAATCGTCAGGATAAGCCATGTTGTAGCTACAAATCAATCAGACATGGGTCATGGTTTCACAATAGCAAATTGAAGCTGGAGGAGATTTTTCTTTTAATGTATGAGATTTTAATGGGCACAAAGACAGGATATAGCAGGAGAGTATTTTTTGCTTCCCACAATTTAGCCGATTGGCGGCAGTTTGTGAGCGAAGTAATGTCTGATTTTGTGGAAACACAATCAGAAAAAATAGGGGTGTAGATAAGGTACTAGAAATTGACGAATCGAAATTTGGAAAACACAAGTATAACAGACGGAGGAGAGTTGAAGGCCAATGGGTTTTTGGGGGATAGAAAGAGGTTCAGGAAAGATGTTTCTTATAGCAGTTCACAATAGGTCAGCGGACACACTTGTGAATTGTTTGATGGAATGGGTTGAGAAGGGTACAATATACTCAGGCTGTTGGAAGGGTTACTTAGATTCAAATAGTTTAGAAAGTAAGGGGTTTCAGCATTTGACAGTTAATTATTCCCTTACGTTTGTGGACCCTGTTACCAAGTGCAACACAAATACTATTGAGACAACATGGAGGCATGTTAAAAGCACCCACAACCGACAAACTCTATTTCCTTTTTATTTAGCTAAGTACTTATTCGAGAAAAATTGTTCGGCTTTAAAAATTGATCCTTTTAACAGGTTTTTGGAAATTGTTAGGGATACAGATTGGAAGGATTGTAAACCAGATTAAGGTCCACTTACCTGTCTCAATTGTATTCGTTATGATATTTTTTGTGTATATTTAATCCAGATTTTCAATTTTTTACTAGTATTTTAGAGCTTAACCCAATGACTAATGCCAGAATTGGCCAAAAGAGCAATTTT
Source organism: Meta bourneti (assembly GCA_933210815.1). Classification (NCBI taxonomy): domain Eukaryota; kingdom Metazoa; phylum Arthropoda; class Arachnida; order Araneae; family Tetragnathidae; genus Meta; species Meta bourneti. Next base: position 38,328,568 of record OW119926.1, on the reverse strand, counting down.
AATTAACACTGAGCACAAGACAAAACAATTACAAGAATAAACAAACTTAAAAATTAACATCTCGGGGGGACAAAACCCCAGTGTGTCAGTCCTATGCATGCCTTGGGAAACAGTTAACGAAATATTGTTCATTCGCTTCCTCAGAGAGAGCGTCACGTAGGCCGCCTTCACCAATCAAGGCGTATATCGCTGAGACACACATTAAGGGGCTGATGCGTTACAGTATATATTTTTTGTATATATTCAATCCAGATGTGCAATTTTATACTAGTCTAAATGTTTTATATTTAATCAAGATTTATATATTTAATCCAAATTTCCATAAAAAAAATTTCCAGTTTTTTAAATACTGGATTAAAAAATTTTAATCCAGTTTTGCAATGTTTCACCAGTCAAAATGTTGTTTTTATCAAGATTTATATATTTAATCCATATGTATGCAGTATATATTCAATTTTGGAAGATTTCCTTGGCGACATAAAAAGTGCGTAAAAAAAATCGCGTTGCCACACCGCACGGCACTAGGTACATCTGTACCAGATTTATTCACTAGAAGATATTTATATTTCAATATGATTGGTAACAAATATTGCCACGTTAATTCATTGGTTAAATGTGTGTTGTATGAATATCACAACTCCTGTAAATGGATTCATGCAGAACATCTTTCATCAAGACAAAACGAGGAAAAGATAATGTGAATTATTTTGATTCAATAATTTGTAATGTATGTTATTTTGATACAAGATGACAGAATAATTTGGTAACCTTAATGGCAACTAGCATTACTTCCTGATTTGCTGATTCAGATTGTCCTAGATTTACTCTAATTACTTAAAAACGAAATTGTATTGAAGTAGTTCCAAGATAATTTTAATTTTAATGTTTTGAAGTCTGGAAATGTTTGTAAATTGTTTTTATAGATGAATGACATTTTTCAAAAACCTGTCAGATTAGACTGATAAACTTAAAATACAAACCCAAAATACGCTCCTGGGCATATTTCTGAAGATTATATTGTAGTTGAATGGAGATTTTAAATGTCAGAGCAGTGAGTCAGATCAGAATGTGTCAAAAACCCTTGATAAGATATAAACACGTGTTCCCTCCACATGATTAAATGTAAATATCACACTAAATACAAATACAAACAAATCTTTTCGACAAAGTTACAGTTAATGAATACGAATACTTCAACGCAGGAAGCTGACACTTGAAGCCTCGGTAGCTCAGTCTTGAGTCAATTTACAAGCATCAACTCTATAGAAAAAGGGAAAAGTAGCCCGGTTGGGAGTGTAATGGATTAGCATTCGGATGGTAGTTATTTTAATTAACGTCTCACTGGAACAACAAAACGGGCTATTGGCGATGGTACGCGATCAAACCCGAAGGAAAAGATCCGAGGACATTAACGTACACCGAGGACACCACGTAATTTTGAACCAGGGGCCAGATGACTGCGGAAGGTTGCGAGTTCGAAACTCGGTCCAATCAAAGACCATCGTGTGATCGGGGACTGGTACACGTTAAAACTGTCGTGGTCTCAAATGTCCTCGTGTTGGCGTGGTGTGGAAGTTTGGTGGGTGGGGGTCATAGAGGAGATATATAAGTAGAGTGAGCTATGGCAACCCTTTTATGTCCACATGATCAAGTGACCAAAAACAGTAGTCACGTGATTCTTATAGTCTTCTCCCCAACGCGCGTATAGTTTGCGCATTCCTTCTTCCATAGCAAATGCATTGCAAGTAAAGCTAACATGGTTCTATCGTGCTGTGCTATCGTACTTTTCCAATTTTATTAAAGGTGGAAACAAAACTTTCACAGATGAACGATTTACTTGTATTTTACATTCGTTTTTTTTTTTCAATATTTTCTACTCTAGTATGATAAAAATGGATGCTCTAACTTTGGAATTCTTAATAAAATCTGTTAGCATTTCCCGTTCTATAAAAAAGATTTCATAGATTTGCAATCAATATATATCTAAAATAATGTTTTTATAAAATAACTGATGTTCTAGTTTGTTTATTATCGCAAATTGTACATCTATGAGGGCTTAAAATATATAAAAAAAATTAAACTTTAAAAAATTGTGTGAAATCGTTCTGTCTTGGCGATGATTTTTTGGCGCCAACTAGGAGCACTATATTCTTTTGCGTCTAACACGATAAAAATGTTATGAATTGAAAACATGAACGAAAGAACATAATTTAAACTATTTCTTGTTGAACAAAATTGTTTTGTATCTACCCATCTGTGGAATTATACAAGAATAATAATTAAAATAAAAGATAAATTTTGAAACTTTTAAGAATTATAAATAAAATAAAATCGATTTGTTAAAAATAGGATTAAATCATTTCATAAATCGTATTATAAATGCCCACATTTATCCGCTTTAGGGAACCTTTTTGTTCATGTTTTAAAATATATGTAAAATCTTTCATTATAAGATTGCATTTGACAAAAGAGCTTTTCTTTCAAATAATTTTCCTTGAACCTATAACTTTCTACTGGAATGGCGAAAATCAAAGTGCCGTTTCTTATGTGAAAAACAAAAACAGTGCTTGAACGGAAATTGAAATACTATATCTGTTTTGGCGTATTTTTATTCTTGTTAATGAAGCATACAATATAGCAAATTGGGAAAACAAAAAAATAGAGAACGAAATGAAACTTCTTTTGTACTAATTCCAAAGAATCCACGCAGCTGGAAAAATTCCTTTTGTAAAAACATCTACTTGACACCCTAATTTTTTTGCTTAGTGTTTAAATAAACCTAACATTAAAATTTAATTATTTTCCACTTTAAACCAATTTCATCTTTCTTCCTTATGTTTTAACCTTGAGAAAAATCATACTGAATTAGATTGTTTCGAAGAATATTTGTGAACATTTCAATGTTTATATCGTTCTTTAACCCGATAAAATAAGCTTGGTGATAAAAACACATTCTCAGCGAAATGAAATCCTTCACTCTTTTGTTTTCGACCTCAAAAGGGGACAATTTGATTTCTTCTCTCTAAGTAGAGTATTTGAACGAATTAAATATATTTGTGACAATTTATGCACACATAAAACATGCTCCTCAATCGAGCGAAACATTTATTTCTTACATTTTTTAAAGCTGCAAAAAACTATTTTTAAAAAGCATTAATTTGTGATAACTTAAACTCTTAAGGTACTGTCCTTCAAACTATAAACATAATTTTGTATTTATGATTTTTAGAATTATAACTAAAGCAATTTGTATTTACTTGTAATAAGAGCTTGTAAAGATGTGCTAAAAATTTATTTATTCAGTTCTTATGTATTTAAAATAATTATTTTGTTCCATTTATTAGTTTTCCCAAAGATGAAGAAAGAAGATGGCTAGTAAATGGCTACATGTTTCTATGAGTTTTATTCAGTGGATTTTAAGTGTGATGAATGTGACAATAAATTTTATAAGTTTACCGTTTCTTATTTATCTTTCGTATTTATAAAATATTTATTTCACACATATAATAAGTAATAGAAATTTAATATTAAAAGTCCTACTTTTGCACACTTTTAAGATCATGAAAATTGTCGAGTTATTTACATGATTAATTTGATAAATTTAAAATATAGATATAGACACACGGGTGTAACTTATTTAGTTTTTGAACCAGAAATTTAAAATTGCGCAAAATAACTAAGAACTTTAAGTGTATGGTTTAAAAAAATTACCTTCCATCTTGTAAAGATTGTATATATAATTTTCCATGTTAATATTTTTTTTGTGTAACTGTCCTAAAATAAATTTGCGTTTACGGAACATAAGCAATTAAGGATCTACGTATAATATAAATGAAAACTTTCAGTGGTGACCATGAATTGATTTGAGCATTGTAACGGCGGCTAGAGAAACGTTCACCACGACAACGTGGGAAAATGGAAAATCTTGTTGACTCAGGTGTCGAGAGGAAAAGCCCACACTCCATAACGACCACCCGAAAACATCTTAATGATTTCTTAACGACAGCCAGCCAGCAGGGGTCGGAAATCGCTGTGGTTTCAAAACAAAGGGCAGGCGCCTTTCTGTCGCTCTCTTCGACATTTCGAGACCAAGAAGATTGATATAAATGATGATGAGTTTCCGACAGGGTTTGATGGACCCTTTCAAGTCCGCCGAAGTCTGTCGTAAAAGTTGAGGGGAAAGACCAACGTGAAACAGCCAATCAAGAACGTGAGAAATCTTCAACACCCAATCCAGCACCGACTAAAAGGCGGACCAGAAACGGAAAGGAGGAGTCGATAAGCACCCAACATATAGAGTTTTTGGAGATATCATCAGAGAGAGAGATCACGAGAGGAGAGAGGAGGACGAGACGAGAAGAGAGATCACGAGAGGTGGACGAGAGGAGAGACGGAGACAGAGGATCACAGAGGATCAGAGAGCTTGGAGAGAAGCGGTCAACAGAGACCGTTTTTGGAGCTTGAAGTGAATATTCGTTCACTGTCGTGCATTTATCCCACCTTGGGATCCTATACTCGCCGGAGTATTTTAGTGAGAAAGGCTCGACCGTAGCCGTAAAGGAGAACCCCTCCTAGAGATCCGTGTAACTGTTCATCCTAGTAGTGATCCTGTCCAGAAAGACTGAGATTTCCTGCCTTGGAACTCTGTACTCACTCGAGTAATTTTGTGTTGAGAATAGGCTCACCCGTAGCCGTGCGTTAGACTTCCCCGAGCGAAATTGTGAGGCTCGCCAGCAGCCCTAAGCGCCTCGATAGAACTTTGGACCTTCCAAGGAACTAATATTAATGAACTTTACATTCATTTTCCGACTTTTTGTACAAATTGTAAAATAAACCAATTTAGTCCAGAATCGGATATTTTCAATGGTAACTAGTCTAGCTACCCGTGAATCAAGACGTTACAGCATGCAACTTTATCTGTTTTCACTATTTTTATTTGTTTCCACTATTTTTATTTATGTTTTCGCTACATTTATTATTGATTATGACTGCATCAGTAAAATAATCATTGAAGCAATCATTTCCAAACATGCATTTATTTTTCAATTTATTCCAACTTGTGTTAACCTCATTAAATTTAATCAAGGAAGTTTGAATTATTTTATGCTATTAAATCTTAGTTAATTTCCCCAACATCTAATACTGGTAAAAGAAAAAATATGTAATTTATTGAATTAATTAAAGAGAATTAAGTATTATTCAGGTTTAGGACAACTATCTTATACAAAATTTTAATTAGTGACGAAATACTTGTGAACATCCCCTAACCCCTTTGACATGTGCTCTTAATAATATACAATTAGCAAAGGTAATAATCGAGCGATAAATCAAACCGGTACTACCGGGCCGATCTCAACTGCGGGTCTGATAAACCTGTGAGGAGGACCGTATCTGAACTGCAGGCTGGTTAAACTGATTTGGAGGGGCGGATCTGATAAAAATATTTGGAGGACTGTCTGTATCTGGGTTGCGGGCTAGGTAAAATTATCCCGAGGGCCGTATCTGGAAAGCGGGCAGGTTAAATCTTTCGGGTATATCTGGTGTGCGGTCATAATAAAAATATTTGGATAATCGTATGTGGACTGTGGGCCAAGTAAACCTGTCCGAAGAGTCGTGTTTGAACTACGGTAAAATTTGGAGAGCCGTATCGGGTATGTAGACCGGGTCCAAGTCTGCATACCAGAAACCGGGTCCAAATATGTCCGCAAAACCGTATCTGAATTGCGGGTTGGTTAAACTTATCTAGAAGACCCGGCCTGGTCTGTGGGCCTGATAAAAATATTTGTTGGGCCGTATCTGTACTCCGGGCCTGAGATCAATCTATTCACTACAACCTATGTATCTTACTCGTACGGCTTTTCGTATACGTGCTAGTTAAACTTGATCCCAACGAGTACTTCAGCTAATCGTATAACAACTCAAATAGCTAAAAACATTAAAACGTAACTAAAATTCAAGAACTATTCAGTATTATACACATTCGCATCGCTAACTTTTTATAAGTAAATGTTATGTCGCCAAGAGAAGCGATAAAAAATCAAATCAATCAACCAAGCTGAATTTTGCGTAGCAGTCACGTGACTACTAGAGACAGGTTGCTTCCACTTTTTGAAGCTCTTCTCAATACGAAGCTCAGTCTACTTATATTTCACGTCTATGGTGGGAGTGCCTTCTCAGGTATTGACCTGGTCATCTGACCATGGTTCAAAATTACGTGGTGTCATCGGAAGACAGATAACGTTAAGTAATGGACAAACACAACCGAAATTTTACTGACACAAAAAAGAGAAATTCACCCAGGGCAATGGTGGCTTTTCAGGGGAAGGAAGGGAAGTGCCACTTCCCCAACATTTTTCATCAAATTCATTTTTCAAATTACATTTCTCAAATTTGTCTTTTTTCAGTATATCGTATATATATATATTCATTTTCAATATTTCTACGTAAAATGTCTCTTCTTTTCTTTTACAATTTATAAATTACTAAAGTACTTACAAATATGAACGAATTTAATTTCGCAGAGCGTGTTATTCAATACACGGAAAATATCTTACAATGCTTACGACTGTAGACAGCAAAAGCTTAGTATGGAAGTTTTTGCTGAAAAATAGCTGCCCATATTCCGTAAGCCAGATGGTTGCTATGACAACACCGCCATTAGCAGCTAAAAAACATTTAGACTGTCGGCTCCGAAGGAAAGCAAAAGCTAGAAACGCGATTTCTCTTCCTCTATAGGGATGCCGGTTGAAATCTAAAAATAGATGTCCCTTGTTTCCTGTTGCGAGCAGCGAAAACAAAGAACTAATAGAGGGAGCTTTAGCGCCGAAACGGTCGAATATCATTACATGAAATAAAGCAATGATTTTGTTGACCATTTTGTTTTAGATTTTTCAGCGGAATGTAACAAATTAATGATATTGTGTGTAATTTACTGGAAACACCTTAGCCAGTGGAAAGACGAAGACAAACGGGTTCTATTGCGTCAAGAACGTCCAACGGATTTATTGACGACTGTGGCTAAAAAAGAAATTAAAAAGAGCGGTAAGTCGTACAATATTAGTTTTCAAGAGTGTTGGTTCACTCAGTATAAATGGCTATGCAGTAGTATAACCTTAAAAAGATTATTTTGTTGGCCGTGCTTGCTTTTTAGTAATGAACATTCTGTTTGGAATAAAGATGGATTCGCAGACTTATTAAATACAACACGAGCACTCCACAAGCACGATGATTCTGCTGAACATCTGAAGTGTGAATTAATGCTAAGAATTTGTTTAAAAAATCAGAAGACGATTGCCTATGCCCTGAGGGAGAATACTAGGCTTTTTAAAGAGTGCATTTCAATGAAAACATTCGTTTGAATAGAAACAGTGATTGATTTAGTAATATATTTGAGCAAACAAGAAATGGCATTCCGGTGCCATGATGAAAGCAGTGACTGCATAAATCGCGGAAATTTCAAGAAATTACTAGGATTGTTGATATCAAAAGTCCTTTAGAAATTCAAAATCATTACAAAAAGATTAAAAACCTTCGCGTGTTAGTTGAGCGATTTTTGGGTTTCCATGATGTGAGTGAAGACAGAACGTCAGAAATGTTATACAAAATTTTGGATCCGTTTGATTATCAACACAAATTAATAGGACAATGTTACGATGGGCCCAGTGCTTGGGCTTGGACACTTGAATGGACTCCAGAGAAAGTCAAGGATAAAGCTCTTCAAGCCGTTTATATCCATTGTCTAGCACATCGTTTCAATCTTGTATTGCAGCAGTTTTTCTAAAATTTCTAATTGTCGAAGTTTTTTTGCAAGTTTCAGCGGCATTCCTTCGTTTTTTCATCACTCGGCGAAGCGATCTTATGCTCTTACATCAAATTCCGCAAGATGTATACCAACCATAACACAAACTCGATGGTCCTACAATTCGAAATTAGTGAATGTGATTGTAGAAGATTGGGATAAATTAAAAGAAATATTAGAATTTATGACAAACAGCGAATATTCAGACAAAACAACAATTCAACTTGCAAAGGGATTCTTAGATGATATGAACGATTTTGAATTTACATGTTTGACAGTATTATTCAGCGAAATTTTTGGCCTTACTGATATATTATTCGAAATTCTCCAGAAAAAAAATCACTAGATTTAAACTATTGTGTATCTCAAATAAAATACACTCGTGAGCTATTGAGCCGTAAAAAGGACGATGATGTTTTTAAAACACTGTTTGAAAACACGCGTAAAATCACAGAAATAGTCCAATCTAAAACGGGAATATGCCGCTCTTACACTAGAAACAATTTCACAAAATTATAAACAGCTATATTTTGAAATTTTAGACCACATTCTTATGGAAATAAACACAAGATTTCAAGATTGTGAAAAACTTCAATTTATTTGTCTTGGTGATACAACAAAATTCGAACAATTTAATTTACATTTTCCATCTCAGTCACTTGAAAATCTTCAACTGTTTTACTGCGATATGTTTAAAAAGCCCTGCGCCTTAAAAATGAACTATGTCTTATATATATACCGATGGAAAATTCAGGAAAATATCGAAGCAAGAACTTCTTCGAATGCTTTATGATTATAAAGAAATTTTGATAGAAGCTTATAATTTGTTTTCTCTCGTCTTAACAATTTCATCTACAAGTGTATCGGTGGAAAGGAGTTTTTCTTGCCTTAAAAAATAAAAGCTTACTTAAGAAATACTATTTCGCAAGAGAGACTTTCTTTAGCAAATATTTCTATTCAAAAAGAGGTATTAGTCACACTTATGAAGAAACGGCCATTTTACGATGCGGATTTCAGACGGATTTGCAGCATTAAAGGATAGAAGAATTGATTTAATTTACAGAAAATAGAGAGAGGGGGGGGGTAAATCCTCATTAACTAATTTTCGGAACTCCTATCTTTTCATATCACTGGCATGGCCAGGATTTAATTCGGGGGATTTCGGGGTGGCCCTTCCCCTATTTTCCAACCACGAGCCGCTGCTGACCCAGGGAGGAATCAAACCTGCACTGCCTACACCTCGCAGGTTGCTCGTAGCAGGCAAATCCACTGAGCTACAGTTACCTCTGAAAGACATGGAACGATGAAGCTGCAAAAAAAAAACATTTATTCCATTTTAATTCTACAAAAATATTATGATCTAATAGGTTTATCGTGATCTCAATTTTGTATTGAATTTGATTTATTTTTTTAATTCATTTTTTATCTCAATCAAAATGACACTATTAATAAAATATAGGGTAATTATTTTAGTTTGTAACGCGCGTAATAATATTCATTAAAAGTTGAAGTAACTATTAAGGTTCTCGTAATTTATAAAGGAAATCTAATGCCAAAATTGCAAAAAAGCATAAAAACAGGTTTTTTATTAGAGCCAACGCAAAAGCTCGAATTTCTTAAAATATGTTTTTTGATAAACACCACTATGTTTCTAAGCCCCTCACATGATATCAAATGTGTCTATCTTCTAAAAACGTCTTTTTCAAACTATTTGGGGCACGGCTTCCTCTACGTGAATTTCATCCTTGAGCAAAACAGTAAAAATAGAAAACTGCAAAATTTCTTCCTCAGAAGCGTATAAATTGACGTCATATAGCACAGACCCACTGCTCCCAGAAGAACGAAATCCTCAGAAACTTGGTTATTTTCTTACTCCTAAAATGGTAATTATTATTTTTTCGTCTCTTTTTTAGCTCTAACCTTAATGTGTCAGCTCAAGTCGTCTTTAATTTTTCAGGATGCAACCTCAGCATTATCCGCCTCGGTTTATCACAACAGTGATCTCAACCGACAATATTAGTTCCATTTAGCCAAATAATTTTTTTTATAATTCAATATCAACAAGAGGTGATTTGTGATTTTTTCTTGATTTTACAACTTGAAATGCGTAATATCATTCCGTGAAACACTGGTTATAAGAGGGCGGAAAAAAACAACATTCCATGACTTGCTTTATGAGCCACGACATCTGTTCTAAATGAAAACATATAACCGAAATTAAATGGTACGAAAATACAATTTCGCCATGTAACTCTGAAGTACTCTTTAGAAGAAGGGTATCTAACCTTTTGGCTTGCTTTGGGCAGCATTGAGTGAAGAGGTATTGACTCGGGCCGCATATAAATATAGTATAGCTAATGTATATAAGTAACAAAATTTCGTTTATTTATTTATTATAACAAATATAAAACTAGTAGGATGTTTGACCTTGTTTTTGTGAAATTAATGCATCAATGTCTAGTTCGATGAAAGTGGTTGAAATTCCTAGTGTGTTCTCAAAGTCCTCGTCAAAAAATTGTGATCTAATTTTACTCTTCATGGCACTTCATCCTTGAAAATAGTTGTTAAAAAACAATGACATGAATAAGGCGAGGTTGTGAAGCGAGTGTTGTTTTTCTCTTGAAAGAAAGGTAGAGTCATGGAAAATATCGCTAACATCACACATTATTAAAAAGTTACTATCTTGTGGGGCCGGATTATTAACTGTCCACGGTCGCATGCGGGCCGTGGGTTGAATACCTCTCTCTGTGTGTGTTATTAGGAACTCTTTTGATAAGAAAAGAAAAAACGAATGGGAATAAATTTGTTTTACAGTAATTAGTACTTGACAAATAAAACTCGTTGAAGCCAATAATGCTATCTAAACATGGTATGTATAATAATTTATTTAAAATGACTTTAACTTCTTAGCCAAACATGGAAACATACCATTTTTATCACATTTTGTCAAGATATTCCTTCCTTCGAGATTATTTTATTGAAAGGTGCGTTCTAAATAATATGCACACCATATTTTACCTTTTCTATTTAGTATATATATATGGATTATTTTTATTGTACAAATTTTTTTTATGAAAAATGTTAACGGATTTAAAAAGTTAAATAAAACAGTGTGGTTACTTTATTTCAAAAACAATTTTCATTTTCGTAACTAGTTGTTTATCATAATTTTATAAAATTTATGAAAAATATTTAAAAACTGATTAATAAAAAATACAAGGAAAAGACAATATGATCTATATATGGAATACTTATTCCCACACATAATTTCTCAACAAACGACTCCACAGATTTTTGGAAAAAAGACTTCAAAATATTAAATCAAAAATGTTTCCCTTTCATAAATAGTTCTGTGTATCCTATAAAAAGTTCAAACTTATTCAAACACCGAAACTTTTACAGATCCCTGCGATATTATCGGTGGCTAACCATTGTCATAATTGAAAATTCCTTACCTTTCGCTAGCATGGTGACGCAGTGGGCAAAGCTTCTGAAACGTTGCTTACGCTTGGTTATCAAGATCGCGGGTTCGAATACCGTTAAGATAGTGTTATCCAAATCAGTTATTTATTATTTTGAACATTCGTCTTTAATCCTGTCGACATACACCTGCGATGGTTCGAATGTATAAGAATATAACCAAATATTCGGTCTTTCACCGACGTATTTGGTATGTGTGTCGACATTCACCGGAGAATATTGACATTCTCTAATTTCGGTTTTTCACGGTAACATATATTGCACCATAGTCATGGATTATAAAATATTTACCATGGATATACATGAGAGTGAATCCGATAAAACTGATTATTCGTCCCAGTTCAAGGCGCTTGTCCTGGTCTCACCGCCGGTTCATCCTCACGTTCAATCTGTCGTGTCCTCATGTTGGCTTAGAGTGGAAATTTGGAGACTGGGGTGCCAGATCAGGTGTTGACCTCGTCATTCAAAATTACGAGGTGTTGTCCTCGGATCTTTCCCCGCGGGATTTATCCCACCAATAGTATTGTATTGCTTCAGTGTGACGTTAATTCAACTACCCAAGGGACCGACGTGACTCAGTGGGTTTGCCCACTGCTCTAGCAACTTGCGAGTTGTAGGCGGTGCAGGTTCTATTACTCCCTGGGTGTGCGCCTCCCTTATGTGTCAGTAAAATGTTCTTTGTGTGTATGTTCATTACTTGATGTTGTCTGTCTTGTGTTCGGCGCAGAATGGCCAAATATGGCCCTTGCGCCATTAAAAAACTCAAGCCAACCAACCAACCTACTTACATAAACTCTTTGCTGCTTTCAGGGAAAGTATCGTTATCCGTTAATCGGCTAATCTCATTCCCTTATCCAAGTCCCCCCAAACTTTTGTTATCGCAAAACAAATACTCCCACTGAAATTTTAAGCATCACATCTGTTCGTGAGTTTTCCTTTATCTTCTAAAGCCGTGTACTCAGTGACAGATCAAATAATTTTGAGACCCTAGGAGCAGCTAACTTTGCGGTTTTGTCCTGATTATCCTCAGATTTTCGGACTACGTAATAAAAGTGCAACTAATGTATCTTGTTGCGTGGCAACACAACAGTACCCCTTTTCTCAGGAGAAAAAGCAATAGCGAGAAAACAAAGAGAAGGCATCTGATGCCTATTCTTGTGTGTAAGGAGAGAACGGCTCGTCAACAAAAATAATAAATGTGAAGAAAATCATCTATAGTCCAGATTTCAGCAAGAGCAAATTTTAAAACAAACATTTTCTATAACTCTGAGTGTCGCGAGACTTCCGAGTAGTGTAGCGTTGCTTTTACTCTACATCACAATCACATAGAAGGGGGAAGCTCGTTAATTTCTAAACAGTTTATGCATGTCTTTTCGCCCCTTTTTCACATAAACCATTGTCAAGCCATCCCCATTTCATACGTTAAATTTCGCGAATAATTTCTTTGGATCACAATAAATTGAATAAAACATAACAAATGTGTGATAGAGTATAAAAGTGAATCCTGTTACACATAAAACTTAAAAAATAGATGTTCCTTAAAATATAATACTTTTTAAATACACTGCTGGCCACCCAAATTGCAACACCAAGAAAGACAAGAGATATCACAATAAAATTTATTTTGTAGATAACATGTTGACCAAGTATCAAATGATTAAATTTATAGACTTCTGTGAAGTGTGGTTCCTGACAAAATCAGTAGCCAGAGTAGCCGCCATTGTTGGAGATCACCGCTGCCACACGCCTCGGCATTGATTCAAAGAGACTTTGGATGTGTTCTTGGAGTACAGCAGACCAAGCAGCTTCCACACGTTGCCAAAGTTGATCTGGTGTGGCAGCTGGAGATGTATTCTGGGTCAATCGTTGAGCAACCATGGACCACATGTTTTCTATCGGCGAAAGATCCGGAGAGCGAGCTGGCCAGGGAAGCAATTCAATCTGGCGATTGACGAAGAACCCTTGGACAATGCGTGCCACGTGTGGTCGCGCATTATCCTGTTGAAATATGGCTGTGGGCAAGCCCTGAAGGTAAGGAAGGACAACTGCCTCCAACACCTCGGAGATGTAGCGCTGGCTGTTTAAAGTACCGGCAATGCGTACTAGAGGAGTGCGAGAGTGATATCCAATACCGCCCCATACCATAATACCCGGTGCAGGACCAGTGTGGCGGTGCATAACGCAGCTGTTCAGCATCCTCTCTCCACGGTGTCTCCAGACTCGAATCCGACCATCGTGGTGTTGCAGACAGAAGCGTGACTCGTCAGTAAAGACACTTTCATTCCATTCTGCCGTCCACATCCTTCTTTCATCGCACCATTGGCGGCGGAAACGTCTGTGGTTCTGCGTCAAGGGTAGACGAAGCAATGGACGTCTTGCGGACAGACCACTCTGCTGTAAACGGCGTCGAATGGTACGCGCAGACACTGGATGATGCGGTACAGACTGAATGTGCTGTGCTATGGTTCGTGATGTGGCTGAGCGATCCGTCACTGCCATACGCACAATATGCCTGTCATCACGTGAAGTGGTGCACTGAGGTGGATGCGATCGAACACGTCGGTCCGTCGTACCCTCCTGCATCCAACGATCACATATCCGCATTACAGTTGTTTGGTTTCGTCCAACACGACTACCGATTTCCCTGAAAGATAATCCACAATCTCGGTAGGCCACTATCCTTCCTCTGTCGAACTCGGATACTTGATCAAAAGATGATCGCTGTTTTCTACGAGGCATAATTGATCGTTTTTTTGAAAAAACCACAAGAAAAACACAATTGCCGTACTTGAAATCGTCGAAATCTCCAAGCCTTAAATAGCGCTTTGAAGTGGCGCCACAAGCGCGCGTGATGTGCGTCTGCGCTGAAATTCTAATTATTTGCATATCTCACCTCCGCTAATGCATGTTGTAAATTTCATATTATTTGCATGCTTCCTTCAGGGTGTTGCATTTACGGTGGCCAGCAGTGTATGTTCAAACTGATCTTAGATCTTACAGTTTGATAAAACAAAGTAATGGAAATAACCAAAATACTTCAAACTAGATAATCTTTTACGTGAATTCTGCTTTTATTATTACGAGTCCTCACTTGTTTGATACAAATGCAACAAGAGAATTTTGAAACGCAAAATACTTTACAAAAAAATATCCAGAGCCCGCTCAGGAAGTTTTAGTAAAAGTATAGCGGAAGCCAGAAAAGTTTTGGGGAATGGGGCTTTTTTAAAAATATACTGTTCAGATAATTTTAATGTTGAAAATCGCAGAACCGTAGTTTTATAAATATTGTTATTACACTTCTGCAATAATCAGTAAAACCATTTTATCATAAAGCAACATATTAATTCCACGTTTATTCCTAACTCTGATTGCTATCAGTGTTGCCACTCTACATTTATACTTTAATTTTGTTTATTAAGGTTACACAGACGATATTTCTCAATTGTGAATAAAAAAATCTATATATATAAAATAGGATGTGTGTATGTGTGTGTGTATGTATGTGTGTATATTATCTATACAAATCTACACCGTTTGACCAATCCACACCAAATTTGGTACACTTATACTTTAGAACACTGCGGTCAGCATAGGCTAACTCTTAACCCCGTTCTATTGACCCTGGGGGCTAAAAACTATTCGAAATCGCAATAGAAATAACATTGAGCATAGATTGATTGCTTTAGGCAGCGATGGTTGCTTTACCACTGTTGATCGAGAAACAATTTTTTCCGAAACAAATTAAATTACAGTATTTATGTTTGAACTGACTTTTTAGTTCTTCCCATGATGTAAATAAATTATAGATATTTTATTGATGGAGGAAAGAATATTTTAAAATATTTATGTTTGCAAGGAAATTCAAGGAAAGGTTTTCAGGAGTTCAAGGATTATTTTTAAGGAAAGTTGGTGTATATTTCGACCAACTTTCCTTAAATAATTTATTGAATACGTAATGATTTGTAGAATTCTGTTTCACGAGGCTTTTTATGTAAGGCGTGTAACTTATTTTAAAATGTCCGGAATAGATACATGTGAATCCTCCGTTGAAAGCAGTGATTTCTTTCTGAAAAATTCTGTAAAATCGACCTTCTGCTTTTTGAAAAAATTTTATATATTCAGTTTAATTTGTCTACACCGATTATATTTATTTCTAAACAAAGCACCGTTATTCCGAAAAGCACAAACGAAAAACTCATTGATCATAAAAGCGTAATTTTGCTACTCGGTATCTGGCAGCACCAGAATTAATGTTTACTTTTTTTATAAAACTTTGTAGAACTTTCTAGAAAGTTGGGGAAACGGAAACTTAATTGGACTCATGGTGGAGAACATTCCAGCACCCACTCGATTCTTAGCTGGTCGTATTTAAAGGAAGCTAACTCGGTAAGTCTTCCAGTTTATCATCTTTCAGTGAATCTGGCAGTTTTATTTCGCTCTTTTAGTTGATTGTATAAGTGTTTCCTACTTCATTCGACAGTGATAGTGTACATTTTGGATTTATATTTCTAAACGGATGTAAGTACTACATAATTTTAAATTCGTTTTTTCGTTAATTTTAGCTTTTTATTGTATTCTATAATAGATTTCATTGCTCAGTGAGAGTGTGCCTTTTGCTTAATTTTTTAAATAAGTTTAATGGGATCAGAATTAATGCTTTTTTTTACACCAGAATAAAAGTTTATTTTTAGCATGATTTAGAATTCTGTGTTTGAGTATTTTGATTGACAGCTTTTAAGTAAGGCATTAATATTTTTTATTTGTGTTAAAAGTTTGATATTTTTTCCTAAACTGATGTAAGTACTTCACAATTTTAAATTTGTTTTACCATTCAGTTTATATTAGCTTTTTATTGTATTCTATAATAGATTTCATTGTTCAGTGAGTGTGCCTTTTGCTTATTTTATGAAATAACTTTTAATGACAGATTTCACTGCTCAGTGAGAGTGTGCCTTTTGCTTATTTTATGAAATAAATTTTTAATGTATTCTATAATAGATTTCACTGCTCAGTGAGAGTGTGCCTTTTGCTAATTTTATGAAATAGCTTTTCTTTGTATTCTATAATAGATTTCATTGCTCAGTGAGAGTGTGCCTTTTGCTTATTTTATAAATAGCATTTTTGTATTCTTTTACAGATTTCTTTGCTGTTGCAATGCCTCCAAGGAAGCGGAAGGCGATCGGCCAAGTGCAGTCAACGGCTAAGATGATGAAAAATGAGCGTAGTCAAGAAACTTCCGAGGAGAGGAATAGAAGACTTGCGATTGCGAGAGAGAGAGCTACTACATCTAGAGCAACAGAGACGGCACAGCAGCGTGAGACCCGACTACAGGATAAGAGAGATAGAGCTACTACATCTAGAGCAACAGAGACGACACAGCAGCGTGAGGCCCGACTACAGGATATGAAAGAGAGAGCTACTACATCTAGAGCAACAGAGACGGCACAGCAGCGTGAGACCCGACTACAGGATAAGAGAGATAGAGCTACTACATCTAGAGCAACAGAGACGGCACAGCAGCGTGAGGCCCGACTACAGGATAAGAGAGATAGAGCTACTACATCTAGAGCAACAGAGACGGCACAGCAGCGAGAGGCCCGACTACAGGATAAGAGAGATAGAGCTACAACATCTAGAGCAACAGAGACGGCACAGCAGCGTGAGGCCCGACTACAGGATATGAAAGAGACAGCTACTACATCTAGAGCAACAGAGACGGCACAGCAGCGAGAGGCCCGACTACAGGATAAGAGAGATAGAGCCAAACGATCACGCACTGCGAACCATTTTAGCTTAGCATTGGAAGGATTTCACTACGATTCACGTAAAGACTACTCGATGCATGCAAGTGTTACGATCGGGAAAATGGAAATGGTTTGTATTTACTGTCAAGCCAAAAAGTTTAAATCAGAGTCTACTGGTATTTGCTGCAAAAATGGAAAAGTTAAACTCTGCCAACTGGAACCACCACCACAAGACCTTTTGACTTACACATCAGGAGATACGTCAGAGTCGAAGCATTTTCTTAGTAACATCAGAAAATACAACTCATGTTTCCAAATGACATCATTCGGCGCCACATCAGTTGTTGGACAGCCCGGATTTCCGTCGGCATTCAAGGTGCAAGGGCAGATTTACCATAGAGCGGGATCGTTGCTTCCGCTGCCAGATCAACCACCAAAATTTCTACAACTATATTTTATTCAAAACGAACAAATAGAAACTGATCAGAGGTGCGCCTTCATATCGGGAACAAGACGTCAGATTGTGTTGAACTTACAGAGGATGTTTCATGAGCACAATAATCTTATTAAAACGTTTGAAACAGCATTGGAACGTATGCCAACAGATGAATATAAAGTAGTCATAAGAGCAGACCGAAGACCAGCAGGCGAACACGAGCGGCGCTTTAACTCTCCTCAAGCAGATGAAGTCGCGGTGGTTATATCAGGAGATGAGTTTCATCAACGGGATATCGTTATTCAACGACGAGGTGAATCATTGCAGCGTATTTCGGAAACACATCGATCTTACGATGCTCTGCAGTACCCAGTAATATTCCCCCATGGTGAAGATGGATATCAATTTAATCTGAGGCAGATCAACCCAAGAACAGGTGAAACAACGAGCAAGAAAGTTTCAGCGATGGATTTCTATGCGTACAGATTAATGGTTCGAGATACTGAGCAGAACCACGTATTGAACTGCAGGCAATTGTTTCATCAGTTCATCGTCGATATGTACGCTAAAGTCGAGAGTGAACGTCTCCTTTACATTCGTCTAAATCAACGTAAACTGAGAGTTGACGAATATATTCACCTGAGAGATGCTGTGGCAAATGACGGGAACGTTGAAAACCTCGGTGCCTTAGTCATACTACCAGCTACATTTACAGGCAGTCCCAGACACATGCACGAATACACACAAGATGCTATGACGTACGTGAGGACGTACGGGAGACCAGACTTATTTATCACCTTCACCTGCAATCCCACTTGGACGGAGATCAAGGAGGTTCTTACCAATGGTCAATTACCCAGTGAGCGCCACTACTTGATTGCGAGAGTATTTAAACAGAAGCAGTTGAAACTGATTGACGTTATAACAAAGGGCCATGTATTTGGAGTGCCGAGATGCTGGATGTACACGATTGAATGGCAAAAGCGAGGGCTGCCACACTCGCACAATTTGATCTGGTTAGCGGACAAAATTCAGCCCACTCAAATCGATGACGTTATATCTGCCGAGTTGCCAGACCCGGAACAAGATCCCGAACTTTTTGCAGTGGTAACGAAAAACATGATCCACGGACCGTGTGGAAATCTCAATCCCATCTCTCCGTGTATGAAGGACGGAAAGTGTACCAAGAAATACCCTAGAAAATTGATTAAAGAGACACAAACCGGAAATGACGGCTATCCCCTGTACAGACGGCGGGCTCCGGAAGATGGAGGGTTCACGACGAAACTAACGATACGCAGCAAGACGGAAATAGAAATCGACAATAGGTGGGTTGTGCCCTTTTCGCCGCTGCTGTCGAAAATGTTTCGGGCACACATCAACGTGGAGTACTGCAACAGTATGAAATCGATTAAATATGTGTGCAAGTATGTCAACAAAGGTAGTGATATGGCTGTTTTCGGTATCAGCGACGAGAGATCGAACGATGAAGTGACGCGGTATCAGTTGGGAAGATACCTCAGCAGTAACGAGGCAGTTTGGCGAATACTGGGTTTTTCGATTCACGAAAGACACCCTACTGTTGTTCACCTCAGCGTCCATTTAGAAAATGGTCAGAGAGTTTATTTTACAACAGAGAGCGCCCCTAGAGTGATTGATCAGCCACCAAACACGACTTTGACGGCATTTTTTCAACTGTGTCAGCAGGATCCTTTTGCGAGGACTTTGTTGTATCCTGAGATACCTCGATATTACACGTGGAATGCATCGAGGAAACTTTTCTGTAGGAGAAAAGTTAGCCAGCCCGTCCCTGGACATGATGCAGTCGCGAGTGACACCTTGGGTCGAGTATACACTCTTCACCCCAACAACGCCGAATGCTATTTCCTTAGGATGCTTCTTCACTCGGTACGAGGACCTAGATCTTTCGCAGAGATGAGAACGGTAAACGACGAAGTATGCCAGACATTTAGAGAGGCCTGTCAGAAGTTGGGTTTGCTGGAAGGAGACCAGCACTGGGATGACACGTTGCGAGAAGCCGAATTGATCTCCCTACCAGAGCAAATCAGAAACCTGTTTGCTATAATATTGACTACATGCAGTCCATCGAATCCAAACACTTTATGGGAAAAGTATAAGGAGGCCCTGAGTGAGGATATACTCGCCAAAGTCCGGAGGGAAACCCCGACATTAGAAATCGCGTTTGGTCCGGACATTTTCAACGAGGCTTTGGTTATTCTTGAGGACAAATGTGTGGCCATGACAAATAAAACATTACTGCAATTGGGCCTGCCTGTACCAGTAAGAGATCGACGAGACGTACTTCGCGCGGATTACGTGCGAGAAACGAACTACGACGTCGAAGAGCTGAGTGCATACGTCGCGGACAAGAAGCCACTTCTGAATCGAGATCAGAAAAACGCATACCAAATTATCATGGATCAGGCAGCAAAACAACAAGGTGGTATCATTTTTCTCGATGCTTCTGGGGGCACAGGGAAAACATTCTTGATTAATATAATACTGGCCGAAATCAGGACTCGGGGAGAAGTTGCTCTTGCCATCGCCTCTTCGGGAATTGCGGCGACGTTAATGGAAGGAGGGAGGACGGCCCATTCTGCACTTAAGTTGCCACTTGACATCGCCAGGCAGGAAAATCCTACCTGCAACATAAGCAAGGCAAGTGGTCGGGCGCAGGTGCTCGAGACTTGCAAATTAATCGTGTGGGACGAATGCACCATGGCTCACAAGAAAGCTCTCGAGGCCCTCGACGTCACTCTGAGAGATCTGAGAGGAAACGACAACCTGATGGGAGGAGCTCTGGTACTCCTCTGTGGAGACTTTCGTCAAACTCTGCCCGTCATCCCGAAGTCGACGCCGGCCGATGAGATCCACGCATGTTTGAAACATTCGTTTTTGTGGAGACATGTGCGAAAGATAACTTTGAAGCAGAACATGAGAGTACATCTGGGGGATGAGAGTGCTCAAATTTTCTCAGACAAACTCCTGGAGATCGGAGAAGGCAGATTGGCAGTCGAGTCTTCTGGCAAGATTAAATTCCCATCCGATTTTTGTAATCTGGTGTCGTCCGTCGCAGAGCTGATAGATGCAGTCTATCCGTCTGTTTCCCAAAACTATCACGATTTGAAGTGGTTGCGAGAGAGGGCCATTCTTTCTGCTAAAAATGAAGACGTCCACGACATAAACAATCAAATACTTGTCATGTTACCAGGCGTGGTCACTGAATACAAGTCCATCGATACCGTAGTAGATGCCGATGAGGTCGTCAATTTCCCGCCAGAGTTCCTGAACTCGCTTGATCCGGCTGGATTGCCACCACATCGTCTTTTACTTAAAGTGGGATCTCCGGTTATTTTACTGCGGAACCTCGACCCGCCAAAACTTTGCAACGGCACGAGGCTGTGTGTCAAGAAGCTGCTGGGTAATGTAATGGAAGCGATTATCTTGACAGGAAAGGGAGAGGGTGCAACAGTTTTTATCCCACGGATACCACTCATTCCAACGGATCTCCCTTTCGACTTTAAGAGATTGCAGTTTCCAGCGAGACTTGCGTTCTCGATCACGATCAACAAGTCGCAGGGGCAGTCTATCAAGTACTGCGGAGTGGATTTGAGATCGCCGTGTTTCTCCCACGGACAACTTTATGTTGGTTGCTCGAGGGTGGGTTCACCCAAGAATTTATTTATTCTTGCTCCCGGAGGTGAAACTAAAAATGTTGTGTATAATCAAGTTTTGTGTTAAATTTATATTGCAGTGAATTTGTAAAATATTTTACTTTATAATGCGTGTACTGTACTTATATTTTTAAAACCTCTGTTAATATAATTACTTTGATTTTACACTATACATTGATTTCATTCCTTTTCCTGTCCAATCGAAGATTTTGATAAATACCCGGGCAAAGCTATGTTGCGGTCATGTTTGAGCATTACTAAATCTAACTTTTAGGTGATTTAGTTGGTTGTATTTCCTACTTTTTTTATTTGACAGGTGTAATGTGCATTATTGAATTAAAGTTTATTATTTTATTTCTATATTAATTTTATATTTTTACATGAATATTTGATTGATAAAAAAAAGGATATTTAAAATATTTCATTATTCACAATTTACATTTTGTAATGAAACACGAAAAACTTCAACTCATTAATCATAAAAGCGTAATTTTGTTATTTTAGATTTGGGGGAAACCAGAATTAATTTTTATTATTTTATAAATTTGATTTAGAATCCCGTGTTTGTCTATTTGAGTTAACACAGCGAAATGTTGCAGTCATATTTGAGCATTACTAAATTTCATAAATCATTATCGTCTTTATCAATATTTTCAAATATCTTTTTTCGAATTGCTCTGTTTCAGAATACACTCAGGCAGTCGAAATTCGACACTGCGCATCATTCGTTTTTTTTAGAATTCTGCATTTTTTCGTCGGAATTTCGTTTCTGTTCGTATTTGTCTTAATCTTTTACATATTGCAATATATTCAGGAATTAAATGCATATATTTGCGTCCGAAGTATATAGTAGAAGCTATGAAAAAGTTAAAACGTATTTTCCGTACAACTTAAATGATTGCATTTTTCTGTGAAAGAAAAGTGATTATTCTAATTCACTTTTCAAGCAACATTTAACCATTTCAACCCGAGCAACGCCGGGTAATTCAGCTAGTTACATATAAAGTTCTCATTATTTATAACGTCTTTCTACTCATGAAATTGAATTAAAATTAAAAATGCAGTTCATTTCATGCTTTTATTAATGAAAAACAAATTTTATTGTAGTTCACGAGTTTCCCACATACCTCTGGAACTATTTGGGTCGTTGTTCATTTACTTAAAAACTGGATATATTTAAAATTTTACTTTAAAAATCTCCCAACAAAGTAGAGAACAAACAAACTTTCCTTTACATTTGTTTCTGAAATAAAGAAGGTTCCTTTTCAGCGCTTTTCTGTTCGACCCTTGCATTAAAATATTTTCTGACATCATTCGAAGTACGACGTACGCGGCACGATGCCTCGATAGACTCATCCGATGACAAAAGCGGTAGATTTCTCCTCTTTCATAGACTCACAGCTGGCGGAAATATACACAAGTGAGTGAAAAAGGTGATACGGGTCTCCCTGAGTTACGATATTCAATTTCCCGTTCCCATTCAAAATCCTCGTCACTGATTGGTCGAGAGACTCAGGTAAAACACTCGCATGCTGCAATCATCGGCAACTTGGGCCGAAGCGTCATCCGGAAGGTATCACGTGACTTTACGCAATGTCCACTCCGGTTTTATTTTTTTCTACCTCTCTACCGTACCTTTGGTACCGGGAGGTATTATTTGGCGCTTTATGACATTTGGTGAGCAAAGAAAGTTTGTTTATCATCATTTTTGGAAATGGATCGTTGATTTGGGGTTCTACGTGCAATTAAGTTTATTGAACCTAGGCTACAGAATTTTTGGAGAACGACCTATTTTTATCCAATCCCCTTCTAGAATTTTTAGAGTTTTGCCGAAAAAATTGTAACGTTTTTTTTTTATTTAGTTCTTTATATTATTACTAGTAGTTTTGTAGTAGTCGCTAGTCTTTCGTTTTCGAGTACGGTATTTTTAGCTGATAATAGCAAAACATTTTTGGTCACCATCGCTTTGTTAGAAGAGTTGACCTGTTTTTAAAAACGTTGCTTTGGAATAATACTTATTATGGACTCATGCAAATTTAAAATCATGTTTTAATTTTTAAAACTGAAGGATGGAGTAATTTAAACTTGAGGAGCCCCTTGGGTTTCCTATGAATGCAATTTCGGAAAACTCCCTAAATAGTATCCACACTTCAAGTCCTGCAAAATTTTCAGCTAAGAAAACAGTTAGGAATTAGTTCTTTGCATTATGTATTTATCTTGAGCGTGATCGCTTTTTAAGAAAGTTTGGAAAGTGCAGATTTCTTAAAACTATTTTGACAAATTATAGTAAAATAATATATGTATGTATATAAAAATGAGATTTCTTTAATTTTCAACCTAAAGATATTTAATAAAATATAATTTAATGCTAGATTTATCTGTATAGTTATGATTATGTAGATTAGCTTAGCTTCGTTAAGTCGGCCATTACATAAAGCTTGAGTTGTCAATTTCTCAAGGTTTCAAAAAGAAATTTACATAATACCAAATTGTGCTTTTATAATACATAAAAGTACGCTAAATTATATATAAGCTTGCTAAAGTTTCATTTGACAATTTTAAAGTATACCTTCGCTTATTTAAAGTAACTATACGACATGAAAAACAAAGCAAGCCATGTTAATCTTTTCTTTCTCGTTTAATTTTTAAAAGAGAAAAACACTTCCTTCAAGAAAACGCAAGGGAGTGAGGATGCTATGTCCTTGAGGGGTTAAGGTTTTGAACTAGTACAATCGCTAAGCTAGAAAAGAAAAAAAATCATATTGAGATCCCCAAAGGAGTGTTTGTCGAAGGAAAAATGAATTGTGTAGTTCCTTCCGGTGTTTTTTGCTCTATGAGAACAGATACAGGCCCTCCTATTCTTGAACTTTGCGATCTCGTTATTCTTTTCCAGCCATCATCTAGCCAAAAATATTTTTTAACTTTTCTTCACATTAAAAAGTAGTTTTGAATATCCTAAAATAAGATTGACTTTTTTATTGATAAAATATCTATTTTATACATAGCTCTTTTGATTTCAAAAATGATTGAATACAAAAATCTTGATTTTCAATAGTCGCATTTAAAGTTTTGAATTGCTATAACTTTACGACATCTTGTTTTAACACTACTCTTTTACTCTGCGTTATAAAGCTCAGAAATGGCGTTCTAACTGAAAAAAGATACACGTAGAAACCTTTATCCCTTGTAGTAATAAGTAAAAAAAGGGAATTTTTATGACATTGTTTGCTGCAAGTGAGAGATATGTACAGTACTATTTCCGAGTGGTGTGATGAGCATTCACTTGCACGTATACAGGAAAAAATAGGGACAGTCAACTTAAAAAGAAGTTCTGTAAACAAAAATAAAGGCAGTTTCAATGATGAAGGCAACGTTGAAGAATTAAATGCAATAAACTAAAGAAAATTGCATATTGCCAATAAATAGGCAGGAATGCAGACAGTTATGAAAGTCGATATTTTACTGTTTGCTTTGTCTTGCGACCCAAGTATCTACGAGTATATTGATCTTAAGTTTCATTTAAATTATCAAAAATTATCTTTCGCAAGGGCGTTTTATTTGGAACATCCCATTTTTGTAGAAGGGTGGCATGTGAGGTTTGCATGTGAACAGTCCTCAGGAACGGGTCTTGGATATGTATTTACTTTACAGAATATATATTTTTACGACTGGGCTACAGCTCATCTTCCTCTTATTTGTTCTTAAAAAAATTCCTCATTTCGTATTTATTATTTCCGCGAGTTACTTTCTGAACTAAAAACCCAACAACTTTTCCGTTTTATATAGTGTTATTGCAGTGAAAACGAATTCACCGAGATAGTACGAGTAGGATGAAAACGTGCTAAAACGTATATAAAAATTACAAAAATAAATTCATATCACGAAGGAATGAACCAATTTTGAAATAAATTACAAAATATATCACGAGAAATCACATTATGGAATGCACAAAATAATGATAATAGTTTACAATGGCAATAATAAATATAAAAAGGAACTTTTAAGAAAGAATAAAGAATATCTACATGAAACAAGTTCTAAACCCGATGTGTTAACCCAACTTTAGGATGAATGCAAGTGTCCACGTGCATCTATTTTGTACCCTTAGTAAACAATGATGACTTTTTCTTTTTTAGTCTGATTCCAACGTGAATAAATTTACAGATATGTTGATTGTCAAATCCTTAAGTTGGTTTGGTTTGTCTCTCAACAGTCTTTTTTTTTGCGCCCTGTGAGTTAGTTAAACGCTAACCTACTTATCAAAGTGGATTCCAAACCTTTACGAAAGTTAGTTCCCAGTTATGCATTCGAACCCAGAGTCTGTTAAACCGATGACTGGAATAACAAATTCAAGAATCCTTTTGAAAAATAAAATGAAAAATATTACAATTAATAAGATAAGAAACAAGGATTTTCTAAAGGAAAAATACAAATTTATGTAATTGAAATTCCATGATAGAATAAACCACTTTCGTTTGCAAATACTTTACATTATTTCTTACTACTAAATGCTTTACATGCATTCTAATTTTACTATAAATATTTTAATTTAATAATAAACACTATCTATGTAACATGACTATTTTTATCGTGACTAATTCTATTTATGAAGGATGTTGTGATGAAGCACATCTCATTCAACTTTCGTACACACCTTGTAACCCCATATGGCCCAAAACCGAATAAAATATTGCTTTTTACTCTTGCATCTCCGCTTTTTAATCATCGCTATATTTCTGAATGGCTGCATATCAAAATTAGAGATTTTTCGCACAGAAAAAAAAGTTCTTTTGCATATTAATTTGAAATACATTTCATAAGATGTATTCTAATTAAAAATTATTTCATCGTTTAACGTCTGATATAAGTTAAAGAGCCATCATAATTAGTACTTTAGAAGATAAACCCAGACGGATACAAAATAATATGCACCTCATTTTGTTGCGTCATTGAACATATGGTTTTAGATTAGACTATTGGCGGCAAAAGAATAATTCCGGCCCAGCTTTTTTCAGTTAAGTTGTGGGTTTTTTTGCTGTGATAAATGATACTTTTAAAATTTAATTAAATGTTTTCAATAAATTACAAATTGTCATGTTCTCTTCTTTTGCAAACTGTATAGTTTCAAAAAACATAAAAAAATAAATTAATAAACTTGGTAAATTGATTGTAAATTACAGTATAAAATTTGTTTCCGAGTCCCGGTACCAGTGACTCCCCTCCCTTTGTGGGACCCTTCAAATAGGAAAAATGAAAACGGAACCGATCAAAACTCGCGCGCGTCCGGTAAACTTAAATAGGCTGTTTTTAGTAAGAACTCAGCCGCTCGAAACCTTGATCGCAACGTCGCCAAAAGTTCCTACGAAACCGGCAACCCTACTAGACCAGCGAGCACTTCATTCGCAAGCGTCGGAAAATCACAAGTAAGGTAAGAAACTCCAAAGCGCACGAGCTTGCTACACCTAACAGCAAAAATTTTCGGTTTCCTTTCGTCAACATTGCCAGGGAGGAGTTGTCGAAGCGAGGGGTCAAATGCCACAGAAGGAAAACGGGGGTCCCTTTCTATGAATGCGCGTTTTTCCCAACACAAAACCCATCGTATAAAGGATCCTTTTTATCAAGCTCGGAAATCATGTTCGGTGGATGATCTGGACAAGTCCTTTCTAAGCCTAATCGCGGAGCAATCCTCAGGTGTGTGTTGTTGTGACAGTGAACAGGGGGCCCCGCCTTTTGTGCGCGAAAATGAAAGGGGCGCCGTGGCCTGCGTGGGTGTTGGTGGTGTCTGTGTTTGGGACCTGCCTGCACGTTGCCTTGGCAAGGACTACTGAATTCGGCGGGTATGTGTCCGGCAGAGTTGTGCTGGACCCTCTGGATTCGCCTTTCGAGATTCGTAAAGAAATTATCATTGAAAGTGAATCGCGCTTAGTGATCAGACCTGGAGTAGAGTTACGTTTTGCACCTGGAGTTGGAATAACAGTTCAAAGGGATGGTGTCTTGGAAGCGATGGTAAGTTCATTTGATTTTTCATAACTGTTTTGTCATTTGAGGATTTGTGAAATCAGTTCAATTCACAATTATTTTATCTGTATCACAAAATCAATCTTTGTATTTCACACTATTTTACTATCTTATCGTCGGCTTACACGTGGAACACAGTAAGTAAAAATAAAACGTAGTTCTGGGAAAACGAAGAGGAAAATTTTACTCATGTATAAATTCACAGTGCGCTTTTCAAAAAGATATCTAGCCATCATGCAAAGAAAAAAATACCTTAGTGAACTTCATCAGTGTAAAGCTTGCCACATTCAGGTCTAGAAAAGCGAAACAACTCAAATCTTGAAAATTTTGACTTAGTGTTTTTCACTGAAAGCCGATGAAAGTTCATGAATGCGCTATTTTAGTGATTTACTGACGATTTTGAATGTGGTCAATCAAACAGTTCAGTGGTAATGTTTTTGTGCGTTTATATTTGAAAGGGGGACTGTTCGTTTTTTCGTTGACAAGATGACTTCACTAGGACATGAAAATCAATATATCCATAATAGTGAACCTTGAACAATCCCTTTTATCGAGAACATATTAAAGAATTACACACGACATTCCATTTTCTGTTGATAAGTAACTACGGCGGCGTATTTTATGCTTTAACATATCCATATCATTCACGTAACAATTTTCAACAAACTTCACCCAACCCAAATTAATTCAAAACTTGTGTGAAAAACGTTTCTATATTCTCGTAAGGAGTGGAATAACCCCAGGAAAATCTCATTATTTGTTAATAACAAATATTTTCACTTACATTTAATTTAAGTCGAAAATTGAACAAACTAGTAATTTTTAAGTGACAATTTGTTAAAGATTATTATTTTGAAGAATTTTTATTCTTGAGTATCTGAAGTAATTGCAAGAACTGGCTTATGGATATAATACCACAGTTTCGTGTAATTTGTAATTTCCCTGTGTCCTGCGAACTTTTTCGACGAGAAAGTTAGGCTGTAATGGACAGCTGTGTATGAAGTAATAAAATATTCCCTCTCTTCACATAAAATCTAGTGTTTAAAGCAATATAAAACATAAAATTTGCATTATTATGTATTTGTTTACGAAAAATGGATTCTTACATTTGTAATTCGAATATTTAATTCTGCAGTCTAATAATTTAAACAATATACAAATTAAAATATGAATTATGTCGGTTTTGATTCAAAAGCTTTCCTTCAAAAAGAAATGGACAGTTATTTCCTGTCTGATTATTTCTTGGTAAGTAATATTTATTTTATCAATTTGTAATGTTGGTACAACTAATTGTCTTTTCAAAACTCTAGTTACCCTGTAAATGCTTAATATTGTTGTTTTCAGATAATGAATAAGAATATATACGGTCCACATTCGATATCTTTGTGAATGTTAATTTATTTAAATTTTTAATAAGTAGTAGAGTAGTAGTATAAGTAGTATAAGTAGTAATAAAAATACTCTTATCTTCCTACGTAGATAAGAGTATTTTTTCTACGTAGG
This sequence comes from Meta bourneti, assembly GCA_933210815.1. Lineage (NCBI taxonomy): Eukaryota > Metazoa > Arthropoda > Arachnida > Araneae > Tetragnathidae > Meta > Meta bourneti. The sequence continues at coordinate 38,299,894 of OW119926.1, read as the reverse complement.
AAGTTTAATCTCTAAGTATAGGAACCGTGATCTGATTCAATTATTTGAAGCTATTTCTATTTTCTCACGAATTGAGAATTATTTGCTTCTTATCGAAATCAAGTGACTTATTTCAAGTGATTTCTCGTTTAATAAACAAGAAAATAAAACAAAGACAATCTGCTTTGGAAATCGTATAAGGTAATGCTATCTTATATTTTACCGAAATTGACTCATGGAATTGCACGAGTTTTAAAAACTCTTTCTATCCTTCTGCTTCAATTTTTGTTTCCACCTCTTTTTTATGACTAAGTATCTTTACAATTCGTCTCAAACGTTGCTTATGATAAATTAAGAGACTTTTATTACTATGCAGATCTACACCTGTAAGTTTCATAGCCGTCCAAGAAAAGTTCCATATCGTCGGCTTAGAGCAGAAACTCATTAACTGACGAACACCAATTTTTAGTTCAGATGTTAAAGACTAACTATTAGTTTTTAGGTCAAAAATAAAAATTCTCAGCATTTTGGTAGTGTTATATTTTTTGTTCAAACAGATTACAGTGAGACAATGTATTCATGTATGTCATCATCATAAAAACTTGCATTTTGTGTTAGAAAACACATTTCCAAAAATTCCATTTGATGAGTTTCTGCTCTAAGCCGATGATATGCTGTCGAAATTAATCATTTCCCTGAAGGAATGCATCTCAATTAAAATCGCGGAGGACATGTGATTTTATTCATACGCTCACATTTCTGAACTTTACTTCGTCTCAGTGCAATCTTCGAGTTCTCTGGGGACAAGGCGGATCGGACAGCCATTCAAGATTCAGAAGGGGCCTTCAAGTTCCATGAAATATTTACGGGGAGAAAAGATTTTTCCACTTTGCATCAAGTGCACAGCCTCCCCGACTTTGCCTAAGCACCTTTCCTCTATTTTAGAGTCGCCAGGGAGGATTTCTTAAGTCCGGTGCTGGCTTTCATTGAACTCAGAGCCAACGGTCTTTTGGACCTGGCTTGGCTCAGACTAACTCAAATTGGATAAGTAAGAAGACATATCTGAATACCATTTTCCCTAACAGTTGGCAATCTTGGAAACCTGCTGGTTTTTATTTTCTATGTTCACCAAAAATTAATTTATGTAAGCTATGATTATGTATCAGGCATGGCATACTTTTGAACGGTACTTATTTTCCATAAATTTTTGTACTTTTTCTTTTATTAGACTTCATTGTAATGAACTCATTTGTAATTTTAGTCGTTTTTACATTGATATATGAGTCCGGCGTCACGATGTCTTCTATAAACCAGCGAAGCAATATATATAAAATGAACATTAGAAACAACAGTAAGAATAGAAGATGAATCATAAATTTTCATCAAGAGAATTCTAAAAATGTTCTCTCCGGTGCAGTCGAAAAAGATATGATCCAAAGTATCTTCCTCATCTAGCCAAATAATGAACTTGTTTGAGTCAGCCATGTGAAAGCGATTTAAGTGGACCTGAGATACAATGCGGCCTATTCTGGCTTTAGCAGAAAAAGTGGCAACTGTCATTTTAGTCGTTTTAAAATGTGTTCGAAATTGGTCTTAAAAAATATTCTACATAGCAAAATAAAATCTCAAATTTGCTAATGCATACTGCAGCCTATTCAGAAATTCGGCCCTGAATATAGAATGAAGTAATGTATATGTATTTAAACGGACGTACTGGGATTACATGGTTCGTCTAAAATGTCTGTCTGAGTTCTGTATAGCACTTTCTGTGTAAAATGTCCTGTGAGTTATAAATATAATTTTATCTGTGTTGCCATCACATGAATAAATAAATATCTTTTGTCATCAATTAAAATCCTCAAATTCTATTCTTTTCTCTCCATGCCCCTTTTACCATATGTGAGAATGTATACTCTTTCCAAGATTGTAGGTGCATTCCGAACAAAGTGCACGCAGGATTGAAAATGTTTTATTTTTTCTACATTAGTGTACGTGTGCTTTGATTACTTTTATTAAACGTATTAGCAATACAAATTTTACGAATTAAAAAAAGTTAAAGCAAAGCAAAAACAATTATTTGGCAAATTAAACTAAGCATACATCTATAAAACAAACTGAACATCTCTAAAATCTGAGCAAATAAGCATGAAAAATCAAGGAACTATAAATGGAATATTTATCTAGATAAAACAACCGTAAGATATTCCATAGGTCACTTTTGTACTAATCGAAACCGGGGATGATTTTAAATCAAATGCTACTTTTCTAACTTTACTTACATCTTTGAGCAGATGGTGACCACCTGCGTTTGAAATTTTCAAAGCTACGATTTCTGAATAAATATGCGATACACTAGACAACGTAAGAAGGGTAAATGTTGAATTGACCCTATCCCCCAAAATCACGATAGAACCCAGAGGTCTGAGTCGTGACTTAAATATTCCTCTTGAATTGATTCTGTGGGTTTGAAATTCACTTTCTTCCGCGAGCTTTATCAAGTTTCGAAGAGTCGATCCTTTTTTGATCCCCTCCCAATTTTACGATCATAACTAGGTCCGTACCTGTGATGTTTAAAGTTCACCCCGCCAGGGCCCCCCACTTAGGGTGGGATTTTGCCGTTGTTATGACACCGAGGGCAAGAGGAGGATGTGGAAGGTATTTGTATCGTAATGTGTAGTTCATTTTCTAAGTAATTTACTCGTAGTTTACAAATGCCAGGCGTTTGACAATTAAGCTATTAATTAACCTTCTTGCCTTCCAAGTATCTTTGAACAATACAATTAAAACCATTAAGTGCGGTAAATGTGTCTAAATGTTTGGCATTCAATTGTCGTCCAGAATGGTACGTAAAGTTAGGTGATTCCTTAGTTCAATTTTAAATAAACGGGCTTTGAGGGAATCGTGTCCAGTTAGACGAAACAAAGCAGCAGCTGAACTACGAGGAAAACTTGGAATTAGAGACTGAATCAGGAGGCATTAAATTTCACTGGTTTAAAGTGAAAAAACAGAAGACCCACTTCATATTTCTTTTCTACATAGTTGCAAGATAGTTGTAGATAACATTCTGCCATAGGCCTAAAAAACGTGGCCGTTATGCTTGTTGGATGGGGAATCTTATCGGTCGTATAGGTGTATTATGTTTGTTCTGTCATCTGAAGCGTCAAGATTAAGCGATGGCATCTTGGGAAATATCCGCTTTTTTAATCTTTAGAATCCAATTTTATTTCGAACGCAAGTATTTTCAACGGTTTTGTTTTGAACCTACTCAGTTTCAACGCTTTTTCACCTTTTGCATTGGATTATATGTATATACAGTACTTTAATGTATGTCCAAATGCAATGGATGGTCAAATAGTTAGAACAGTGGAAAAAAGGTATTTTCCGAGTTTTGGGTAAAATGGCAAAATGAATGTAAAATCATTGTATGGGAACCATTCATGAACCTGGGGTAACATCGTGGTCTCCAGCACCTGATGTACTTACTGATCATGCTTTACTGTTTCCTCCGGAATTGTACAGATGACCAGCTGCCTGATGACTGACCAGACCGTAATGCCAAGAGGATGTTTTAATCATTTCACTATGCAATTATCTTATAATTTGTCTCTTGATCGTCTTCTGACGAGTTCAGACTTTTCAGATAAAATCTGAACTGGTGATTCATCGAAGCAGCAAATTTTCAAATTATCTTCTTGACAAATTAAATTAATTATAAAAGCTGATAAACGCAATTTTTACTTTAGGAATTGCCCAATGTACCTTCTTCCAGTCTTTGAATGTTCAATTTCGGTGTTCTTTTGCCCATTGTAACCGTTTTTGTATCATTGCTGTGGTAAGCAGTGGCTTTTCTACTGGTCGGTAACATGAGAACCCCAAGTTCTTGATGCTTCATCGAGTGGATATATCTTGATCTTATAACCAGCATCCTGCATTATTTTTGTGTGAACTCTCCGAGGTGCCTTTCTGTTTCCTATGAAAATATCTTTGATTTTTATTTAGTTGTGTGGGGTAGCAATTTGTTCAGTCACATCTCTTCAAATGCTTCGGCGCTAAGTTAATTTCTTTTGCGTCAAGTTTTTTCTTTTATACTGTCCACTGCTCCTGATGCGTTAACAACAAAAGCAATCTTTCAGTGAGAATACGTAGTATTCAATAGAAGTGTTATAATTTCATAAATTTTCGTTGGAGAAATATCTTTGGTCTTGTCCACGGTGAAAATCCACTCCATCAAGAAAGGTAGAAAACATCATTACTTAACACCATTCAAGACTTAATAACCATATATAGAAATCTTAAAATAAACTACTTTACATTCACAACATCAGAACAACTCTCCTAAAGCAATTCAAACTCTCGAATAACCTCAATAAACACAATCAAACTATGTGGTTCTCAGTCTATGACTGCGAACACTGACACAAGATGGCGGCTATATGACATGTTGTTAATCCAACAGTGTTGCCAACCATTTATTTCAAATTTATTAAAATAAATATGCCATAAAAATAATTCAATGTAACCAGGTTTTCTTTTTAACAACTGGTTGAAATGTAAAATCGTTCGTTTACAAAAGTGGCTTTAATATATGATCATCCACTATAGGTAAAAATACATCAGTAATTCAGTATGTTCATTATTTTCTTGACTGCATTTTAAAAGAAATGAGACTTGAGTAGATTTCGTTTTAATCTGAACATTTTTCAACAGAAGCGGAGTCAAAGGATAATCGAAGATTCAGGCTTACTGGTGATCAGATTATTGATGAGTAAGGCGTGAAATAGTAGTAAGGACTAGAATTTAAAAATACAAATAAAATTGAAATGCATCATTTATGAGTCGAGCTATTTACAAAGCCGATTACCTAAAGAATTTAATTTTCCGGTATTTATTGATCAGTGCTCTACTTACAGAATTGCCTTCCACCACACTTACTCCATTTAATTTAAATGCACATGGATTTCTATCAAAGCTTACACTCGAAGGAGCGGAATATATTCTCGAAGAGCTCATGAGAAATTGGTTCAAGTATTTAAATGCTGTGGAGAGATAGATCCGCTACAATGAAAATAGTAATTATTAGAGCAATTATGTCTATTCTGTTTGTTTAAGAATAAATAATTTAAAACTAATATTTCATTTTTGTGAATGAACATATTTTATTTTGGCCGTCCAAAATTATTCTGATTCAATTATCTTTCCATGAACGCTTATAAATTCCGAAGCAAAGGAAAATGAACAATATAGTGATACTTTGTCATTAATTTAAGTGAAGATGAACCGTCGCAAGTAACAGTATATATATTGTTTACATATATCGCTATTAATTTTTTAAATATCTTTTTCACGTTTTATGAATACCGTTTTTATCAGCGCAAAAAGAGAAATTAAAGATAAATGTCCATTGCTGCTTCAGGGTATGAGGAACTTGTTTTTCTTCTACAAACTGACAATTTTCATTCGGAGTTATGACCAGAATGTTTCAACGCTTTTTTTAGTCTAATAGCTTCGACCGTTGTAGATTCCCTACGCTTCAAGGCCAAGTCCGAAGGTCGTTAGCACAGGTAAGAGTGGTGTCTGCCGTCAGTAGTTGGAGCAGTCATCTTTTCATCGCAATGCTTTGGAATGAGTAGAAAGACGGAATTCAAATTGTGCAGTCGTAATGGATAGATTTCCGAAATTCCAGAGAATGCAACTTCACTGAACAAATTTTTATAAAAATATAATTGTTTGTTGATAGAGTTTTGTCTTGCTAAAATATACAACTTCGTTGACTAGATTCGGATTTGACCGAAAAGGATTCACAAGTTTATTTAAGATCGTAACGATTAATAATTATGTGGATAATTGCATCAATTATGAGAATTAAGAATATTATAAAATATGTTATTCGTTTTGAATACATAAAACTGTGTGAAACCTGATACGTTATGATTGATACAGTTACCACTTTCAGCAAAACAAGTCTACTGTTAACTTCTTGTGATTTTTATCAGGTTGCCCAAGAACTTTGTTGGCAACTTTTGCTCCTATAAAGCAGCTTTTATCTTTGGAATTGTCTTTGAACTAGAAGCCGTTTCACTTCTTTTAGTGTGTACACCCATACTTAATTAAACTCTTAATCGGAAAACTTTTGGCCGCTCTACGTGCTGAATATCTTCAATATGGATACAGTTATCCTTCGACAGGAATCTGAGAACGTAAACTATTGTTCATAAATACTCTTAACCTTCGACACTTCTAAAAGTTTCATGAGGTTTCATAAAAACACCATGTTTATGAAGTGTTTATTGAGCTGCGATATATTTGTTGTTCAGCTGAAATAATTTGTAATATCATCGTCATATAATACTTGAAAAAGTGATTATCTTATGATAGTTTGATATCCTAATTGATTTAGATATGGGACTAATCTGACTAAAATCTATAGCTATTCGATTGTTCTTTAATGTTTCACATTATGTTTTAACAATACTTAACTTTAGGGCATCAGTGCAGTTGAACTAAATGCCGTCAACTCTTCTTACAATCCTCAAGATACCAAAGAAAAGTTCGTCCAAAAGTCGTTCCATCAAAAGAGACTTAAAATTTACTTTGTGATGTTTGACTGAGACGGTATTAATTTCGTAAAGTCGCATGGGTTCACAAAATCGTAGTTCCTATGGTGGTTAACTGTATTTCACCACAACTCGGGTAACTTAATACCATTTTGTAGAGACCAAAGTGTTTAGAAATCACTTACTATTGTTGAATTCAGAATTTTTTTATTAATGGATTTCCAATAAAAGCTGGTCTAGACTCCTTCAACATATCTTCAAGGTGGAACACAATCTGTCGGCAGTTTTCTCTTTACGGCTACGGTGACAGCTTTTACCTACAGGCGGTGGATGCAACCTGCTTCAAAATATGTCATTTTATGTATTATTTTAAAAATGAACTAGAACCTATTTTTCTCAGAAAAATTTCTAGAAAGTTTTTAATGTACTTTTAGAACTGTTGGGTTTTATCGATTGAAGACAGAGTTTTATATATTAAAAATAAATTTTATTACGTAGTCTTATAGTTTAAAACATACATTTTAGAAAACAAGAAGTCTGATCAGATCATGATCCCCAATCTTATCACTTATATACATTCAAAGATTTACATAATCTTCTATATTGATGTGCCCCACACGGCACTATAATTGGAGGTTTGAGACCGATTCCAACATGCGGCCCCATCGGTTGTAAAACCTCAGCAGATGTTAGATTTATATATATATATATATATATTGAATTGTAATACAAAATATTTTTCTAATAATATTTTTAAATTTATTTAACAATAAAGGCTTTGTTAAAAAGTCAGCCAATTTATTTTCCGATGAAATATAATTTACGTTAAATTGTTCATCTTTTATTAATTTACGAATAAATTTGTACTTGATATCAATATGTTTAGTTTTCACATTTTCCTGACTATTTTTTGAAAAATAGATAGAGCAGATTGATTATCACAATATACTTGGGGTCTTATGTAATCACACAAACTTAATTCATTTATAATTCTACTAAACCAAATAATTTCTTTAGTGCAATCGGTTAGTGCAATAAATTCAGATTCCATTGAGCTAAGAGCTATGCACTTTTGTTTAGAAGATTTCCATGATATTGGGATGTTACCAAAATAAATTAAATAGCCACTGCTTGAATGTCTGTTTGTGAGACCACATCCCCAATTTGCATCAGAAAAAGCAATCAAATTTGAACTTTTTACATTGGAAAGATTTATTTTAAAATCCTTTGTAAGAAAAACATAGTTCATAATATCAACAACGTAAGACCAGTGTTTGTAAGTATAACCATTACAAAACTGAGACATTATATTAACAGCAAATGCAATATCTGGTCTGGATCTATCTGACAAAAACGATAAACATCCTATTAAGGAACGATAGGGAAATTTCCTCATTAAATCATTTTCAATTATTTCTTCCTCTTTAACCTTATCTGGTAAGTTACAACCAATTTTAAAAGGTAAATTCACAAAACTCTTAGGAAGATCTTTGAATTTTGACATTAATTTTTCAATGTAGGTAATTTGATGTAAATAAATCGAATTTTCAATTTCTTGAAAGTTTACGCCTAACAAATATTTAGTTTTACCTAGGACTGTAAGATCCAATTTTTTGTCCAATAATTCGATTACTTCATTTATCAAATGTTCCCTTTTTGAAAACAAAACCATATCATCTACATAAACAATTAAAATTACATCTTTAAATTTGTAGACACAATTACACCAATTTAACTGAGAAAATCCTAATTTAGTTAAAATACCGTCTAATTCCAAATTCCATTCTCTACCACTTTGATGCAGACCATATATAGCCTTTTCCAATAGACATACTTTGTTTTCGGATCCTTTCAGCACAAATCCTTTTGGCTGTTTCATGTATATAGTATCCTTAAGGTGTCCATATAAATATGCACTTTTCACGTCAACTTGACAGTGATACCAACCCAACATAGAAATCAATAGTACAAACAATAATTTAACAATAGAAAAATTCACAACTGGTGAAAAAATATCTTTAAAATCAATGCCGGGTTTTTGCTTAAAACCTTGAGCAACAAGACGAGCTTTATACCTTTTAGGTATATTGTTTTCGTCCATTTTTATGCTGTACACCCACTTACTTCCAATTATGGTTGTATTTGGGGGTGTGTCCACTAATTTCCATACTTGCCTATCCTTCATTATCTGAATTTCTTCATTCATGGCAGTATTCCATTTAATTTTATCCTTACTTGCTTGCGTTTCTTCATAACTTTTGGGGATTTCGACATTGTAACACTGATCATACATGTCGTACATTTGTTGGTCTAAAAAATTAGATTCATCACTAGAAGTAGATGGCACATTAGAAATATCCACATTAGGATGTTTAGTTTCTGGCTTAAAATTGAAATTTACAGGATCAAACCTAATCTTATTTTTAGTACAGTACTTTTTAATATCATTTAAAGATCTCATTCTCAAATTTTCAGGAGAATAATAGTATACATCTATCCTATTGCTTTTATTTCTACGTTTTTCGATTCTTCGCCAATTTGAAATGTTAAGACTTTTTAAGTCCTCAGTTTTAACTAAATCTTTAGAATCTAAAACTTGAGTTTCACTTTCCGATTTTACTTTTATATTTTCATTTGATTGATAAATAGGAATATTAGAATTAAGATCGAAAGAAACGTACTCAAAGTTTTTACCAAATAGTACATCAACAGCTTTCTTACTTTCGTCGATATGAACATGGACTGTTTCAACTATTCTCTTCTCGTTTGGGATATATATTCTGTAACCTTTAGTTTTCAAACCATATCCTGTCAAAATACCAAGTTTTGCTCTGGGTTGTAATTTATTTCTCTGTATTTTAGGAATATGAACATATGCCAAAGAGCCAAAAATTCTAAAATGTTTTACTGATGGTTTGAAACCAGTCCATATTTCGTTAGGAGATATACCCTCAGTTAATTTGTGTTCGCATCTATTTTTAGTATGAATAAATGCTAAAAGTGCTTCTGACCAAAATTGTGGTTGTAAACCACTGTCTTGAAGCATAGCTCTGACACAATCCATGGCTGTTCTATTGAACCTTTCTGCAATGCCATTTTGTTCAGGGGTATAAGTTGAAGTTCTTTCGATTTTTATTCCTAGATCATTTAAAAACTTTTTAAATTCTTTATGACAAAATTCTAAACCATTGTCAGTTCGGACACATTTTAACTTAACATTTAGCTGTTTTTCAGCTTTAACCAAGTATTTTTTAAAGTAATCAAAAACTTCATTCTTATTTCGAATAATATAAACAGTTACTTTACGTGAAAAATCATCAATAATAGATAAAAAGTATTTGTTTCCACCTAGAGAGTTAACTGGAGCAGGACCCCACAAATCCATATGGATCCTTTCCAAAACATTTTTAGTTTTCCTTTCGTACATATAGTTTCTTTTTAAGGATATTCTAGTGGATTTAGCAATAGCACAAATCTTACAATTTTTATCTATATTTTTACAATTAAGTTTTTCAATTCCTTTTACACAATTAATTTTACTCATATTTTCAATTAAGGGCATGTTAACATGACAAAACTTACGGTGGGCTTTTTCTAGATCTAAACCAGTTACATATGTATAATTTTTAATCTTGGGATAACCTTTTAAGATATACAATTTTCCAATTCTGGGAACAGTAAACAAATATTTATTATAACTATTATAAATAATCATTTTGTTATTTCCCCATTTAATTTGGTTTCCCACAAGGTCAATACGAGCACCACTAATTAAATTTTTTCTCATATTAGGCGAGTATAACACATCTTTTAAAGTTATATCATAATTTCTGTTTCTATCTAAAACTGTAAATTGAATATCACCCATACCTAATACTTCCGAGTTTCTGTCCTTGTCTCCGACTAGGATCTTCTGTGGTGGTAGTTTTCTGAATGTCGTAAACATATCACGTTCTTTACAGAAGTGAGCAGTTGCAGCAGAATCAATGAGAAATTCCCTCGGTCTTTCATTTGGAAAATTTGAAACTGCATAGGCACGTTGAAGATCAGTTTTTGGATTGTCCTCCATATAAAATAATTCACCACCAGGTTTCTGCCGATTGCTTTTCTTGAAGCACTTCGATTCATAATGTCCCGACTTTTTGCAGTAGTTGCAGAATGGTCGCGGCCCCATACGACAAACTGTCGACTTTCTTGGGCTTGAAGGAATTAATTCAGGGTCCAGTACGCATCTGCTGTGATCAGGAGTAGACGCCCGTGTCTCCTTGTATCTAGATGACTTGTTTCTTGTAGCATAAGCATCGGCCACGATACTTAATTTTGTGTCTTCGTCCTTCCGCTTCAGGTCGATCCGGCTGGATTCTGTTATTAAATGTTTAGACAAATTGTCTAGCATGAACTCGTTGTCATCCATCCTGTATAGCAGTTGTACCAGATTATCGTATTCGTGAGGCAAATGTCTTATTAGTTGAAAGCAAACTAAGAGGTCTGGGATTTCGAATCCACCTTCTTTTATCTGTAACAGCTTCTCATGCACTCGTTTGCAGAAGAGTCCAATGGATTCGTCCTCCGGCTGGTAGCGGATTGAAAAGAACTCGTCCACAAGGCCTGCCAATCGTGCTCTAGATGCTGGTTCAAAGTTGGTCTTTAATATATCCCAGGCTTCCTTACCATCCTCAGTAGATGAAATTAAGACTTGATATTTTCTGTCTATGCCCTGGTAGATAGTTGTGTATGTCCTCTGCTTCCTATAACGATAGTCTCTTTTTTCTTGTTCTGGAGCATCTTCCAATAATAGAGGTTCCGTTTTAGTGATAAATTCCCAGCAGTTCCGGTCAATTAGCAATACCTTCATGTCCGTCTTCCACGTGACATAGTTGAAATCCGATAACTTCGGGAAGGAAAACATGGACATTTCTTGAATACCCATCATACTGGAAACCGGTAGTGGCAGAATTCAGGTTCAGCTTAAGGTCTGAGGCCCATAACCAATTGTTGGGTTTTATCGATTGAAGACAGAGTTTTATATATTAAAAATAAATTTTATTACGTAGTCTTATAGTTTAAAACATACATTTTAGAAAACAAGAAGTCTGATCAGATCATGATCCCCAATCTTATCACTTATATACATTCAAAGATTTACATAATCTTCTATATTGATGGGGGCCGCGGTGGCCCGGTTGGAAGAGTAACGAACTAGCAACCGAAGGGTTGCGAGTTCGAATCCAGCCAAACACCGTCGTGTACAAAGGGGGCTGGTGCACGTTAAATCTGTCGTGGCCTCAAATGTCCTCACGTTGGCGTGGTGTGGAAGTTTGGAGAGTGGGGTGCCAGCTCAGGTGTTGCCTCGTCATCTGACCATGGTTCAAAATTACGTGGTGTTGTCCTCGGATCTTTCCCTTTGGGATTGATCCCGGACCGTCACCAATAGCCCATTGTGTTGCTCCAGTGTGACGTTAATTGAAATACCCCCCCTCTATATTGATGTGCCCCACACGGCACTATAATTGGAGGTTTGAGACCGATTCCAACAAGAACACTAAACATTTATCATTGTATATAGATTCTAATTTTACCCTTTCAAAATCTTAATATTACTGTACATTATATGGTAATTTGTATGGAGTAAAAAACCCATGTTATATCCACCCAAGCTTTGTGAATTAATCTGATAGATGAAATAAGATAGATACTAACAGGTCCCCAAACTTATATTCCAGGCCCAAGTACTAGGTTAGATAACGGGCCCCTCATGAAACACAAATGTATTCCAAGTGCTTGACTTTATTTAATGTAAAATGTTTCTATTCTTTTCTAATGAAAACTTGTTAAACAGCTTTATTATTTTAAGTACTGTGAAAAGATTAAACTCTTAAGTGGGCAAAAAAGATCCTAGGAGCCCTTAAAAGATCCTTTATTTTAGGTCCCCTGTAGCATGGTGCCGGTGACTCCTTGAAGGTAAAACAAAGTAAAAAAGGGCTTAAAATTCCTTTTACGCTTTATAAGAATTAGAATACTTTAAATTGAGCTATTTTAAAGCTGTATTTAATTGACTTACAGAATGACTCAGAAGGAGAAATGAATCATTCTCTTCATTTCCTCATACTTTCTATACAAATCGTCGCTTTTTCTAAAACATGCTTAACGATGCATCAGTAAAATGCTTTGGATCGAAAGGAATCTTCACTTCCGAAATCCATTTCTCCCACAAAGTTCGCACGAGAAAAAAGTTATTGCGTTCTATGGAACGGAACTTGGAATTTCTTTTCCACACATGTCAAATTGATATGCGTTTGATGCTTTATTGTTACTCTGCACTCATAAGCTCAACTAACACCACGCTGGATTAAGCAGCACGTTCTCGGATGCCAGTTCTGCTGTGGCAAACATTTCTTTCTTGATAGGACATTTTTTTATATTTGTAAGGAAGAATTTATTTTTATCTCTATTTGTGAGACTTGCTAAAAGGTAGCTAATGCACCAGACGCAGGTGCAAGGAACTTCGTGGAACGATGACTCGTATTCGAAGTAGTTTTTGTGTGGGATTGACAGAGATAAACATGAGTGCTAATTAAGTAGTCATGGTTGATTTCAGACGGTTCAGTAATCAATTGCTTTTTTCCCTTCTTAATCATGATAGTATGCTTCTTTTTTCTGTTTTACTTGAGTCATGAGATAAAAATGTATAACAAATCAGATTCAGTAACACAGGAAAATATCTTAAGGTTGAGTCTACCAGAATAATGAACGCACCTTTTTTATATTACATTGTTTTAAGACTTGAAAAACTCAATGATCTATCTACTACAGCGTAAAAAAGCTTAATAAACAGGACTGGTCAATCGAAGCCTAGCAAATCGTATGTGGGGCGGAACGTTAATTTCTACTGCCCACATGTTCACATAAAAAGTCATGATTAAACAAAACATTTGGAATTTGAACATTTGGAAATAGAAAATTGTAACTGCCTTGGTACAAGCAACAAAAGGAAGGATATTATTATACTTGGAAGAAATAATGGTTGTTCGAACAGCAGTATTTTGCAAGTTATTGTGCCTCTTTCTAAAATTAGATTTCTGCATTTTATGAAATTAGAAAATTTTTCTATTCCATTATTCTAAATTTGTCAAGATTTTTGTGCTTCGATTTTTTTTTATTTTAAAAATGAATTGAAAGGGTGGTGGTAAAAAACAAACCAAACAGTTCAGCGATCGTTGAACTTAGGAGGAATGCGGTAGCCCAGTTGGAAGAGCAACGGATTAGCAACCGAAGGGTTACGAGTTCGAAACTAGGTCCAACTGAAAATTATCGTGTACACCGGGACTGGTGCAAGTTGGCCTGAAATATTCTCACGTTGCCATATTGTGTAAGTTTGGAGAGTGGGGTGTCAGTTCAGGTGTTATCATCTGACCGTGGTTCAAAATTACGAGGCGTTCTTTGATCTTTCCCTTCGTGCTTGAATCGCCAATAACATGTTGTGTTGCTCCAGTGCGACGTTAACTTTCTACCTCTGAACCTAGGCCTAAAATAGAAATATGAAAAACATGAAAAATATGAGTGAATAAAAACATATTTTCATATGATCTTGTTTTTATTTAGAAAATACTGTTTTTACATGGGATCCGGAACAATTGCAGCTCGTCAAGGTGGCCAGTAGAACGATTTGGTTAGGACAACACTAGTAGTGAAGATAAAACAGTTTCAAACTCAAAATTTTAGCGAGTAAGTTGACAAACTGATGCATACACAAAAATGCTGTGTAGTACGATGACCTATTGACAATTGTTCCTAGATTTCTGTGTAAGTTACTGAGAGTTTCAAAAGGATGTTAGCATTTTTTTAACCGAGTTACTCCTATATTATTTTTCCATGTGCAGTAGAATCTGCCGTCATAAAAAAACTATCCTGTAATTGCGTTTTTCCAATTTTTCTCAAAACTGTTTCTGTCACAGTTCAATGGGCATAACGCATTTTCGTTATTCAGTCGAACGTGTCCTGTTACTTCAGCGGACAGTGTTTACTTTTTGACTCGTAATGTGGTTTTTTCGGTGTTTTCGACGATGTCACCCAGTTTATCTTCTTTTTCTATGCGATTAACGTGTTTTCTTTGTTGTCGCGGAGCATATCACCAGGTAGTTCGGATTAAGTTCATCTCTTTCTGTGTCTATTTTTATCCTGGTTAAGAAGCTGAAAAATCAACAGTACATCTGACACTCATTCGCGTTGCAGTTTAGAAAAAGTCTACTACTCGATCTAGTTAGATTTAGTGCTGCATAGATCTTGTATTTTTTCAATCCGGCATTTTCAAATTGTACTTCGTGAGTTTTTATTGTTTTTTCTGAATTTTCAAATAATCTACACAAAGCACACTGCTATAAATTATTCAATTTTAGAAAATTTGCAGTGGAGTATTTTTATAAAAACTGAAAAGATATGCATTTTGTTTGAATTATAATGAAGGAATAATTAACTTCTAATGGTCCTCGAAGTAGAGTCAAAAGTTGCTGTTTGGAAATTAGACTGTATTTAAAGTTCCTGGTTCGGAACTTAGTAAATCTAAGAAACTGCTTTGTGTTCTAGAAATATATTCTCACACAAAGTATGTCAGGGCTACCATAGGCCTTTAGAAGGCCTGAGTTTTCGTTTTAGATTTTAAGGGCCTTAAAAAAACCTTGATATTTGATGAGAGGTTTGATGAAAGTCTTCATATAATTTTAATAAACCTTTATTTTTACAAGCATATTTTGTTTCATCTACATTCGAAAACCAAGGTCAATGATATTCGTTCAAGGTCAAGTGTCATCAAAAATCGATGGCATAAAATTTGTAGATTAGCTAAAAATATGTTTTTAAAACTGGGTTCGTCAAACCCAAACATAGCACTCGTGAAATTTTCTTCTCGTGCAGTCTCGAATCTATTCTACTGCGATCTACATATATGAAACATAAATAATAGAAGTGAAAAATAGCCTTCAAAGTCTTAAAAATACCATAATTTTTCTTTTGCCTGAAGAGTAACAACTCTAATATTGGTTTTTATTACAAAAAATCTTAAACAAAGCAACAAACAAAGTACACCCTGTTACCATGTTCACTTTCCTGCCGTAATGTTTGATCGCCATGGCTTTTATTTAAACACCTGAAGAGCCTTGATCTGTATTTATAGTAGTGTGTAGTAAACGGAATCAGTTCGTGTGCTCATTTTAACTCACAGAAATCTTTTTCGATAGGAAAGCTGGTTTTCTGCATTCATCGTGAGTGAACATGTGTGTAAAGAACAGTCCACTTCTTTTACCTCAATCAGAGAAGTTTACTACGGTGTTAGAAAGAATCTTAAGTACTTATACAAGCCGTAAGTCCCGGTCTAATTACTTTCCATGCAGCAAAGAATAACCCTTGGTGCAAGAAACAAACCCAAACTTAAGTGCATCATATAAAATAGCCCCTTCTCCAGTTGAATCCAAATTTTTATTTTATTTACAATGTGAAATTCCTTACGGATGTTTGCATTCTAATTACGTTCTTTAGTACCTTGTCTAGCAACAATTTTAACTGTATCACCAGCCTGTATTTGAAACATTCAAGTTTTTCTTATTTGAAACGAAGGCATTTTTGTAGACCTTAGAATAACTGCATTTACAACGTGCGGTCTAATGCAAACAAAATATCAAAGTAAACGATACCTAATAGATTGATTATTGGTAACGTCATGTCGAAAGAAATTACCCCTGTGTGACTATCTCTGATAAGACTTGATCAACGGATGATCCTCAAACCAGTTTCGTGTGCATGTTAAGCATTTTCAAACAAATTCTTTAGGAATGAATGTACTTTTAATCGCCCTTTAAGGTTACAAAATTTAAATGATTTGCCTTCAAAAATATAATACTCTGATCTGAGTTATTCGGCTCTTTTCCGCTCTCAAAGAAAGACCGATATGTTTAAGTATCATAAGTAAAATGTACCTTTAAAACTTAATCTAATAAATCAAATTATAGTTGTATTTCGGCGCTTCCCTTTTAATGCAAAATCGATCCCATACACCCTTGTAAAAATGAACCACTGAAATCAGAAAGCGTAAGATGAAAATTCTCCAAGTAATAATTCGGTGCCAATTAATAACATTGATTTTAGTCCTATGTTTTTTCTTACTTCTAATTTTACAAAATATGAAAATCCATACATAATTAACAGGATCAACTAACTTTTTTGAGAGGTTTTTCTGAAAAGCTGAATACAGAAGAGGCTTGTGTTTTGGTAACCTGGCATAACTTGGAATATTACTGAAATGCAACTTCAGCATGTCGCTTATGAGAGGGATTTTCAGTGTAAGCAAACGGACCACCTTTAGATGTGGATTTTACTTCCGATTATCAAGTACGGAATATGCACAAGAGGTAGGTATTTTAATTAACGTCACACTGGAGCAACACAACGAGCTATTAATATGCACAGGAAAGCACGTTCTACAAACAATTCTAGTGCCTTCTACATCTCGCGCTTTACTAAAAATTGAAGCCTACAATCGCCAAAACGTTTTTTATGCCGCAAGGGCCAAATTTAAAGCCGACAAAACGGTGATAAATCAAATGAATTCTTAAATCGAAAGTATTTTTTCCTCCCGTAGTTTGTTTATATTTAGATTGAAAAACCACTTCTAAGCTCTACGAATGTTGGTGTAGTAGGTTCAAATGAGTGGACTGTATTATTAAAACTTATATACTTACAAAATTTTATTTACGTTAAAAGAGGTCGGGCCTGTAAAATAATTTCATGATAGGTAGGTATTTTAATTAACGTCACATTGGAGCAACACACCGGGCTATTGACGGTCCGGGATCAATCCCCAAGGGAAAAATCCGAAAAATAATTTCACGTGGAGCATTTCTTTGCGCCTCTACAAAATTTGCGCAAGGCATAAAGTTGAATCGATTTGCAGCTAGTCGAACAGTTCTGAATAATAATACAAAACCTAAAAAAATACATATTTTTTAATTTTGGCACAACAGGCTTCTAAAGAATAAAAATAAAAACTGCAACTAATCTTAATTATTAGCGAGTCAAGGTAACAATGCGGGCTCAAAGGATAATCATTTGGCATTCACGCAAACGGTAATTGTTCGCGTGAGCCCACAGTTGGATAAAAGCACTTGAAAATTTGCTAAAACAATAAAATACCATATGAATTATAGGAAACGATTATATACTTATGGATGTATATCCGTATCTCTTAAGCCTCCAGTTACAGAAATTATGGCGTGTCCTTCTTTAGACCTTGCGCCGTAAAACTCAGACAACAACAGGAAATTATAAATGTCCTTGATATTATTTCTTAATTTAAGTAAACTTTTTGTATCGAATTCTAGCGTGAGGTATTTCATTCCAATACAAGCAAAATTCTAAGCAATTAAGAGTATCTTGAATAAGGCTGATCCAAGCAAAGATAATATCAGGACAATGATATGTCCCTGTGTTCGATATCCATGCCTTTACCAAACACACACCTGGGTCAATTTGCAGTCAACTGCATAGACATGGTCGCCATAGCAACGGAATTGTGAACTCTCTCCAGTCCGTTGGCTCTCAAGGCGATTTACGAGCGCGCCCGTCCAACAACTAGTTTTTCTCGCGCTTGCAAACGTCGCGCCTTCGCTTCCTTGTTATTTCAAGATTTCAATATCGGGAGACGCTTTTTGTTCTTCCCGATGTGTTTCGCTGAGACGCAGCAACTATTCTTCTATGCCCTGAGTTGGCCTCATTGTCAGACGCTAAGACTTTAAAGAGGGGAGTTACCTGTCTGTTCTCTCAAGGAAAATGCAACTCGTTATTATGTGTTAAAAACCACAAACAGAATTAGGATTTATTTCGTTATTTTATCACAAAACAAACGAGATCGGTTAACCTTGCAGCATATGCGAAGGTTCTGATTAATACTGTTAAAATGTGAGTAAATCGATCAGAATGTTATAATTATTATGGTTTTTTCTGATGAATCGATATTTTCTCGCCTGTGTGGAAACTATAATTTATTGTCATTTATTTTGGGTTGGGGAACATTTCTCTCATTATAGAAATATTTAATTCTACTTCTTGCATAAACACTGTTATTTCTTATGCCTTTTGTATGTTCTTAAAAACCACCTTTGTTTTTAAAGCTTATTTCGAATTCGTATAATTAATACTATGAGTTTGGTTTTGTCACTGGCCATTTTTTGCAACACGATAGTTAATTATAACGGAGAACTAACCTTCCAAGTAGTTTTCACGAGATATCTCATCCATCAAGATCTAATCAATTTTGCAAATGACGAGACATCTCGTCATCAAGATATTGCTTATTTTTTTATGACTACGAGATCAAGATCTGGCCAGTTTTTTGCTAATAACGAGATATCTCGTCCATCAAGATCTGGTCAGATTTGAAAATGACGAGCTATCCACCAGGGGAGTTAAAGTGAACTCCGAACCACTATAAACATCCATGCCCAGACCTAGATTCGAACCCATAACTTGTTGAGCGAAAGTCCAGAGCGTAATTCTGATTATGAAGAAAAGGCATTCAAAACAGTCCCCACATTGTCACACCATCTGAATAAACTGCAACTCATTGATATATTGCTCCATTTGGTAAGTTGGGTATTTGGGTATTTGGGTATTTGGGTATTTCAATTAACGTCACACTGGAGCAACACAATGGGCTATTGGTGACGGTCCGGGATCAATCCCAAAGGGAAAGATCCGAGGACAACACCACGTAATTTTGAACCACGGTCAGATGACGAGGCAACACCTGAGCTGGCACCCCACTCTCCAAACTTCCACACCACGCCAACGTGAGGACATTTGAGGCCACGACAGATTTAACGTGCACCAGCCCCCCATTTGGTAAGTTGGACATTTAAGCAACAGCTGGTGCTACGAATACTTGTAACATATGTTCAAATTTCACGAGACAAGGGAATCAGGATATGCCATATACAGCCACAGAGGTTTACAAAGGTCCGCTGGTTCTTCATTCACGCACATCAAAGAGAAAAGCTGAAAAACACCCAAGCTGACAACATGATTCACTTGCGAGGTTGAATATTTTTGTCCGGTTTTCATAGTCTCAAGTGTAGTATTCAATACATTAAAGTACTTTCCAGGCAAATTACAGTAACATTTTAATTCCGCATGAGTCTTAAATGAGATACTATTAAAGACACTAAAACTATTATTTAAATTCCCTGTAACTAAAGTCTTTAAAAACCAACATTGTTACAGTTTATGAAGTAAATGCTCTGTGAAGTTGGTTGTTTTTTATGGCGCAACGTCCAGATCTGACCAAGCTGTGCCAAACAATATTTTCCCCGACAAGTGGACATACACACAAGGAAAGGTTTTACTGACAAGATAGAATACATCCAGAAATCCAACCTGCTCCAATTCTGCTAGAGCAGGCGACAAACCCACTGAGCCAGGCTGCCCACTCACTATCAGCGAAGAGGGATTCTATGAGAATGTTTTTCTCTAAAGCTAAATACAGAGGGCATTAGTGATGTGGTAACCTCTTTCGTAACTTGTGGCGTAACTTGGCATTGTATTTGTTTACACTGATAAACCCTCTCATAAGTATCGCGTATCGATAACTATTAGTTAGATTTACTTATCTCTTTAAAGAAAAGATTTTTGGATTTCCTTTAAAGTTTCCACATCACTAGTTAATCGTAGTACAAATCTGTACACTGTTTTAATCACAAAAATATTTTTCTTCATGTTTGCACAATGCTGTTTGATAGATAACAAGTCGTTGACTTGCACACAGAACTGATACTCAATATCTGTTGGAGCTCAGACAATCCCCAACGGAAGCGAAACCTAGACGACATGGAATATTTTACTATTACGACCAATCCGTAATGAGTCGTAAACTGCAATAATCAGAAACCGATCTCCATTGATGCGTGATTCGTAAGCTGTTCCCTCATTAAGAGTTGGACGCACTCCGCATCCATCATCAACAGAACCGATTGTTCTGGCTAGAGTAGGTCATGGCTTTCAGACAGAAGATATTCGAAAGATTTCCAGAGTTGATTCTCTCTCCTTTTTTTCTTATTCTTTCTAAACAAACCCTTCATTAAAGGACGAGAATTGCTTTCAGGGTGGTGTAGGTCGCGTGTGACGGAAGGTATTACAAAATGTTCTTGTGCCGTTCGCCATTGTCTCAATCCCCTTCCCTTTCGTTGGCCCCAACCCTCAGATAGACAGTCCCTGTAAGGTTTCTGACACTTACACCGAATGCATCGCGTGCTTTCAGTGTAAATTCCACAGTCACTGGACTATGACTTTCCATTCACAATGTGTTTTTTTTTTCGGTGACCGGAAAACCCATCTACACGTTACGCATTTCCGCTGCCGTCGACAAGCAATCATCAGGATGGATGTGCACACTTGTCAGGACCAGCAGATCCACTCCCTTCTTTTCATGTAATTTGGATTATCGAAACATCACAGACCGTGACCCACATGTCATTAATTTTGCCATTACAGGGAACCGATTTGACGTGTGTAGTTTCGCTTTCACACTCCGTAACACCAACTTGCTGAAACCATTGGAGAAGTCAAAAGTCTTTGTTTTGCTAATTCATGTCAATGCTCATATTATCTGTACATTTTTAATATATCGTCGGCTTATAAGTGAAACACACTAAGTCAAAATTTTCAAGATATGTTTTTTAAACCAGAAAGAGGTGATCTCTTTAGACTGGTGAAGTCCACTAAGTCATTTTGTCTGCATGAAGGTTAGACTTCTTGAGAAACCCACTTAGAGAGTAAAACTTCTTTTTTAATACCTGGCCCAATTGAACGTTAGTCATTATGATCGACTACTTGTCGTTACTCGCGAGTACCACGGAGGCGGATTCACGTTACACTCTCACTTACATGCCATTCATTCACGGCGCAATCCGGCGTCCCCTTATAGAGCAGTCACACATTCATTCCAGACGGACAAACATCCATGATTTAAGGGAGTGAGAGGGGGAGAGAGAGATTAACCTTTCGCCACGGCTTCGGTGGGCTAACTTAAGACCAGCCCTGCTCTGATTACAAATGGAGAATGGTATATCAAGAGTTTTAAATCCGGTTAAGTCGTGGTACTGTACCGGGTTCCAAGGGTAAGAGGGATTACAGATTCCGTTTCGTAATCTGTAGTCCTTTTTTCTATTGAAGAAAGTAAAATCCTTGTATTTACAACGATAAATCTGTGTAAAGTAATGTAAACAAAATTATCAAGTTAAAGGGCGTGTACTTGGGATACATATAGCATTCATAACAGTCCCATCATCGCAACCTAGTACCAGGGTCCGTAATTAAGCCTGGTACTGACACCCGGAGTCCAGATATGGGGGGCTAATGTTGCGAATAAAAAAGGATTCATTTTAAAGACCTTTATGAGATGATGAAAATGATACGAGTATACTTGATTAGTCACACAGTTCTCGTGAGTGATTATTCGCGTTCTAAATTAGTAGTATTATTTTCTTTTTTGAATCTCTGAATGCATTCCAAAGAGTAAAATACTTTTGATTGAATACTTTGATACTACAATAATATCGTTACATGGAAAAGTTCAAGCGTGAGAAAAATGCTTCTATGCACTATTCCACTACTCATGGTTCCGAAGAGTTGACGTAACCAGTGAATACGCAATAAACTCAGTAATGCGAAACCTCTGGGACTTTGCCGAACCATCGTTTAGTTTTTCATAAAAATGGATTGCACTGAATGTTCGCACGAATGAGTTCCTCTTTTATTTGTAAAATTAGTTGGTTGAAAAGAAAAATGCTCGCTTCCGTCTACCTCGAGCGAACTTTTCTATTTTATTTCGGAATAATACAAACAATACCACTATAAATCAGAAAAAAAAGAATGGAAAATGTAGTGTCCCTATTCATTCTTGCAACTTCTTTTTTCTGTTGGACTGGGACTTGTTAGAGGAGACTAAAGGATGTGATCTATGATTCAAGGAATTCTTACTCACTTTTATACAAGAATTTTTTTAGTAGCCTTTGCATGTGGATTCCGAAAAACATCGTAACACCATTTGGAAATTTCGATTCATTCAACATGAGTCATAGACTGTTGTACTTACATAAGTTTTTCATATAGACGGCATAATTTTCAAGTCGTGGTGGGCGGTTATGAGACATAATTCTTAAGAGGTAAGTTAAATCTAAAAAAGAAAGTGTTTCAAACACCTTAAAAACTTAAAACGATCCTAAAAAGTCTCCAAATAGTCAGTTACTCTTGATGCTCAATTAAAGCGTTTAAAATTCAACTATTAATTCTCACATCTTTATCAAATTTTTGCTTTGTTGGTCCTTATCTATCAACAAAACAAACAACACACTAAGTCATAATTTTGAAGATATGAGTTTTCAGCTTTTCTATACCAGAATATGATTTTGACTGATGGAGTCCACTAAGCCATTTTTTTCTTTGCATGACGGTTGGATTTCTTCTTGAGAAACGCATTTAGTGTGTTTTGCATAGTAGGTAAGTGGAATTTTTCCTCTTCGTTTTCTCAGAACTATATTTTCTAACTTTGTTTCACTTGCCGACGATACGGTAATTGAACTTAAAGTAGTCTATGTCAGCGATATTCAAACTGTAGTACAAGGGGTTACTTGACGACAAAGGCAAAAATTATTGTGTAGTACTTTAACTCACTGCAGTAATTCGTATTGCATAAGTTTATAAAACTTCAGACAATCACTATGATATATTTCTAAATGTGAGCAGTTTATTCAAGTATTTGCAAATAAATGTTTTTCGCAATACTTTTCAATATTTATTAAACATTCTTCCTTGATTATCTGTTGACTGGTGGTACTTGAGATATTAACATGACAAGTGCTACTTAATGGGAAGGGTTCTGAAACACTGGAATATACCAATGTGTGTCTAGTGGAAGACACCAATCGTGCAAGCTGGTTGGTTGTTTTCGGGTTTTATGGCGCAAGGAACATATTTGGCCATGCTGCGCCAAACACAAGACAGGCAACACAATGAGGGAGGAAGAAAAAGCAAAAAGCAGAAGGGTAGGCGGGGTAAAAAAGCGAAATCAATAAATTGGGTGTTCGTTTCATATATACTATTCAGGATTCCCAGGGGCCTCAGAAAGCCTTAAGACTTGATTTTTTATTTTAGTTTTTAAGCGCCCTTAAAAGGCCTTAATATTTACTGTGCGTCCTTAAATTTTGTAAAGCCCCAGTTTTTATAAGAACACTGCATATTGTATTCCTCCCACTTGCATTCTAAAATCAAAGTTTGATACTCTTCCAAGATCAAGTGTCATCAAAAATCAATGCCATAATACTTACAGGTTAGTTAAAAATTGATATTTTTTAAATTGGGTCCGTAAGACATAAACACATCACTCGCGAAAGTTTCTTCACCTGTGCACTCGCGTATAAATTTCGATCTAAGTGAAATTTAGCCCTAAAAGAATGAAAAATATCTTGAAAAGTCCCTGATTTTCTTTATTTGCTGCTTGTTAGTTATTCTGCCGTGTTTTTCAAGAAATAAATGTCTCCAAGTTTAGTCCGAAGTGTTAACTGTTATAAAAATGCGTTGTTCGTATAAAAGTATCTTATACTTCATAAGCGGAAGAAAACATGGTTCACTCTGTCAACATTTTGGTTCAGTGACCATGTTATCTAGTGGAAAGCATTAGATACTTATTCATACAGCATGCAACAATCGTTAACAGGAAAAGATTAAACTTGAAGGCTCTACCTTTTTGACTAGTGTGACAGTATTACGGACAAAAGTAAAATTTCGGGAAAAGCACTTTTGAAGATTAAATATAGTGTGGCTCACAGGAAAACTAAATGCTATGAGAGTTAGTGTATCGAGAAATGTTACGGAAACTGCTTTATTTGTTCCACCACCAACGCGAGCCAAGCAAACGTGCAGTTAACTTCGTGGACTGTCGGAGGCGTTTCCGAAAAGAAGCTTTCTTCAAATAATTGCTTCAATCTCAGCTACCGCAGTTTCATTACCTTTCCCCGGTAAGTGCCGAATTAAGTCTCTATCTGGCTCTGGTACCACACAAAAGGGAACTATCTCCTCTGGCGAGGGACAATTCATAATCGGGAGAGTTCAAGCCGAAACCTCCTACGCAGAAGAGCGTTCCCATCAGATAGCAGTGGCGGGTCTCGAAAGAGAACAATAGAATTTGCTCGGAACTCTGGCAAATAATTTCAAGGTCGTGATGAAGAAAGAAAAGTTGAATGGAAGTTTCAACTTTTAAATTAAGACCGGAGCCTTGAACCTGGAGACAAGATAAAAGAAACCATTTTGAGTGTCACGAATTTTGAATCTAGGTTCATTCTAGGGTGTGGGCTACTGTATGTACTGTGCTCTAACACAGGGGTGTCAAACTCAATTAAAACACGGGCCATTTAATGCAACTGGTAAGATTCACGCGGGCCACATCACATTTACAAATTTTCTTAAAATTATATTTTGAAGTGAGGATTCAGGAATATGGATAGGATAATTAAAACACATTATGTAATTAAGTGAATTTAGGGTAATAATTTATAATATTTCTATATAATTGCTTTTATTTAAACGTTTATATAATTTAATGTATTTATAAAACTAAAATTAATTTTTTTCCGGAAACTTGCCAGCGCTTTCCTCCTACTAGTTTTCCAATATATGGATTCAAAGACTGAGAACAGACAATCTTCATTATGGCAGATAGATGTTAATCTTGATCTGTAGGCCGTTTTATTTAATTTCATGGACGAAAATAGTTGCTCACACATTTTTAACATGACGAAATTGTGTGTACGGTTATTGCTTCGATCTCCCCTAAGTGCTATTTTCTTCATAACATATTGTCCTGTTTTCATTTTATTTCAGAGCATCGTGGGCCACAAAAAATTACCTCGGGGGCCACATGCGGCCCGCGGGCCGCCAGTTTGACACCCCTGCTCTAACAGAATGCTTTGGGAATAAAAAAACTTATATATATGGGAAACTATTTTAAGAAATTATGTTAATTCATCTTTCAAATATAAACAATGTGTTTAACAGACCTTGTCGAATTTAATTTCAGTTAAATGCAATTTAACTCTTAAAGGGCATTATGCTATAAAAGTTCATTTGAAAGAAAACTTTATAGGTGCTTTACATATAACAAAGTTTTTTATAGTTTATTTAACCCGGGAAATCCGGAATTATTTGTTTTCAAATTCCAATTTCTTTTTAGTATATTGTTTTTATGTCTCTCTATATAAAGCAGAGTTGACGTCTGTTCTCTATACAAATCTATACCGTTTGACCAATCCACACCAAATTTGGTACACTTATACTTTAGAACTCTGCGGGTAACGTAGGCTACATATTAACCCCTTCACTATTTGTCCTAGGTGTTCAGAAGGGGCTAAAAGTAATTCTAAATCGCCATAGAAATAACATTGAATATAAAACGATTGCTGTACGCAGCTTAATTTGTTTTACCATTATTGATACCATTGTTTACCAGTATTGATAGGTAGGTAGGTATTTAATTAACCTCACACAGGAGCAACACAACGGGCTATTGATGACGGTCCGGGATCAATCCCACCAGTATTGATAGAAAAACAACTTTTGCAATAAAATTGTTTTACCAGTATTGCTTGAAAAACAATTTTTTCCAAAACAAATTAAATTATAATATTTATGTTTGAACTGACTTTTTATTTCTTCCCATGATATAAAGAATTTATGAATATTTGATTGATGAAAAAAGAATATTTAAAATATTTAATTTTACATAACTTACATTTTGTAATGGAGCACGAAAAGCCCAAACGAAAAACTCATTGTTATTAAAGCGTAATTTTGATCTCGGTATTTCCGAATATGCTCAGGAAGTCAAAATTCGACACGCTTGCACATTCTTTCGGTTTTCAGAATTTTGCATTTTTTCAATGATCGGAATTTCGGTTCTGTTTGCATTTATGTATTCCATATTGCTGATTCATTATTTTGGAGTTAAATTTTAATTATTTATTTTTATTTTCTGTAAGATATCACTATCTCTTGATCTCGTCATCATAAAAACGGCAATATGTTGATGATGAGATATCTCGTAATTAGCAAAATCGATCAGATATTGATGGACGAGATATCTCGTTGAAACCACTTGGATTGTTAAAGAGGAATTGTTGTAAGGAAGAAGGATTTTATGAAGAGATGCATCATATGTTCTTTGCCCTTGAAACTCCCGTAGGAAATTTATCAGACAACGCAATCTAAAAAAGGTTTTTCGAAATCCGAATCTATGAGCAATTTTATCTTTTTGAATGAAAAGTACAACTGGTGCAAAACATTTGAAACACGATAGCTTAACTGAAATTTAGTAAATAGCTTCCCATTATTATTGAGGAAATATTTATACCTGGTTTAATGACAATATTTATTTCTTTTTTGCAATTATTCACTAGGAAGAAGTACTTCAGAGACTTCCATATCAAAAGATAATTATATTGCAATGCGACTGATACGCTGTTTCCCTTGGTTATTGTTCGCTTTTGATAATCGTGGTTAAATAGCGGATTAGTGTAAAATCATTCTTGGATTGCGAATGTTAAAAGGAAAATAGTTTTCATTTTATATCAGTGATTTGAAATGCGTTATCAGGTTAGGTTGTCGAACTTTCACTTCAAGGCAACACAAAGATGTTCTTGAATTCCTACTTGCTACGAAACTGCGCCTTGTACGATAATCATAATCCTACCAATATTTTCTCACTTTTTCATAAGTCTTTAAATGATTTATAAAAATTATTTTTAGACATACCACTTCTTACAAGCTCCTGTCTATATGTCCATGACCAATCTATTTCAATGCGTGAAAAGCAGTTTTAAAAAGTGATTGAACCTTTTCTTTAATTTATGTCTGTTTCCTATTATACATTTTACATCTCGTAATCTCTTATCCTTTTCCCGTTTTATTCTATGAAAGCTTTCCAGTTTTTAACCCATCAGAAAATCGTGAACTTTGAATTATTCTTGTACTGTGTTTGATTTTATCGAGTGACACTTCCTGCTTAAAAGGAATATTTTTTGTTGAACTTCATTTACACAAACTCTAAACAACTAATGATCCATCAGGAAAAAATTGTTGATGCTTGTCTGAACACGAGATGGTCGACCGATCATATTTCGGTATTGTGTTGGATCTATAATAAACGCCTTTCTGCTCTAGTAAAGCGTTATTAAGAAAAATGAGAAAATCACGATTTGGGTATCGAAAGCGGGGATCAGAAGAGAATGGACGATAGTGTAATGCTTTCCACTTTTTCTGATAGTTTTGTGATCAAGAGATCAGTTCTAAGAAGAGGTTAAAACTTGTATTTGGCTTCATCGGATTCGCGTTGTCTCAATACTTATAATTGTTGCACACCAACTTGGAAAAATTATTGCAGGGACCTAATTTGTATATGCATGTTCGTACATAAATGGGATCAAAGTCCCAAGTATATACGTCGAATATGTGTGTTTTCGAAGTAATTTATATTGTTTAAATATCTTATAAATATTATCTGTATTTATAAAATTACCTCTCATGTTTAGGAGAGCCCAGAGGTGTTCAGGCCCTTAGGAATTAGCACTACTCTCTGTGTCGCTGTGACTCAGTGAGTTTGCCCGGTGCGCTAGCAACCTGCGAGTTGAAGACGGTGCAGGCTCGAATCTCATGGGTGCATTTCTCTCTTCCGTGTCAGTAAAATTTTCCTTGTGCGTTTTTGTCCATTTACTGGACATAGGGTTTGGCGCGGCTTGGCTAAATATGACCCCTTGCACCATAAAAACAAAACCAACCTGATTGCTATCCATATATTTGTGGTACTCATCCCTTTTTGAGGGGACTGGACTCCAACCATAAAATATTAGAAAGGGGCAAGGATATCGAACATCTAGGATTTCGTGCCATTGCAGTATGCTTATCACAATTACCATAATACGTATGAGAATCAAAATTGTTTTAATTCGGAATATTTTATTGATTGAGTATAAATTCATCATAGTATTGTAAATGTTAAGAGCATCGATCGTAATGTCTCCTACATTGAAAACAATTACATTTCTAACGTTTGAAATTGGGCCCATAGATTCTTTAAACGTACCTTATAGGCAATAAAAATTTGTTTAAAGCTCGTCGTAGCTACAGAGAGACATAACAGTAGAGTGAGTAATAGCAACCTTTTTATGTGCCCAAGATCATGTAAACAAAACTAGTGGTAACGTGACCCTTAGACTACTTTCGTCTGCCGGGAGGAAACGAACCAGTAGTAGACTTTGGTGATTTCACCATTTTTTATCGCCATTCTATAGCAATGCGCATTCACACATCTACCCTGGCGTTCAATAAATACAATTTTGCAGATAGAAGTGTACATTTTTATTTCTTCAAATGGATGAGTAGAGATCTCAGTGGCATCGTTACAAAGGCAACAATGACCCTTAAGACGGCCAATAGCGTCTTAACTGATTTCACACTAATCAGTTACCCAAGGCTCCATGACCTTAAGGACCCCGAGGTTAATTCATTACTTGAAAACAATCCCCAACAGAAATTTCTCAAACATTTGCATTGAATAACGACAAAAAAAGTAATTCATACTATACTAATCACCAAACATTATTGATACATTGAAATGTTTTGTGTTTTAAGGCATTTGCTTAAAAATCTGTTGTTGATTAATCTGCTGAAAAGTTGTTAATTAATCTGTGGTTCAAATCCTGTTTCTTCAGTTCAAGCATCCCTTTTATCAAAAATAATTTTAATTCTTTAGATTTTATTTTATTATCCATTTGTATGCATACAGTATGATTCGGTGAATAGAAGCGACCTAGCATTTCCTCGACCAGGGATCTTAAGAGACCCTTTGCTGTTTACGAATACTTTATCACAAACAACGAACGTTGGAAAAGGTTATATTCTTTTGCTAAGCAAAAATGTTTGGAACATGCAATTTAATGGTAATTGAGATTATGTCTGATTTTAACATTATGAGAAAGAAAGTTGCTGATATAAATCCTCTTGAATCATCTGCTCATGGTATAACGTAGAATAAAAAGTGTGCTAAGGTGTTGAAAACTGTGTTAAAATAACATATTAGTTTTACGCAGATTAGGATTAACTTTGTGCTGAGGTTAGCATGCAATGCGAAAATTCCTTCATTTTTCATTCAAATTCAGTGGCCGAGACCGAAAATTCCTGACCCTTCCGGATGACTGATTTCAGTTGGAAGAGATTTGGACAAAAGAAGCTTTCATTTTTGTAGTGGGGGATGAATATTATTTTTACTTGTACTTTACCTTTCACTTCCGTATTAGAGATAAGAGCGCTCTGAATCACACAGCGACCGTGATGTGGTGTCCCGTGGCTTTTTTCCTTTCATGCTGCCGAAATTTAGAGGTCGTGGAGTCATTTTTCGCTGAAGTGTTCACGGTTTCGTGTGTTGCGTTGCTGCATC
Organism: Meta bourneti; assembly: GCA_933210815.1. Classification (NCBI taxonomy): domain Eukaryota; kingdom Metazoa; phylum Arthropoda; class Arachnida; order Araneae; family Tetragnathidae; genus Meta; species Meta bourneti. The sequence continues at coordinate 38,269,837 of OW119926.1, read as the reverse complement.
CTTGCGTTCACTGAAAATGTCTTTACGATTAGTTTACATAATGTAGAACGATATCAATTTGAATTCCTTTTTGTTGTGGTGTGATTTAAATGCTGATTCAATGTCAACATTATCATTATAGTCACGCGAAACGGTCACATATAGTTCAAAAAGGTTCGGTTCATAGTGAATGAACCGTTAATTTTATTCTCAAGTTTCCATTTATTCTTTTCCAAAGGACTGTATAGTAGGAAGTCCGGACGGATTTTTGTTATTACCTGAAATAAATAATTTAATGTTATCGAGATGAACCTTTTGTACTTTTTCAAAAGGCATCTCGATGACATTAAATTATTCGTCAAATATTGTACACGCATAATGTAAAAATCTAATAAATCTGAAAATGTAACCAGGATTTATATTCCTCATTTCATTAAAGATCTATTTAAGGTTTATGAACTTGTATGAGCATATTTAGTTGAGAACTGTTGGGCCAATTTTACATAATACATATCCCTCCACACTGTCTTTTGAATTACTTAAAATAAAATGTCTTCCCCTGAAACCTTTTATTCTTGAATCCTTTAGTATTATATCTATTTTCGCCTTTCGTTTACTCTTTTTCTCAACCCCGTTTCAACTTATTGTCTCATCTATAATTGTCAATCCTCCATTACCAAATAAGACCCGATCGCGATATCGTCCATAAATACTTTCCTCATCTCTAGTGTCCAATACCCTCATATCGTGTAAAAATGTGTTCTTTCTGATCATCATGAGAACAACCGTCATGAGAAAAGCACGAAGACGAGCTGCTTGTAACTGAGTGGACCCATCATTCCAATGTTCCACCCACGACTGAATATTAATTTCACTAATGAAAGATGATTTAATAAGAGATCAATTAAAAACTTATTCATGTCACTCTTTGTCCGTTAGCATGATATATACCTATTTAAACTTCCTGGTGGTTGTCTCGATGAGTTATCTCGTCGAGCACGTTAAGTTAACTGACGAGATCTTGACGATCGAGGTATCTCGCCATTTTCAGAAAACTTACCAGATCTTGATCTCGTGTCATTTTTGTAAAAAATCTGCAATATCTTGATGACGAGACATCTCGTTATTAGCAAAATTGCTGAGTCCTTGATGGACGAGATATCTCGTCAAAAGCAAAATTGGGTAGATCTTGATGGACGAGATAACTCATCGATACCACTTGGTGGGTTAAGACTATATACTGTTAACGATGGTAAATAGAAACAAATTATTAAATGTTGGGTTTTTAGGTATACATCTTTTTTTCAATGGACTCACTGAAACTTCTGTGTTGCAAGTTCGATTAGTCATGAATGTGTGCTGTGCACCTTATATTTAAAATGTATAGCAATTCGGAAACTAGAAAGTTAAAAGGCGTAATGCCAAATGCATTTAACATAATCATCTCCATATTTTAATGCTGACGGAAAAAATCGTTTGAATAAATTATTTTATCCTGTATGTAGTTTCCCAAACTTGCTAGGTACAAATCCCCCTTTTTGAAGACAATTTTATTCGGCACGGGCCTACGGAAAATTCCATCTCAACTAATAACAAATTGCAAATTTAGGTGCGCCTATAATTTCTTCAAGTGTGCTTTAAGTCTTCTCATATATTTATTGTATTGTACAGTAAAACTTGACAGCATGCACAGATTCCAGCCGCCGTACGTTGGATTCTTGCCGCTGTAAGAACCAGCAAAAGTCGTTATAGTGCGCGCAAGAACATATACGCTAAACACATACATGAACGTAACACTCGCTTGTTATACGCTCAGCAACCCCTATTTCCTCTGGTGTCAGCGTTCTCCCCAAGATTCCTTCAACTCCTACTTTGGGAAGCTATACTGTAAACCATAGAACATGAAAAAATTACACAAGTCTGTATTAAGCAGATTTAAAAATTAAAGGAATGGATTACATATATTTAATTCATGAAAACGAAACAACATTTGTACTTGAAAAGTGCGAGCAATGGACAAGCAAGAAGTGAAACAGTAATATTTTTGGTGGAACAAGTATTACAAAATTACACAATGTATCTTTTTAAATTATGAGTATGCAAAATGCTGTGTCTCAAACTTTAATTACGTGCTGCTGAAAATGTGGACATTGCCATTCAAATATTTATCTGTATTAATATATATCCATATTATTTACAAAATCCGTGAAGAATGACCATCTTATGATGATTTCATTTTAGGGTGAGGATCTTCGAAAGATTTCATTCACACGCTTGGTCGATGGACAGGGTTTTCGGTCCGATTCCCTGTCTAACTGGCCGGATGTGCGCCTCGTCGATGGACACTCCATCCTGGAAGGTCGTCTCCAGTTGTTCTACAAAGGAAAGTGGAGATCTGTGTGCACCAACTCCAAAAAGTAAGCATAGAATTTACTGAAGCCTGATCTCATAAGGTTCGCATAAGATCACATCCCCAAATTCCGTCTCACTTTTTCTGTTTTTATCCATGTAATTATTGAAGTGACTTCCTGAATTTTGAGAAAATATGTGTCAAATAACCAACGAAGAAATCGAAAACAACATGAACGGACAGCCGATGACGTGTTAAAATTTATAACAATCAAGAAAATTCAAGTAGAAACGACTATGGAATTGATAAAAAAGAGTAATATCAGTCACATTAAAACAACTAATTCTGCTTGTGTGTGAGGTTTGTTATCTAGTTAAAAAAGGACGGGATTTTAAAGGACTGGTTTGAAAGAACCCGAAACTGAAAATAAAAATTATTCAGATCACAGAAATGTTTTCAACCCTCCTAGTGATCTTGACGAGATATCTCCTCCATCAAGATCTGACCAATTTTGACAATGAAAATCTAGTCCAATACAATCTTATCAGTTTTGTCAATGCGAGATATCTCATCGAGACAAAACTGCCCTATAGCTCCAAGGGAATGAAAATCCAAATAGGAAAAACAAATTGCCCTTTGCCCAGAAGAGGTGACAATTTGGAACAGATTTTTGCGTCAGAGGTTAGCCAGTACAGGGTAGTTTTCAAATCGAAGATAAATCACCAGCAGAGTTAAGTAATTAATATAACTATTTATGAAATGAAAAGTTTCAATTTAGAGGAAAATTTTAATTTACTTTATGGTATATTTGGTTGAAATTTTTTTGTTACGTATTTCATTTTTTTTTTGTAATTTTAGATTGTTTTATTGCCTAAATTGATAGTTTAAGTCAATAATAATTATTTCGTAAATTTTAATTGACATTCATGAGTTTTAATGGAGATTAATTGGTGCGCAAAATACGACGTCAATACACTAATGAGATACTCAAGTTCGTAATGTGAAAATATAAACTTATATGGAAGTAATTTTGTTCCAACACTATAGGGTATTCAATTGGCCAATACATTGCCTACAAGTATACAGTTAAAAACAATTTTACTTATAAAATCAAATTAAATCCCCATTGGCAGTTAAAAATTTTGCGGTGAGCAGGAAATGAGTTGGCGTAGAAAATAAACGCGTCATTACAAAATAAAATGTTAAGAGAAGTTTCAACATTCTTTTCAAAAAGCGTGTCTGATGAAAGCGCATTTAGGAAGCATTGGTAATGCAAATAGTAATGTGAAATAAATCGAGTGGGTTGTTATTTTAAAGTAACCGCGATATGTATAATGCGAAAGCATTTGGACACCAGAAGTAAATTTTCACATACCGTCAGGTTTATTTGTTTGCAATGAAAATACGTCTGAATGAGAAATCAGATAGAAAATTTTTTTAGGCTGCCATTTTTTTAAATATCTGATGGCAAAACATTAAAACTTGGGTTGTTTACTCGTTTGTTAAAAAGGTGTGTCCTCTACTGTCATTTTTTCTTTAAACTAGGAATTGCTTCATTGATATTCAGTAACTGAATCCCTGTTAGGGAACGAATTGATTATCTTAGTGTTTATGCCTCCTCGATATTTCTACTCGTTTAAATGGATATTTATTTTGAATCATTTTCTCTATCACATCAAAATAGCCCATTGTGTTGCTCCAGTGTGACGTTAATTGAAATACCCAAATACCCATACTATCACATCAATTGACTGTATTCAGAGTCCATTACAAAGATAAGACAGTCTTGTTTGTTTACTATGAAATTAGCAGAAGATGGATCTACAAATTCATTTCAGAAGACACTTATTGGAAAAATGTATTTAATGAAATCCAAAATGATTTGGTGTAAGATGTTCTTAAATTTGTCAAAATTATTTTATCTGGGAAAAGAAAATCATGCACGCGTGGAATCATTTGAGGAGCTTAATCTCGTCACAAATATTTAAAATAAGATAATTTGATTTAGTTGATTTAGCAATATAGTATTTTTTTGTAATCGAAACGATTTTGTGTCAAAGTTTGGAAAGGATTGCTATTTTAAAATGCCAATTTGACTGTACTTTTGTCCATCAATTCAAAACGTCGTTGTTATCCTTTATTTTTAAGTATGAAATCCTTTATTTTAAAATATACTTAGCTGGACGGCAGAAAGCTTGCACGTGATGTGCCACCAATTGGGATTCTCTGGCGGCCGACTGCACCAGTGGTACCATCGAAGCAACGATTCCAGCCAATTGATGTACGAGGATCCCCAGTGTAGCGGAAACGAAACTTCACTTTTCAATTGTCCTAATTGGAGCTCTAGGAAATTGGGCAGTGGGGTATGCGGTAAGTAATACTATTTGATCATGTTATTACCGAGTATAATGTATGTATCATGTACAGAGTCAATCAAGTGTGCCTTTAAATAGACGATAAGGGTAGATAGGTTGGTGAATCAACGTCACACTGGAGCAACATAAAGGGGTATAGGCGACTGTCCGAAATCAATCCTCAAGAGAAAGATCTGAGTAAAACACCGCGTAATTTTGAACCACGGTCAAATGATGAGATCACCCCACTCTAACTTCCACACCACGACAACGTGAGGACATTTAAAGGCCACTACAGATTTAACATGCACCAGGCCCCACGTACACGATGGTCTTTGGTTGGATCGAGTTTCGAACCCGCTACCCTCCAGTTGCTAATCTGCTACTCTTCCAACTGGGATACAATATCAAGTAATAGACATACACATAATGAAAGTTTTACTGACACGGAAGAGAGAAATACATCCAGGAAGGAATGCACGTGACAGGAATCGAGCCAGCACCGCCGACAACTCGCAGGTTGTTATTGCAGTGGACATATTCACTGAGCCACGACGGCCCCCTGTCAGTGATAGATTGCCGTCTTAGCACGACCCCAGGGTATGCTTAAAGAAGTGCCTCTAAACGGAATTTTTTTCTACTAATGCCAATCCAATTGAATATTATGGCACTTCAAGGGTCGGATTTGTGAACCACTTGCAGTTACTCTGGTGCACCACAGAGGATGGATTCACGTTATACCTCATATAAACATCACACATTCTGTGCACAAATCTGAAATGAATGGAATTATTTTTTGTCTTAAATGAATGTGTGGCCCCACTATAAAAATGGGGCCACACATTCATTTCAGACAGACAAATAAATATACATACCCGTCTCTGGATTTGAACCAGGAACCTTTCGACCTAGAAGACAGCACCTTGACCACTAGACCAATTCGCCGGCTCTCAACGGAAATTGCTGTTGTAAAATAAGCATTTTATCATAAAAAATGAAATTGTTTTGTTTGAAAATTTGGTATAAATCTGAACTAGTTATAGTTAGTTGTTTTGCGCCTTATATCTAGTAAAACAGGCCTCGAATATCTCCTTTCGTTCTTTACCGCATTTATTTGTCTCTGCTAGGACAGATGACAATATTTTATAAATAGATCAACTAAATAAATCACCTGTCAAAGTTGATTTATATCTACTTGAAAACACGAGTAAAAATATCTTTTTTCATGATAATAAATTTCCTAAGAATCGCTCCGCACTGTTCTATACTTTGTGACTGTCCTTCCGGAAAGCTGACATCTTGTCTTCCTTTTTCTCATCACATTTTCCTTGCTTCACAAAACATCGATCTACATACTAAAATGAAAGAAATACGTAGGTAAGTCAATTTTTGGTTTTGAGATAAAGGGAAAAACAGTTTCCACGCCAAGCCTGCTTTATATCATCATAATTCATAAAAGACGTACTTGGATAACTTTTTATGTATCATGGTTTAAGTTATGTTTAAATTATTCTCTCTTGCTTATTGGCTAGCTCGAGATATTGCTAGCGCACAAGGAATCTATATATTAATACGTGAAGAAAAAACTTTGTACCCCTTTTTAAGCACATTGCGCGCACGGAGGAGTATGGGATTTGGCATAATTTGCCACCACATAAGTTAGTATTGAAAGTTAATTGCATCATTTTGCTGATCAGAAACTTTAATACAAAGGAAGCATTAGTCAATGAACAAGAATGCGCATCAAATTCATGCATCGTAATTCTATTGATTGCGAAGTTTTAACTGGAACCGCACGCAATAAGAGAATTTTGATTCCACGTATAAATTTAACATATTCCGGAACTATTTTACCATTTAACTTTCAAAGAACTCAATTTCTAATTATACCTGCATTTGCGAGTCTCAAGGTCAAACATTCGAAAAAATTGGAATTTTATTGAGGCAGCCAGTTTTTACACATGGTCAATTGTACGTCGCAGCAAGTAGAGTTCGATCATTCGATGGTTTGAGATTTTATATTTCAGAATATAACGGTCAAGGGCATTTAGCAAACGATGAAAGAGTTTTTACAAAAAAACATCGTCTACACAGAAGTTTTGAATCATTAAATTCATTGTCGAACTATTTCAAGTTCAATGGACAACATTTATTTTTTTAACCACCCGGTTTTTTTGTTTCAATAAAAAATATATAAAAAAATACGAAGCACGTATTCCTTATTTCATTTTTCATTTTTTGGATTTATTTTTTATTTAAATTTTATATAATTTAAAAAAGATAGGCAAATTAACTGTGCAGCCTTGGCGAAACCTGTGGCCAGTATAGCAATAAAAAACTCCAAGAAAATGTTAAACAACGCGTTATAGTTTTTTAGATATGGTTTAACCAAGTTATACCGCATTTTTCCTATGACGTATTTGTACATGCTCGCAGCTTACGTAATAGAACAAAATTCAAAAAATTATATGCAATGAATATAGAGGTATACTCTTTGACAAAAGAACCTTATTAACGTTCAAACTTAAAAATTAAATGAATTATGGTCGAATTTCGACCACTGGGCGACCACTAGTAATTATTAAATCATGATACAGATGTAAGGAAACAATCGTGCAGACGATAACATTTAGTGGAAAGCGCAAGCGATATTGATACAGAAACAATGAAAACGCGCACGACATAGTATAATTAAATTATCAATAAGTATTTAATTTTCTTTATCTGTAAATGGAGATTATGCGTGATGAGCCTTCATGTCTGGTTTTAACGCTTTAGTGAGAGTGGTCGAAATGTGCCATGAGTAGGCGCAGTGTCAGTCGCTTTTATCTTAATAAAACACCAACCGAAGAATTGAAAAAGAAACAACACTCGTCACACACACACCAAGTATCGAAATCAAAAATTTTTAGGAGCTATAAAATGCTAGATAATAAATTGTGAACCTGTTATGAGAGACAGGTTTGAAAATTCGCCAATAGAGGGATTTGCAACTGATATTGACCCGGGAGCTTTTTAAACAAGTTGAGAAAGAATGTTTTTTATCAAATAATGTTAAAAACTCATGAACCAAAAAATTGGACTTACGAGGTTTTGATAGTAAAACGGCTATGAAAGATTACTATGGTATCACACACAGAGTAACTGACTTTTCTTATATTTTAGTAATTTAATCATCATTTATTCACGGGAATTTTAGGTAGGTAGTTGAATTTAACATCGCACTGAAGCAACACAACGGGCTTTTGGCGACAGTCCGGGATCAATCCTGAAGGGAGAGATCCGAGGACAACATCTCGTGATTTTGAACCACGGTGAGATGACGAGGTCAACACGTGGGCTGGAACCCCACTCTCCAAACTTCCTAACCACGCCAATGTGAGGACATTTGAGGCCACGACAGATTTAACGTGCGCCAGCTCCCACGTACACGACGGTCTTTGGTAGGATTGAGTTTCGAATTCGCAAACCTCCGATATTAATAATCCGACATTCTTCCAACCGGGCTACCGCGACCCTTTATCACGATTATGAAACTTACATGAGAAGGCGTGGTATATCTAACTGATAAAAGGTTAACGGAATAAAAATAAAAATTGGGTTGAATTCAAAACATCTTGATAATAATCATATTCTTATGGAAGAGATAGTTTTGTGAAGAAAAAATTTCATAATCATAGGAGAAATTCTTAAACCTTGCGCAAACGGGTGTGATATATTGTCAGATAACAGTTCATCTGCGTTGCTAAGGTGGCCTGAGCACCAATATCTTAAAAGACTGCGTTTCAGAAACATTTATTAATATTTTGTGGTTTTTCATGGAAAAAGGGTTCTATTGTAAGTACAATTTTATCCTTGTCTTATCACTGAAGTAGTTTCAAATGTCATGCGCATGAAGTGAATGTCTTAATACACTCCATCTTTGGAATACAACGTTTAGAACTCAATCCTTCCTTTCATATAATCCCCTGCAATCGTATTACTATTCAGAAAAGAAGAGACAAAACAATAAAATTCTCTTCTCACAAACTTCTAGAGAACATAAAAGACAGGGAGCCCTTGTCTTACTTGCATCCTGGAAATCCATTAACCCTCCTGGTGGTTGTCTCGCCATTAGCAAAACTGATCAGATCTTGATAGACGAGATATCTCGTCATTAGAAAAACGGATCATTAGCTTGATCTCGTCATCATAAAAATCGGCAATATCTTGATGAGATATCTCGTCATTAGCAAAATTGGTCAGATATTGGTGGATAAGATATCTCATCGAAACCATTTGGAGGATTAATAAAGCCCGGAATTTTGCTAATTTTTATGCACGCTCAATAGTTAATTGCAATAACTAATATTATGAAAAATAATTTCATAGCAAAAACTAAGTAGCATATTTGTCAGAGAGAATTGCATAATTAATTATACTTTATCTTGATTTTTTGAATACTTAAAAGATACGTTGGAAAGAGAACGGCATCAACCTCACTTTCCCCTGTCTCACAAAGCATAGCCCCACCTCTGACAGTTCTAAAATCAAATCGTGATACAATCAACTACTTATTAGAGGGATTTTTAGTGGCATACACACAAACCAGACCAGAAACGGAGATTTTTACTTCCGCTACCCAAATGCTCTCGTATGATATACTAGATCGGGGTTATCTTTTTTGCGCCGGTTTGGAGACGTTCGGCATTTAATCTGATTGGCGCAGACCAATCAGCTATCATATATAAATTCCGAATTCATTCATTGGAGTTTTCATTGGCGACTCTGAAGTCGTATTCGAAAAACAAGCCAAGTGACGTCGCTTTCGGAATACGCACAGAAAGCACATTTCGCTGAAAAAACACTACCGCTACCTAATCTCCTTTCACAGAAAAAAGTCTCATGTTTTGTACTGTGTTGACAGCTCCCAAAGTTCGGCACTTAGAATTTTAACAGTATATTGCTAGCTGCTGTCTAAGAATTCTTGCTGAAACCTGACGAGGTAGCCACCACGCGCACTAAAGGCTGATGGTTACCAAATTGAAAAGTTTTTTGCGTTCAACGCTCATAGTTTTTTTTACCATTCCTCACTGTAGCGCGACATTAGCCGTGACAGTGGAAATTGAGCTTTTTCACTGACACGGAAAGGTCGTTATTCTTTAAGTTGATCCGTAAAGAAACACAATGCGATGAGAGGAGTTAATCGCTTTAGAATTACAAGAACGAAGCATGTCTGAAAAAAACGAGAAAGGTCTGAACTGGAACTCTTTTGAAATTTGAAGTAACGTCGCTGTTTAGTATCTATCCCTCCTTTGCTTTTTTCTCATTTTTCCAAACTAGCCGAGCAAGAAGCTAATTTTTTTCCCATTTTGTGTTTCGATTTACTTTACTAAAGTCTTCGTATGTAGTCAAGAATTTTCGGCAACCTCCTATGTAAAAAAAATCAATTTGTGAAATTTTTTGTTAGCAATTTCTCACGAGTTACTTTACTAATTTTTCATAATCATGAGATGTTGAAATTCTGTCTCAGAGGACGATGTGTTTTCTGAGAGATGTATTCTTTGCCCCAAATATGAGGGGATTAGACTAAAAGCGTTGGAATGATAAAAAATGAGTTTTTTTCATTAATGTTTTAGTCTTTTCGAAATCATGCATAAAATCAAACGTCCTAAATATCATCAAAATATTTACACCTAGGTACACTATTTCACTTTAGATCGAAGCAGGTAACAGTTAATAAAAAAATACGTAACCTCACTCACTTATAATATTGACTTTCGCTCTTAACCCCTCATTAATCATAATCCTTTCCGTTAATGATGTTAAGTCGTACTATACGTTTAAAGGGACCCTTTTCATTTTATATAAGTTTATCTAACAAAACTATTTTTTGCTAGTGTAAGAGCTTTCACGGGAAGGTACAAATGAGGTATAACAGGATTTCCGTGGGCCTTAAAAGGCTTGATTCTTCAGTTTCGTTTTTAAGGGCTCTTAAAAATTTTTTTACTTGCTGAGTCAAACTTTTTTAAAAGCCTTAGTTCTTACGAGAACACTACATATTTCACCTGAATTCAAAAAGCAAAGTTAATGATACAAGTCCAAGTTTCATCAAATATTTATAGGTTATAATATTGATAAGTTAGTTTAAAATTGATGGTTTTAAAATTGGATCCGGTGAGACCCAAACTTAGATCTCGCGAAAGTTTCGTCACCTGTGTATTCACGGATAAATCTATTGCGATCTATGTGAAGTTATACCCTTAAAAAATAAAAAATGGACTTCAAAAGGCCTCAAAAAGGCTCTGGTTTTTCTTTTGCTTGAAACGTGGGACCCCTGTATAAGGTACTCAAGACTAACTTCAATAGTTGAATAGCAATTTGTAAAAGCCCTTGTCCAGTATTGTAACTGTTAACTTTCTGAACTTAAAAATAAATAATGAATTCAAGCTTTCCCTGAACTTATTTTGTTTTCATAATACATTTAAAATTGTTGAATAGATATCTGTCAATTTTTAAAGATATGATTCATTATTAGTTTATTTGATTATCACCACAGGATTATCAAGTGTCTAACAAGTCTTCTATTTATGTGTTTGAGCGTTTATGTTTGTGGAAATATAAAACGAAGTTTCATGTGACCGAATGTAAAGCAACGATTATATCCCAGTTAGACGTTGCTGAAGAATTCAGCCACAATTGTGTGCATTTAAAACGTGTTTAATTAACTCTCATTTTTAAACGTGTTTTCTGATGTGTATTTTCGTTGTACTTTAATTGCTTTTAAGGTATAATTATTAAGAGCATAATAGGTTAGACGAGCTCTCATTTTTTTATTGGGTCAAATAAGTTCTTGCTTAATTTTTTTGGGGAGGGAAAAGAATATGCCACTATATTCAATTAAATATCCATTTTGTTAATGGATATTCAATTTAATATCCATTAACAAAATGGATATATTTGTTTTAAATATTCTGTTTGAAAAGGTATTTTTGAACTGATTGATTGAATATACATCTAGATTCCTACTTGTAGTATACTTGATGTAAAAAAGCCGCTTGTAAATCATCCTTAAGAAATGGACATACAATAGACGAAAAATTTTACCCCATTAGAAAGAAATACACCTATGTTACGTTACAGAAATCAAACCTGAACCTTCTACAGCGAACAGGCTGTGGAATGGACTAACCCACTCAAGCCCCGTATTTTTAAAAGTGCGTATTGACAAACTTGATTTTAAAGTCAGGCGAGAATTATGTAGATCGTCACTTACATGTTACACAAATTTGATTTTTCTGTCGAGATCGTATCATGCTGAGGCTCTGGGACTTTTCCAGTAGTAAACAGAGATTGGTACTGTGTTATCTCATAAATTAACGAATCGAATTTTAAAATAAGATTATAGAAAATAACACATTTTAGAGGACTAATCGTTTTCTAAAATATGTAACTCTAATTTGTATAATTTTTACGAGTATGTCTCATTTACAGAATCTTAATGTTTTCCTCTTGCAATTTTCCAAATCAGTCGTAAGTTTCGATTTGCAGTCAGTTCAGAAACTCAGCACTTTCGTGTCTTCTCAAAATACAATGATTTGTTTATCATGTTTTCCTGGAAGCGTTTTGAAATTGTTTGTAAGCAAAGTTTGTTGTTATTTTCCACTCTTATTCCCTTTTCTAATAGCTTGAATTCATTTCCGTCGCGCTCGACGGGGCACTTCATTTCTGAATAATTTCCTCAAAAACTTAAAATTGGATGATTTCCTTTCATTTATTCCAGAAATCTGACTGTTCATGTTAGGATTCATTTGAATCACTGAATGGGAAATTACTTTTCTGGATTATTTTATCCAATCTTCCTTGTAGATTTGTAATACACTGAGGGAAATGCATTTCCTTCTAGGTTATAAAATGCTATTAATAAAAAGAGTAATGTATTAAAAAAATATATTAATTTTAAGAGGGTGGTTTTATGCAGACCCTTAAAATAGGGAGACCGTCAGTACCACAGGGACTGTGGGCGAGAGGCCTGGAAAAACATGAAAAGTTTTTGTTATGTATTGTGCAGGTTTTGGGGTTGTATGTCGCAATGGTCATATATGGTAAAGTGGGCAGTTGGTTTTGAAATTTGAAAGACTATAAACTTATTCACTTCATTTACAATAATAAAACAGTACAAGTGCTCAAAGGAAAAGTTAAAATATTATACATTTGTGCAAGGCAAACATCGAATACTTAGAGTTTATATTTCAAGGGGGTAATTCAACATGATACTTGGGTCCAGAGTATACAGATGTCAGGGCCTGATTTTGTTTTACGAAAAATTATTAAAAAAATAATTACACTCCGTAACTTATAATTCGATGCCGATTTGAAACAAAATAAAAAACGAGAAAATTAATCTTATTTCTTCATAAAGAAAAGAAATGTCATCTAAAGTTAGCGTGTTTCATTTGTTTTTCTAGTCATTCACCGTTCTATAAAGTGTGGGGTAGACATTTTCAATCATAGACCCTGCCTTTTATGCACGACACTGCTGTCTGCCGAATTATATCCTTATCATTTCTGATAAAAAAATAGGTTTTTCTTCCCCAAAATTCTGCGCGGTTCAAACAGAAAGGTATATTTTGAGGTCATCAAACTTTTACCTTTTTTTAATCTACATTTTTTCGGAATCATTACTTAACGAGGTGCGTGATAGCCTCATTCGCTTGAGCTTCATATTTTATGATAGTTTGCGGTTTCGTCACGTATCGGTCATGTCCATTTTACCTCCTGAACCTTGAAGAGTGCCGTACTCCCGTCATAATCTTGAGAAGATACAATTCGGTCAGGAATAGTATCTCTTTAGATGCTGGATTCCAGCCATGCGTTGACTAGAAATAGGCTACTGTAGATATAGCTTGTTTACTGCATGCATGACTTGAGCGTTTGATTATTTCCTGTTCGATCAATTTTGATCCGAAGTAAACCCTCTTCCACTTGAACATCCCATGCATCTGCATACTACATGCGCTAGTCAAAAAGACAGTGTATAAAAGTTTCGTTGTGAGAGGACTTGTTAACATCCTGCAGCATATATAATACTTAACTCTAGATAACTGTATTATCACTCAATTTAGTATTAACTGAGAGTGCTCGAACAGTTTTCAAGCTTTTTGAGGCATCATATACTGTTACATGCAGCTTTTTTTAAAACAATAGTTAATCCCAAACATAAAATTTGGAGACGTCACCTTCTCGATCAGCACGGCAATATACCTGACACACCAAAGCCTGGTTATTTTCTTTAAAAATCTTGCATTTGGAAACTGATGAGTATTTTGGGTAAGAGCGTGAATTGGTAGATGTAGTTTCATGAAATTATGTGCTAAGTGATCATTACATGTTGCTCATATTATATTTTTATTCGATCAAACCAATTCGGAATTCGATCTTCCATTCATATCCTATTCATAATTAATGTTAAAAAATATTGAATATGAGGTAGAAAGGATAATATACCTTCCTGTTAAAAGTCTATTTCTTGAATTAAATTAAACAGTGTGATGATATTCATACACTTTCAATAGATATTTTCTCCATTTATACGAGAATGAACTAGAGCGATTTAGTAATCAGTCGAGTTTTTCATTTATTTACGAAATCATATTGTACAGAAGGTTTTGTTCATAATTTAATCCACGTTGAGCGCATTATAATCACTGAACATAAGCATCAGAGAGAGAGAGAGAGAGAGACAGGTCCCCACATCTGCAGTGCAGATCCCAGTGTCAATCTGGTAACTGGCCCCAGTACCAGTTTGGATGACGGGTTTCTCATATGCAAAATGTTTTTCTTTTCCTTGCGATATTAGTATAGCGTTTTTATAAATAGAATGAAAGCATCTATGAAAGGAACAGTAAAAGAAATCGGTTCAAATTTTCCGGCGCCCTCTTAGCCCTCAAGCCCCTACGCCCTGGTACTGACGACACCCCCTCTAAATGAGGACTTTGGAGAGAGCCTTGGAAAAAAAAATAAAAAATTTCTAATTCTTCTGTCTATGTGTAACATTACTTGATATTCGGCCATTAGAATAGAATTCGCATTTTTCTTCAGTCACGTTCAAGCGTAGGAGTTCAATAATATGGATTTTACTTACCGATAAGGAAAGCACGATTCCGTATTCGGCCACGGCATGCAAAATATTAGTCTCCCCAAATCAGATTTATATAATGACTATTTATCTGGGATCTGAAACGTTTTTGAACGTTCAGAATTTTCGAAACAGAGTGTCTATGTGAGTGGTTGTGTTGTAATCTATTTGGAATCGGCGAATTATGATTCCTCTTAATCTTCTCTTAAATCCTCTAGAGGTTACTGACATATCTCAGCTTCATAAATCCATCATTTGGGTTTTCTTTGTAAAAGAAAATTCAACCCACTTCAATTTACAATCACGACCACCCAAGATGCAAGGCAAAGTGAAGCAAGCATTACTGTTGGATGTTATTTTGATTTTAATCGAAAAATGTCTGATTCAATCTCGTTTTTAAGTAGAAAATGTTCTTTCCTGTATTGAAGAAGATAATTCGTATGATGTAGAAACAGCATCAACAAAGTTAGTGCTTGAAAATAAAATTTAATGGCGATGCATAGCTTGCAAAAGTTATTACCATACGGTCCATATTAATTATTCATAATACGGTTCATAACACCGATTGAATTCATGGTTGACTCAAACTATTCTTCCCAGAAGAGATATTGAGAATCTAGAAAACGGGGAAATGAAATTCAAACATTAAAAGCGACGCTTTAATTTTCAAGCATTAAAACTACCATCCCCGTTAAAAGATGGTGGAATTGTTCAAAAATTTCTGCATATTATCATTTCGTAAGGTATGAATGAAAAACTCAGATCCCTTTCTAAATTACTCTAATTTATTCTTGTATAAAGAGAAATCTCTTGATTGCGTGTATGAAAGACCCCAAAAAGCCTTTAACTTAATTTGACGATGTATTCTTTTATAAGGTCTTGTAATCTTGTATAATTGATACTTAACAATGATAGGCTTGCTTATCTAACACAAGTTATTTTTACTTTGCATTAGTTCTCGATGTAAGATAACTTTCGAAGAAAATTAAAAAAAATTTCACATCAAAACATTTTCTTTTGATGTGAAATGTCTGTTATTTCTCAGAAATTAGGTCGATCTTTTAATACTTTTTCGATGTAAATTATTTTTCAAGACTGTTTTTCTCACTGAAAAAGTTTACTGCTATTTGAAAATATATTTTGCAATCCTTTAAAACATTTCTGAACTAAATATATTCCGAAATTTCGCCTGGTTTGAAGAGTAACGTATTTTCAATCCACTTTTGTGAGTTCGAAACTCGGTCCAAACCAAAGACCATCATGAACACGGGGGCTGGTGCACGTTAAATCTGTCGTGGCCTCAAATGCTCTCACGTGGACGTGGTGTGAAAGTTTGGAGAGTGGGGTGCCAGTTCAAGTGTTTACCTTGCCATCTGACCTTGGTTCAAAATTACGTGTTGTCCTCAGATCTTTCCCTTGGGATTTATCCCGGGCAGTCGCCAATATTTACAATCATAAGAAAGATACCAGATATTTTTTATATTGGTATTCCAAGTCTAAATATTTTCCTTCTAAATTGTTAAAATTTTTAAGATAATATTTTTCTTGAGGTATACTTCACCTTACACCATGCATGATTAAATCCCGCACGTTGGCTGGAAATATTCATCCCGTATTGTAATTATACAACAAACGCTTGTTAAAATGCTAACAATAAATTAACCAATTTGTACGTGCATCTATCTCTTCCGTTCCTCTTAGAAAAGCACTGTTACGCTTTTTTCCTCGCTACAAAGACTTCCCTCTTTGATTTGGAAACTTTTTTTTCTAGGAACCCTTCATTTACCATTGTAGTTTCCGTTTGACGTTTTAAATGTTTCTTTTTGGGTCCATTGTTCTTCATAATTTGCCACGAATCTCTTGTCCCTGGTTTTTGCGTTATAGTTATTTCCAGTTTACCCTCTGGGCGAAGAACTTGTATGAAATACTCTGAACGGTGGAAGCACAAATGATAGATGTGTGTTTTTACATGTTTGTTGCACACACGAGATGTTCCAACTGATTGATTTCGCTTATTTGTATCCCATTTTCTTCAGTTTATTCAAATGAATATACTTTAAAATAAAAATAGTTCATGATTTTTACTATTTTGTGAAAGGGCTATGGGAGGCACTTTCTGTCAAGCTAACTGTAAATGGCGAACGTGTTTCCTATACGTATTCGGAACATGAAATCACTTGGCTTGTTTTTCGAATACTATTTCATCACTTTGCAATAAAAGTTAATAATATTTTTAACTATAAGTTGACGATGTATTCTTTTATAATAAGGTCTTGTAATCTTGTATAATTGATACTTAACAATGATAGGCTTGCTTATCTAACACAAGTTATTTTTACTTTGCATTAGTTCTCGATGTAAGATAACTTTCGAAGAAAATAAAAAAAAATTTCATATCAAAACATTTTCTTTTGATGTGAAATGTCTGTTATTTCTCAGAAATTGGCTTGTTTTTCGAATACTATTTCATCACTTTGCAATAAAAGTTAATAATATTTTTAACTATAAGTTATGATAAATATTAAATCTGTTTGAAAATAATAGTGTTGAATACTAAAACCCAGAATACTGGATTTTTCGTCATAAGAAAGAAATGATTATCTACAGTTATGTGTTTCTTTATCTATTGCGGTAAATTTATCAACACTCAACCAATCGTATTTGTTGTGATTGATAACAATGAATATTTATCTTCATAACTTCACTATAAAACCTCTTAACTTAGAAAAGTGCAGATAAAAAGAAATTTTGAAGAGTTAACCTCTCACTAAAAATTCGAATTTTGCAGATTCCCTTGAGTTTTAGTTACAGTTTATTTCAGACTCATCGTATTCATTCCTGTTACGCTGGTGCACGTTAAATCTGTCGTGGCCTCAAATGTCCTCACGTTGGCGTGGTGTGGAAGTTTGGAGAGTGGGGTGCCAGCTCAGGTGTTGCCTCGTCATCTGACCGTGGTTCAAAATTACGTGGTGTTGTCCTCGGATCTTTCCCTTTGGGATTGATCCCGGACCGTCACCAATAGCCCGTTGTGTTGCTCCAGTGTGACGTTAATTGAAATAAATAAATAAATAAATAAAAAAAAAAAATAAACATTCCTGTTACATAGTTATAAATTAAGAGAACAATCCAGACAATTTTAGGAATTTGTTGACTAACTTCTATTAAATATTTTTATCACTCCAAGAGATTTTAAAGAAGGGTAGATGCGAAATGCTTTAATTGAACTGAAATAAAATTAGATTTGAACTTTTGGAACTACACTGCTGGCCACCGTAAATGCAACACCCTGAAGGAAGCATGCAAATAATATGAAATTTACAACATGCATTAGCGGAGGTGAGATATGCAAATGATTAGAATTTCAGCGCAGACGCACATCACGCGCGCCTGTGGCGCCACTTCAAAGCGCTATTTAAGGCTTGGAGATTTCGACGATTTCAAGTACGGCAATTGTGTTTTTCTTGTGGTTTTTTCCAAAAAACGATCAATTATTCCTCGTAGAAAACAGCGATCATCTTTTGATCAAGTATCCGAGTTCGACAGAGGAAGGATAGTGGCCTACCGAGATTGTGGATTATCTTTCAGGGAAATCGGTAGTCGTGTTGGACGAAACCAAACAACTCTAATGCGGATTTGTGATCGTTGGATGCAGGAGGGTACGACGGACCGACGTGTTCGATCGCATCCACCTCAGTGCACCACTTCACGTGATGACAGGCATATTGTGCGTATGGCAGTGACGGATCGCTCAGCCACATCACGAACCATAGCACAGCACATTCAGTCTGTACCGCATCATCCAGTGTCTGCGCGTACCATTCGACGCCGTTTACAGCAGAGTGGTCTGTCCGCAAGACGTCAGTAGTATACCCGCCCGTATGGCGGCGGAAGTGACGTCATACCACGTGACCAGAAGTGGGCGGGGCCATGCGACGTCGCAGCGTGACGTCATCCAAAAGCGGAAGTGACGTATTGTTTGTTTACATTTGGACTTGGATTTTTTTTGTCATCGACTTCGTGCAGGCGTTGAGTTGTTTCAAGATGGCGTCGTTTCGTTACCATGGTGCTCGTAGTGCCATCTGGTGGAGAAATTCGAAACTATTATTTTTAATTAAAAAGGAATTTCTTGGATTCGAACCCGGGACCATAGGATCCGAGGTAAAGCGCGCTATCCGTTAGGCCGTAAGAGAGTTAACTTATGATGGTGAATTAATGTAGTGTTGGATTTTTCTCTCTTTTGGACTTGTATTTTTTCTTAGTATTAGGAATGCGTTATTTTTAGAAAATGGTTTTTGAATAATTGCATAGGGGTTTTAATAAATGCTTTTTTCAAAATGACTTATGGCGCCATCTAGTGATTTTAAAAGTAATTAATCTAAGGAACGAATTGATTTCTTAATGTTTTTACTTTATTCATGATTAGTGACGTCAGTGTGTTTACGTTTGGGACTTGGATTTTTTTTCCTTCTGAGATTTCGATGTGACGTCACGATTATGTCCATCGAGCAAGTCTGAACTTGAAAAAGTCTACTCACAATTCTTTATGTTATGAGTATGGTAAATTGTTTACAGATCGTGAAGGCTAGGCATATTTCCGTCGATTGGAAAACGAATTAACGTATTAAAAAAAGACGAAATTTAGAAATTTTAGGTCAAAAATATACTGTGCCTTGTCAACTTGTAGCATACGAAGACGAAGGAATAAGCTATACTTTTAGCGGGTCTTCTATTACAGCCAAGCCTTGATCTCCTAAAGTATTGGAAATAAAGGGAGAAATGGAGCGAATAATTGGTGCAAGATTTAATTTTGAGTTGGTGAAGCGTTATAAAGATGGTAAGGACTGCATAGTTGCGCCAATAAAAACAACGAGAAGGACTTGGAACTTTATGCACCCATAGCGTCTGTTTCATTTGGACAGAAAAGGCAATTTGTGTTTTCTAGAAAGAACTACAATTCTTTAAAAATTGTTCTGGAAAATGGAAGCTTGCTTGAGATGAAGTATCAAACAAACCAATTTTGGTTTCACAGCTTGCCCCGTGCATTATGCCCTAGAATAAATTTAACGTTTCGTAAAATTCTTGTATAAAGCAGCGATAAACCACTTATGTGCCCCCGAACTAGAACTCAGTGTCGTACACTAGACGATATTTGGACAAAGTTGCAATTGATCTTTGCCTTTCAGAATAGTATTTTTATAAATGCTTACATCTCGTTTTTAAATAAATTTTTAGCGTGTCTTACCACATATACTGTATTTTGGATTATTTGGTTTTTTTATTACATGGTTTCATAAATTTTCTTTTAAAATGCAAGATCTGAAATGAAATTTTTCTTTGCTATATAGATTTATGTTTTTTTTTTAAGTTAGATGTATTTACTCAAAAATTAATTATACATTAGATGCTATAACACCTATTTTATAGCAGAAATTTTGTTTTAAATAATATACACTTAAGTAAGAGTAAAATTTTTGAAACTTTACGAGACAAATACTATGAATATGTTTTCTTGTACATTTGAAGAAGTTATAATAGTATAAAAAAAACCATTTATTCTATAAATCTAAATTAAAATGTTATTTTTTAATTAATCTTTCCTTGCATATTATTTTTACTTTGAATAAATCTTCATAAATTTTAGTGATTTAATTTATATTATATAGATTTACAAACCTGTTTTTGGATGAAATATAAGGATTTAATATTTTAAAAATTAATGTTTTTACTTAAAATTAATTATATATTAAATACTATTACACATATTTTTAATGTTGAAGATTTTTAGAAAACATTTTACAATTGAAACATATACATTAAATATTATGACAAACACTTAAATGCAGATACATAAGGGAATATTGGAAATCTTTTTAATGCTTACACCTTTTCTATTCTAAATAAACTTTTGCTTGTCTTACCACATACACTGTATTTTGGATTATTTGGGGTTTTTTTATTACATGGTCTTATAAATTTTCTTTTTAAAATGCAAGATCTGAAATGAAATTTTCGTTGATTTTAAGATTTATGTTTTACTCAAAAATTAATTATACATTAGATGCTATAGCACATATTTTATTGCAGAATTTTTTAATATTATACACATAAGTGAGCGTAAAATTGCTTGAAATTGCATCTACTACATGTACTAATAAATAGACAGTTTAGTGACAAATGTACGTTTTAATTTTATGTAAAATATTGGTTCGGCACATAATACACGTTGAAAGACTCTTCGTACATCTCATGCATGTCACCAGATGACCGCAAGGCTGTAAAGTAGCATTCATTTTCCGATTCCTTGCAAATTTTACAGTCGTTCGTCCTTGTCGTTGTATAAGGGGTAAAGCTATACATCGTTTTTTTATAAAACCATTGATATTATTGTTGATTTCATCCAGCACCTGTACAATTTCATCTATGGGCTACCAAACATTTTGGATAAAACTTTGGGTTTGTATCTCACTACATCTTCTTTTTACCAATTTTTCAAGCCCTTCGCCATACCAATAGCACCTGATCACGTCCAAGACACAGGTATAATACAGTCCGTTTTTGGCTAGGTCCCTAATGTCAACGTCTGTGCGTTGGCCAATCTCTAAACGTAGATAGACGCATAGACATTCTTGGAACTTTTGGCTTCAAATTTGCATAATGGTTATTCATTTTCCTTAACTATATTATGCTCTATTACTTTTAAGTATAAAATTATGGAGCAGATTGAGTTAAATCCCATGAAAAAAGGTTCTTTTACTCAATTGTTAAAAATCTGATACTTGTCAGAGATACTAGTTTCCTTTCAACAAAGGCAAAGACTTGTGTGTGCCCACAAATAAATAATTCAATTTGTTGATGTAATTTTAGAAAAAATAAAACTGCAGAATTAAGAGAATTCAGTATACTTTAAAATTCTCATTTTAAAGA
The DNA here is from genome assembly GCA_933210815.1 of Meta bourneti. Classification (NCBI taxonomy): domain Eukaryota; kingdom Metazoa; phylum Arthropoda; class Arachnida; order Araneae; family Tetragnathidae; genus Meta; species Meta bourneti. The sequence goes on along the minus strand of OW119926.1, from coordinate 38,248,113 downwards.
AAGTCAAAATACGTTTATCTTATAAATTATATTTGGTTATGTTTTTTTTTCTTGCTCAAGTTTAGTCGTAGAATTGAATTGCATTCAGAGCGCATAAACGTGGTAGAGTAAAAAAAATCACACGCACATTTAAGTATATCCTTTCGTTAAAATCTTGTATTACAACATAAAATTTTATTTCGTGCATTATCACAAATACATGTTTTCTGAGTATGTACATTCTTCACTTAGTCTTATCTTTTGCGAGTAACAATGGAACGCAAAAGATAAATTTTAACTTTACTGATTAGTATGATTAGTAAGTGTATGGTGTTATATAGTCCAGTTCTTCGTGGCCTCCAGTTTACAATTATTTTTCCAAGAACAGCTAACGCTTTTCAATAGCAATGCTTAATATTTGTGCAATTGTGGATTTTGATGGATTTCAGACTCAAGAAAAGTTTCTTAGTATGTAAATACGTATACAATGCTGTAAAAATCGCAAGTAGCTTCAAGTATTCGTTTTCACTTATCGTCTGAGCATAAACTTAGTGCCAAAATCGTACAACTGTGATATGTTAAAAATTACGTATGTGCACTTCATTTCCATGACATAGCAAATTGTGCTCCCTTAGAAAGTCTAGACTAAGCTTTTAGAATTGTACGAGCAGACCAAGAGGGCCACTCAGTACCTAATTGCTTACAAAGGTGGTTGTGTGGAAAAGAAACGCTTAGATGCATTGAATATTCCGAATATCAACTTGGAACAATATGGGTGTCCCAAATTCTATGCATTATGTGCTCTAAGTAGCAACAAAGATATCCAAAAACTATAATGTGGTCATCACAAAAATAATTTGCATTGCCCCATAGCTGAGGTGATGGCATTGAATAATTGGCTTGTCGGAAATATGTGTCTCTTAAAAAAAATGCAAGTATGTAAAAATAAGTTCCTTTTTTTTACTACAATGTATTATTTTTGTAAAAAATATTAATCATAATGTTTTTACTATTAAAAAGTGTTATAATTTACCTTGTTTCCATGTAGCTTCCTTCAATCTGTTTAAGAATTGTCTGCTGGATTTGCAGAGATTGTTTTAAGAATACATAGAATTCAGATTTAATCCATTATTTCAATAATTTTTGTTCATTTTAAAATTCACATTAATACTTAAAATTTTCAGCTATTATTTAATTTTACTCATAGGTAAAACTATCAGCGGTGTGAGTAAATATTTAGATTATGCATTTAATATCAAGAAAAGGGCAAAAGTTAATTTGCTTAGCAGCACAGATGTGCACACATTATTTTCAAAAACAGAAAACCCACTTACTACCCATTTAATATAGCAATGTAGAACACTTAAAATTAAGAAAACAGTACAAAGTATCTTGTAAAATACTTCATAGCTTCGTACAGTATTGGTATTTTGCTGTGCAATTTAAATTGTACGATGTGCATAAGGATATCAAATAAATAAAAGGAAGTTCATATTTAGTAAAATGTGTGGTTTGCAAAAGCATTAAAGAAAAAGAACTTTTAATTTAGATTTTCAAGGACAAATGGTTTTTAATTCTATATTTCACTACTTCAAATGTGCAAGGAAACATGGTATGGGTCTTGTAAAGTTTCAAATTAATGTATAAAATACTTTTTACTCTTACAGGTTTTTATAATAATTTTTTTTACTATGCATAAAACGCACTTTAAGAACCAAACTTTTAAAAATGTCTCAATTGTAAAATTAAAAAATAGAAAGCAAATTGCATTTAAATGTTTGTAATAATATTTAAAGTATATATTTCTCTCTCTCAATTGTTAAACGTTTTCTAAAAATCACTAAAATGAATGAAAATTTATTTAAAGTAAACAATAATATGGAAGGAAAAATTAATTAAAAATAATATTTAATTTATATTTTACAGGATAAAGGGTTTTAATACTATTTTTCACTACTTCAAATGTGTAAGGAAACATGTTCATAATATGGGTCTTGTAAAGTTTCAAAAATTTTACGCTCACTTATGTGTATAATATTAAAAAATTCTGCAATAAAATATGTGCTATAGCATCTAATGTATAATTAATTTTTGAGTAAAACATAAATCTTAAAATCAACGAAAATTTCATTTCAGATCTTGCATTTTAAAAAGAAAATTTATAAGACCATGTAATAAAAAAACCCCAAATAATCCAAAATACAGTGTATGTGGTAAGACAAGCAAAAGTTTATTTAGAATAGAAAAGGTGTAAGCATTAAAAAGATTTCCAATATTCCCTTATGTATCTGCATTTAAGTGTTTGTCATAATATTTAATGTATATGTTTCAATTGTAAAATGTTTTCTAAAAATCTTCAACATTAAAAATATGTGTAATAGTATTTAATATATAATTAATTTTAAGTAAAAACATTAATTTTTAAAATATTAAATCCTTATATTTCATCCAAAAACAGGTTTGTAAATCTATATAATATAAATTAAATCACTAAAATTTATGAAGATTTATTCAAAGTAAAAATAATATGCAAGGAAAGATTAATTAAAAAATAACATTTTAATTTAGATTTATAGAATAAATGGTTTTTTTTATACTATTATAACTTCTTCAAATGTACAAGAAAACATATTCATAGTATTTGTCTCGTAAAGTTTCAAAAATTTTACTCTTACTTAAGTGTATATTATTTAAAACAAAATTTCTGCTATAAAATAGGTGTTATAGCATCTAATGTATAATTAATTTTTGAGTAAATACATCTAACTTAAAAAAAAAACATAAATCTATATAGCAAAGAAAAATTTCATTTCAGATCTTGCATTTTAAAAGAAAATTTATGAAACCATGTAATAAAAAAACCAAATAATCCAAAATACAGTATATGTGGTAAGACACGCTAAAAATTTATTTAAAAACGAGATGTAAGCATTTATAAAAATACTATTCTGAAAGGCAAAGATCAATTGCAACTTTGTCCAAATATCGTCTAGTGTACGACACTGAGTTCTAGTTCGGGGGCACATAAGTGGTTTATCGCTGCTTTATACAAGAATTTTACGAAACGTTAAATTTATTCTAGGGCATAATGCACGGGGCAAGCTGTGAAACCAAAATTGGTTTGTTTGATACTTCATCTCAAGCAAGCTTCCATTTTCCAGAACAATTTTTAAAGAATTGTAGTTCTTTCTAGAAAACACAAATTGCCTTTTCTGTCCAAATGAAACAGACGCTATGGGTGCATAAAGTTCCAAGTCCTTCTCGTTGTTTTTATTGGCGCAACTATGCAGTCCTTACCATCTTTATAACGCTTCACCAACTCAAAATTAAATCTTGCACCAATTATTCGCTCCATTTCTCCCTTTATTTCCAATACTTTAGGAGATCAAGGCTTGGCTGTAATAGAAGACCCGCTAAAAGTATAGCTTATTCCTTCGTCTTCGTATGCTACAAGTTGACAAGGCACAGTATATTTTTGACCTAAAATTTCTAAATTTCGTCTTTTTTTAATACGTTAATTCGTTTTCCAATCGACGGAAATATGCCTAGCCTTCACGATCTGTAAACAATTTACCATACTCATAACATAAAGAATTGTGAGTAGACTTTTTCAAGTTCAGACTTGCTCGATGGACATAATCGTGACGTCACATCGAAATCTCAGAAGGAAAAAAAATCCAAGTCCCAAACGTAAACACACTGACGTCACTAATCATGAATAAAGTAAAAACATTAAGAAATCAATTCGTTCCTTAGATTAATTACTTTTAAAATCACTAGATGGCGCCATAAGTCATTTTGAAAAAGCATTTATTAAAACCCCTATGCAATTATTCAAAAACCATTTTCTAAAAATAACGCATTCCTAATACTAAGAAAAAATACAAGTCCAAAAGAGAGAAAAATCCAACACTACATTAATTCACCATCATAAGTTAACTCTCTTACGGCCTAACGGATAGCGCGCTTTACCTCGGATCCTATGGTCCCGGGTTCGAATCCAAGAAATTCCTTTTTAATTAAAAATAATAGTTTCGAATTTCTCCACCAGATGGCACTACGAGCACCATGGTAACGAAACGACGCCATCTTGAAACAACTCAACGCCTGCACGAAGTCGATGACAAAAAAAAATCCAAGTCCAAATGTAAACAAACAATACGTCACTTCCGCTTTTGGATGACGTCACGCTGCGACGTCGCATGGCCCCGCCCACTTCTGGTCACGTGGTATGACGTCACTTCCGTCGCCATACGGGCGGTTATACTACTGACGTCCATTGCTTCGTCTACCCTTGACGCAGAACCACAGACGTTTCCGCCGCCAATGGTGCGATGAAAGAAGGATGTGGACGGCAGAATGGAATGAAATTGTCTTTACTGACGAGTCACGCTTCTGTCTGCAACACCACGATGGTCGGATTCGAGTCTGGAGACACCGTGGAGAGAGGATGCTGAACAGCTGCGTTATGCACCGCCACACTGGTCCTGCACCGAATATTATGGTATGGGGCGGTATTGGATATCACTCTCGCACTCCTCTAGTACGCATTGCCGGTACTTTAAACAGCCAGCGCTACATCTCCGAGGTGTTGGAGCCAGTTGTCCTTCCTTACCTTCAGGGCTTGCCCACAGCCATATTTCAACAGGATAATGCGCGACCACACGTGGCACGCATTGTCCAAGGGTTCTTCGTCAATCGCCAGATTGAATTGCTTCCCTGGCCAGCTCGCTCTCCGGATCTTTCGCCGATAGAAAATATGTGGTCCATGGTTGCTCAACGATTGACCCAGAATACATCCCCAGCTGCCACACCAGATCAACTTTGGCAACGTGTGGAAGCTGCTTGGTCTGCTGTACCCCAAGAACACATCCAAAGTCTCTTTGAATCAATGCCGAGGCGTGTGGCAGCGGTGATCTCCAACAATGGCGGCTACTCTGGCTACTGATTTTGGCAGGAACCACACTTCACAGAAGTCTATAAATTTAATCATTTGATACTTAGTCAACATGTTATCTACAAAATAAATTTTGTTGTGATATCTCTTGTCTTTCTTGGTGTTGCAATTTGGGTGGCCAGCAGTGTAGTTCAACGAGAGTAACTTTTAAGAATGATTGGTCTTTGCATTTTGTCTTTAAGCTTTAGACTGTTATTGGATTGGACAATATTATTCCAAAATTTGTAGATTTCACCATGCTTTAATTTGATTCATTAAATTTCACATAATGCATTTTCATAAAAACAAGCATACTCAGAGTTATTTTACGTCTAAACTTCCAAAAATGTGTCTGAACCTGTATCATGCTATATAATATCCCTGCTTATGCTACCAATAGAATTGACAGAAACCTAAAATAATTTGAAAAAGACTAATATTAATGACTTCGTTTCATAATTTTGGGGAATAGCGATTCATATGCTAATACGTATCAGAATTGGAAAATACTTCTTCAGATGTGGATTATTAACTATGTACTGAGTTGGTGGTTGGTTGAATAGGGTTTTATGGTACAAGGTACGAAACTGGGCAAACTACGCCAAACACAAGATAAAATGAATATCATAATTTGGGAGGAAAAAAAGACGAAATCACATGAAAAGGCGAAGACAAGACTGAACAGAGAGAAGATCACTAGGGTGCCTCGTTATTGTGATGCCCGTGTTTGCTTGAAGAAAGTAAACCTCCTGAAATGAAGTATGTACCGAGACAGAAAAGAGACTAACTGTCTTCTGGTTTTCTGTGATTTTGCATATTTTTGTAATAGGGTTTTATGGTGCAAGGGCTATATTTGTCCATGCTACGCCAAACGCAAGACAGACAACATCAAGTAATGGACATAGACACACAAGGAAAGTTTTTACTAACACAGAAGAGAGAAATACACCCATGGAGGAATCTAACCTGCGCCGCCTACAACTGGCAGATTGGTAGCACGGTGAGCCACGACAGCCCGAGAAGGGGAAAGGAAATTGAATAGGGCCTATTCAATAGACAAATTTTTAGATTATTCTATGGGAAATATAATCTTAAATGCATGGATTTTTCTGGTGGTGTAAACCCTTTTAACATTCAGAGTCGTGAACAGAAAATATGTTTGCACACGAGGAAGTAATGATTTTAAATTTCTTTAATGAAAAATAACTGAGATGCGTCACATAGGCATCTTGATTTCTTGCATCCGTTTTAATTCTTTAATGGTTGAGCGAAACAAAAAAGAAAGGAAGAGCAATTCAGCGTAGCGCAACTGGCATCAAATCTCTGCTCAATACCATGCATTATGCATGACGGGAAACTCACTTCATTTCATGGAAGTTAATGGAATTCTAGATGCTTGGTATGGGGGCCTTTGGAATAATATTGCACACATAAGAAGTCTGAACAAGAAGACATCAATGGAGTTGCTTCATTTTTTGACACTGAATCGATATTGTCGAAAATTGGAAAACGTTTGCACCTCTATAACACTTTGTTTGTAACAAATGGATCAAATGAGTTTTTATATTAATTATTCGTCTTTTTTTCAAACTTAAGCGAGTAGTAAAGGATTCTTTAATAGACAATAAATGAATTGTATTTACTATATGAAGAACTACGCATGTATGTGGACATACGTGTTACAATTTTGATACCATAGTTTCTTAAAACACCAATATTTCTCAACTGGGTAACAAAAAATTAGCTATCTACCAGCAGATTAGGATTTCGAATCTGCTCGTGTTCGAATATCGAGTGTCTTTTGTTTTTATGTTCATTACTAATCTCCACTAGACTCACTGACCAATTTGAGAATGTTTTATTTTTCGAGTTGAAATGTAAGAAAAAAAGACACGACTTTTCATTACCAAAAGTGCAACTTAAATAACTTAAGTGCTCTTCAACGCAGCAATATCGTACTTCTTATCTTACTCCAGGCGGTACAAGTTGTTATCGTTTCTGTGATGAACACCTATGTAAACTTTTAGCCGACTCGAGCCCCCTGCTTTTAAGAGGAAATCAACATATTATCTTCTTGTCCTGTTCAAACATGCAGATTACTGTCTCCTGATTTAAATTCTTTCAAAAGTACATGTTTTTTTTCATTTATTCTATTTTTATAAAAAATTCCTTGTGAATTATAACCTTCTTTTTATACCCTAATACTCGATAACTGACTTTTTTGGACTTCGATACTACAAGGGACGAACTAGCGGGTATTTATTTGTTTTAGAAAGTACTATTTCGCATCCTCTAACCGGAAAGTGAGGTTATTTTTCTTCCTATTTTACTGATCTATGCATAGCTTCTGCTAATTCGTCTCTTCACGTTCGCATTTGACCTTTTGGGAAACCGGAGTTCCCAATGGAACTCTTTTTCTTCAACAGTACTTTTGTTTGTTTACAGTTTAAATAGTGAAGTGGAGTGACTGCGTCATGATATTGAAAAATAGTTCCGAGTGTTTCTGTGGTCTCTGCTTTCCTTTCTCTCAAGATCTTAACTTTCAACTGCTACAATAATTTTTTATTCAATTGCAGGCATTACACTCGAATAAAGTGTCGAACAAGACTTTCTTTGTTCTGGTACTTGAAGGTTCTTTTTCTGTAAATATCCATCTCATTGTTGAAACTTCAAACTCTAAAAGTGAAAAGATGTTTGGTGTTCGCATTGTACTTTTCACAAAGCAATTTTCGCTTTCAACTTTTAGCAACGATATGGTTGTACAGTAATCTTCTAAAAACCAATGTATCTCAAAATGGGAGTGTCTTAAGTTACGCGTTCTAGTGCTAGCGAGTACATCTCGACCTTTTTGAAGTCCTATCACATGAAAAGGAAACACCGGAAAAATCTTTCACATAATCAATCTTCATAAATAATACACAATTAAATTGCTATTACGATATTTTTTTGTGATGGAATAAAATCTGTGATAGTTTAAGGTATTCCATCGTTATATGTTTTAGCTGGTAATATTTTCGGTGGTTAGAAACATGGGTATGGAATTTGTTCCATCTTATGGAGCCCTCAGGGGCACATCTCCTTTAGGTGTGTACAGGTTTTATGGGTTCGAGGTGGTCTAGTGATATTTTCCTTTCCCAAGGGGTTTAATGTATTTAGTAAACACGGGAGTCGCACTTCGGGGAAACCCAAGCGATATTTTTCTACTTGGGTTTCCCCGAATGCGGGAAGAAAATTGTGTTTTTGTAGCGAAAGGAGATTTATTCTGTAATGTAATTAATTGTAAAGAAATTTCAACTAGAACCGATTCCATTCAAATAAATTTTTCATTTTTTACATAAAGTTCACATAAACCAGGTTAACTTTTTGTGTTGTTTTCATGACCTACCCATCTTTTGTCAATAAATGGGAGAACTATTGAAACAGAAGATCGAATGGGAAGTTAGGGGGAAGAGTTCTCTCCTCAAAATGAGTATATCAGTACTGTGATGATGACCACTTTTTCACCCTACCAAAAAAATTCTGGGTACGCGCCTACTGACAGTTATTTTTCTTTGTCACTGACCAATCTCAATGTATCCAAAGAACTATATAATCTGCAAAATTAAAACAATAATTAAAAATTAATATTCATTCATATTTGAACGTAAAAAGCATTTTCAAGCATAAAACTGTTTTAACATCCTAAATACCGCGTTTTACCTATACAAAGAGTTCACTTTTTTATTATTATCTTTTCTTCTACAGGCACCAGTGTAACTTATTTTGTGCTTGAGATTACAATATACCATACGGAAAACGAAGGTCTTACTTTCGCTATCCAATAAATTCTCTCGTATAAACATATCGGGATTACCAACAAATGCAGTCTATCGCCGTTTTGGCGACGTTTGGAGATTAGTCTAATTGACATTGGCCACAATGGCATTCATTCTTTGGAAATTTTATTGGCGACGTGCTGAATTCATATTCGAAAAACAAGTCAAGTGACGCCACTTGCGTAGTACGTACAGAAAGCTCGTTCCTTCGCAAAAACACAATCACCACATATAGCTTGACAGAAAAAACTTCTCGTGGATAGAGGCAACGCCAGTTCCTTTCATTCTTTGTATGCGTGCTGCTGTACTTTTCTCTCCCTCTTTTCTTTCTTATGAAACGACTTTCTTTTAAGGGGTGGAGCGCGAGCCAAAGGTCAACAATCTGGTCGAGCATCTGAGTGAGTCAACTTTTTTTAACTCGCGTAAGAGATGTTTTGAAAAAATATGGGGCATCTGAGGGAAAGTGAGGTATAACCTGTTGCTGGCATTCGCCGTCGAATATTTCTCTTTCTTCCTACATCCATTACTCCTTTCAGATACTGAGTCCATCAAGATTGAATTGCAGCACCTTTTGAGTCGTATCATTAAAGGTATTTCAACTCTTCTCTGTAATGACGTGGTAATTTCACTGGCCATTTTACCTTGCGCATCAATTGAATCGAGAAAGTTTCGTTTATAAACAACCGGATTGATGAAAAGATTCTTTGCAAAGTGCTTACCAGTTTCAATTTCATTTCAGTTCGGACTACGAAGCGTTATTATATTTTCAATTGTTATAATTTGTAGTACAAATTTATGTGTAGTACAAATTTATGATTAATTTGTTAATTATTTTGAAATGCATTTAATAAATTATTTTTATTAGTAATTTAGAAAACTCAACGAAATTTGAAGATTGAAGCTTTATTAAATCATACGGAGTTATAAGTTATTTGGGCTATAAAATAGTCAAAAAATATTAAAGGTCATTTGAATTGATTTTTGAAAGTTAGATTATTGATTTAATTGATTTCGGTATCGCTGTAGAGACATATTGTCCAACAATGCATCAAGAATCTCAATATTCATCGTTTTTGGAATTTACCTCATTTGATGGGTTTTCCGAAGAAATTATTTTTCAGGTATAGCCAAGTACCCACATTAAGGACTTTTATGCGAGTTTGCCAATATTTGTGTGCCTCCAGGGAAAACCCAGGAAATTTCAATGCAGCCTAGTCAGATCAAAGAATTCACTCTAGATCTGGGGTTCACCTGTCTTCTGGATAGCAGTACTTTTAGACGCTCGATGGGTTAAATGTCCGAAACCTTATCAATAAAACCATAGATAATGGGGGCTTCTGAAGTTTGAAATGTGCTTTTGAAAGGCAACTTTGGCAGCCACAGTTCTCTATATTATACTTAATGATGAAAAGGAACTATAATCAAACAGCACATGAGATTTCCGTGACTAATAATCAAAAAACAGTGACACATGGCACATGGGTGGAAGGTATAACGCGGTTTCGAATTCATGCGCAGTCCGGATATTTTTTTGTAAATTGTCCTTTTCAAAATCCATACTTGTATTCGTATTGTATGTAAATTGAATATTATTTGTAAAAAAGAGTTATTAAATACCCTGTTCAAAGTGTTAGACGGGTATTGGTATTATGTGAACACAAATATACGTGCATGTCATAATAACAAATCTCATAAGCCTGCAGTCGTGGCAAGAGTGGTGTAAGGCAACCGGAGAGAATGATTCATTGGTATTGAGTGTAATGCAGATTCCACAAATGGAGAGGCAGAAAGTTCCATAACAATTCTTTATTATTTCAATAGACTAGTAGTAACATCATAAGGCGAGGAGGTTGTTGAGGGTTTGGAGTTTAGAACTTCTCTGAGTGCCCCTTAGCCCAATATGCTCGTGAAAGAATGAATAGTTTACAATGAACTCGCGAGAGGGATTAGGATTAAGAGAAATATTATTGGATCAGGAGATCTAACAAGAAAGGTCATTGGTAGAAATCGGTGGTTTAACGCGAAGGAGGAATATGATCTTGGGGATGGCAAGCTATATTGACCACTTATATAGGGAGACAAAGATTGGGAGATAAGGGGACCGTTGAGGGACTTATCTCTGTAGTGAGAATTGTACTTAGGAGGTTAGTTTTAGGTATTGTTTCATGCATATAGTTATTTTCGGTGGTAAGAGTTCATAAGAAAAAGTAGTGCTTTCGAATAAAATTAAAAGAGAATAAAGGGATAATTACTTTTATTCGCAATTTTAAAGTGGTTACTTAATTAGTAAGCATTGAAAAATAATAATTTAAATAACATTAATAAAAACAGTTATAAGTAAATAATAAAAAATATATAAATAAATAATAAAAATAAATTAAATAATATACATAGAAATCCAATATAATAAGAATATATAGGAATAAAAAACTATCCAAGCAAAACGTTAAAAAACCTTCAATTATCATTTTTTATTCATTTCCTTTCTAAAATAGTTTTATTTCAAAGAAATACATGGTCATTTCTGTACGATCACATCTAGATATCCGTTCTAAGATAGTTCTTCCACTTGCTACGAATTAGCGAAGAATAAATCTCAGTTCGAAGGCTGCTGTTGCTTCATGGTGTATTTGAAAAGTATTGAAAGCCAGTTCAAAATGAGTGATTCATAGTCTGTAAAATCCGGATCTCGACGCTTCTTAACATAAATCGGATAATATTCCGAATTCTAAGTTGTAAAAGGAAAAAACTTAACATCTAAAACTACCAAACAAACTAGAGCTGGAATATAAAACTTAAAAACCTCAAAAGAACGATAGAAAATGTTGTTTAGCTGCATTACCATGTGGTTGGAAACGAGCCCATATGTTAGTGCTATTTTTGGGTTACTTTTTTATGCTGTATTAGTATACATTTTGACTGTTCAGAGATTGATGGTTTGTGTACATCGTAAACTTGACCAAATGATAATTGCATAAATAGGGTCAGTGCTTATAGGGCTTTTGCAAGAAATTTAATTGGTTAAAATTGTGTGCAAATAGTACAATTAGTGCAAAAGTTATTTCCAGAAATTTTCTTCGAAATTTTTATGGTGTGCAGTTGAATATCATTTAAGAGATAATAGAAAATTTATAGAACTTATACAAAACTGCTTGTTTAAAGACGTGATAATTTTTTTCACACACACTTAATTTGTGTTTAGTAATATTATATAAAGATAGTTTTAACAATACAGTAAGTTTCTCTCAGACTTCTTTTTATTTCCTTATGAATATTATTCAAAAGGTTCATCACGAAAGAAAATTGAAAAATAAACTAAACCTTCAATAAAATGTAGTTGAATATTTTTAATATATGTACAATACTTATACTTAAATTTTGTTTTGTAATCCTGATAAATATATTTTGTGTTGCACAGAATGAAGAATAGTTCCTTTCAATAAGATCGACAACCCAAATAACAGTTCAGTATACGGCAAACTTCGTAATTTTGCAGTAAATGTAGTACGAGAAACTATCGATTTGTTTAGCACGCGAATCTATAAACTTCCAGACTCACACTTCGTTACCTACATATAACATCGCGTGCTTACGCCCCTCCTTTTTAGAAATGCAGGAACCAAGCAGTAGACCCCATTGGATATTTAGTATATTTGTATCAAATGAGAAACCGAGAAAACTCAATACTCTAACCTAAAATTTTGTTCTTGTGCAAACATGAAGCTGTACCGAATATAATTTATTCATTACAATATGGTGGGGTATGAGGTTTGCTCAAATGAAAAGGGAACTCGCATCATAAATGGAGGAAATATAGTGTGAATCAAATTGTAATCTTCATGCTTGGTTAGGTAAAAGTCCCATCAGTTCACAAGCAGATCAGTGGCCCTAGCGTATAACACACTGGTGGTTTTTGGTGGAAAAATTCATTAACTCCCTCTTCCACACTTCTTCGTTCGACGTGAAATGATATTCTAGCACTGTCTTATTCGATTTAAGTGGGGACATGACACAATCTGGCATATAGAGCTGAGTAGCGGATGTTATAAAAATTTCAGCTAAGATGACTTCGTGATATTACTCGCTACAATAGGAACCTGCAAGATGTGAAGTTTGATTTCTGTAAGTTATACCCATTGTGTATTTCTTCAGCAAAAATTTTGTGTGCATATCCGTATTGGTCGACTCGAATCCTTGACATCTCAAGTATAAGATGGAATAATCATATGTTCTCAACAACTAACACATATCTTGAAGTAAGTGTCAATGATTGTATTTACAATGTGTGAATGCGTATTAACCCTCCAAGTGGTTTCGACGAGGTAGGTAGGCAGTTAATTAACTTCATACTGGAGCAACACAAAGGGGTATTAGAGACGGTCCAGGATCAACCCCGAAGAGAAAGATCCAAGAACAAAGCCTCGTAATATTGAACCACGGCATTAGCAAAACAACTGAGAAGGCACCTCACTCTCCAAATTTCCACACAACGTCAAATGCGGTTTCTCGAGATATCTCGTCCATCAAGATCTGAATTTTGTTAATGATGAGATATCTCGTCTTCAAGATATTACCTATTTTTTGTAGTTACGAGATCAAGATGTGGTCAGTTTTCTTCTAATGACGAGATATTTCGTCCATCAAGATCTCCTCAGTTTTGCTAATGACAAGATACCTCATCGAGACAACAAACAGGAGGATTAAAGTGATTACTTGATAAGGTGCCGAAATATGGTACAGACTTGATTGTCGCGCGTGCGAACATGTATGCGGCGAAATAAATCAACGTTGATTGACGTTTACATTGCTTTTCTGCCACTGGAAATACTCATGGACTTCAACAGTATTTTTAACATTGCTTGCTCATTTTCTTACTCTATGGTAGGTGGTACCACATATAATTCATCTTATGTATGGTACAGAGGAAAAAGACGGGTCTTACTTTGTAACGGGTCACGTGCTGTAGATTGGAGGCATTCGCAACTATCATCTGATTATTAAAGGTGTCGACATCTATTGTGCCCAGATTTTTGATGAAGTCAAGGTAAAGGATGATTAGTATATCCTGCATCGTCTTCCTTTGTTTTGATTCGTTATTGTGCAGATTGCACGAGTCGTAGACTACCTCATTTCTGCTTGTGCCATCAGCAGCAGTACCATGTGTTTTTGACTTAGTCTGAGTATATCCTGAACTGACTTGGTGCAGCTTGTCGAAATATTGCCCTTGCGCTATAAAACTCAATCAACCTCCTCATCCTGAATTGACCTAAGGTCTAGATAATACTCTTACACCAATTTAGTCTGAGTATATCCTGAATTGACTTGGTACAGCTTGGCGAAATATTGCCCTTGCGCTATAAAACTCAACCAACCTCCTCATCCCGAATTGACCTAAGGTCTAGATAATACTCTTACACCAATTTCCTTAACTGTTCTGAACAATATTCTCTTACACATATTTCATTTGACGATAGACGTCGGTATATATGTTCCCTTCAGCAAAAAACCTATTACTACTAATTTTATATTATATGCACTTCCATCGTTCACAATTATCTTTTGAAAATCATTAATTTGTAGGCAACTTTCCAACAGTGTGCAAACCAGTTCGCTTTCTGACTGCACTGAGCATGCAAACACATATATGTGGACACTGAATTTGTTTTGAATACTGTACTATTGCGTATTTCCATTTCATAATAAGCATTCTCATTTGACATGGAACTAAAACAGAATAATAAACTTATTTAAAATTGTTATTATGTTCAGACAACAAATTCTGTTTACTTACGGTGAAGTCTCTGGACGTGTGTTACAGGTAGGGAGCTAAATGAGGCATGTGCTTTTGTTGCGAATTGCTACGCGGCATCGCAATCCATAAGTGCTCTTTTGCGCTTGCCATGCGCTCAGCCATTTACAGTTTTGTTTGAATGCAGGTTAGACTCAATACATTTGGAGTCTTATCTCTAGGGGATTTTTCATGTGTAACGGTGTTTTCAAAATGATTACATCGCGGAATGAGAAATGAGTGTAACGGCGTTCACTAGATAAGTAGGTAGTTGAATCCACGTCGCATTGAAGCAACGCAACGGGCTATTGGCGATGGTCCGAGATCCATCCCGAAGGGAAAGATCGAGAACACCTCGTCATTTTGAACCACTGTCAGATAATGAGATCAAGACCTCTGCTGTCATACCTAAACTTGCACACGACGCCAACGTGAGGGCATTTGAGGCCACGACATATTTAATATTCACCAGCCCTACGTACACGATGGTCTTTGGTTGAATCAGGTTTCGAACTCGCAATCCTCTGGTTACTAATCTGCTACTCTTCCATCCGGGCTACCGCGGCCCAGTGCTCACTAGGATAGAGTATCTCCGCCAGTCTGTTAATTCTGCCTTAGGATGTTGCGTTAAAGGCCGTATCTTGTTACCTCATGGTTTGAATGAACAGAAAATCATAGTGAGACTCTCATGCGGGATATGCTGCTGCTTGCTTGTAAAGAGCTGGGTTAATGTTTAACCGATTGGGGGCCGTGTAGCTAGACTTGTTTTGACATTTTCACTTGTTATGTCTATACGCTTTAAGAGATTTCTTTCCAGTGTGGCAAGTTTCGTGTTGCCATCTTGTGTAGCTATTCAGGTATTCATTTTTAAAAAGTGTTATTTTTAATAACCCGTGTCAAGGTTAATGCTCGCTTGTTCACATTTTTAATGAAACTTGCTAAACATGACGGCGGATACGTAAGATGGATGCTTTCAACAAGTGTAAGGTTGACATTCATTTTATGGTTTATTTATCGCGTCTGGCGGCACATAGGTCGGTCGTTGACGGCAGTTTAGTGAGTTCAGTGCAGCCGGAAAATCGACCGACCTGCACTTTTTAATGTGTCACATTGCCCGGGATGCGCATTTCCCCAACTTTTTATGCTTAATTGCTCAAGCTTTCACTAATGTTCGACGGAAAGCACTTTCCGCTTGTTTGACTTTCGCTAATTCCGGACGGAAAAGCCCCCGAACGATGTGCATGACCTCACAGGGAGTTGTATTCAAAGATCACCACGATGTTTTCCCCTGTTTGTTTTTACTCCTATTTGCTCTTGCCATTATGCTACATAAAATGTTTGTTATGCTGAATACTTGTCGGATTGCACTTATGAAATAAAGTGTTTGTAAAATATAGCGATCGTACGACGTGAGAAGGGTTACCATTGCCAGTTTCGAAATGAATCTAAGCGGCAACGAAGAGTGAAGTCGTAACAGGAATAGAGGCAGTTCCTGTTACGCTGAAGCTGTGTTTATCAGTACAAGGCTTCAGACAGTTGTTGGAAGTGATTGGCATCGCTTTGGCAGTTCAACTGTTCACCATGGACTATCCATAGTAGAGCGTGCTGATTGTTGCGAGAACCATCTGAATTTTGTCTGAAGCTCCATCAGGCTTGTTTTTGAGTGCACGTGTTCAAAATCACATGCGACAGTCACCAATTTAGCTTGTGAAAGACATTGCAACTTTGTCTCCCAAAAATACTCCATAGTGGAGATGGGTTACACTGTTACTGTGTTATAAGATAACTACTACTGTATTATAAAATAGTTTTTGTGTGTGTTGTGGTGGCTAAGTTCACCACACTACTATCTGTGTATTTTTAATATTCATCCCTCATATGAACGGAGGATTTGTAATTCCGAATGGATCATGAGAGAGTATTTGGGTAGCGGAAGTAAAATTTTCATTTTCCGTCTCTTTCAAATCTTTTAAGTTTTAAATGCATTGGATCAGAAAAATGAAACAAATTCCGACTTTGAAATTAACATATTTTAATTAAAACTGAAGCAAAAGCCCCACGTAGTTAGAAACGTTCTCTACTCCATGATTTGTCCTCACACTGCAAAGCATGGCCGTAAATCTACAAACCAAAATCGAAACTTCAGAAATGAAGGATATAATATTTACGTTATCTCTATGGCAACAGGCACTATATCCGAAAGATTTTGTGTCAGTTATATTTGTATGAAAGTGTCTTCCTGTGTCAAAAATGTTTCCGTCGATAAAGATCAGTTAAGAGAACCCCATCCCCATTTCATAAAATTTAGAAAGGTTGCAGATTTTATAGACCTAAAAAATACACTACTGTTTGTGAAAATTGCAACAATATGAAAGAATCATCAGAAATAAATGAACGCCACGTATTACTTATAGTGATTTAAATAAACGATCAAATTTACAGAGCAATAAAACAAAAATAATGCCGAAAATCAATATCTTGTGCAGCCGCCACGCGCAGCTATGAGAGCCTGTACACATCGTGGCATCGAATCATACAGATTCTGAATGTCATGCTGAGGAATGGCATTCCAGGTGGCCTCTATATCATGCCAAAGTACAGCCGTACTCTCTGCCCTACGAGCGGTACGAGCGAGTCGCCGTCCGATGTAATCCCAGACATGCTCAATGGGCGACATATCCGGGGAACGTGCAAGCCATAGAAGAAGCGGAACCTGTCGTGCACTGAAGAAGGCTTGTACATTCCGAGCAACATGTGGACGGGCATTGTCTTGCTGAAATACAGCTCTGGGAAAGCGTTGCAGGAGGGGTAGTATCTCGGACTCCACAACTTCCCTGATGTAGTGTCCGCTGTTCAGGGCCCCCACAATTTGGAGTAGGCGGGATCGCCCATGCCATCCAATAGCGCCCCGACCATAGAGATGAACGCCTTCTCCCAGAGTGTCTTATTCAGTGTCGTCCAGTATGACGCTGAATAAGACACTCCGGGAGAAGGCGTTCACCTCTGTAGAGTCTGACGAGTACGCGCCCATCGTTATAGTCCAGATTGTAGCGGGACTCATCTGAGAAGACAACTTATTGCCAATCGGCCCGCCATTGGCTGTGTTGGTGAGCCCATTGTAGTCGGAGGTTCAGCGTCAAGGGAATCCTGCGCAGGGGAATCCTTGCACGTAGCCCATGGCGCAGCAGACGTCGACGAACCGTGGGGGCAGACAATAACACACCTGTAGACGTGCTCCAATGTTGTGTCAACGCACGAAAGGACGCTGTACGGTCCGTCATCGCCATGCGAATGAGGTGTCTGTCGTCCCTTGGTGACGTCATATTGCGTGGCCCACTGCCGGGGTTTCGACTTGTCCGGTTCTCCATGGTCCATCTCTTCCACACACACATCACTGTTGTGGCATTACGCCCCGTGCGATTGGCGATTTCACGATACAAAAGAACCTCACGGAGGCCCTATTCGAACTCCGTTAGTTGCTCGTATGTCACTCTGCGTTTTTGGCGAGGCATATGGATCAATATTAATAATCAATCATTTACCGCAGTCAAACGACGATACATACATTTTAACGCATCTTTACAGTGCTTTTTATACACGGCTCACTTGAAAGTTTAGAGGGTGTTTCTGGGCCACACATGAGTGAGCGCTTTGTAATTCTAATAATTTGCATATCCTAACCTGTTTTGCATTTCTTGGAAGTTTCGTTTAATTTGCATGATTCCTTCATGATGTTGCATTTTTCACAAACAGTAGTGCATAAGCTGCGAATTTGTATAAATAAATTTAAAATTTTAATAGTGTGCTCAAGGAATGCACATTTAGAGCACACTAATCTGTAAAATGATGAATTATTGACAATTAAGTAAATGCTTTTTTTATCATCCATAATACAGTGCAACTTGGATAAAACGAACGTCTCTAATTCGAAATCGTCGTTAATTCGAAGATTTCTCTTAGTCCCTTGAACTTCTTATTAAATCAATGTTAAAAATAGTGGATAATTCGAAGTTCAACTTCCTTAATTCGAAGTTTTTTATAAAAACTTTCGAATCATAACGACTTTTCGGCCTTTCATCGTTACGAAATCATCGCCGGAATACCCCCACCTGTTCGACACGTGAAAGCTGAAATCCCCTTCCCGCCACCTGTTCAACACTTAATAGCTGAGACCCCCTTCCCGCCACCTATTACGTAAGCTACAGTACATGTAATATGTACTGTAGCTTATGTAATGTAAATCTTATTTTGTTTACATACATATAATGTTTAAGTCTTTCATACCATGATCTTTCTGAATAAATATTTACTTATTGACAGAATAATCTTTTCAAGCATTCAATGGACCTGAAATTAAAGTTAAAAGATGTAACTTTTTTAATTCGAAGTTTTGGATAATTCGAATTTTTTAGTGGTCCCTTCAGCTTCGAATTATCCAAGTTGCACTGTATATAATACTTGGAAAAGTATTTTGAATTCTTAATCTCTACATTATAGTCATATATACTCTTGATTTGTACCAGATTATTTATTATTTTATAGTAGATATATTTAGAAACTTTGAAACTTCTAATAAAGATGTGTTCTTAACATTAATGACTTGAATATATTTTTCAGATTTCCATGCTGACTTGGGAATTCACTGTGATAATGGTCACTTAGGCGACCAAAAATCACCTAATTGGAGAGGCATACAGTTCTTTGCTGGAAAAGCTAAACTCAAGGAACCCATTGAGAATAAAGTTATGCGTCACTACTCCCTATCCAGTCTTCAACATGTCAACATATTTTATGCCGGGAGAGATTCCTTTGGAAATGCAGTGCCTGCTCTTGAAGTTAATGGTCAACCCCCCATTATGTATGACTTGAATATCAAGTATTGTGAATTTGATGCAATAAGCCTTTACAAGCCCATTGACAAATTTGTACTCGAAGACTCTTTGATTTTCGGAAACAGAGGTATGAATTTGAATAATGCTTTTTCAATTCAACAACAAAATTTTTGTTACTTTAATATTTGAGATATGTTGAAAGGTTGTTAGAGGTGTGCTGAGAAACTCGCCAATTTATGCATATTTTTTACTCTAGTTGCGAATTTTATTCTTCTAATCATACTATGTGAAAAAAATAATTAGGAAACGTTTTTAATCCTAAGCACAGATATTTATTTTATCAACTTACTTGATTACAATGTTCTGTTTTTGTGCTTATAATAGTTTCATGTTTAGCTTAATTTTAAAAACGGGAATAATTGTTTATGTTCGAAATACCCAGCTGATATCAGAATATTGCAAAATAGTAAGCACTTTGAACCAGGATATTATAGACTTTGGGGGACAAACCCTTTGTCCCCTAATATTATTGTATTTTCACCCCCTGGTTAAAAGGCGGATAGATATATTAAATATATAGAGAATATGAGTGGTTAAATATGCTAGTCACTTGACCTCACTGATTAATTAATTAAATCATATGGAGTCATATAACAGGAGATAGGGATATCAAGTCCTAGTGACCTCCTCTGATGCCCCCTATATTTTATAGTTGTCTCCCTCAAACATCAGGGTTAAAAATAACAAATATACAAACAATATGAGATATGCATGATTATGTAGTATCAGGAGACAGTAATGTCAACTCCTAGGACCCCACAATACCTTACTGATTAGGTCATACAGCTGTTATATCAGAAGACCGGGGTGCCAACTTCTAAAGGCCCGATACCCTTGGGACCCTGCAATGCTTTTATTTTTGGGCGCCATTCAGACATAAGGGATAAATATAGCAAATATATGTATGAAGCAATTAGGGTCTGAAGTAGTCACCCAATAATTTTGCCATGTTGGCATCTTTTGCTTTGGTCATTTGTATCTCCAAACCTTATAGACAAACATATGTAGCATTTTTATTTGTCTTGTTATGGTACAACTAACAATTGTATACAAATTTAGATACTTTAATATCGAAGTTTTACAAAAAAGAGCTAAATCAGTTTTATTCTAGTGAGTTTTTGTTACATTTTACTTTTCTCTCTCTCTCTCAATCAAAATAGTATTTTATAAAGTGGAAAGAATTGTAAATGTAAGATATTGTAATTGTAAAAGATTGAAAGACTAGAAATATTTCTCTAGTGTAAAATTATAGATATGAAAAGTAAGCAACAAAGTTCAAAATTGTTGTATAGCTTTCATGGGTTTTGAACCATTGTTGTGTCAGGATAAAGATTTTTTTGATTTTTTAAAATCTCAACTTAAATCTTAAAAACTAAAAGTTCTAACTTTTAAAAATAACTATAGCTTTTTAAGAAAGTTACAAAGCTATTTAAGGATCAAGTTCTTAATTTTCGAAGTATAGTGGCTTGAGTGATCTGATATATCCTTCATGTTAGTTCTATCTAGTGGTGGTTTGGTGAATTGAAAAATGGAATGTGCATTTTATTTGTTGATTTAACCAAGGAAAATGTGTGCACGAAACGATTTAAACAGAATTGATTACAGTAAAAATATTTCATTACATTAAGTATTTATTATTTTTTAAAATTATTGCCATAATGGTTCTATCCTATTCCTTAATAAGTCAATGAAGGATTATGATTTACTAAGATTTTTTTAATTTTTAAGGACATGGAATTTTCATCAATAGTAGTGTCAGCCAAGCTACTCTAAGTGGAGTGAAAATAAAAAACAACGGTGGGAATGGAATCCATTATGCACACCATGATAGTTTTGGTACTGCAGCAGCATTTTGTAATACTGGAGCCATTGGGGATGATCAAATTTATCCTGTACGAAGAAGTCATGTACAACGGAAAGATCAGTATTTTGTTCAGTCTTGTGAGCAGGTAAGGTTTAGGAAATATCTCAATAAGCTGTGCTGTGAAGCTATATTCAAATGAAGTTGATCTCAGTTAACCTTCCTAGTGGTTTCGACGAGATATTTCGTCCATCAAGATATGACCAACTTTGCTAATAGCGAGATATCTCATCAAGATATTGCCGATTTTTTTATGATGACGAGATCAAGATCTGGTCAGTTTTCTTCTAATGATCGTGATCGTGTTTTCTTCTAATGACGAGATAACTCATGTAATGCAAGATCTGGTCAGTTTACTCTAATTACGAAATACCTCATCAAGATAACCACTCGGAGGGTTAAGAGAGTAATTGAAATTATATATAATTTAAAATTGGACCTAATCAGGCCTTGTGTCTTTTATTCGAAAAATACTGTTCTCAAGAACTATTCAACATATATTTAAATGTCTTTTTGATAAAAAATATATTGAAATATTTTTAGTTGTTTCTACTTTAGACTAACTTTTTTTATTAGATGATGAGGTCGTGAAGTAATTTTGAAATTTGTACGTAGGTATTTGAAGTTGCTGGTTGGACAGGACAGATTTTGACTGTGAATTTTATGGGTTTCTCGAGTGATTTCTCAGACCCGAATTATGCCTCTCGTGTTGATGTTTATGATGGAGCAACTGAGAGCAGCAGACTACTTGCATCTGTTCCAATCATAAATAATACTTTTCCAGAAAGCATAACAAGCACCAGGCAGAAAATTCTATTGAAATATCGTCCGAGGCAAGGTTTTGATGCCTCATTTACAGTAGAGATTCTTGCAAATCAAGGTAGATTTTTTTCTCTATTTACCCATTTAAATCTGCATATTTGTATATTGAATATAGTTTTAAATGATGTTTTATTGCTTATAATTTTAAAAATTTCTTTATTTTAGGAAAAGCATTTGATTTGAATGTTACAAGTTGCAATATTACAAACAACCTAGGAAAAGGAATAGCAGTTCATGAGCAAAAATCTGGAGTGTTGTTGAATACTTCCCATATTATTGAAAATGGTTATTTAGCTGGTCTGCACATTGTCAGTGGCAGTGGAGATGTTGTGGTCAACAGTTCTTCAATAGCTAATAATGAAGGAGGAGGTATTAACGTCACATTTGCTGGAGGCTATATTCATGTAGATAGATCTTCTATCGCAAACAATGAAGGACGAGGCATTGCATTTTGGTTTAATGAGACGTCTGACCATATTGCATTCAATCATACAGTTCATATCACCCGTTCTGAGATTGTGAATAACAGCATGTATGGAATACAAATGGGAAATCAGTGTTTAGCTGATTCGTTTTGGAACATAAGTTTGAATGCTTTCCGAGGTAACAAAGACAGCGGAATTCTTATTTCTCCCTGTTGGACCATCGATAAAGATGCTGCCCAGAGTAATGTGCTTGTCACCCACAATCAGTTTTTGGATTCGGACTATTTTGCATTAGAAGCATCTCCTGTACTTCACTTACATATGATGATAGAACACAATGAATTTAGAGGTCACGAACGAGGAGTTTTGTTTGTAAGCGGTTTAGACGACGATGATTTTTTGAATGTTCCAGCTAAAGTTGAAATTCAGTACAATTTCTTTGCCTTTAATTATGGTAAATTTGTTGCTAATATTGGAGTTGCAAAAGGGAAATCAATTCAAGAATTACTTTTTTATAAGAACCAATTCGAAAGAAATTCTGTGAAGGAGCAGTTCCCTGGTCTTAATCCTCGTTCTCGTGTTTGTGCAGTAGTTTCTGTTTCCTCTCAAAACACTCATGTGTATAGAAATCGTTTTGAAAACCCAGATTCACGGTATCAACTGGGCTCGCACATCGAAAAGCATCAAGTTGTTATCAATGCAACCTATAATTACTGGGGAAGTGTTAAAGTTAGGGATATTTATGAGAAGATATTTGACAGAAAGGATCGATACAATCTGGCTCGTGTGGAATTTTTACCTTTCCTAACCATTTCTTCTGACCTAGACACTGTAGCTTCAGTATTAGATGAGCATGAGCGGGATAAAATCATACCGTTTCAGCTTGGATCAGACATTGGAGGTGAAGTTCCAGGTTCTGTCTTTTTACCAAAAAATACTTATACTGTCAAAAGAGATATTTATGTTCGACCTGGAAATGGTAAATTACACATAGAGGCTGGATCTATTTTGAAGTTTGATAGATCAGTTGGAATGATGGTACAAGGTGTATTGATAAGTGAAAGTGATCTTGAAGCATACCCTATCACTTATACCATCAACAATCCAATAAGGGATGTAAAGCAAGATGAATCAAAAGTACGTTTATCTGGAAATACAGAAGGTTTGTTAGAAGTTTACATTGATGGAATGTGGGGAAGTGTCTGTGATTATGGGTGGGATATTCTAGATGCTTCTATTGCATGTAATCAGATGGGGCTTGCTTTACATCCTGAAGATTGGCTTCTGGAACAATCTGAATTTGATAGCACAAGGTACGATATCATGCTTTCAAATGTACAGTGTACTCTTCAGGATACAGATATAACTCTTTGCAGAGTAGAAAGATATTTTGAAAATACTTGTGACAGTAAAGTCGGTTTGAGATGCTACAAACCATCATGGTCTGGACTTAGGCTTGGAATGGCTGCTGGTGAAAGTAGATTGAAAAATGTTGTTGTTGAATTTGCTGGATTGTTAGATTATGCAACCAACAGCTTTAAGCCAGCATTACAAATTGATTTCAATAGGCATCACTTAGAAAAACTTAACATCCGCAACAATACAGATTCTGGTCTTGGAATAATGTGGAATGAAGTCTTTGTATCTGAAAGCAGACAACTGGTTGATAGCCATTTCCTAACTAATCATCGCCATGGCTTAGTTGTGCACACACAAGGCCTAAATATTTTCCGTTGCCAAATGTCAAACAATGATGGAAGTGGAATACATTACAACCCTATGTTTTCAAAGCTGGAACAAAGAGATCTCATTTCTTGGATCAATTTGGAAGAGCCCAATAAAGTAATTAGAGTACCTGATGATATTACTGGTGACATATTCTTAAATGTTAATGAGTATCGTTATTTAATATTTAGTCAAAGTAACACTTTCAAGAAATTTAGTATTACTACCACTAGTGGACGTAGCATAGGCATTGTTGTTTTAAATTCTTTCAAAGAAACATCCACTGAAAACATGACTATATATGGAAGATTAGAAAAGGCTGATGATGTACCAAAGTGGGATATACGCAGCAATTTAACTGCATTCCCTCTTAGAACACCTGGTTATGGTGCACTTGTTGAATATCAACCTGGGCAAAATCCAAGTGGACAAGCAATCATGTATATAGCATCTGTTGATGGTAAGAATGATTTTGCCTTCTCAGTTTCTCTTTAAAATGTATTTCTCATTCATATAAATATTTTTAAATTTTATGTTCTATTCCTACTTATACTGGCTTATAAAATAACTATCTGAAATTATAAAATATTAAAAAATCTAAATTTATTAAAAAGTAACTCCAATATTTTTTCCTTTGTATATGTTTAATTTGGTTGCTGTAATTGTTTGCTATTTTCCCACTCAATTCTCAAGATATTCATTAGTTAATTTTTAATTTTCAATCAGTAATTGATATTTTTTTTAAATTAGCAGCATCTGTTTTTTAATTTAAAAAATTATTTACTCTTTATAAAGCTCTTGACATTTAAAAACATAATCTTCAAAATAAAGTTGTTGCTACAAATAAAAAAATTGGAAATTTTGAATTCACTTTGCAATTTAATGATATGATGATTCCATCACGAGAACTTTGATAATGTCTAGTTTTACGGTAATCTGATTTAATTAGTGTAGTACTTTTTAGGTAAAATAAATTTTAATTGCTTTGCAACTTATCAGCCAAGTTTTGAATATTTTAATTTCTTAGGGATTAGATTTGTATGAAATTTAAGTTTATTACATTTAAAATGTTATATTTTTTTCTATAGAAATCATTATTTAGTTTGCAATTTGAACATTATTATACTCTATCAAAAATAAAAACACCCAGCCGTTTACAAAATGAACATTAAATATTGAAAAATTATACAAAAGCTCAATAACCATGATTAGTCTGAATTAATAAATAATTCATTATAAATTAGCAGCATTGAAATAAATAAAATTATTGCTTAATACACAAGTTGAAAACTTATTTTCCTGAATTTTTCAGGCCAAAGAAACAGAGCGACGTGGGAGACTCATCCAAAGATTCATATAAATTCCGTCACTATAAGAGGTTGTGGAAGAGGAATATCCAGCCATCATTTTAATAGGGATGTTAGTGATCATGGAGATCATTTTCATCGCTACTCGAATGAAACCATCCTTATAACAAATACCGATATTTCTCAATCTAAGTCTGAAGCACTATTCGTTTGGGCACCATTTTGGGATCCATACATCAAAAATCTTGCTGAGGTATATTCAAGTGATTTTTCAGTTTTCCTGTTTATTTTATTTATTTGTTGTTTCTCTGTAAATAAAAACATAATTACAGAGAACAAAATATATGATCCAAAAATATGCAAGGAAAACTACCTATGCAAATACAATAAGATAATATACAAAACACTTCATTGAAGCAGATTACTTATCGAATTGAAATTATTCAAAAAATATCAATCTCCGAGAAAGCATTATACAGTTTAAAAAATCTATTGGTAGCAAAATTGTTATATACATTCTTTTGAAAAGGTTTAGCAAAAAATAAATTACGGTTCCTTTGAGAGACCATGAGACGTTAAAATTAATAATAGAAACTAAAAAGGGTGAATTATTTGTTGTATATCGATATTTACAGGAATCTAAATGGTATTTATGTACCACGCCTTCGGAAATATTTTAATGAAAAATATTCTACTGGCGCCAAACCCCTTCTCCCTATATTTTTCTGGAATGAACCATTCTCCCATCAAACAATAGGGGTGAACATTAAAGTATTACTAATAAACAACCAAATAAGTATTAACGAAACTTCTACACCAGGGGTACCAAGTCCGACCCGTTCGAGCCTCAATACTTTTATGGTTGGGGCCTAGCCTCCAAAGCATGAGGAATAAATATGCAGGGTGATTTGATCTCACTCATTAGATCATTTGACCATTATTTGAGGAGACAGGGACGCCAAGTACGAGGCCTAAGCACCTGAGACACCACAATTTTTATGTTTGGAGAGACTAGGACTTCTCTAATGGGAGGGATAAATACTACAAGTGTGCTGATAATATTGATAATAGTCTGTATAAGAAGAGTTCAGAAAGCACACAGATGAAGCAATTGGGTTTTACTTGTCCCCACCCAGTACTTTCCTCTAGCTGGCACCTTTGTCTTTTTCAGATCAAATTCTAGTTTTGCAAAATATTTCTTTTCATGATTATATAGAGAAGTGTACTGTAAAATGGAAAACTATAATTGGGAGATTTTCTAATTTGGTCCTAAGTAATGCATTAAAAATCCCCAAACCCCCAATACAGATTTGGGGCTTGTTTATTCTATACCCAAATCTGTAGTGGGGCTTGTTTATTCTATGCCTTGAAACACAATGTTCCATCAGTATCTCAGCCTAGTGTGTAAAATGGCAAGCGACTGGATTTTCCAAATTGTTGATTTATATGAAATAAGAAAAACGTGTAGTGTTAATTTATTTTCTTTTTTCATAGCCTTAAATTGCATGTTCTATTTAAACATTGATTTAAACTAATTATTAAGGCTTAAGCTTAAGGTAACCATAGGAGAGGGAATAGTGTAATTTTTGTTGTCAAAGAGTGAATACTTAGCTATCTTCATTTCGGGAACCCATAATTTTAAAAGAATTATCAATCCTTTTTCTGATCTCTGAAAAATATAAATCTGTATTTAAACATAATATCAAACGGGTATTAGAACATTTTATTTGCAGGATAAAATTCTATATACTATTTAAATTGATAATCTATTGTATACACCTGAAAGCATTCTAAATTTTTCTTGACAGTAACTGCAAATGCATTAAAAATTAAAGTTATTTTAAGTAGATGACTTAAAGTGCACTTCCGGGTTCCCGTGAATACTCATTTGGGATTTATTAGTTCAAATTGTACTCTAGATAATTAGGAAAAAGTTCGTAGTTGGTACGCTTTCTCATTCTTTGTTCCTAATATTACAAAATTAGTAGAATGCTGGAAACTTTTATGTCAGATATTTATGTTTGTGTACTATTTGTTTACAAAGAACAAATTACAAATATCATTTTCTCTTTTCAGATTAATTATACTCTAATAAATTGCACCGTTCGTGAAAACAGGAAAACTTTGCTGCACTACAGTAGAGATATTCGAAACTCAAACAATTTATTCCATTGGACAATCAACAGTACTGTCCTTGAATATAATGACGAAGGTGGAATCGATATACGACTGCCGTATGTGTGGCAATACTCTGAAAATTTTACTCATTCCTTTGCAATGCACGACTGCTCACTCAGAAATAATCGCAAGTTTGAGTTCTCAATTAGTGGACATTTTGCTCGTGTGAATATGTCTCGCTGCCTCTTCCAAAATAACTTTTGTAAAAGAGGCATTATAAGCTTTTCTGGAATGGAAAAAGAGCTTTTGATTGAAAGCAACAACATTAAAGGCAATTCTGCTTTCTTTGGCATTGAATTCAACTTACAGAGCCATGCTAATAAATTTGGTTTGGTTTCGGCCTCTTTCAGAAAGAACTTTGTCACAAGTAACCGTGATATTGGAGATGGTCAAAAGTTTGGATATCAACCCACTAGTTATGCTATTGGTATTCGCGGGGTCCAGTTGATAAACATCACCAGAAATATCTTTGAGAATCCAAATCTCCAATTTGAGCTGCTGACTGGGGTTTTAACGGGATCTGTTGATAATAGAATAAATGTTGGAAGTAACTGGTGGAATTCGACAGAAGTGTTTGAAATACAGAAGAGAATATTTGATTTTGATGACTGGAATGGTTATGCCATTGCAGAATTCAATCCATATTTAGGTAAGCCTGATATAGATGGTAGTCTTATACACTTCGACAATCGAGATCAATGGATATTTATTGATGAGCAGCTTGGTGGTCGTCTCTACAAAGACTTCAAACTCTCGCGCAGAACTGAACCTTATGTTGTGTCTTCAGATTTGACTGTGATGCATGGTGCAATTCTTACTGTAGAGCCAGGTGTTGTTATTGAATTTTATCCGAGTGTTGGAATACTTGTTCTTGGTGATCTTATTGCACAAGGAACCCAAGCAAATCCGATTGTAATGAGACCTGCAAGAATATTTAATGATGGAAGATTTCGTAGGCAGTCTGAGACCACTCTATCAAGGCTATGTGTAGATGAGAAGTGTGATACCAATCGAAGTGACGGTTTCCTGGAAATTTACAACGCTACAACCCAACAGTGGGTTCCTATATGCGATGCAAGATTCACAGAGCGAAACGCACAAGTAGTCTGCCGTGAGCTCAGATATAGTGTACTGAATGTACACATGTCATTTGGTCCCAGACTCGATATGGGTCCCACTCAGACAAGCCACATACGTTCCTGGCCTCATCCTTTAGAGTGTGTGGGAACAGAATCATCCCTGAATGATTGCGAATATCGACTTAATGGTTATATAGATAACTACAGGTGCCCGTTTGATGGTGACTTCGTTTATGTGTACTGTGGACCTGATGCTCTGCCAGATAATGAAGACCATTGGGGTGGTATACGTTTCTCTATACACAATTTCGAAACAACGGTTTCTCCTTTTAATAGACCTACTCTTGATTATTCCTCCACTCATTCATCTCGATTAGAATATGTTCACATTCAAGGTGCTGGTATCCTTCACAATGAGAAGAGTGCAGCTGTTCAACTCGTGCAAAGAGAAGTTCAAATGGATTTTTTGAACATATCTGAGTGTGCATCTCATGGAATTGAAGTGATTGGCGTGTCAGGCAATTTGGCTTTGAATGAAATGGTCGTCAAAAATAACCTTGGCGTAGGCATAAATTTTCTTTCTTTAGAGGGTGATTCAGGCGATGGATTACAACTGGGATACAGCCCTCTCAAACAAGTAGACATGTCATATAGTGTATTTGGCATGGTAGATATGTGTGACACAAATAAGCAAATGGAAATAGAAAACAGAATTCTTTTGTATTACAAATATAATAATCAGCCTGTTGATTGTGTGAAGATATTTACCTCTCGTCATTATGGGAAGCAGATTGGATTTAGACTTTTGCAGTTCAACCTATTTGATGGAGCTAAGTATGCTGCTCAACCAGACTCAATTCAAATTTATGATGGTGATGTTTTCAACATTACATCTCCAATGTTGAATACTATTACGTGGAACACGGGAGAAAATTTAACAAAAGTTTTTTATAAGTCATCTGATACTACATTGAGCATTATTCTCCACACAATTGGTGGTAGTGAAGACAATGGATTCATAGCTGAAGTTGTTACTCTGCCAATATTTAAGACTTCTGGTATGTTTGTAAGATGCTATTTTTCAGTTTATTTCGTCTTAAAATTCATGGCAGTTATGATTTATGTTAATTGAAATATATATTTAGAAAACAAAACAGTAAATGTTCATTTTATTGTCTACTTAAAAAGCTACTGAATCCACTTTAAAATATTCAATTTGACTAAATAATTTCTTTTGCATTAATATTTTTTGACAGAAGAAAAATAAAAAATGTTTAACAGTAGGTAGGGCAATAAAATATGACAAAGCATGAATTAATAGTATTATCAAATGAAAATATTTTTGAAAGAATAAATTGTTGCTAATAATGAAAACTTTTAATTTATCAGTTAGCAATACAATAAAAATGTAGACCAAAACAAATAGTTTAAATATAAATTAAATTGTCTATCATTATCAATTGCGAACATTTCAAAAGCCAAAAATAAAGTAATTCATGCAAATATATTGATTTAATTATAATGAAATACGATTATTTAATAAAAATAATTCAGTTACGATATACATCTATTTGATGGATAAACAATAATTGATGATAGACCTGAAACTGTTTTTACTTTCTACATATTCCTGTAATTTGCATGAAGGAGTTCCCTGGTTTTTTTCAGTTCAGATTGTTACCAATATTTTGTACTGTCTCGTCAAAAGTACCTTTAACTGATAAATCCGTAACCCTGAATAGACGAAATTATACCATGTGTTTTGGAGTTT
The DNA here is from genome assembly GCA_933210815.1 of Meta bourneti. Lineage (NCBI taxonomy): Eukaryota > Metazoa > Arthropoda > Arachnida > Araneae > Tetragnathidae > Meta > Meta bourneti. Next base: position 38,217,535 of record OW119926.1, on the reverse strand, counting down.
CAGGACAATTTAAACTTACTTTAGTACTGGGGAAATGTATGTCCGAGTGATAATTGTTAGAAATTTTTTTAGTGTTTTATGAAATGTATTAAATGGGTATAGTATTTGTTGGTGGTCAGGATGGAAATCATGTATTTCTGTTTATTTCCAGTGGTATGCTTGTGCCTTGGCTGTCAATATAATTTTAAAAGCTAATAATCATTTTTGAACTGCAAAACTTTTATAAACACGTGACCTTCAAATTTCATTCTAAGGCAAAGTTTTTATGTCATGTATGTATGTTTTATTTATTAAATTATTTTCCATTCTAGTGAGTGATTCTCAACATAATATTTCCTATTCTGAAATATCAAATAACGGTAAGGAAGGAATAGCTTATAGAAGTGCTGGGGAAATCACAGCAGCTCTCACTTTGAGGTATAACCGTGTGGACAACAATGGTAAAGAACTATTTGGCAATTTTACTGTTGGAGAGAGTGCTGTATTACTAGACATTCAGAATTCCAAAGCACTGTACTTTTACAATAACCTTATAATGAAGAATCAAGGTGGACTTCAACTACGTGTCGATTCTTACACTAGTGTTTCTGCTATAAAAGGAACTATTGTGAACAACCTGTTTACAGAGAATAGAAACAGAGAAACTCTGATTTTAGAAGGTGGAAAATCAGGATCATTTCAGTTTATAACTGTTATGCGAAATTATTTTACACGGAATTATGCAGAATATCGAGATGTTATTGTTATTTCGCAGGTAATTTCATTTTCAGTGTTATTCTATACTATACTTAATTGAATGACGTAAGTACTTTTTAAAATAGCTTTTTATTGTTATTTGCGTAAATTATAACTGTCATAAGAAGAAAAAATAACAGGGAGCACAGTTTTTAGTTGAAAACAACTGGTATTTTTCATTTCATTATACCATTGCAATATATGCATTTGGCTACTCTCTTAAACCTTTACCTGGGTAATAGAGTGTCTGGTGTCGCATTTGCATCTGAAAAAGTTATGACTAGTGTATATAAAGGTACTCTATGAAGAGCTCTTCTTGGTGTATGTGTGTGTGAAGGGTCCCACCTCCCTTAAAAAATACTAAATTTCTATTTTGTATAAAATATATTCATATAATGTGATAAGTCTTCATTAATTCCGATGTTTTTCCTAAAAAGGTTTTTGCATAGTGCCCGTCAGAGGATTAAATTTTTATTAGACGAAACAGGACAAGAGTGCAATATCAATTATATTATTGCATTAAATATCAGAAATATGTACATAGGAACATAATCTTAAATGTTGACGAATTCCTTGGAGAATTCATGTCAGTCTGAAGCTTTGTAGTGTGTATGATAGTCTGTTTTGTATATATATAATAAACAATCAAACTTTCCAAACGTAAAGTAACAGAAATTCAGACCAGCAAAAGATCAAAAATACAGACAAGCGAAAAGCCAAAATTCCGGGTCCAACAGAATAGTCCAACAGAAGCCAGAAAGCAGAACTGTCCATGTATGCGAGCTGAAGCTGCAGACATAGAATGGATACCAATATAATTCAATATTGCAAAACAAAACAAAGAGAAATTTAGGAATTTAAACTTAATACTTAGAAAATTTCGAAAAAAATGAAGTGTTTGTGGATTAGGGCGTCATCAGGTTCTTCAAAGTCCTCGGTCAGTATGTTTTTTAACCTTATGAAGAGTACAATTAATAATTTAGCGCCTGGCAAGAAGGATTTCCCAATTGTGGGAATGCATTGCTTATATTTAACCTTCCCCTAATGAGTAGATTCGTTGAAAACCACTCGACTCAAATGACTACTTGCCTGAACTAGACTATACATAAAACTGAAGCCAAAGTTGTTTTCCAAGTTCCAAAATATATCTTTCTTACCATTTCCTTTTTGGAGTTCGAATTCTTCCACTGGACCTACAATAGAAATTTGAGTAAAACAATAAGGTCAAGCTCTGTAGAAGTCGATTTCTGTAAGGAAATTTCATAATGGAAAAGTTTCTTACACTATGAAAACTACAGATCTAATCAATAGAATTTTGTTAAAAGATTGCAAGCGCTCTTTTGCCAAGTACTCAAATGCAAATCTAGTATAGTTTCTCTTTCAGTAGCTTTGTACAAAAATATTCCTTTCTGAAACTCATTGCATTCATTTCAAATCCCTTTAGGTTAAGTCAAACTTCAGTGATAACGTGGCATACAATAATACTGGAAAGCATTTAATCGATGTACATGGCTTTGAGAATCAACCGCTGTCTTTCCAAATGTGTGAAAGAAATTGGTTTTGGAGAAACACAGCTACAGATTATTGGGATAAAAGTACTATCATTGCAAGCAAAGCTGGCCAGACCTTTAATTACAATTATCTAATTAACCCCGACAATGATTTTGAGCTAGCAGCTAAGAACCGTTCAGTGTACTAGTAAGTATTTTCTTCTATTTTTATATAGCTATAAAAAATTGTTTTATATCTACTATATCTATGTTCAGTGGAATAATTTTATAAAAATATTATGTAGATTTAATAATATACCAATGAATATTTCATTAAATGATGTATTGAAATTATATATTTAATGTGATTAAGTATAGCTTCACATTTAAAACTATTTCCAGTTACAATTCAAATACTCGTGTGAACCCTGTCAATGCAAAAATGAATTGGTGGGGTTTTAATGGAACAGCCGCTGTTTCTGGGCGAATAAAAGATTACTATGACTATGAAGAGCTTCTTGAAGTTGAATTTCAACCTTTTCTTCACGATAATACTACAGTTCTCAGTGGTAAGTCATTTGCAATTTTCCTTTTTATTCTAATTACTTATTAAATTATATATCATCGGCATTTCTACTCAGAAGTAATTTCACTGTTGTTTAATGTAATTAAATATAATTCCTGAACAATACAATCCTTTAACCGGAGTTGATTTGTAAAAAAAATTTCTAAATGTTTTTTTACCTGAATATTTATTTGAAGAGAAAAAATATTTTTCCATTTTGCTGCACTAGGTGGTTTATACTTGACATTCTCCCCCATATTGATAGCATTAATGTAAAATATTTCACTTGCAAATAATCTATGTGCATTTTTAAACCTGAAGATTTTATGTAAGATGTGACAAATAAGGTGAAAATAGAGGTAATGTTTTTCTATTCAACTATTTGTAGGAAAATGTGCTGGCGGCTGGAGAAAAATTGGTGACACTTGCTTCCTGTATGTAGGAGGAGTGATGACGTATTCCGAAGCAAAGAAATTTTGTGAAGTAAGTTTCAAGATTTGTTTTTAGTTTTAGAATGTATGTACAGGGAGTTACAATACATAAGATAAGTAATTTTCCCGAGATTACTAAGGCCCAGCGTAAGGTTCTTTTGTAAGGACTTTAAATGTCGAAATTCCTTGGCACTGCTGCTTCTTTAATGAAGCAAGTTATGCACAATCAGGTAATGGAATCACCGTGATTATTGATAAAAAGTTACCTTCATGTACCCGATGGTTTCATAAGATATAAAATACATATTGAAGTGCACCAAATTTTACTCTAGCGGAAAATTTTAAACCTAATTTTTTTGAGAAAACCAATTGAAACCAACCTGGAACGTATGCACATTTGGTCCAATAATTCTTTCCAGAACTCTAAACATCTGATTATACACGTTGGCGTGGAAGTTTGGAGAGTGGTGTGCGAGCTCAGATGTTGTTCTCGTCATCTGACCGTGGTTCAAAATGACGAGGCGTTGTCCTCGGTTCTTTCCCTTCGGGATTGATCCCGGACCATCGCCAATAGCCCGCTGTGTTGCTCCAAAGCGACGTTAATTAACTACCTACCTGTTTGATTATAACCACCCATTTTATGTATCCTTAATATGACAACCATCTTGTAGCAACATCGACCTTAAAATGAAATAGACGGAGCATGTGCCAGCAGCTTCATGTTATTTCTTCCAGTTGCTTCGTTTGAAGATCTGTCACGCGCATGATAAAACACACTAGTCTGCCCTTCCATAGCCAATCGGCTAAGTCGATTTGTGATTTACCCGTCAGAAATCTTACGACAACGACTCCGCCCATATGATCCGTCTATTTCATTTTAAGGTCGATGTGTAGCAACTGCTCTCGTCATACTTGTACTCAAATTATAGAAAACGAATTTTACCATTTAAAGTAGCAGCTAAACAAATTTTTATTTTCAAAATCACTAGGTGACACTCACACATATCTTGTATTTCTTCTGTTCTTAGATTAAATTTTTAGCCATCTTATCAAATCTAATGCAACTTTTGTGTCGTTTATTAATTCATTTTTATGTGATCCTTTTGTCCTAGCAGTCATTCTTTTAAAAAGTATAAAATTGAACTTTTAATTTTTGTTTACATAATGTAAAACCATAAACAAATGCATTTCTTACTCTACAGATGGACAATGCTTCTATGCCATATGTGAAAACAAAACATAATGAACTAATGGCCTTTGTCCGTGAAAGACAGCTTTTCTATCAGCACTATTCAGATAGGTTCTGGATTCAATCTCTTGACATTTCTCCTCGTGATTGTGCTGTCCTAGTAAACCGGAAAGTGGTGAGGCATCCTTGTGAAGAGTACTTCCCATTCTTGTGTGAAAGAGGTAAGTACTATGTGGATGCTTTTTATCTGCAATATTACCTTTAAATGTTTATTGCTCATTTATCTAAAAAAAGTATATTCTTTTTTCATCTAAGCATGTATTTAATGTAATCCACTCAGTAAATATTTCTATTTCTCTCCAATGTTATATTATATTATGAAAGTAACAAAATGAATGAATGCAATGAGAAATAAGAGCTAGAAAAATGCACAACGAATATATTTTACTGTATCAGTTTTGAAGTGCTCTTTTTCAAACCACCAATGACTTACTCTTTACAAATTCTGTAAAATTATTTGATAAAAGAAATTTTGAATTAGCATGATACAACTCACTGTGTCCTTGTAGATACTATCCATGACATAAACTCAAAACAAATAATAAAGATTAAGTCTGAAGGACAATACCATTATCCATTACAGTAAACACGAGGACTTAATAAAATTATGTGTCCAAAGCTCATCTAGCTAGTTTTTCAGTCTGAATTTGTATTTGTATAATATCCATAAATATTTGTTTTCGCACTTATAGATCCTGAAATCACAGTATCTGCAAGACTATGGTTCATGGAACCCCTTACGATTGCCTTTGTTAGTGTAGCTGCTTTATCCCTGATATTTATTGCCATGTGCGTAGGATTTTGGCTCTGTAAATCACGGCAACGCTACAAAGAGAAACTTGAGCGTAGAAATTCCATCCGAGCATCAGTCCGATCCAATCGTTCCCTTACTGGGTTCTCAGAGTTGGGGTACAAGAGAAGAATGGAAAGAGCATTCGATACCGAATCTGCTCCCAAAACACCACAGTTGAAGATGAATGGAAGTCTTGATTCAGTTGAAAAATCAGCGTCACGATTTAGCTGTTCTTTGGATGATAGTTATGAGAACACTTTGGGTGACACTAGCTCCTCTAGAGCCCCAAACGGAGATTTCTCTGGATTTGGAGGGTGAGCTATGAATTGAAAATTTTAATTTCTTGTATGATCATGGAATTAAATGTAAGATTTCTTTAAGTTAATGAAAGTTTAATACATATATTTTAAGAGATTTAACTTGGGGAAATTTTAATATTCTGAACACTAAAGATTTTTATGATCTTAAAAAAATTAAGGTAAAAAAATGAGGTTTTGCTCAAGTGAAGTGAACTAAATTTAAGTTAAATTCTATTTTTGATTTATGTATTTACATAAAATTGAGAATTTGTATTATTTTTGTAAACTCTAAAATGTAACTCGTAATTTTATATAAATTTACTAAAAATTATTTAAAACCTGAAAATGGTATTGTCTTTACATTAGTCTTAATGTACAAAAAATATTAAGTTGTTCGGTATTTACCTTTACTTTGTAAGTGGAAATTGTACATAAATTTTTCCACGTTTTAATTGATATTTTCCGAAATTTTAAATATTGGTCCGTGGTGGCCCGGTTGGAAGAATAACGGATTAGCAACCGGAGGGTTGCGAGTCCGAATCCAATCAAAAGACCCTGTACAAAGGGGATTGGTGCACGTTAAATCTGTAGTCGCCTCAAATGTCCTCACGTTGGCGTAGTGTGGAAGTTTGGACAGTGGGTGCCAGCTCAGGTGTTGCCTCGTCATCTGACCGTGGTTCAATAATTACCTGTCCTCGGATCTTTCCCTTCGGACCGTCGTCACTGGCCCGTTGTGTTGCTCTAGTGCGATTTTAATTACCGTTACCTTAAATATCGAGCAGTTTGTAAACACACAATGTCAACAATAAATATCTTTACAAATTATGCCAAGGATAAATCTTAAGAATGCCTTTCTTTCCTCCAGTGCTGTCATCCCACTCTCCAAGGAAGGCTTCAGTTGCAGTTTCGTTTCCTGACTGTTCACGACTGTCAGGAAACGCACTTATTTTATTGTAATATTGTTGACTCCTGACTATTTTTTTTTATCGTAGACAACCTACAACAGCTCAACACGCGCACTCTACTTAATTTTAGTAATATGCAGTATTAGGAAGCCAGATGACGAATGACATCAAGTACCTGACATGTTTTATTCATATTTACGAAATTTTAAAAATTTATACTTATTTTTTAGATTTTTCAACATACTTTTAAAATTTGTTTTTATCATAAAGCAATAGGCTGTGTTCAAACACAAGCTTTTTTTTCTTTTAAATTTCTAAATTGAATTAAGAATTTAGTTACCATAAAAAATGTATGCTGTTATGCAATTCAAATTGTTTGCAACTGTTTTATAAAATCCTGTTATTTATTTGCAGTTTTCGTCATGATGCTCAACATGAGAATGGAACAGCAAATTTGATGGTCCACCCAACATTTGATTTAACATATGAAAACCAGTGCTTTGTAGACCGCTCTGCATCTCGGAACTCTCACGAGATATCACGTGATTGGAGCTCTTCCACTGGTTCCACTCTTGACATGAAACGGGCACTGGAAAGGGAAACAAAAGAACAACCCTTTCATGTGGGCCCATATCGTCAGACTCCTTCACCTAACCTGACTTTAGAATCAAATGGAGGAAGCAGCCGAAGTAGTAGCCGACAGCCTCCCCTCGAAACAGCCATGTAGATTACGATGGGAAAACCAGTCAATCAAATGTTCCTAAAGTGGCATAATTTTGTGTCTAAGCAAGCTGTGCTTGCCTCAGTTGTCTTTCATTAAACTAGACTTTCTGTGAAGTACAGTTGTGAACTATAGCCGATTCTGGTTAATTGGGCCTCGGGTGAATCGGGACAGTTGCTTATTTGGGACAGATGAAGAAAACCCATAGCAGATTATTGATTCAACTTATTACTAGGGCAGCTGCTTAATTGGGCCAAAGTGTTCTAGTCCTGATGTGTTCCATTACTGGAATCGACCAAATAATAAAATGTGCGAAGCTTTAGGTTTCTAATTGAAGACATTCGAGTTCAATGAACTAAATGCAGAAAGTTCTTGTTTGCAGTTATTGATGATCAATAATTCACACAGTGCCAAGAATTGCAATCGATTTAGAGGACAATCTTGACTATTGTGAGCAAAAATGGAATACAAATGGTAGTTATTACAGTTAACGTGTGTTACAAAGATGGAATTGTATAGTGAATGTCTAGTGAGAGCTATTAACCCTGTGAATACTTCAGACTTGTGTTTATAATTTAACAGTGCCTTCATTGTTATCTATTGCTCAAAAATCATTTCATTCATCAGAATCATTACTCTTATTGTGCAATAGGCACAGAATAAGTCATCTTTGCCATACATGAATAAAGTAACATTTAATTTTACTTGTATAAATTTTCTGTTTTTATACTTCCGACAACAGCTTCAGTGTACATAATTTTCATGGCATCAAATTTTAAAAAAATATTGTGTATCACTGCCACATTATATACAGTTTTATATTTTTACTTTCATTAATTTTTAATAATTTACAAACTATTGATGCCACTGCTTCTTTTAAATGAACAGTAAAATACCTATTTTTTATATATTTATACATTCTTTTGATACAAATATCAGTTTCTTTAAACTTTGGCAGGTAACATTTCGAAATATTTTCCGCCTGTTATTAGTGTATATGATTTTGTAAATATATTAGCCACATTAAAACAAAGGAAACAAATTTTAATACACAGAAAATAAGAATAAGCTGTATTGTAATATATGAATGTTATTAAATTATTATCGTACTATTGTTACTCTTTCAAAACTGCATATTTAATTTTGTGAAAAAATTCTGTGGCAATGTTATATATATTTCAAAAGTTATTTAATAAAAATTTATACCCTTTTCTGTTTTAAGACTTTATAGAGTTGAATCATGTAAGATTTCTTCTAGCGACATTTATGTTCAGTAAATGAATTATAAAACTTTTTATCATTTAATTTAGAGACAGCAGTTTTAGTCTTAAGTTGACCAAGAAATGTTTAAAAACTTAAATTCTTTTTTATTTTAAACTGAAGTTCCATTTTGAAGTAGGATTTTTAAAAATAAAATAACATTTAGTAATTAAGTCAAATAACAAACTTAAAATCAAATTGCAGGTGAAAAAATGTTAGTATCTAATAAAGTTCCTATTACAGTATACTAAGTACCTTGGATCTCCTTTTACCTTGAGAACAGCAGAAACTTAACTTGTCTACATGTGCTCCAAGTTGTTTTATGCTTCTGAAATTGATGCAAAGCTAAGGAGATATTTTTCATAACTCTTAATGAATAATTTTAGGTATATTTAGACAATGAATTTTAATGTGGTTGATTTATTTAAATTTTAATCTAAAAGTTCTATCTTCAACCTAGTTCGAAGTATGAAACGAGGCAAAAGCATGAAAGCATTTTAAAACCACACCTACTGTAATATGTACAAAAAATTTTATTTTAAAAGCAAAAAGAAACCACAAACAGTACATAACTTATAGATAAATAGCATATTAGTCATATAATATAACACAGTTTGAAATTATTGCAAGTGAAGTTAATTTCAACTATGTTCAATATAAAAAAATTCAGCATCTTTAACAAAAACCAAAAGTTTCATCACTCCAACTTAGCTGAAATTTCTCAACATTTTGACTTTATCCAGATAATTGTATGAGGAATTTTTGTGTTTACCAATTAAAAACTTTTTAAATATCTGCATACACAAACCAAATGTACAAATATTAAAATTGTGTTACTTTTAAGTTTTATAAAATATTTCATAAGTAATGAAAATCTATTACAATTATATACGTAAATATTCAACTCTCAATAAATGTAATGTTATCTTTTAAATGCTACCGTTTAGGAAATATTCTTTATTTTTATCAAAATACAGTACTTTTGGAGTGGCCTCTTGTGAGCAGAGCATGTCAAAATATTAAACATAATATAAAATATCAGAGTACAAAATATCTAATTTTGGGTGTTGTCTTATCCGTACAAAAACCTAGTAATATTGTAGTTTTCGATTGTTCATGATATACCTCACTGTAAGCATATCATTCAATTGATTTATCATGAGAACAGGCATACATAAGTGCCAGAGTGGTGTTCTACTAAAACAAAAGAGGAAATAAACAAATTGACTTAAAAGTTAATCACAAAATCAGATTTGTTCATATAAACTATAGAAAAAGCATTAAGGGTTTGTTTAATTTAAAAGCTTGAGTGACTGAAGTTTGACAACACAAATATCTGTGCAGTAAATTTTTTTCAAAAACCAAACCAATGGTAAAATGATCAAGGGTTGATAGTGACTGAGCATTGGGTGAAAATTGCTAGAGCAAAAGTATTACATCTATTTTCTAAAAACAGTCTGAAAAAATAATCCCTCGATTAAATAATTAAGACTTACTGTATCGTCTCAGAAAAGATCCCTTTTCTGATTCCAAGCTCAAGTGCGATTATTTGAAGAAAAATAAGTTATGAAAAGGATGAATAACTTAAACAAAATACATAACTTGAATATAGCAACTAAGCAAAATACATGGATTATTCCATATTGCATTTTCACACAACTTAAAAATGAAATTACACCATGCTGCTATACATTGTTTTAAAGATGAAAAGGAAAATTCTAAATTTGTTTCTCCCTAGCCCCTAAGTCAGATCTTTCACTGTGATAATTTTTATTACAACTACTTTTAACACAGTAAGCATTTTACACATATATTGAAACAACTACCTAACATATTTAAATCAATTCAGCCCAGAAAAAACAAGGACTTCGTAACTTAAAGAGAATTCTAAAGAAATAAGTGAAGGTGCTGTCACTATTTCTTTAGAAAAAAATTATAATTAGAAATTTAAATTAACTGAATCATGCTCAAAAGAAAAACTATTTGTCACCAAAGTAATAGTATATTGTGTTTGTTGCAAGATCCTTATTCCAATTATTGAAATTGTAAATCTTTATTATTTATGTAGCCAAGAGACAAAAATCTCTTACAACAAAAACTGTGCATCTTTGAAAAAGGAAACTAAAAAAATTGTATTTAAATTTGTTTCGATAGTTACAAGCTTTTCTGTTTATTACTTGGATGGATTTGTAAATAATGTTACCAAATGAAGACCTTATCCAGCCATTCTTAATGCTTAAAAAGTAGAATATTAAAAAATGGCTGGAAATAAGAGTATGGTAATTTGTTACTAATTCTTTAAGATTTATTGCTGTATGGAAGTTTTAAATGATTTAATTCTCAAACAAAGTCGTTGTCTTTAGTTTCAAAAATTATAAGTTGGCATGAAATTTGGTCCAACCACTTTTAAAAGATAATAGTTCTAAGTAAAAGTCAATTGAACATAATCACAAATATATTTCTATTATTGTTCACTGAAAGACCTAAGGACACTTTTGGTTAGATGAGGCACAATTGAAAAACCATACAGGATATTTTTCAGTCTTCCAGAATTTATTGCTTTAAAATAAAGTTTACCAGTATTTACTGTTTATAATCACTATAGAAAAGAAGCAGATGACTTAAAAATTTGGTTAATGTTAAAAGTTGCTGAAGATATGTTTGGCTTTATCATTAATCCCACATAGAAAAAAGACTAACATGAAAACATAGTGGCATTTGAGCATATGGTTTATTCACGTTTAAATGAAGATTGCATAGACTTCCCTAAGTAAAATCAACTATCTCCATTTCATAAAGTTAAAATTTACATATAAAATCAAGAATTCATTTTAAAACATTTTACAATATTAATAAAGAAAAATACATATCTGAATTTACCCCAGCACCTCTAACAAATTATACCATCTGCACAAATTAAAACTTTCTGTTATGCATAAGGAAACAAAAACATCAAATCCTCATACATCATAACATTACAATTTGAATCTTATATAAAAAAAAACAAGTTTTCTGAAAGTAAATACACAAACATATGTAAAACATTACTTTAAAGAGAATTATTCAATAAAAACCTCACAATAACCACAAAAATAATACATTTCTGTTACATTATGCATTCATAAATGATTTAGATCATTACCCTAAAGAATATTTACACACATAAAGAAACTATTAATTGCAAACATTTATGTGTAAATGTTACACTTTAAATATTCAAATTCAAAATTATATTTTATATTACACTTATATTAATTAATATATTTTTATAAATAATATACAATCCATAACTAAACCTTTTCATTAATATACCCATATAAATAAATACAAATATTTCATTTTAAAAATGTATATTAATGTGAAATTTACATGATTAAATGCTGCTTCAGTAAAAATTGGAAAGAAACATTAAGGCCTGTTATAAAATTATAATAGAAAATATTCAAAGTGTATAAAAGTCATCTTTGAAAGATTCATCGCCAGATAACTGCCAAAATGTCCAATTTTTCCACTGAAAAGCTATGAATCGATGCTGAAGAACAATTCTTGTTTGAAATTCGTATTAATGTTACAAATAAGTTTTAAAAACTACTTACAATGAGTCCCTAGTAGATGTTATATAGTTACAGGTTCTTGCATGTTGGCATCAATATCCAAATTTTGCAAGCAGGTTTTATGGTATAATTTATCACTGAATATAAAAGGAAAACAAATGACAATCTGGATTTTTACATGATGTCAGATGATATACCAGTATAAAAAATAATGAGCAAAATTTGTTATCCATTAATAGCAATCACGAGGAAGATGAGATCAAGAAAAAAATGTTCAGGAGTTTTAAACAGATTCAAATAGTATCAAGGCAAAAATTAAATTATTTGACATAAATGATTTCATGCATTTTTATTAGCCTGTATATCAGATATTACTTTTATTATACAATATGTAGCTATGTAGAAACTTTGAATTCTTTATTTTTAAAATTAATTTGAACCTTAAAATCATTGTGCAAGTAAAAAATTAGAAAAAATGAAGATATTACCATTCCAATCATTTCAAGATGTTGCATATAAGTTTGCAACATTAAAATATTCTATGGTAAACTACCCAATTTCATATTAATGTACAGAATGGTTTCGATTTTTCAAAATTTTTTCTAAAGTAATTTCAGTATTAAAATTACAAAAAGTTTATATTTAGCACTACTTTAAATTCGACCTTCTGTAATTTAAACTAGATGAGTTAGAACAAAATCAGTTTCCAAGAATTTTAACAATCACATAACTTCGAGATGCAGTATTTCTAATCGTCTATCTAAATAACCAAACTCATTAATTTTAAGACATTTATGCATGTAGATTATAACAGAACTGAAACTTGCTCTTTAAAATAATGATCTTAAATCAGAAGAATGCGAAAAGTCACTAATTTTCAAGCATATGAAGCATCAAATATGCTATATGTAAATCAATATTTGCATGTAATACATAAATTAAAAATATTAAATATTTTAATATTCACTTGAAAGAACTTAATGTTTAAAGTCCACAAAACTTTTCAGCTTTTTTATATTAATTCAGATTCTAAAAGCATCAGTTTATTTTAGTAAATATTTTAATTTTTAAAACTTCACTTTACAAAAAGTGATGTTTTCAGGCAAATTAAATTTAAAAGTTTGAGAAAAAGTAGGCATTGCACTATTACTGATAAATTACATATCAAACAAAAGTGAATGATAAATTAAGTGAACCTAATAAATTAAGAACTGATTTTAATTCTGTCAAATAATACAGCCATCTAAATACATTTTCATTCTTATCTAATGCAGCAGTTAAAAATATAAGTTTACTAAAACTATTTAAAAGTGTTTTTTAAAGCTCTGGAAGAATTCTGCAAACATAACAAAATAAACTTTTTGATAATGAAGAGAAAAACTACCATCTTAACAAGATGGAGATAAATGAAAATAAAATAATTTAAAGCTCACATCATTAATGTGCAACTATGGTTTGAAGAAATATTTAATTTGTGGAACTCAGCAGAAGAATAAAATAATTTGTACTTATCTTGCACAATTACATCTGTAATAAACATCTATGCCTGTCATAAAGCAAATAACACTTTTTAAATACATTTTTACATAATATAGAATATAAGTTACTCTAGGCAAGTGCATATTGCAAACAGCAGTGAATGAAGCAATGATAGATGAAGAAATAAGATCTTATAACAATTGTCGTACATAAGAAAAATCTAAGTTTTTGTAATAAACCTAAGCATTATTCAGTAGATAATGCCATCACTGTTTGAGAGATCAAGGCACAAGGCATCCAATGATTGGCTTATTGAGATAGGGTTACTGATTAAGCTAGTTTTAATAACAAAGGAAACAACTTGCGTTTACTTTTTAAAATTTAAGGTTTAATGGGTATTCCTTCTACGTGCCTTTACGTTTCAGCTAAGAGTCAACTACAAAATGAAAAAGATAAAAGCAGTCACAAAAAATATCTTGAAATACAAATTATTCATGAAATCATTAATTTCTGCATTCAATTTTGATATTTCATGAATTTAAAAATTTGACATGAGAACTTACAGTACTACTAAATTATGTCAACTTTCAAGAAAACATTCTTGTTTTGTTTAAAATGAATTGAATTGGTATCGTAGAACATATCATACAAAGTAATAATTAGTATTGCAAGTTACAGCTAACCACAATGAATAAAATGTTGATAAGAGGCAAAATCTTTGCAAAATAGACAGAGGGATCAGGACTTTGACAGAAAAAAACTAGAATATGAAACGAATATTTATGAAGATGGTTATAGGACTAAAACATGAGAACATAAATTTTAGAGTTGATGTACTAGAATTAAAAAATATTCCTCACTATGTATGCAATTTTTGAACTAATTTTAACAAAAGGTCTTCTAAAGGAACTCAGAACGCATTTTTTTCATTATTGCTTCTTTATTTTAGTTTATGGAGGAAACACGAAGTAAAATTAGTAATATTGACAAGTCTATATATATTTGGTTTTCATTAAAAGAGCCTGTTACAATTCCGTTGATTTATAGATGAAGAAAGCTAGAGTTCATTCTAAAAACTATCTAGGGGCTTTAAAAAAGTGAAAAACCTTTTCCATTAGATTAGAAGTCTAGATATCAATTTATTAAAAAATGTTAATTTACCAAAATATAAATGACACTAGAAATTATCTATTTGAATACCTTATATTTTATTTTAACGAAATTTGCAAAAGCTATAAATCAAAGTTTTTATTAAACATCACTTAAAAAGTAGAAAACCTTTAAATGATCTAACTTTATTATAAAATTCAAGCAAATAACATATTTAAGATTAAAATTGTACACACCAAATTAAACTTCAGCAAATCCATAATCTGAATATGCATTTTAACATAAAAATAGAGCCATCGTAATATCACTAAACTATACTAAACCCAAAACCTTTTATAAAGAATCAAAATGGGAACCAAAAATTTTAACGATTGAAATAAAAAGAGCAAGATGCATTTTACAGGCATAGCTTCTCTTTCAAGGAACACTAGTTTCAAAAAGTAAAAATGTAACAAAATATTTAAAAATGTGATTTGGTGCCTCTTTAAAAATAGAAATCACTTCCTTTATTAATTTTTTTTTAATCTGCAATAGAAAAACTATTCAATCGTTGGGAATTAAAACAAATATTTTATTTATAACTAACAAATGGAAGAGAGCAATACTTTTTCAATATTTTAATACAAAACTGAACTATCTGTTTAATACTGATAATTGTTGCTAAACATTAAAAAGTAGATCAAGGTTCTTGAAACAATATTATACTCATAAAATGTTCTAATTTGCGTAACTCAAACAAAAAGTACAGAAAATATTATTTTTATTCATATAGGAAAGGCTTGTTATAGGTGTAATAATTATTGTATGACCAATTGGTTTTGTGCAACAGGGTAAGAATTTAAACAAGAGCAAATTCCAAATTGGGGTAAACTTGCTCTGTATATTTAAGATGCTGGAGTTTGGTGCTTAAAATGAACTCAATTTTCTTTAAAACAAAACTGGGCAAGAAAATATATGAATAACTAGATATAACTGAATGTTTGTTTCCCTCAAAAGAACTGTATGTATTGGCACTTAGCAGCTCACTAACTTTACAATTAAATGCTGCATTAAACATTCATTAGTGAAAGTTTAAGAAAAAAATTTCAGCCAAACATACTTTTTAACTTTTAAAAGGGTTTTTAACAAGAAAGGCTTGTTAAAATATATTGCATAGTTTCTGTGTGTAAATTGATTAAGAAATATACTTAGAAAAAAATAAACTTTACAGTGCACACTACACGGCACAGGTTTCCTTTGATCAAGTGTATGATTTATATTTTGAACACTTTATTCAAATATGAGAAATGGTTACAAACATTAATGAAACAAATAGTGTCATCCATGCATATCAAACATGAAAGAATTTCTTGGATTCTTTCAAAACATATTGTAAGTTTTGCACTCATATCAGGTGTATAAAAATGGCACTTTCGTACTGAAATAGTTTTCTAAACTTTGTTATAACTCAATTTTTTGGCATTTAAATAATATATTCTTTTGTGAGAACAGAGCTGTACATATTATGAACTGAACTTATGAAAAGATAAAGACAAACAAGCTTCGTAAGTTCAGCTTAATATAAAAGCTGAGCATTTAAAACAAGAATGCATGATCACTCTGGAACTGCATAATAGAAGATACGAAGCTGCACCATCAAAGTAAGAAATTTTTAATGAGGTTTTTAGCACCCAAATCTTGAATTACCCAGGTCATAAGCATCCAAATTATGGATAACTGAAAAGACTAGATAACTGTTATAATACTAAATTAAAAGGGACATCTCAACTGAAAGGAATGTTAGGATAATGGTGGCCATGGAAACTTGGAACGGCTTTCGATCATGTTACATATATTGCTACCTTTCTTCTACAATAAAGCCATAAATAGCTGGTAAAATGTTTAAGTTGCCAATCTCAATAACTCAACTATGTGTTTGTTTAGTATACAATAATTCCTATTATATTCAAATCAAAATAATTTAACAATCATTAGAAGATCCACTTGAGTTGAGAATGAAAGGTCAGTGTTACAAACACTTATCTATAGCTTTTTTCAGTATCAGTCAGCAATCAGAAACAAGTCAAGTTTTCTAACTTAAATAATGATAACGATCTTGAACATAAGTTACAATATTAACATAAAATTGATAATCTTTAATGTGAAAACCTGATGTGATGTTTAGCAAAATGTAAGCATTCAATTTACTCTCAAGACTTTACTAAAATGCTTGAACTTGCAATGACAAACTCAGCAAACAAAGAAATTGCATTCCATACTAAAGCTTGATAATTAATTTCAAAACATTTCCATTTAACCACGATCCCTACAAGAGAACTGCAAACTACTCAAAATAAAGTTGGCAAAACTCAAATTCTTACAATGAGCTTGGAGAAAATGCAAACTCATGCAAATCATCAATCTGTTATTTGTTTACACACAAGTTTCTTAAAGTGAATGAGGATAATGGACTTAACATATTCAAAAGCAATGAAAAATAGTTGCATATACATAATGGAAATCTTGATACATATACTATTCTTTTTAAAGTATTTATCAAATGCTATCAATTTCCTTTGTACATAAGATATAGGGCATTTCATATATTATTTTCCCTTACTGAAGAATTTTAGTTGGTTTGTTAGAAAAGAAGCTAAATAATGAGGAAAGAAAAATCTGCTAAACACAATATAAAAGGATAAAAACATTTTTTAAAACTCAAATATGTCAGAATACAATGTCACACTTGAAACATACACAACTGTATAAAAAGTTTAGATACATAAAATTCAGAGTTTAGACAAACACATTAATGAGAAAATATTTTTAGTCTTTGATTACACAATTATCAATAACACTTTTGTAACAAATATTTTAATCTTTTTTGCATCAGTTACATTGGGTAACTTACTTCCATTTTCGAACTCAAAAAGAGTTACAAGGCAAAAGAAATGCTCCAAGTTGGTAATAGATTGAAGGTGTGAAAAGGAGTCACAAAAATTAACCAGACTGTGTTAAAAACGAATAAAATGTCCTGAATTTCACATTAACTCATAATATAACAGTAAATATTACATATCTAAAAATTAGTTTGCTTGTTATTTATAAAAGATAATATTTTCTAAATTCATGTTCTTGAAGTATTTAACAGCAAAAACAAGCGCATCAAAGTACATTATCTAGTACTTAAAAGTAGAAACGAATTAGAATTCTAAGAACACTTAATATTACTAAATTATAACATTTAACTAAATACTTGAGCAAACTTGTGACTCACATCAACATAACAATCAAGTAAAATTCTATTAAAATAAAAGTTAAACTTCATATTATAAAAAGTTAAAAATATTAATGAATTGAAACTCCAGACAGCACTTGCAGTATCAGATCTAGGGTGAAATTTTTGATTAATATTAAGTCTGTACCTATCAAACTTCTATTAAAAACATAATTTTAGAAAGTTATACTCAACTCAAAGACATTTATGATCTTCAACACGTTATTACTGTTATATTATTCCTGCTTTTGTAGCTGTAAGAAAGGGAAATCAGGCAATATTTGATTAATATTTCTAGTGCAAATTCAAACCATTTTATCGAAAAAAGTGGGGGGGGGGGTTAAAAAATTTGTTCATAAATATTAGAAAAATTGTATTTTTTTTCACTTTAATTACAAGTTTGAGTTTTGCTGGTATTTAAATTTTACGCAACTTTAAAAATTCTAAGATATTGATATTTGATGGAAAAAGCTTTCACTAAGATCTGAACTGCTGTAAAATCTGAGTGGTTAATAAGTAATACTTAAAACGAAATACAATTAAATGCTTTATTCATGAATATAAAAACATTTTATTGTACTATTATTCAACAAGAGCAATTTTTATTAACTGTATCAAAAGAAAAAGGTAAGCAAAAGAAAGCATTTTGCAACTTGGAAAGAGGACAGATGCCACTTTAATGTACTACCAAACTTCGGGCATTCTCAAGCAGATGACAAACCATGTGAAATCACTCTTTTGTTAACATAGGCACAATAAAATCTCAGCTGAGAGTCAAATCTAACACACAGATGGCTTCTTTTCCTCGGCCAGTCTCTGGAATCCATTCACTCTACACGTGAACTAACAGAGAGGGGTTGTTACAGTTTTTACACAATATATTGATTCGTTTAATGATGTGATTCTGAAGACAGGCAAACTTGCTGCTTCAACAAGGCCATAGGAGGATTTCTGCCACCAATGTTTTAAATACAGGTTCCTACGTAAAAATTAGGCTATACATTTGTGTTTGATATACTTATAGATTGTCCTGAAAGAGAAAGAGTACACATGAAATAAGGAGTATTATTTTAAAAGTGTCACATTTCATTTACTCCATTTTTAAATCTTAAAACTGTAGTCAGTGCTCAATTTTATGATAATAATTTGATATTAAAACGTTAATATCAAATATAATTAAAAGATGATGCATTATAAAATGAGATATAAAGCCATTGATATAAAAAGATAAAAAGTCATGAATGCAGAGGGTGACTCAACAAGTCGGATAAAATTGGTGATGAGGTATCAGAAAACATTGATGGAAAAGTTTAAGGCCTGTATAACAAGTTAAAGTATGATTTATGGAGAGGTTCTGGTATTTTTGTTAACCCTCCAAGCAAGAGTGTGGTTCAGAAGGGTTTCTGGGTGGTGGGCAGCAGACCCTAAATATTTTGAGGAGCAATATATATTGTGGGGTCAGGGTGATATGTCTGAATATTTAGGGTCTGCTGCTTGCTGTGTGGCAATTTTTCTGGGCCATATTCATACTGAATGTTTTGAGCTGTATTCGGGCATGCCACTTGGAGGGTTAAACAAGCATCGACTGTATTAGATCAATTTTCTCATTTTGATAGTTAAACCAAAGGTAATTGAAAAACATTTCCTAGGAATACTTGAAAAGTTATTTTGTACCAACATAGTTTTCTTTATCAAAAAGATAGCAGTGTTATAACTAAATTATTAACTTCAAGAGCATTTCTATTCAATTTCATATAACTAGCACAAGAAAAAAATTCAGTAGATTAAACAATTACAAAAGAATATTTAAAACTTTTCAAAAGGGAAAGAAATACCACCTCCTGCTTAAATCAGTTTGAAATTCAATTCAAGTTATCAATTTACAAAATTAACAATATATCTGCCAGCATCTCAGAAAAAAAATCCAAAAGATTTTTAAAGGCATAAAAACAAATGAACTAACACAAAAATTGAATTTATAATTAATACCTTACTATCAATTGAAAAGTTCAAGCACAATATGAGTAAAATCCATGTTTAACCACTCGAATTGTCCCCAGCAAATTTTTCTGGTAACCCGCCAAATGATTCTAATGCTGGTCCTTCAATATTGAAAATAAAATGGCGCTTACCAGCCTTTTTTCACAATATGCATGAAATCGTTGTTTGACAAAGTCAACTTGCCAATTGATTCCAATATTATTCCTTATTGGGTTGCCACGAAGCAAAGTGATACCAAATTTAGAGCAATTTGAAAATTTTACACCATTGAAAAGAAAAATACGGACATTTTTTCCATCTGGAAGATCGGAAAATGAGTTGTTTACCAGAAAATCCTAAAGAGTTGGCTAGTATGCTTGTTCTCTAAATAACTACTATTGGATCAGAACAGAATATACCTAATAATTTAAACATTTCTTTAAACAAAAATTAGTACTATGCTTCTGTGCAAGTATTAGTTTACTGTGCTTCTTACCTTTACTACTTACACGATACCGTTCAGCAGGTCCCCAAATTCTCACAGTTCCATCATCAGAGGCACTAGCTAGCATATTGGGATAGGTGGGATTCCACGAAACACAATTCACAGTACGGGTATGTCCAAGAAGTACAGCAATGGGCTGTTCCTTTTTGATGTGCCAAATATATACTTTGTTATCTAAAACACAAATCATTATTTTTATGTATTCATTCTATGATTTCAAGTCAATATACAAATGACAATGCATGAGCTGTAGCACATTTTACAATAAAAATAGATTAATAACAAATTGATCAATAAATATGGTATCAAATATAAATGTTAAAACAAATAATATGCAAAATATCTTCCAAATGTTTTAAATTTACTGTTCTTAATAAATTAATAAACTCACCTTCGCTGCCACTAGCAATAAAAACTTGGTTAACTCCGCCAAAACATGAATGAATGGTATAATATCCTTGTGTCACACCTTGAAACTTGCGCACCAGTACCTTGTCTTCGATGTCCCATAAATGAACTCCCTGGAAATTTAAACAATCAATATTAATGCCAATAAGTTAACTCTCTTGACCATGTAGAAAAAACTTCAAAAATAGGAAGACATCAATTTGAAAAATTAGTATTAATTTCAATCATCAAATTTTAATCATTAAAATTAGTTTATGCAAATTAAACATTTTCGCATGATACTTGTAAAAATAAGGAAACATGAAACTCAGAAAAACATTGATTTTGATATAAAATGACATAAAATATATAAATTAAATGGAATGAAACACATTAATCCATTCTGATACTACTTGCAGACAGATATGAAACATGGAAACTACTGATTTTGCTGTCAAACACAAAAAAATTGGATGATATAGAAATGAGATGAAAATAAATATCCATATTTATATATTACCTAAGAGTATCTATCACAAGTTACCATAGAGCTACTAACCAAACCTAAGAGCATATTTTTTTGTGAGGAAATGTCATTAAAAATCATCTGGATGGCAAACTTAAGAAAATTCCAATAACAAGCAGTAAAATGGAATTTTTAAAGAAATTTCATCATCAAACTACCAAATGGTGCACAAGTATATTTCTATAGCTAGGCAAAGAAAGAAAAAGAACAAAGGAACATAACATGAAAACGAAGGACGAGCTTTTATAAAAAATATCCTCTTAAATTAAGAACTTAAATGACTTTCAAGTACCATACAAATCATGTTTACATATGCTAACAAAAAAGCAAGTTGAAAACGAGTATAAAATTTGACAAGTATGAATTAATTCATATCACCACTCAGGAGTATATTTTAGAATTTGATTTGTGTGACCCAATGGAAATGTGTTTAAGAAAAGGATCTCTTAATTTGTATCACATACACTTGCAACAATAAACAGCCATAAATCATATCAAGGACTTATAGAAGTACCTATTTTTCTCTACATATACATAAAATTATTGAATGAATCACTTGGAAACTTATCACAAATCTTCCCAATGCAAGTCTTATATTTTACCAAAGAGTTATTTTACAATATTTATAATTATCCAGATTCTCTTGAGCATGGAAGATAGAGGCATCAATAATGACTGACATTCAGACATGGATGAACAGCAGATTAAAAAAATATCTCAAAGCTTGATATGTACTGCACAACTGGATGTGGAAATATTTAGATTACTGTAACATATACTTTTAAGATTAATAACTTGCATACAAGCTATAAGGGTTATCTTGAATTCAGCACATGGTTAATAAATTATTACATTTGATAGTAGCAAAATAACTCTTGAAGCCCTATAGACATAGCATGCTCTTTCTGGCTGTGATCATGTAAGGGGCTCAGGGATGATCTTCCTGCTGTAATAGGGCATGGACCCACAATTCAATAAACTGAAAACTAATTTGTTCAGTAAAAAATGATCTAGTTAAAATTTAGTTGTCTTGATTTTTATTATTTAATTATTTTCTGGGGAAAATTCAATTTTTAGTTTGTCTGCAAAACTAATTTTAGAAATCAAAAAGAAAATTTTGGGTTCTGAACATTTGAACTACCTTACAATTCTTCCATACTAAAAATTTAATGCATAAACGAATATGAAAGAGAACTTTACAACATAATAGAGTTCTTATTCAAAGCAATATTGATTCATATTTTATTTTGTTAGTGCATCTTTTATTTGACATAAGAAAATTGAGCTATTCAGAAATTTTCACAAAACTTTAGAGTTGCAGGATTGTCCTAGATAAATATTGGAATAGACTATTCACAACACATTTAATTTAAATTACCTGAGTGGCAACATTCAATAATGCCATTCTTCCAGATTCATCACATGTGAAAGACATAACAGAGTGGCCTTCTTGTAATCTAAAAAATTCAGAAGGTAAGACTACTTTAAGAAACAAATATTTTATCTCAAAAGAATTTATTAAAAATGTTTAATAATCAGAACTTGTTATACAGAAAAATATCTCTGATTATAATTAATTTAAGTGATATAATGTTTCAAAATGTAAAATATTTTTCGAAAAATTACTTCTATCCATTTGTAAAGTATGTGCAAAAAATTAGAAGGGTCAAACATGATTGAGTTGATAAAAGTAAAAATATTTTTAAATTACTGACAATTGTTGTAACATTAAAATTATTGTCTTATTAAATTATTTTTCTTACACAAATGCAAACTTTATTTTAATTTGCAGTTACCCATTTTACAAAAGCTCTAAATGACCAATTTTTAAAAATTGTTACATGAAAGAACTTTAAAAAATATTTTTTCTAACCTGAAATTTTGGAATTTCAGCAATTGCCCAACAATATTGAACATTCTTTATAATTGGCATAATTTAATATGAAAACCATTTATTAAATTAGAATTACTGTTTCTATTAAACATGGTATTGATTTAAAAACCACAAACCACTTAGAAGCTTAACATGGAGTACAAATCAATAGTTTTGCATATAAATATACAAATCCCTTTAAAAAATATTTGCAAACACCAGCAATAAATCTGATAAAAAATACCCCCCTGAAGTTCTTAATATTTAAGAGAATTTCTACTAACATGTTAAAGTCTGACAAATCTTCAAAATTGTATCCCCTGATGCGATGATGAGTGTCAGCAGCAAGAACTGTTTTCCCATCTTTTCTGCACCAAAGACACTGGACGCGAACACCTTCCCAGGAATCAAGGACATTGCCTTCAATATCCTAGACAATATAAGAATCCAAAGTCAAGACCTCAAAGAGAAGAACCATGGGCAAGTTATGAATATAATATCCTTGTTCAGTTATAATTCTCTATTATGTTTCAGAGCCATGATTGACAAAGGAAAGGATTTTAACAAATTAGTCAAAGATACAAGTTTCAAAAATTAAAGAAAAGGCAACAAAAAGTAGTCTTAAAAATTAATTCCTTATTTATAACATAAAATTTTATAAAAGAGTATTATTTAATTATTAACCCCCCCCCCCCTTGGCTAATTTTAAACTAGTATTTTAAAAGATAAATTCCTCAAAATTTTAAGCATGGCATTTTGTTTTCTAATAGAAAACGAGATTTAAGGTTAAATCATACTTCAGTTTCCTAATTATTTTCAAACTTGCATATGTATCAAGTAAAAACGGATACAAAAAAATTCTGTGACTTTGCAAATAAAAACAATACAAATTTAAACTAGAATAGTGTTTGTAAGAGCATCAGTCAATAAATCAATTATAACAAATTTAAAATATTGAATTTCAAAATTCAATTCCTTCTATTTGATTTTCTGAAGTGTATCCTGATTATTTTTTAATTGTATAAGTTTTATGGTACAAATCTATTTTTCCACAAAATTTTTCAATACTACTCATTTTCACTAAAAAACTAGGGTTGTTTAGATAGCATGTAAGAATTTAATTGAAAAGTAGAATACATAATTTTTCAATTATTGGCTTACACATTGATAGAACTGTCCCCTAGTTCCACCACAAACAAATCTTTTTCCATCTTTATTCCAGGCACAGGTAGTGAGACTGTCTTCAGGTGAATGATTCATTTTTATTTTCAAACCTCCAGTCTATTAAAAAACACTCAATTAAAAATATCTGAATTAATAAAATTGTTTTAAATACAATATTTTATTCATAAAGCTATCAAAAGATAAAAAAATATGAATTTAAAAACAGAAATTGGAAGTAGTGTTTATTAAAATAATTGCTTTCCCTTTTAAAGAAATTTTTGAACTAACCTCTATATTCCAAATCCATAAATCAGATGAATCATCTGGACCACATGCAATAAGATATGTATCATCGGGACTCCATGCCAAATAGGAAACACCACCAGGATGACCTTCAAATGTTCTTCGATGAGTCAACTCCATTGTTTCCTAATGAGAAAAAGTATTATATACCAGCCTTTTTCAAATATTTTTGGCCCATGCCTCTTATCTTTGGTCCATGGTCTATCTAAACACAAAACTCAGAGTGTTTCCTTTATATAAAAATTGTATTTTAATCTATTTGATTAAAATATGTTAAAACTAACATAAATTATTTACATTTTAACTGATTGTATTTAATTACCTTGGATTCCAAAATAAATTGTAAAGAATTTACAAAAATTCCTAACATTTTAATAGAATTTTCTGACTAAAATCAAAATGCACCACATCCCACTGTCAACTCAACAGCTTTCCAAGGCTGGTACTTCAACCATTATATGCCTTCGATTATCCTGATAGGAATCTCTCAACTAAAAACCTTAGTTACATAACATAAAGCAGCTTGCATAAAACATCCTCAACAGCAAAGGATGTCTGATTTTCTAGATTTTAATTACATTTGTTATTGTTATGAAGTTGGAACATGCAATATCACTTGTAAAACTAATTGGTTATCGGAGCACAGCCAAACTTCCAAGACTCCTCTAGAGACCATGACTCAGTTTGAAATCCTGTTATACAATACATGATATATATAAGGTATACATATACATTGGTATACATAAGGACATATACACTGAAGAGCCAAAACATTATGACCACCTACTCAATGACGCGTTGCGCCTCCTTTGGCCTGCAAAACAGATACAACTCACCTGGGCATAGATGCCACAAGTTCTTGGTACATGACTGGAGACAGGTTGTACCAAATGTCTAAGCAGCGGTCCCGCAAAGTCGAGATATTCGGACATGGTGGTGTTTGAGCTCTGAGCTGCCGCTCCATGACATCCCAAATGTGCTCTATCGGATTAATATCTGGCGAGTTAGGTGGCCAGGACATTAAGTGGAATTCATCAGTATGCTCCTCGAACCATTCCAACACAATCTGAGCCTTGTGACATGGGGCGTTGTCTGCTGGAAGATTCCATTTCCAGTTGGAAGACAGACGCCATGTAAGGATGCAACTGATCCGCAATGATGTTCAGATAGTTCGCAGCGTTCATGGTCTGTTCTACCACAACTACGGGTCCCAGAGTCGCCCATGAGAGCGTCCCCCAAAGCATAATACCGCCACCACCAGCCTGTGTATGACCTGCTGTACAAGAGGGGAGCAACTGTTCGCCTGGCAGACGGCGTACCCTGACATGACCATCGACGTGATGAATGAGAAATCGGGATTCATCTGACCCGGCAACTCTCTTCACTCATCCATGGTCCAGTCTCGATGTTCCAGGGTCCACTGTAGGCGCAGTTGACGATGACGCTTGGTCAACAGAGGCACACGAGTGGGACGTCTGCTGCACAGTCCCATATCCAACAGTGTCCGCTGAACTGTGTGTTCCGAAACACTTGCACTTGGATTGTATTTGGGCTGTCAGCTGAGCCACTGTCTCACGCCGATTTTGCTTTACCAAGCGGTACAGTCTCCGACGTCCTTTTTCTTTGATGACGCGTGGACGACCAACACCTTGGCGTCTACTGCTGGTGTCACCGTCACTTATCCACCTTGCATGAATACTAACAACGGCAGATCGTGAACACCCTACCAGTCGTGCAGTTTCGGTGATACTCGTTCCGAGTCTTCGGGCCATTACGATCTGCCCTCTATCAAATTCGCTTAGATCAGCAGCCTTTCCCATCACTCGCAAAAGTAAGTGCAAGAATGATTACTTACCTTCTCCAGCAGCAGTTAAATACCATTCTCACTTAATCACGTGCCCTCCACGTCATCCAGACGAGTTCATTGAAAAATGTGGGGATGGTCATAATGTTTTGGCTCGTCAGTGTATATTAATCTCAAAACATTTTTCAATATTCTACTTACAGGATTGACATCCCAAATGATAACTGTAGTATCTTTAGAGCCAGTTGCCAATTTCTTGCCATCATGTGAGAAACGACAAAACCAGACTTCATCACAGTGATCTTTAAGGACTTGAACAGTCTCGCACGGAAACTGTTCTCTACAAAAAGTATTAAAATTAACAAATGATAGTATAGCAACAATTACTTAGAAAGAAAATAGAAATACTCTTACTTTGTACATGTGTGGTCAATAAGTAGAGATACATTATCCAAATTACTTTCAGATTTTGAATTATGGTAGGGGCATCTATCTTTTTGGAGCTCTACAGCTTGGTGCAAGAGTGTTTGCAGCCTTCTTGGAGGTAACATGACAGATGGAGGAAGGAAACCTAATAAGGAAATAACAAACTTCTATTAGCTTGAGCAAGCTAAACAGTAAGTTTTCCTACACATGATTTAACCCTTTGAGAACTAATGCAGACATGACTTTTCTGATTAAAAAAAGAACCATTGGAATTATTCAAAAAGAGTTTGACTCTTCACTACCAACAAATGATAAGATTTTCAGGACTTAAAATAAAAACTATTACATGAATAAAATGAATGTCTGGCATAAAGTAGGAACATACTTGCATGGACAGATTCCTTCTTTTGTATTCCAAAAGGTTGTATTTTTTTATTCTGATGTAATATGCATGAAATAATCCTGTCTGTATTAAAACAAAGTTTTTGAAATTTAAATTTTGCAATAATGAGCAGTAAATATAATTGGTTCCAAATGGCAATATAAATTTCATTAAAAAATTTTTTAATGGATATTTATGTTCAGAAAGAACTTTATGTTAAGAAACTACCTTAATTCATTAATTTTTCTGTCTAATAAAAAAAAGTGTGCCTCAAAGGTTTATAAATAAATAGCAAAATAACATACATAATCCCATGAGCATCTAAAGTGCATATCTAAAGCAGGACAGCATATAATCATTCAGGAGCATAAGAAATAACTCAAACAAAATCGAATATTTATCAATTACACATTTTCTTTACAATTTAAAGCATTAAACATTTGAAATGAACAGTACAAATATGATACTTTTAAATAATTTGAAGGTAAATACTAAAATTAAAAATTACAGTTCACTACAAGTATATTCAATGAAATTTTAAGTACCATTAATTTCCTCAGATAATTTTAGATTTTTCCACATAGCGTTTGAACCCTAAACAAGATACATCTATATTTCATGCAATGCCAGCTGATAATTATTCAGTGTTGTAGTGATATCAATTAAAGTTAATCACTATTAAAATATAAATTAATTTAATTCGGAAATATATTTTAAATAGTTCATTAACCCTCAGCTTTAAATTTTATTTTGGTATCAGTAAATTTAAAGATGTTCTTCCAAATAAAAGTAGAGTACATATTGTAAAAATAATTGTGTATTAAAGTAAAATTAAGTATCAATATTTTTTTAATTATGCCTGTTATGAGGAAATAAACTTTGGTATGACAATATCACAATCATTGGCAAAGGCTAGTAATCACATGCAAACTATTTTTACAATCACATCCAGGCCACATTAGTCCTTGACCAAGCATGTTCTATGTCTAATCTGCAAAACATGTTGAGAAATTGAAGGTAAACTTTAATGCATTTAATAAAATAATTAATAATAATTGGTTGGCTATATCTATCAGTTTTTTTCTTTTCTAGGATACATATTATCATATATTTTTTATCACATACCTATTATTTTTATAATTTAAAAAGATGCTCCAGCTTTTTGATTTGCATGGAAGTTATTGCTCCTTACCCATGGCTTGGTAATGACTATGCCAACACTTATTAGAAAATTACAAAAATTCTCCTTAGATATCTCAAATTTTAGAATTTATTTCACCACAACAATTTTAAGTGGGATGAAATATTATGTTTGATCTTTGTTGACAGAAATATGAACCAACCTTGGAGCTTTTCCATTAGTTTCTGTCTTGAGTGGGTTCCTTTTCCATCCCAATGGGACATGCGTCTCAACTCATCTCCAGTGCTGCACATCATGTAACTGGAATTTCATACATTTTATTTAAATTCACAAGGAGACAAGTTGACTTGAGGCAATGTATGCTTCTTCAACAAACTATTTTAAACAATAGTTTGTTGAAGAAGCATAAAAGGCTAACATCATGGCTAACTGGATTGATGAAAAACTTCTAGTAGCAGTAAGTAGTTGAGTTTACATTGCAATGGAGTAACACAACATGTTGTTGGCGATGGTGCAGGATCAATCCCGAAGGGAACGATCTGAGGACAACACCTTGTAATTTTTAACCAAGGTCAGATGATAAGGTCAAAACCTGAGCTGGTACCCCACTTTTCAAACTTCCATACCGCAATTTGAGGCCATAACAGATTTAACATGCATCAGCCCCTATGTACATGATGCTCTTTGGCAGGGTATGCCGATTTAAATCAGCTTGATTTAAATCAAGTAATTTTTATTAAAAAAATCATTAATTTAAATCAAAATTTTAATTTTCTTATTGTTATGTTTAATATTGAAAATGAAATACTGAACAAGAGTGCATGTTATTTTATTCAAATAAGATAAGAACTTCGCTAGTACTGAGTTCACCCCAAAATTATATTGAGAATCATCCTCCCGTCGAAGATACTAAATAATAGTACTTGCTAATTGGGTTCATAATTACCAGACAAGTATTTCCATCTTGGGCCATTGACCAATAGGTGTCACTTACAAGTCTGCTTATCAGTGTTGGTTTTGTTTTCCATGTGACTATATATGAATCGCACATGGCCAATTTTAAACCATTCACCATGTGATGAGTGAAGATGCTCAAAATATATTCACTCAAATTATTAAAATTGTGGTAAACTTGCTTTCTTTTTTAATATTTTCTCGTTATTTTTTTTAGTATTGTACTTCATAAAAAATATAAAGACACTTATAACAAAAAGATTTTAAGCAGTATCACAAAAGCATTCCAATTTTGCACATAAATCGTTATAATTGGCAATTTTAAGTTTAATTTTGTTTTGTGTATATATTGGTTAATTTTTATTTCATATATATGGTTTCAATGAAAAATGACTTCCAAATTTTGGGTTAGTAAGGATGTTAAATAATGGATGAGATGGATTAGTTTTGATTTCAAAATAGTATCTGGGGGCAAGTCACTTACGTACAAGTTTTAAACAGGGTTCTCTGGATATGATATATAGACTCAGGACAGGGGAAGTGCGGTAAGCGCCTACAGATATACGGATACTTTGATGATGCATAGTATCCAAAGTTTTGAGAACTGACTTGACTGCAGAACCTGAACTTTTAGGGAAAGATGGTTGAAATGTACATTTTGAAAACCCATTTTCGTGTCAAAAGAATGGAATTTTCAAAATATAATTCAACATCTTTAACACCTACTAGTTTGCTTCCAATGAGGGTTGTCAGTATCCCAAGAAACCATTTTAGTAACTACTGCCCATAACAATGCCCTTAGACAAGTCGAAAAACCAGACAGCACCTACTGGATGTTATTGGTCACTCCAGTTAGCAGTGACATAAACTACGGAAATAAACATACTGGAATGAAGAACAGCTTGAATAAACATGCTACACATTAGTATAGTTGTACTAGTTACTAAAGAAAATAAATTTTAAACATTTTAATTATAAAAGGAATAGTTGTATACTTACCTACTGAGTTCATGCACTCTATTTGTGTTAAATCGGAGAGGAGTTAGTTCATGTCTGAGACATTGTAAGGCTTCCAAAACATGGCCATCCTCAAGGTATTCAAGATATTTTTGCTCCAGTAATAAAAATTTCATCTCCTTAAAAATGAAGGTATGATTTTTACACTGAGTAGTGCTAATTTTCAATTGTATTTTTATAAAGGGAGAAGAAAGGTCAAATGAATCATGACCAAATTTTCAGAACGCTTTTCTAAAATATTTTTTGAAATATAAAAACTCAAATGTTAAAATCATTAAACTATTTAATATCCATATGGATACACTTCATACCTAAATAGATAACAAACAGGCACATGTAACTACATTTATTTAAGTAGTGACTTATTCACTTTAATTTTAAGCTCTCATAGCAATTAATAATTAGCTTTAATTATACCATGTGAGGAATAAATGTACAAAATTAAAACTATTTTTTTCGGGAAATACATCTTCATACATCTTTAATTCTGCCCTTTTGATTTAATCAATATTTGCATAATCATACAAGCTTTATAAAAGATAATATTTAATTTCTATCCTAACAAAATAATATTCAGGTAAAGAAAATTTCAAATTTAATTTAAAATGTCAATATTTAAAAGGTATATTTTAGCTATGAATTAAAACTCAGATAAAGGTTAATAAAGCAAGAAACAGAACACACTTAAAATATAAAAATTTAAATTAAATGGAACATACAATAAGGGAATGTTGATTTTCTAGAAGTAACTTCAAATCCCCAAGATCTGTTTCAGCCTGAAAGAGGAGAAAATTATTAAACTTAATGCATTACTTAGATATCACTTTCAAGTTAATCCCTGGCAAAAGACAGTATTATGAAAACTTGTAATAGGAAATACAGGCTTTAAATTGATAAAAAACATTGTTAACTAATCTTAGAAGGATACCTTTTACACAATTGGGACACTGTATGGGTCTGATTGCTGTGTAGATTTCAGATGTCAGCAGGTACTTTGGGATAAAATTAGCAGCTTTACAAAGACTAAATATTAACAAAATTTTGAACTCTGTTTGAGATTTCATAAATGATGACAAAAAGTATAGATGGTCCTGTAATCTTACTTTTAACTTAGCAGTGAACTCAAGACTTAAGTGAACAAAAGAATTCACATGGGGGGGGGGGAAACTGATGTTTCATATACCATCTCTGCTGTGGATATATGCCAAGGTCTTCCTTGGAACAGGACTAGATAATAAGAATGCTAGATGCAGAATTTCTACCCATACTTCAACTATCATTGCATAATGACTTGCGTCAACTACCTTTAAAAATACTCACTTAACCATTGAGACAGCAAGGTTGCTAAATAGTTATTGCAAACTTCTAAACCTCAATTAAGAAAGAATATGTCAATTGTTTCTATGTAAATCTTCATTATCCTTATTATTTTTAAAACCATTACTACATTTAAATAACTTTCATGGAAAGTTCAAACAGAGATGACCATCCATACTACTTATAAAAAATCTAATATTTACTTGTAAAACCAGTTAAGTCTGATTAGTTACCCAAACAATTAATATTTCTTTTATTTTAAACAATATAAACTTAAAAATTGAAGTATCCAGCAAATGTTTGAAAAATCCTAAGATATTCTAGCAGTTAGAATGTATTGATTAAATTAGGCAGAATTTTCATTTGTTCTCTGTTGGTTGGTTTTGGGGTTTTATGGCACAAGGGCCATATTTGGCCATGCTGAGCCAGACAATATAATATCAAGTAATTAATACAAGACATACAATACTAAGTAATTGCATTTGTTCTCTGTGGATGTATTCCATTAAATTAGGACTTTTTAAAATCAATAATTCAAATCCAGACCCAAAGCTGAGGAGTTAGGTCAGTGGTCTGCAACCCCTCTATACACATAAATGCATTTCATTTGAGAAATGTCATTGAATTTGAGTATAAATTATATAATCTGCGCTCTTACAATGCTGATACAATAATTATATTACACAAATATTATAACATGCATTTCTAGTGGTTAAAACGATTTCTACTCCATATTTTGATAAGAAAATGTTATGAAATCAATTTTTAGATTCTTAATTCAGTTTGAACATTTTGGTTAATGCTTTCAATATCCAGGTCAGTATTAATAAATATAAATCATACAGTAACATAATTTTGAAATATAATTCACTTTTGTTTCAACATACCAAAATATTTTTAAAACATGAAAGAACTCATGAAATCGTACTTACCTTTGACCAGTCGCCATCTAAAACATGAGCTTGAAATTTGGCTGCAGACGGATGATCTAATCTACATCCAGATTCTTTCATCAACTGTTCTGCTGTACGACTGTAAACGAAAATTAAAATTTTGAATTTCACATGAAAGAGTAGCTTAGTTAGCAATCAAATATTTTAATTAGTATTTAGCAGAACTTTCTAAAATGTTTCTGTATTAAAGAATTGTCAACTTCTATACTTAGAAGATAATTATACATTTGTATGAGTTCTATCTTTTCCTTAACTTTATTTTATATCATTATAACCTATTCAATAAATATGCAAAAATGAATCAAAAAATTGTGAAAGTTCTCAAAATTTAGAAAACACAATCCAAACATATATATAAAGCTTTTATAAGAAAGTTTTTTTTAATCAAAATATTTCTAAATTTTAGCCTTTTTTGAAGTCTACTTTAGAAACCCAAGAAATGAATGAGTAGCTTTCATACTCCCAAAGACATTCTTTAACAAAAATTTCAACTTCAGGCAAGGATGAGAAATTTCTGTTAATTTTTAAGCAATATTGAATATTTCTATAATCTAGTATTTAAAAACTACACTTTGTTAATTAGTAAATGAAAAAAACATGCCCCAGCAGGGAAAATATTTCATTGAATTTTGACAGATATAACTTATTCATTGATAAGTTTCAGTGCAGAGAATCAGATACAACTATTTCATAACTTAATAATCACATAAAGGTGGTTGGCAGGATTGTTTATGAATAGGCAGAATTGCCATAGAAGTTTGGACAATACTTCAATATTAAATTGCATACAGTAGGTCACCTATTTTCTATGGCACTGTAAATAATGGAAGTCAATTGTAGTTTTGCAGCTATTTCAATGTCAGGAAAGTTTCTGAAGATTATGTTTGGTACCATCTGGGTAAATTTTCATTTCTTCACAATATCAAGGTTTTAATCTTATTAAAGTTTTAGTGGGGTCTTGCATTTCAGATCTCATTGTTCTTTGATTTGTTCATGTCTAAACTTTCACAGCTGCCTAACTGGTATAGTGTTCATCTGCCACCCAGTAGGTCCTGGTTCAAATCTGTTTGTAAGCACATGGATGTTGGTGATTATCCTTGATAGAAGTAGCAGCGACTCACCCATAGTGTTCCTTCACAAGTTGCAGTCAGTTCACTCCTTGAAGTGGCGAAGGTAGACAGTGGTTGGGCATAGAAATAATAAACTTTCATAGCATCATTGAGAAAGGTTTATAAAGTCAATGGGATACCTTGACATGAAGGATTTGGTACTTGGTAGTCAGCAGTTGCATTACTTTCAATGCTGATGTGGGCTAGCATACATGACATTAAATAGGTTTTCTACAGATGGTTAATTTATCACCAATAGTACAAATACGAGAGATCCATCCATGAGAATGGTTTTATCTAAAAATCCATAAGTATTAAGCATGAACAAAATTACTACTTGAGATAATACATAGTTGTCTTGATTCCTTTTTCTTTGATATAATTAGCATTTTAGCACTAGTCTACATGGCCTAAGTTTATCGAGGTGTTTAAAGGAAGACAGAAAGCACAGGAGATTTGATGAATTACATAATTGGCATTCAAAGTTAACCTAATTTCATAATGCTGTAAAACAGATGTTTTACTATCTTGGCATAACGGCCATTTTTTAGTTCTTCAAGATGTGATCTTCATAAGATCTTCTAGCCTTCTTAATGGTATTATACTTCCTCTGATTGAGTGATATTCCAGACCAAATTCAAGCAGAACTAGCAAAAGAATGAATGTTTGTGGAGGAGACTATTTCGAAAACACAATTTTGGAAACTCTTACTTGAACTCTGTCAAATTTATCCATTGCAGATTTATGAGCTCCAATAAGTGTTGTCCATTTCATGATAGGTCTGACTAATGTTAAGTGGTTCTAGTGTTTGATTGGCTTCTAGACTGTCTCTTGATTTTAAAAAGGACATAGAAACCACATTAAGCCATAACTAGCCTTTAATCAAATTAAAATTTGTATATTCATTAAATTTAATAATAAATAACTTGTATATTCATCCTATTAAAAAGCATTTAACTAAAAATATTCCTTAATAATTTTACTAGCTGAATTTACCTGGCGTTGCTCAGGCTTAATTGGTTAAAAGTCGACTGAAAGTGATTAAAAAAATCATTTTTCTGTCATAGAAAATGCAAATATAGAGAAAAATAAGCAAGCGCAAAAACTGAGATTTCTATAGCTTGTACAATTTACTTTAGATCCATTTCACATACTATAGGTAAGACAAACCTATTAAAACTGATACTGAGATGACTACATACAAAAGTTGATTTTGAATTTTGGAGTGTTGTGAATGCCCTTTAAGTTCATTTTCTAAAAAGATATACATCGTATTATAGCAGTCAGTCTTTTTCCTTATCAATGTTTTCTTTATTTGTAGTACCAGGAATTCGAATTTCGGAATTCCATCATCATTATGAAAGGCTGATAAATCTTATTAATACGATATCATGATCAACGTTTCAAGCAATCACACTTTATGCTTAATAATTCCATCCTGCATGTAAAGTAACAGCTTGTTAAAAAATCAAATGTTTTCAGTACACAAAGTTAACCGATTGAAAGGGAATAACCCTAATAAAGATGGGTTATCTTCACATGCTATAGCTCACTACTAAAAGTATGCCAAGAGCATTGCTGTTAGATTCTAAAAAAAACCCAAGTTCATCCTGAGAGGCGACTCCTGTAGATATTAACTCTGACGTCATCTGCACAGCCAGACTTGGAGAGAGAGCCCCCTAACAAGTGTTTGTCCAGGATAATGGGACGTTACACCCC
Source organism: Meta bourneti (assembly GCA_933210815.1). Classification (NCBI taxonomy): domain Eukaryota; kingdom Metazoa; phylum Arthropoda; class Arachnida; order Araneae; family Tetragnathidae; genus Meta; species Meta bourneti. The sequence goes on along the minus strand of OW119926.1, from coordinate 38,182,128 downwards.
TCTGCACACCCAATACAAACAGAACAAGGGTTAATATGTAGCCTACGTTACCTGCAGAGCTCCAGAGTAAGTGAATCAAATTTAGCATAGATAGGTCAAACGGTGCAGATTTGCATAGAGAACAAACAGATGCCAACTCTGCTTTATATGTGTATAGATAATATTCTTTTAATGTAATATTTTTTATTTATTAGACATAATTGTTTCTTATGAAATTGACTAGTCTGATGAAAATAGTATACAGTTGTAATGGAAAATAAATCAAACACTGCCTCATAAGTGAGAATTTAAAATCATAAGTATTTAGCTGTCTACTGTAGAAGCACCAAGGTCATATCTGCTACCTCAACTTGGAAAATGCTGACGGTCATATTAAGGCAAATGAAACACTAAGCTGTCCTTGACCTTGAAATGCATACTATTTATTCCAGAAACTTGGGAATTCTTGACGTTTATACTACCTCAAGTCATAATATAAGCAAAGTGTTTTTTACAAGCATCTCATTAAGAAATTTCAAAGAGACTTCTTAGTTCACACCTAGAGAATAAGTCTGGATATCTATACATCTAGTATATTTCTAGGTGTGATTTAATATTTCAAAATGAGTTTAGTTACATGTTGCTTAAATCATGTCACTATATTTCAAGTATTAGGGAATGAAAATCTGGATTCATTAGACATTTCTCTAACCATTATTTTATGGTTTCACCATGCTGAGAAACATTGTCATAACTATTAGAGTGCAGATCGCCAAATATTTTTATAAATCATAACAATAAAAGTTAAACACATTTTAATTTTCTGGCCCTTTTATTACTGAACTTGTTTTTTATGAATACCTTTCTCATCTGCTAGACACGAAAATCTAAATATAAATGCATTTAAATTCACAGGGGAACCAAATTGTTTCCCATTCAAAAGGAATACAATGTTTTGGCAAAGAGGAAATCAAGAAACAACTTATCTGCTTTCTCTTAAACTTGTTAGATATGAGACATACAAATCACAGTATTGATCCTAGATAGTATTGATTTGTTTTAACATAAATCAATACTAAGGATTTAGAAAATTACTATTACTTTTTATACTTATTTAGAATTAATTACAGGCATGATACAAGATGAATATTTTGCTTTTGTAAATAAATATTAAGAGGTTCTTTCTATTTAAGCTTAGTCAATTTTCTTCTAAAAGGTTTACTAAATAAACTAGTAAGTGAAGGCACCTAAACTAGTTTTTAACATACTGAAAACAAATGTTAAACAGTGCTGATTCCTTTATCAAAACAGCACATTGCCTAATGAAAGGGCATCAGTTCAACTCTGTGCAACCTTTCCACTGGGAAGACTCAAAATTAGTTGAACATACTTTGTGCAACACATGAACTGAACCCAAACCTGCCTGTTTTTAGAGAGCAAAACGAAATATTTGTTGGTCAGTTCAAATTCCAATACAGGTGCCAACTCCTAGAGGCCTGAACTCCTTGTGTCTCTGCAAACGGCAGAGGTAAATATTTATGAGAAACTAATTAAGTTGTCAAAAAAGCATCTACACCAAGCATACCCTAGGAGCCTAACCCCTTGAAAATTTTTATGGTAGATCCAGGACCCCGAAATATAAGGGGTAAATATTACAAATAATACAACTAAACATGCAACAGAAGGGATGCAAAGTTCTAGAAACAAACACCTTTGGCCCTAAATTATTTTTAGTTGGGACCTGGTCCCTCTTTAACATGAGATTAAATATTACAAATACACCAATATTTATAATTATTTATGTTAACAAAATAAAGAGTTCTAAAACACCCTTATATATGAAGTAAGTGATGTTTACCTTTCCCCAATAATTTCTCAAAGTTGGCACTACTACATCCCAATTAATACTACCATTTCTAATAGGGAATCTGGTTGTTTTCAGTTTAAAAAAATGTTATTCTTCAGGTGTTACTGAGTAGGAATAAATTTTTTAATTTATTTGAATAAAATAACATACATTTTGTCCCAGGTTATTTCAGTTTTAATATCATTATTTAACTTCAACTAAGAAAATTTAATAAAAATCACTTGATTTAAATCAGCATACCCTGCTTCTAAATAGTAATCTTTCAACTATTTTGTTTAATAAAGAATTTTTCTCTAAGAATTATCTTTATGTGGAAAATTTCAATCATAATTCATTAAATAGCCAACAAATCATGAAAAAATCTCAAATAACTTTTAATCACAGGAAATTAATACTTTTAAAAAGTTTTACTAAGACTAATTTTAATAGTTTGATCTTCAGTGACAAAAATTAAAATAGCAATTTAATTTTAAGAGATATGTGTAACTATTAATGTTAAGCAAGGTGGTTACTTAAGTAACAGAATAGAATTGTTATTTTCCAACAAAACATGAGAAATTCAGCTACACTTTAAATGCTCAGTAAAATTTACTAAAAGGATTTTTTATTGGAGAAACAAGATTAACCAGAAAAGAAATCAGACACACAGCATTTAAGAACATTTAGTTGAAGTAATTTTTAAAATATTCTTTCAGGAAAATACACACAATTTGTTCATTAATTCTTACTAATCTTGATCAATCTGACTAGAACAATTTGGTTAAGAAATGAGAGCATGAAAAGCTATTTGCTCAAATTAAAATCAAGTACTAATATCAATCCATAACATATCTCTGATTTCAAGTGTTTATATTAAATTCAACACAAGATTTAAAAACTTTCCAGGTTTTATCAAAATTTATTATAGAAGAAATCAATGATATATACATGCTCTATCTTTATTATTCAATCAATGAAAACAATAAGAGTACCTTGTCTGAAAACTCTTAAAAACAATTGCATATTATTAATTAATGAATTTTATAATTTTCTTTATCAACCCATTCAGTAATATTTATCTACAAAGCCTGAAGTGAATTTATCCTTGAAATTAACTTCAGCTAAAGTAATTCTACAGCTGCATTACGTTTGTGCAGTGAAACAGATGTTAAATTTTATTAAAATTCTTGGAACTCATTTCCATAATCGTATAAATAGAAGAATTTAAAAAATCCTATCACTTATATTATAGTTACTTTTAACAATTATTCGACGAAGTGTATGCAAATAAACAACTACAATTTCGAAAGTTCGTCGTTTAGACATATTCGTGAGCCTTCTACTAGATATAGGATGCCTTGAAACCCAGATTGAACTATTATTTTCACAGAAAATTGGAAAAAGTTACAAGAAAATTAAAATGAAAGGGAATAAAATCTGCATAGCATTTATTAAAACCGTTGGAAGATTTCGAATAAAAACAAACACAACCGACGATGACGCATTAAGACAAAAAAAGTCTTGGAGTTTAGATATTTCTAATTTTCAATTCATTAACTGCAAATTTATTATTTGATGACCTAGGGTTTCTTTGTTTACATAATTTTAATCTAAAAATCGAAAGACTACGCAACTATCCCTACTTTATTAAGCGCTGCGTAAGCTGAATTTTTTTTCATTTTATATAAAAAGTATTGGATACTTTTCTGCAAAATATGTGCGAGAATTGCTTTAATTAAAAGGTACGTAAGCACTTGGATAAGCTCTGGAATATTTTAAAAGCAGATTGTTTACATCTGTCCTTTCGGAAGGAAAATGCGAATCTTTTCGATTAAAAACGCGAATTTTTAAATAGTCGCTCATTTTAATTCCAAATTAGCATGTATAGGATTGTGAATCTTTATTTAATTTCTGAGACATCAAAAATTGGAATTCATACGTACTTCAAGCCAAGTCCACGAAGATGCTGTCCAATGAGACGTATAATGTCCTGATCTGTTTGAGATCTTATCTTTGTGGATATCGTCTTATGAACGTCCCCATTGATTTCCACGTTCTCTTCAAAGGAACAAGTACCATTTTGCAAGTCATTACTAGTTGAAGCTGTATCACCATTATGACAACCATTGCTGGCTTGCATGTTAGTACTGACTGCAGAAAGGCGCTGCTTTTTTAAGGGTGGGGGAGATACTCCACCGTCGTCGGAATCTGCACTGGATGCCAGGCTTGCTTGAAATGCGACTTTTAATTTAATCCACTTTAAATTCGTTTTCCAATCCTTATACGATATCCATCAAGGTATCATTAAATACCTCATCCGTCGCGCTCACTATTCCACGGAAACCACCATCAACTTTTGTAAACATAGCCACCAATAGCAAAATCTCAGCTGGTAGCTTCACTGTCGACAAGTGACGTCACAGATTGGCATTCTGGGATAGAGGTTTATAGCTTTGAGTTCTTTGTTTATGATGGGATTTCTTAACTATTATCTAGATGACAGCGCTACCACTTGGTTAATTCTAAACTAATATACTTACTAAACAACCTTCAATTTTTAAACTTCTTGGGACAGAGCTTAGGTTGCACGAATCTATTTTTCAAAGAAAAACGAACTGTCGAGTGCGTAAATGTCTTAACATAAATTGAAATACTACATAAAATATAATTTTTATTATTCTATTAACTTTTCACTGATAGATGGTATTGGTATTTTGGTATTGGTATTTTCAATTAACGTCACACTGGAGCAACACAATGTCACTGATAGATGAAAAAATCCATTTATCGATTTTTTTTTTTTTCTTGTTTCTTCAACATCAGGTAGGTAGGTTGTTTTTCCGTCGCAGTAGAGCAACACAACAGTCTAGGATCAATTCAGAAGAGAAAGATTCGAGGACACTTGGTAATTTTGAACCACTGTTAGAACACGAGATCAAAACCTGAGCAGGCACCCCACTCTCCAAACTTCAACACTACACTGGAGCCATGGTGGCCCAGTTGGAAGACCACGGAATTTGCAACCGGAGGGTTGCGAGTTCAAAACTTGGTCCAGCCAAAGACCGTCGTGTATACGGGGCTGGTGCACGTTAAATCTGACCTCAAATGTCCTCGCGTCGTTAAATCTGCCGTGGCCTCAAATGTAGTTAATCCGATACTCTACCAAACGAGATACCGTGGCCCTTCCATAACTTAAAGAAAAATCGGGATATTTGCGATATCATTCCCAAATATCGTGATTTCGCTAGTGATGCAAAACAAAAAAGCTATATAGTTTTCTAATAAATTATGTAAAATTAACATGCAGATAGTTAGGTAGTTAATTAACGTCACTCTGGAGCAACACAACGGGCTATGGGCGACGGTCCGGGATCAATCCTCCAAGGGAAAGATCCGAGGACAACACCTCGTAATTTTTAACCACGGTCAGATGACGAGTTGAACACCTGAGCTGGCACCCCACCCTCCAAACTTCTACACCAAGCCAACCTGAGGACATCACAGGCATGACAGATTTAACGTGTACCAGCCCCTATGTACACGATGGTCTTTGGTTGATCGAGTTTTGAACTTACAACCCTCCATCCCAGAGTCAATTAAAAATTTCTGGCCACTTTTTCAATAAAAAAACGAAACAACCGGCTGGTTTTTTTTCCTGTCTCCGTCAACCCAGCTATGACGGGGTTGGGCCGTTTTTCGAGCTGTTTGTGCAAGAGTTGGTACAATTTCTTGCACCATCACCAAAACGCTGATGGTAGAAACACATATCTGGATGGGAACTCTTGTCATTGTTGCGAGAATGCGATCTCCATCCATGAGGCAGAGCATCTACAAGACACATCTTGTTTCCATAGATGGCTGGTTTGATGGTAAAGGTACACTCATGCAGAGCAGATGGATGAGGGAAGCACCATCTTCGCAACTTTATCAGCAATGCCGGCTAGCTTGTCTAATAGATTCCATAGTGCTGAGAGTATCGTTTAGATGTGCTTTGGCATTCTCTGAAGCTATAGACTTTGGAGAAAATCGTTGATCAGCCGGTCATTTGAGAACTCTTTCATTTTTCCCAGAACGTGACTGGGCCGCTCATCACCCAGTTGGAGGTCGGTCAGGAGCTTCTTAATTTTCTGATGCTCCGAATCTGCAAATTCTGCGATCAAACGATTCGAAAGTGCTGCGTACTTATCTGTGGCTGGAGGGTTCAACACTATATCCGAAACATGTGTTAGAGCTTTGGCGTCAGTGCTTGCCACAAGTACAGAAAATTTAGTTTCTTTTCTCGATATCTCGCTAAATGTAAATGTGTTATCGCATTGCGCTGGACAAAGTCGAACATTTGCCTTCCAGAAAGGTGGGAGTCGCAAAGCTATGCGCACTAGCCGCGTGAAATGTTTCATCAACTGGATTGGTAGTTTCGTTAAGGCAAAGTGAACACAGCCGGCGCAAAAAAAAAATCGAGTCTAATTTTCCGAGGTTGTGTTGAAAAGGTTTTGGAGCACATGGCCCCGAAGGGACCTTAATCTCCGGTATTGACAGTGGGGCTTGACGTTTGGGGGAATTTACTTGAGTTAAAAATTATAGGAAAAAATTTCAGGGAAAATCTTAGTCTTTAAAAGATTTAAATAATAGTTGACGAAAACATATCTATGAGTGCTAGCATTTATCCAATGGAGAATTTACTGATTTCAGCGTATTTATTATTGCGGGGATACCACCTACAAGTTTAATTATATTGTTGAGTTCCTTAAAAAACTGAAGTACTTCCGAGAAGCTTTCCAGTGGATGGTTAGGGGCATAATTTTCCGGTCTTCTATGATTAAGATATGTAGGTCGTTGAGTGTTTGGAGTAGTAGGCTTCTCAGCGGTGATGTTTGCGTATGTAACATTATTTTTTATTAGGTTATTATGGAAGGGTTTAGGGAAGGTCTTAGGTTTAGGGGCGTTTTTACGGGGGAACGTTTTGCATCCCATCCATGAGGCAATATGTCCAGTTTCAGAACAATTAATGCAGGTCGGGGTTTCAGGTTTAGCGTGTGGGCATTTTAAAGTTTGGTGGTCTTTACCACAACTTAAACATCTGGGTTTCATTAAGCAGTTATTCGAGCTATGGCCGAAACCATTTCAGTTAAAACATTGTATGAGCCGTGCAGTTCCTCTATATTTTTTGACAGTAATTTTCATATAAAGACATTCTTTAATATTATAAATCTGGGAAGCAGATGCATTGTTGACAATTTCAATAAGGAACAGTGGATAAGTTTGTTTTTAAAGTTTTTAAGTTGGGAGATTTTGCTGATTGTGAAGTCTTTAGCATTAAGGTCTTCCAGAATGTCTGAAATCACGGTGTTTATGGGGAGGCCTTTAATAACAACTTTTAGGGGACGATTATAAAATGGGGTAATAAGATATCCTTCAATTTTATTGGTTTTAATGTACTCTGATACCTTATGGTGTTGATCAGGGGTATGCGTAAAGACTTTAATGTAATCTTTAGCTAGTTGACAATTAATATCATTACCGTACAGAGTACGGATTTCTTTTAGGATTCGGAGGAATTCAGTTGTTGACTTAATCATTACCGGTTCAATAGATTTTGTCTTCAGGTTAGGGTCTTTTAGCGGACTGAACTTGTTTTGGGTAGTAACACTGATAGAGGGGATGGCATTGTAGGTTTAACTCTAAGTTTTTTCCCTCGGAGTTTGAAAGGGTAGTTCAGCTGGGTTAGGGGATGTCGGGAGCGGAGGAAATTCCTCGTCAGCAGATTCATGTTGGGGGTGTCTAGTGTAACTTGAGTAGCGGCACGATCCAAGGAGTTTGATCTGATCCTTTATCTTGGTAAGCTCATCGGAGTGGATGCTCAATTGCTCTCGCAGATGTGGAACTTTCTCGGCAGAGACCGCACCGGGCCTCCCAAAAACTTTCTAAGAGCAGTAGCTATATCATCGACCCTCTTTTCTGACATCTTGTGAGCTTCTTCATCAAGGGTAATCTGCTGGAATCTTTCGTCCTCGTCCATCTTGCTGAAATCGAGGGTAATGTCCATAACTTCCCGAGTATCCGGGCTTGATTTGGCTAAAGCCATGATCAGGGGTTCTCAATGAGGTAGGGGTGTCCTAGTCTTGACAAAGACTGAAGCGATGAGACGAGAAGCTACAAATCCTTCTGATACGAGATTTATTTCAAGAGAAATCACTAGACATAATTTATTTCATTTCTAACGAGCAGACACCTCAATACCTAAAACTCAACCGAGAACAAACAACTAGCACGAGACATATCTATGCGAACAATCTTATTAAAAATTCTTTCAGAACACGAAAGCGATTTCTGATCCGTAGTCGGAAGTTGCATGTCCTCTGCAAAGTAAAATAATCTGATAATTCGTGGAACATTCTTTTAAGGATGACTTCCATAAGCCAAGGGTTGTGAAGTGTTAAACAAGTTGTGCCTTCGAATTTCTTCGAATAGTCGCTCCCAACTGACACTGTTCTTCAAGTTTCGGTCTTGACAACTTAACATATGTGGAAATATTTTTCTTCCAATTATATGTTATTCAACTTAAAAATCGTTAATAGATTTGGAGAGTAGATGAAATGAAAGATCTCGAATTATAATATAGACCCAGTTTACGTAACTTGTCCTAGACTCATTCACAGTCGACATGATTTAGTTCGAAGCTAAACTTGGCAATATTACCTTCCTTCGCTAAAATAATCAAGTAGATTTTACAGTTTAAATGGAAGAAGCATTATTCTATTAGCAGAAATAAGGTTGTTTTTAACTTACATTTATTTTATCTCTTATATTGATAGTATTATGTACTTCCACAAGTTAATTTGACTTATTTTTACGAAGCGCACAAAACGTCAAATATGTTCCTTATAATAAAGCAAATATATCCTTCACACACACACAATTATGTACGAGTCGGGCTTTTATGTAACATAACTTGGATTCAAACTAGGTCCAAGAGAATACTAATTTTATTTACCTCATGATACTTATGGATTAAGAACAAAGGTCCTTTTGCGGAATTTCTGAATTCAGATTAAACTATAAAAATTCTAAAATACGAAGTTGAAATACTTACATCTTTTAAAATACATATTCGATTATATGGTTTTATTAAAAAAACAGTTTACAAAGTTCCCCGTTAAAATGATTCAGTTCAATGACAAAACTATGAGTAAGATATGTAAAGTATTTAAATATTTCTTGCGCAGAACAAAAAATATTTTTTTATCAACCTAAACAATTTTTTTATAAAATCATGATTATTGCCAAAGGTTGTGCATGACAAAAAATTCTGAGATTTTTTTCTGTAAACTAAATGGAGGTGGTGGGAGTGTTTTTGAGGTAGAACGTGCTTCCTGCACGTATTCCGCATTCATTAACAGGAAATATAATCTTCATCTTTTGCAGGTTCCTTTGTTTGCACTGAAACTCTCTCTCATAGAAACATTCTTAAAAACAATTATTTTGAAAATGTCCGAGCAAAAATATTCATTACGGTATATTTTTACTCTGATATTTTTGAAAGGAATAGGAGCAAAGCTGTTTGTCTTTCTAGCGAATTAGAGTGAAAATAAAAGAATTCTTCGGTTTGTGATAGCTGTGTGAGCTGACACAAATCTCCGGATGTGTGAGAGCAGTATTTACACTACTTTCCAAAAGTTAAGCACGCGGCAGTAAATTCGACATAACTGAAAAAGTTATTTATTGAGTCAAATTTTCGCATGAAGGTAGGCAATTTCGTTATAGATCCATGACTAAAAATTATAGTAAACAAAATATATTTAGGTATATTTTTAATAATTTATATATGTACAACACATTTCGTACATTCAAAAAACTTTTTTGTAAGCTGTACAAACAAACGAAACGTATCTTAATATGGGATGTGACCACCCCTGATCTTCATATAAGCCCCACAGCCACGTTCCATGCCTTCAATTAGGTGGTCAAGTGCAAAGCACCAAAGGGTAATAATTGCCATTCCTCTAATAGAGCAATTTCCAGGCTCTTTGAGAGTAATTGCACGTCCAAGGTCATCCTGAAGATTTTGGATGGGGTTGAGGTCGGGCGAATATGGTGGCCACTCCATGCGAACCAAGCTTTCACTCTCAAGGTACTCATCCACCAAGTTTGCTCCATGTGGACGCGCATTATCTTTCTTCCATAAGAAGAAATGCCGAACCAATTACTGCAGCGTAGTCTCACAATGGGGTCAAAGCCTTGATCCCGATACCTTTCAGCCTTCACAGTACCTCTGATGAAGACGTGCAGGTCGGTACGATAGCTTAAAGAAAATCCAACCCAAGCCATTATATTGGTAGCACTAAAGCGTGGTGTTTAATGATATTACTGAGCTTGTTCCGTGTTCTCACCAGTTCCTCACACCCCTATTATTTGAGTCCAGGGCAAAACTTGACATCCGTGAACACTACGTTGGACCATTTCGCTGCTTTCCAATTCACGTGCTCGCGTCACCACTTCAACCGTGCTCTTCTGGATTTGACTATTAAGGGACACAAACTCGTGGTATCCGGGCATACAGTCCTTCCGTATATAGCCTTCGCCGCACAATTGTGGCTGGTATTTACCTTCTAATTGTTGTAGTAACCATAGCTTTTAGAGTTGACTCGGTCGCTCGTCGATTGCGCTTAGCTAACAAAGACATATACTTATCATCAGAAGGTGTGGTAACCCTTGGACGAGACCGGGAAAAGGTCTCTGGACAACTGACCCACTCGTTTGAAATTGTTTCCATAGACGAGAAATCAGAGTGGTCAACACCAAAGAAAATAGAGGCTTCTTTAATAGACGGCCCTGTTTCAGCCGCCCAACAACGCACCAGCGTTGAGTATCATCCAGTCGTCTTCTTTGAGCCATAATTGACCGTATCTAATCCACAAATAACCAAAATGGTCTTTTAAAAATTTTCTATCGACATTCAAATTTATCTAGTGAAAGGCTTCAGAAAGGCAGCGTCTACAACCAATGCCTAATTTGCATATTTCTGGAGAGTAAATTCTGATTGGGCCCATCGTATATTTGCATACTCCCTTCTACAACCACAGCGAATTTCACTCTATAAAATTGACAAGCACGCATTTCGAAGCTCAGAATTTGCAGTGTGCTTAATTTTTGAAAAGCAGTGTATTATACAATTCTTCTGTGGTTTTGTGCAGGTCTGGGTTTAATTAGCTGTCGTGAAGCAAAAACTAACCGTAAACGGCAAACAAAATCGGAGTGTTTTGTACGTTCTCCGTCTCGTGGGGTGTTCTTTGTCTATTTTTCCCTAGACGTTGTGAGAGGGATTTATAGCTTTAAACAAACCTCCGAAAGAGAGACAAACATCTTACTTCCTATTACCCAATGCGGAATATGTATAGAAAGCACGTTCTACCTCTAAAGCACTAACGCCATCTGCATTTAATTTTCCAGAATAAGGATCTCATAGCCCAAACTATAATTTCCTTCAAATAGAAACACATTTTTGATAAAATAATAATTTGTAAAGATTTTTTTATCCGCTTATTTTAGGGGCGAGGAAAAATTCACATACGCAGTTTGTATGTTCCAGTTTTTTTATACTGGACGAGTTTCTGACCCTATTTTTGTCTCCTTAATTCACATTTCAATAGCTTGCTCTTGAATCTAACCAATGATCTCTTGAATGAATGATTGTGAATGAACAGATGGCAATGTTCTTGTAGAATAAGATTTCAAGAACATCTTAAGTAGATTCTTATTTTTGGAAAAGTCATAATGTTCTTGTTCTTCATGACTTGTACCTATCTACTTTTGTGATTTAAATATACTCTTCAAATACAGATATTTCCTACAACACAAATAACTGCGAAAACTCATTGCTTATTACATTTATTCTAAAATAATAAAACTCTCAGTGATATCAAAAGTTTCTGGAACAATTTAAAAAGTTATAATGTGTGAATAAGTCTTATATTTGAATGTTGACTGAATATACCATTGAGTGGATAAAGGTGGGACTTAGTATTAGGGTGTTCTACCTAAGACGAGCTTTTTTATATACTGGTCTTGTGTGAACAAACATTTTGCCGTAAATGTAAATAACAAATTTCAGATATGTTAGGTAGAATTGGAACTACCAGTCGAATAGTTTTTAAATATACTTTGAACGTCTTCGCTTTGGACATTTGATTCATAATGCATAACTGAGATGTACGAGCTAACAATTAGTTAATCACTCTTTCGTCTTATTTTATTAACGTTATTAATCTGAATTATGAATTCTGATGTATAACTGCTTTTTTTATTTCATAAGAACACTTTTAAGAGAATGTCATTCAATAAACCTAATAATTAAATTAAAATTGATTATACATAATTAAAATAGAGGAAAAGAAGTTTTATACAACTTAATATAATTCCTTGCATTTTCTTAAAACAAAATCCTACCGATATCTATTCTTAGAATCGTTACTTAGAACCTGTCTTTTAACTTTTAACAAAGGAAAGTCTGAGAAAAAAACAAAATATTTTTACTGGCCACATTTAGGAATTTGTCTTCAACCAATACAAGCTTCTGTTTTCAATTCATCATGTACAGCTTTATTAAAAATATCAAATAACAAACGATCATACATAGAAGCATGTGAAATATAAAAAGGCTTTTCAACTGTCTTCTCTTTTAGAGTCTTCGAAAATTACGAACATAGGATTCTCCACAAAATTTTTATTTTCTGACAAATCTTCTATAATTGATGATGCCTGATGGAGAAAAAAATAAATTATACATTGACGTAACACAGAAGATTTTCAGTCACAGGCATTCAATAAGGTAAAATAGAAGCGCTCCCTATTTAAACGTAGTTTGGAATTTTTAATTCGTGATCATTTAACTTATTCAAAATTAAAAATAATAATTTTATCTACGTCTACTTTACTTCTAATTTAAATTAGGAAAACTCCGATTTGAAGATATCTGGTCGAGCAGAATCTGCAGTCAAGCAGAATTTATTATGCACATATATGTAAAATATAATGGTTGGACACGTTTATATAATTTAATTCCAGAAAAGTTTATATCATAGTTATCCCTGAAATTGTAACATTTTCGATACTGAGATTTCTACAGATCGCGGTAGCCCAGTTGGAAGAGCAACGGATTAGCAACCGGAGGGTTGAGAGTTCGAAACTCGGCCCAGCCAAAGACCGTCGTGTAAATGAGGGCTGGTATACTTTAAAACTGTCGTGGCCTCAAATGTCCTCACGTTGGCGTGGTGTGGAAGTTTGGAGAGTGGGGTGTCAGCTCAGGTGTTGATCTCGTCATCTGTTCGTGGTTAAAAATTACGAGGCGTTGTCCTTGGATCTTTCCCTTCGGGATTAATCCCGGATCGTCGCCAATAGCCCTTTGTATTGCTCCAGTGCGACGGTAAGTAACTACCTGTCTCGCCGAGATTTTGATTCATGAATTTCAGTACATTTAATCGAATAAGCACAATCATTCAATGAAAGGTTGGTTGGTTTTGGGTTTTATGGCGCAAGGGCCATATTTGGTCATGCTGCGCCAGACACAAGATATACAACATCAAATAATAGACAGACACACACACAATGAAGGTTTTTACTGACACAGAAGAGAGAAATACACCTAGGAGGATTGCAACTGCCAGGAATCGAATCTGCGCTGCCTACAACTCGAAGGTTGCTAGCGCAGTGGGCATACCCACTGAGCCACGATGGCCCCCCATATTCAATGAAAGGAAAACAAAATTTTTAATCTTGCATTTTTATACACATATGACTCGCTGTAAAGTAAAGCATCTACCCAAAATTTGTACATGATAAGGCAAGCTGGGCATTGGATCAACATTAGATAAACTACTCACTACACAGGAATGGCTGATTTATGTATCACTATGTTTAGAGCACATAAATGGAATACGCATGCACATATCGGGGGGATGTGTGATATTCATTATGAATCTTTCTGTACAAACAGGACCATAATCAACTTTGCCTGCTTTTTCGGTTGCGAGCCATATATTAGAATTTACTGCCAAATTAGCTCTTCACAATAACCAACCTCTCATAAAAGCTTTGACAAATGGTTAGTCTTTGTTGCACTTTATAAAAAAGCTATTACCTCTGAAGAGACGTTTGTTCCGTAGATAGGGTTATCGAATCCTTTGCTCTTCTCTTCTGGAACCGATGGTTGGGGTTCTGTATTCTCTCCAGGCTCTAATTCATCGTGTGGAGTAGTACCCAGCTCGAGTTCGATTCTGTCGGATCGGAGATCAAATCTAGCAAAGGAAAATCCTGGTATTCTGCAAAAGAACATACTAAATTTTTCAAAAGAAAAAAATTGTACATAGTTATGAAAATGCTTTTTGTCACAGAAAGCCTTCTTGTAGTAAAGTTGTTCAAATTTACAGTCCTGTGCAGTCCGATAGTTATTATACTGGTAATATACCAAATTCAAATGGAGTAAATTTTGACGATCACAAGAAATACTAAAGCTATCTCAATTAAGCAAAAACTCTACTTACTGTCTTCTTTTGTAAAAATAAAAAGCACCAGCAAAGCCAGCGAAAAGAAGAACAAGGATAACAATAGTTGCTTTTCCACCTGAAGAAATTCCTAAAATATAGAATATAAATCAATCAATGATATTATATCATTTTTAAAATTTGACTGTGGACAAAAATATACTAACGTTAAAGAGTAAATAAAGCAAATAACAGTCGACACTCGTTTCATGAAATGACGCGATTTCACGAATTGTTATCTAGTTCCGACTAAAGATCAGAATATATTTTAATTACCTTTTAACGAACTTTCGATATGTAAGGGGGATCATTTCCTAGCAATCCCTTGCCACCCGCCATATATTTATGGTTGGCGCTCAGACTACACCCCACATGAGGGATAAATGTTAAGAACACACAGATAATATTGAAATGTAAAATAAAAATTTCCGAAAACTACGTATATAATATATATAAATATATGTGTGTGTGTGCGTTTTCCCCACCCCATGTTTCATAATTTCCCTAGTTGGCGTTATTGAATTTTACAAATTTTTCACCTGTCTCTTTGGGCTAGTTAAAAGGAATCTATAAAAATATTGAATGTTCCCCCTTCCCACCTTAAATCAGCCATGATGACTTGCTGCAAGTATAGTAGAACCTTTCAATATTTTAGAGTTAACTTTCTATGATCATTTTTAGGAATCATCATCAATACAATTCAAGATAGCTTTCATCCTCGGCAAAATAGTCTTGATATCTTCTTATCCCAGGACACAAGGGCCGCGGTAGCCCAGTTGGAAGAGCAGCGGATTAGCAACCGGAGGGTTGCGATTTCAAAACTAGGTCCAACCAAAGACCGTCGTGTACACGTGAGCTGGTGCACGTTAAATCTGTCGTGTCTCAAATGTCCTCACGTTGGCATGGTGTGGACGTTTGGAGAGTGGGGTGCCAGCTCAGGTGTTGCTCTCATCATCTGACCATGGTTTAAAACTACGAGGCGTTGTCCTTGGATCTTTCCCTTGGGGATTGATCCCGGACCGTCGCCAATATCCCATAGTGTTGCTCCAGTGCGACGTTAATTAACTACCTACCCAGGACACAAATTAAAAGTGAGCGTGCATTACTTGCATGCTCTATCACAAACAGCTATCAAGCTGTCAGCAAATAGATACAGATACCAATTGCCGAATTGAGAAATTGCAATTAACTAGTCCCAATCAAATGCTATGGGCAAACACATGAATGATCTTTATGTGGTTTGGTGTGGTGAGTGCTGATGAAAGAGGAAATACTCGGAAATAAACCAACATGGAATTTATTCAAACATAACAAATTAGAAGGTGAGCCGGCGTGTCTGGCGAGAGAGGAGAAAAGAGAGAAAGAACAAGTATGCGCTCGGCATTATATAATATCATGTGACGTCATACAAACGAGCTGCTATCAGCGCCGCTCCTCAATCAGGAGGGAGTGAATCACTATAATCTCATTCAAATGTTTGCCCATAGCAATTGATTGGTTTGTCACTCTGCTGTTTTTTCTGCAACACGAGGGCTAATTAGTCCGAGACATAAGTTGCAACCATTACGGATATTCATGCCATGACCGGTATTGTCAAAGCATTTGATAGGAACTACAAGTAATAGTAGTAGCTTCTCCAAAATAGTAACTGCAGATCGGGGCTCGGAAAGTAGGTTTACGTATCTTAAAATTTCAACAAAAAATAAAAAATACAGTATACTAAATTTAGAGTTATATGCCCCTATCAGAATTAACTAATACTAATAAAAAATAATTTGTTTATTGCTAGACGATTTCAACAAGGATGACATCGCCAGTAGGATGGGCCGAAAATAATACTTTTGGAATATGGCTTAGTCCTGCGGAAAAATTGGCAGGTGGTCACAAATCTGTTCAAAATTTCAATCAATTAAAAAATATTTTGCCGGGCCCCTCTGGCCTTAAAAAATTGAGAATCTCCAAAAATAGTAATTTAAGACAAAAAGTTTCAGATATCTACTTTATTCCTGGCCAGAGCCTTGAATAAATCGAAAAAAAAAATGTAAATACATTTTAGTCAAAATAAGTAGCAATCGGGGCGAAGCCAAGGTATTTGAGGATTTGTTATAATGAGATATCAGATGTACGCGTCTTTTGGTCGGTGATGGCAACCAAAGTTAAGACGTCCACTTGCTTTTCCAGCAAAATTGGTCTATCTCATCCAAAATTCTTGCTTTTACTGCGATAATTTTCAATCAAAAACCAGTGGCGTGTCATTCACTAGAATTGCGCCTAGGAGCACTTTTTTACCGGAGGAATCCAAAATAAAAATACATTATTCTGAAATAAAGATTTATGTAAAACATTTTCCACGAAATAAAAAATTCTTCCTTTCAAAGATCTTGAACTGAAAATTTGCCCCTGAGATGCACAATCTTTTCCGTACATTTATTTACTTTTTCGCGCCAGTTATTTTCTACAAAAACAAACACCGAATGGGCTCTCATCAGATTTTCGTCCCTGTATTGAAAGGTAACCTGCTGACCCCAGAAAGCTTTCTTTGTTTCTACGTGTGTGACGACACCACTCTTAAAATTCAGATAATTGTATGTTAGAAACAAATACATACGAATATTATCAGATTTAAAAACGGAACTAAGTATCTTTAAATAATTGCTCATGAATATCGAATATTCGTCGCATTAATTTTTATGTACGTAATTATTGTTACTAGTGGTCGCCCAGTGGTCGAAATTCGACCATAATTCATTTAAGTTTGAACGTTAATAAGGTTCTTTTGGCAAAGAGTATACCTCTATATTCATTGCATATAATTTTTTGAATTTTGTTCTATTACGTAAGCTGCGAGCATGTACAAATACGTCATAGGAAAAATGCGGTATAGCTTGGTTAGGCCATATCTAAAAAATAATAACGCGTTGTTTGACATTTTCTTGGTTTTTTTTTATTGCTATACTGGCCACAGGTTTCGCCAAGGCTACACAGTTAATTTGTCTATATTTTTCAAATTATATAAAATTTAAATAAAAAGTAAATCCAAAAAATGAAATAAGGAATACGTGCTCGTATTTTATATATATTTTTTATTGAAACAAAAAAACCCGGGTGGTTAAAAAAATAAATGTTGTCCATTGAACTTGAAATAGTTCGACAATGAATTTAATGATTCAAAACTTCTGTGTAGACGATGTTTTTGTAAAAACTCTTTCATCGTTTGCTAAATGCCCTTGACCGTTATATTCCGAAATATAAAATCTCAAACCATCGAATGATCGAACTCTACTTGCTGCGACGTACAATCTCGACGTAAACGTGAGATAAACCATAAACTAAATTCCTAATATTTAGTTATTAAATACTGATAAAATATTCGAGAAGTTCAGAAGATGTTGAAGTGAGGTATTGTTAATTCAAGGAAAACATTACCGGACGTGTAGGCATCGTATCCTGACGCACCAGAATTCCATTTAGTTGATTTGTAAATTTCAATAGATCGAGTGCCATACAAACGAGCTCCGTCAGCATCTACAAATGTAGAAGTTTAAAAATCATAAATTAATAAGTCAAAAAATTAAACAAGCCTGTAATGACATAAATGCAGTTTCAAATATTTTGTTATTTTCTGATAAGTTTTTTTTAGCTTTACATGCAATGCGTATTGGTACCTATTGGTTTGCGCATGACACCAATTCTGAACTTCTTGGATTAGTTGGTCTTCTGAGATGATGTGGATTCTATTTAAATGTGCCATGAGCGGCAACGAATATCTACGCTTTTTTAAAGCTAAAAAAATAGCATAGGAATATAAGTCAGGACTATAAAAGGGATGTTCCACTGTTTAAACCAGCATAGGTGCTGATCTCGTCATCTGACCGTGGTTCAAAATTACATGATCCTCAGATCTTTCCCTTCGGGATGAATCCTGGACCGTCGCCAATAGCCAGTTGTGTTGCTCCAGTACGATGTTAATTAACTACCTACCATTGTTTAAAAATAAAATTGCTTATGGCATTCACTTGTGAATTTCAGACGACCATTATCAACTTGTAAAGTGAACAATCCTTTCCTGTATTTCTGATATCTAGTTTTTAATTATAACTATCATTATTATCAGCGATTATATTATTATTATTATTCATTAAATTAGATCACAGGTGAAATCTATGGTTATCGCTAGTGTTATGCGTCTACGTGTTTTAGAGTAAAGCAACCTTTTCCTCTGACAAGCTTAGTACTGTTCTAGAAGTGGACTCGCCCATGCCATCTCCCTCTTACCAGTATTGCACTATAACATTTAAGAGTTTCACAAGCCAGTAACGTTCTATACACGAGTTCCTGTGCAGAGGCGAAGCTATACTTTCTGGGACCTGGGTCGAATGATGTTGATGTCTCCCTCTTTCCAAAACAAAATGCACGAAATTAAAATAATAGTAAAATATAGTAATTAATTAATAAATTAGTGTTCACATTATTAATTTTTGATTGTAGTTTTTTTTTTATTGATTATGCTAAAAACTAGCAAGAGGCAGAGCTTTATTAATAGCTTTCGTAAATGGATTTCAACAACGAAAATAAGAAAAAACTCCCTGTCTTTTTTCGTGGTCTCCAGACGTTTGTGAGTAGACAAGTTTTTAACTTCATCTCTTCTTTCTTTTCTAAATGGTAATGCGATATCATGGGGCACAAGAAAGAAAGCATTTTGAAATGTGTTCCAAAGATGGATTGCATTCGCATACAGTCATTGAAAATACTTCTGTGACAGGAACAAAATTGTGTTTAAAATTATAAAACATTTTAACCAAGAAAAACTACAAAACTTTGAAATAAATATTCAGAAATTGTTCCTTCAGACATTGGCGCTCGGTGCCGCTGCCCCTGTAGACTCTCCCCCAGCTACGCCTCTCTTCCTATGTGTCTCAAAGCTTACTGCTTTGTCAAGCCACAGTTCAGAATATTTTAATGAATGGATCAAACATTTAAAAACAGATAGTCATGATTGAGAGTAGTGTGAAGAGATTTTCATAGGATTGATAACAACGGCAATGCGATCATCATTTCCAGCTAATTTAAAAATTTCAAGAATATTAATTAGTAATGAACGATTCATTAAATTAAAATTTTGAATTATTTTATTTCTGTTACATGATAGTTTGGATAGTTCCATGATAGCTGGTTTGATAGAATAGTTACTTTAGCCTATCTTTTCTCATGGAATGATGGTTGCACTAATTTTTTTTACAATGTTAAAATAGCAATGTAAGAACCAGTTTCATATATAGTTTTAAATAAAAATCGAACATCTCATTTTCCTCAAAAGAACTCGTATTAGAAAGTCATGAAAATCGATATTAAATTTGTTTCCTTATACCATTTTCTAAAGGAGATACTTGAAGAAATGTATTCAATCTTGTCACATTCTCGCACTTGAAATTGGAAATATGCTTGTTAGGATTTTTACTTGTCGCCGAGAAGATGTATACTAGCAAATTACCTCTGCTGCCGCGTTGGCGTGGTGTGGAAGTTTGGAGAGTGGGGTGCCAGTTCAGGTGTTGACCTCGTCATCGGTGAATCGTGGTTCAGAATTATGTGGTGTTGTCTTCGGACTTTTTCCGGATCATCGCCAATAGCCCGTTTTGTTGTTCTAGTGCGACGTAAACTCAACTACCTACTTCCTGCCGCCAACATTCGCGAAAAACAAAATAATATTGAGATCTCTTCGAAGTCACCTCTAATCAAAATGAACGAGTCCTGTTTCTATATCGACCACTAGCATTCAAATTTGGTGTCGGGAGCAATTCTTATGGCAGACATATACAATGAAAAACGTTCGGCTATGTTAGTGTCTACTTTGGTAGCATTCTACCAACATTACTCAGGGTATTAAAAAACTGGAAACTTTTTTGACTGCGTTGCGGTAAAAAATTTCACGCTGTTCATATACATGAGGAACTAGATTACCTTCAATTAACGTCTTGTAAATTTGCTGCGCTAGTTCATTTGCAATTTTATTTACACCTGTATCGTCCACAAATATTGATTGTATATCCCCGGATGTTGTTTTAGAAGAGAAACTTTCCACTCTGCTAAAAGCAGCCTAAGAAATATAAGGAATAAAAAATAGTTTATCTTTGAAGTAAAAATATCTAATTAGCACTTTGCGCTAAAAATACATGTAAACAATGCTTTTAATCTTCAACAGGAAGATTATTATAATTTCATTACAGATTAAGCAATGTACCTTGTAAAAAGTATGCATTAAACAAAAGAATAAAACAATCTTTACTTTGTTGTGGAAACTCTGATGAAGTTGCAAAAGCTGTTCCATTCGAAAATGATCATCAGGCTTGACTATAATTTTAGCAGCTGAAAGAACGATTAGACAATTAATACATACAAAGTAACTACTAAATTGTTCTCACGTCAACAACAAAAACTATGCTGCCTGGTAAAGAATTAAAAAGTTAATGTATAACTATTTTATAAAAACTTCTCCCTATTATTTACGCATTGGGAGATTTCTTCGCGAAGATATGTTTGTTTTAGAAAATTTGTTTGTTTCAAAGATATGTTTGTTTTCGAAAAGAAAGCAAATTCATTTCTGGAAATAAAAGAAAACGCTTTCATAATTACAGTGTGATATTCAATTTTAAGATCATAATATTTTGTGAAGAAATTGTGTGAAAAGAAAAACGAAAGAAAAAATCAAGGGAAAAAATTAAACGAGTGTTTCCCCTCGAATCGAATCAAAAGAGAAATTACCGAAGGTCCAAATCTCAAAGATTCGAATCCCAAATGATTCATATGATCCGATGAATAAAATGATTCGATGAGTCAAATGATCCGATGAGTCAAATGATCCGATGAGTCAAATGATCCGACGATTCAAATGAGTCAAATAATCCGATGATTCAAATGATCCTATTCGTGAACGAATCGAAACAATTGATCCGATTCGTTCACGAATCGGATCAGATATTCTAATGTTCAATTGAATGCTTTGGCGTCCATTGTGTATATTCAACTACTTTTCAACGAGTAAACAATCGCTAAACCTGAAAATGTGGTATCCTTACAATGGAAATTAGTAACCTTACAGGCACCCTCCTCCTACTAAAAACTCTAAACCTTTTGGTGAGTTAGGAGGAGGTGAGTCCACAACCTTACAGGCTACCGCTCGTAAAAAAGGAGTCGATGATTCGACTTATTTTGAAGGAAGTCAGTTGACCGATTCGTTCACTTTAAAGATTCGATTCAATTGAACGAATCACTCTTTTTCGTCCCATCTGTAGTACAGAGATTCGGAATGGATGGTATGATATTATTAGTATGTCTGTAAATAGTACTCTGCAATATGTACATAATAAATCTTTTTATAGCAAGATAGCGTTCCTGTATGTTCACCACAGTAAACATCTAGGATACCGCTCAGTTCAGATCTGTTATACACACTCTATAGTTATTACAAATGCAGACAGTTACTAGACAGGTCTCTTGGTGTGAGTAGAGAAACTGCGCAGGTAAACTGCAGGTTCTATTAACTCTTTCGTAACGAAGTGTGGCACACATACGACCCATCAATATCCGTAATTACCTGCAAGATTGATTTATTTTTCAATATGTTTTGATTTTATTGAAATAATACTTTTGAGGTGATGTTATTCTTTAACTGATGGTGCATACAGATGCTACACTGAAACCTAATGGAACACCTATATACCATACTCCTCCGAACAAATAGTAAGTAATTCTATTTTTATAGCACATCTTCTAATTTGACATCAAAGCAGCTAAACTGTCCTATATATTTTATGTAAGAAAAATTTATATTCAATTACGAAATGATTAAAAGCATGGCCAATCTTGCAATAAATGTGGTTCAAAAGACGACGTAAGCACGATGAAGTTACCTGGTCAGAAGGAAAAGATAGTCTGTAACCAACTACAGACCATTACTCAAACGCACTCAAAGTACTGTTTTAAAGACCAACGAACATAAAGACAAGAACATTTTAGTAAGATATACACCATAAACGGAAGATATTGTGCGACTTGACTTTTTAAGCTATAAACTAATCTAGAACATGGGACAGGATGACCTATTGGGAATATTAACGGAGTTCAGGGTTCAAATATACATAGTGATAACTGAAACATCATTTGATCGCTGCACATGAATTCATAGACCTGATTGGAAGAAAGGGTGGCAAAAGTGAAGGAATACGAGTTCACAGCACTGCTTCTGTGACCCTGATTCCAAAAGCTGCATTTAATATTCAGAGAATTTCGACTACGTTTCATACGTTATATTAATATGTTGTTTTGTAACTTGTTAACCATTATCTTATCCTACTTCAATCATTTCTGCACTATTATCGACACATCAATTTAAAATACAATCTCGCTCCCCTCAAACATCATAAACGAAAACGCACAAATCATTATACTAAACTAGTTCAAAATTTAGATTTTATTTTTACCACAGATTGGGCAGCAGTGACCAACCACTTCAATATGATCGTAGCAATCAACGTCAGGGCACGGATCCACGAATTTACAAACGAGTTTTAAAATCTGCAAATATAATGAAACATTTCAAGTTCATAATATTACAAGTTCAGGAATATCTCATAATTGCAAAGTGTGTATAGTAATTACAACTAATTACAGAACAAATTTTTCTTGTAAAATACTTGCGGCCAAACAGAATTGCGTAGCAATTTTGAGAAGTGGATAAATGAAAGCAAATAGAGGGCAGAGCTGCCTAGTAGCTTGAAAATAACAATGATGTACAATGAACTACTACAATGAAAACTCGGGAATCCACATAGGTAAATGTAGTGGTTCTTAAACTTTATTACACTATGCTACACTTCAATTCTCAAAACAATTGATGATCCCCATTGAAACGAAAACAAGTGTGGTGATAAAGGAGTACGATACAATTTTTAAATTAACAGAACAACAAATAATGTAATAAATATAAAATATTAGATGCAATTATGTTAAATTCAAATTACCCTTAGTAAAATAACCCACCAATTTTGATTATCTAAAAATAGTGGGATCCTTGAGCTTGGTAAACACCAAGCTACAAATATCTCAATAATTTATATGTATATCTCAATATTTTTTCTAATAGTTTTCATTTTAGTCACCAATTCTGTTAATTGTAATTAATTAAAGTTCCCTAATTTTGTGTTATCCAGTGGGCTTTTTTCTGCAGTAAAGCAGCACTTAAGACCACATTTCATCAGATGTGACGATTGAAATGTTATGTCTTCCAAACTAATTCATCTGATATTGCCACAAAAATTGAATTCGAGTCTAAATTTGTCTCATCTCAGTCAAATCATTCCTTTTACTTTTAATGCTGTTTTCAGACCAATCATTTCGTATTTCAGACTTTTCTTGGTATTTAATACTTACTTCATGTAGTTTCACTGTCAATGGCTGAGTTGGCCATAATGGTAAATATTCATTTATTAAAAAAACAGGAAACCTGTATTCAAATCACAAGCCAGTATATTTTTCAAATGATGCAAGATGACAAATGAAGCCTTACTCTTATTTAGCCAAAAGAACTTGGTAAAGTTTCTTGCAAAAATATTATTTTGATATGATTCTAGATATGTAATGAAGCCAAACATCTTGATCTTTGAATAAACAATGGTTATATTAGTTCCCCTTTACGATACTATTTATTATATTTAGTTTTTATCTATTAAGTAGCTAACAAAATCTTTGCCATCAAGAGTAAATTTTACTGTTTCTGGTGAACAAAACTTGTAAAAAGATCTTAGATGCAGATCTTGAAATGACAGGAAATGCATCCTTTATCAATAACGTAACTTATCCCTTAAAACTTGACTTTCACCACAAAAAATCAATATAAAACAGATCCGAATTTAACAATCACTGACCGCTTAACCGAGTTTGAAACTCGATCCAACCAAATACCGTCGTGTTCGTGGGATCTGGAACACGTTGAATCTGCTGTGGCCTGAAATGTCCGTACTTTGGGGTGGTGTGGAAGCTTGGAGAGTGGGATCTTTCCTTACGGGATTGATCCCGGACTGGGGTTGCCAATAGCCCGTTGTGTTGCTTCAGTGCGTGTCAACCATCAACTGGTCGCATAGTATCACCTTAACTGCCATTTCCAAAACATTTTCGATCATAGCATCACCTTTTCGAAATGCGTAAGTCAATTTTGATTCCATGGAACATTTTTCTCTCTTTGCAAGTAAATGAAAAGTGTTTGTTAATATAAAACTTTCATATTGCTTTAATTTCTCCCTTAACATGCAATTTTCAAAATAGCCCATGTGGAGAATTGCAGGGATGATCTCTTAGTTTTACCTGTTAAAAAGCGATGTCCTGTTATCAGAATCGGCATGTTTAATACTCTTAAAAACATCCTTCGAGCATAAATACGAGAAGAATGACATTTTATGAAATTAAACATGTCACAAACTTATAGCTATCACTTGATACTTTTCCGAATTTGGACAGGTCTCGGTTTCTCTCATCCCATACGATCCTGTGTGTCATTTGGTCCCTATAGAGTAGATGTAGCACATCCGGGCTAATTGGATCATTCAGGTCATCCAGATGGCAGAATATTCGGATAATTGAGTTTTTTCTGAGGGCCTAGAAACATTTAATGCAATTGAAATTAAGACATTTTTCTTTTGACTGTTCTCGTCAAAAGAAAAATGATCGATGTTGTACACGTACATCAATCGAATACATAGTACTGTTGTACCTGGCAACTGAGTATGGCTGTGGCTCTGGTTTGAATCCCGGTCAAGACATTTGTGTTCATAGAGATACGAAATCCCCTTCAAGCCGTAGGTTATTATCTAATTAGCCATCGTAGAGCGATAAACCAATACATTAACAGTTTTAGGCAAATATATTCTTTTATGTCTGCCTAAAACAAAACACACAGGGCTCTGTTCTCATTCACTTTCTTATATTGGAAAGAAATATAGCATTCAACAAGTTACTATTTTTTCATAGCTGATACTGAACAAGAACTGCTGAAAAATAACTGTTTTTCAAGTGTTCAGTTTGATTCAGTACAGTTAAATGCCGACTTAAAGAATAAAAAATTACTCAAAGTTTTATGTTTGGGAGCCATGTTTAGATATATCAATGTCTTTGCTCATCACAAGGCATAAAATTGTTTTTAATTTAAAAAAGTAAAAGGCAAATTAAGAAAATTAAACCTGCGATCCGGTAATTCGGTCGTCATCTGACCTTGGTTCAAAATTACGTGGTTTTGTACTCGGATCTTTCCCGTCGGGTTTTATCCTGCACCGTCGCCAATAACCCGTTAAGTTGCTCCAGTGTGACGTTAATTAAAATACCATACCGGTAATTCGGAGGTATCGAGTACTACTGATTTCTTTACTTTGAGAAATATTTGTATTAATTTAGTGGGATTCATTTGTATAGATAGTGCAGGAAAAAAGAAAAAGTTTAAATAAGTATATATGAGGGGGGTATTTCAATTAACGTCACACTAGAGCAACACAACGGGCTATTGGTGACGGTCCGGGATCAATCCCAAAGGGAAAGATCCGAGGACAACACCACGTAATTTTGAACCACGGTCAGATGACGAGGCAACACCTGAGCTGGCACCCCACTCTCCAAACTTCCACACCACGCCAACGTGAGGACATTTGAGGCCACGACAGATTTAACGTGCACCAGCCCCCTTTGTACACGACGGTGTTTGGCTGGATTCGAACTCGCAACCCTTCGGTTGCTAGTCCGTTACTCTTCCAACCGGGCCACCGCGGCCCAAGTATATATGAGAAAGAATTCTAGAATAAATTCAACAATCAATTAAAACAAACCTTAATCTGTATCGAAAAGGTAACAAAATACACTTACATAGTTCAGCAGAATCACGCACACCAATCATATTAAGAAACAAATCTATTTAAAAGAGCTCTTCATTGAGTTTCCCAATCACGAAACAAAATGAATTTAGAACATTTTAAATCGATGTATTATTAGCTGAAATGTGTGGAAGAACAGTACCTCTCTTTGAGGATTTTAATTTAATTATTCGAGAATCCTGTGGAAAAAAAGTAGATTGTTCGCATGAAATGTGATTGTCATTCCAATAAAATGTTCTATGTTATTATTTGTTCGATTGCTGTCAGAAATATTCCCTATATTATATAATCAGAAATAACTCAAATGTATGTATTGTGGAAATTTTCAACTAAGATTTCTCTTATTTGCAATTAGAATGGTTTTATAGCACAAAATGCCGGATTACATTTGCATTTCTGAGAAGAAAAAAAATTGCAGGTTGGTTCGCGAAGACACAAACCGTAGTTTTTACTGAATACTCGGATCTGATGTTGGATTGTTGAACGAATGAAGCATACATAGGAAGTGCGAACTATTGTTTATTGTGAATATTCAACAATTAATTGACAGTTTTAACTATTGAAGTGCAGTTTGATATTAATTGTTGCTGTGAGATTAATGTTTGTAGCTTAGTTCGGTAGATTTCGTATGATACCATTTACACAGTCCTCACTCCCCGCAACCCAAAGTTACACTGGAACAAAACTCGTCCCATACCGAAGAATTTCAACATATTACGGACCCCCTCCCCGCGCTCAATGAGGTCGTGTGAGGTACGGATATCCTTTGTCTACACACGCTATATTTAACTTCTGGATGTTTCTTCCAGTTCTAAAATCATAAGACAAAACAGTTGTAACGCTAGACTTTTCATGTGCCCCCGGTACTGTTCGGATTTTAAAGATGTTCATGTCTAAAAATGCACTGAGAATGCACACTAAAATGTTCTGAGCACACATCTCTCCACATGTAATTCCATTCTACTTAATTTAGACGAGCGTATCTTTGGTATATATTTATTTTGCTTTCCTTATAGCGGTGGAATGTTGAGGTGTTTATCTTGTTCCAAAAATACTCACTGAAATTTCTTCATTACCACAGATACATCCTGTCTCGTCTGTACACGTAGAATGCGTTATTTGAAGCTTCGGATTGTCCGGGAATAGCAATTTACCAGTAGAAGTGCTCAGTAGACCATCGAATTCTTCTTGACTGTATTGCTGAAAAACATTTACTGTTAACATTTCGTAAAAAAAAAATAATTTCACTCTTTTCAAAACAAAGCGGTAATCGTTATATTTAGCTAAAGCTTTTTTTAATTGAACGCTTCGGACAACATGATGATAAGCCATAGAAATATGTTCCGTAATGAAAAACTTAAAAACAAATGTTCAAGAGAATCAAAAGAACTTCTGATTGTTTGAACGAGTGTGTTATTCTTAAAAGTTCTAGAAAACATGATCTCTTAAATAGTGGAAAATCATTATTATTTTGGAATTTTTTAAAACTGGAAACTGCCTGAAAAGTTTTTAAGTGGCTTGTCATTATGTTATCCGAAGCCCTTCAATTATTCTTTATGAAAATATTTAGCATTTTTATTCGCTGTTTCTAACAGCGTATACATATTAACTTATGTTTGTTGGCTTCCCCGTATGTTTTTCTCATGGAAGTTTTATTTGTATGTGTTTGTGTTCTGCGTTCAAAAAGAATACATCCATCAAAGTCAGTAGAGCTCAGGCTCTGGGTTCGAATTCATGTCATGATATAGATTTACTTTGTGGTTCTGAATCCACTTTTACCCCTATATTCCTGTATAATTAACTAACATATTGCAAAAAATGACAGTAACGTGGCAAATTAAACCATCATTAAATTTAGAAACGATTAAAGGAAAGTATCAGAAATTTTCTCTTCAACTTCAGTCCTCGAAATTTAGTAACGGAATTTACTTTAGTGGTTTAGTTTTTAATTTTCCTTCACCTATTCGCGCCTTAATATCGAAGAAAACAAACCTGATTACATCCGAAGAAAAAAATTCTTTCTTTCAGGAAGTTATGAATGGTTTCTAGATCACACTAATTCTATTCTTTTAACACGACAGTGACCCCGTTTTCATGCATCAATACTCCTGTGAAGATTTTTGACTTTAAAAGTGAATGTAGAAATTGAGTTAAAAAACTTATGAAACAAAACAAATCAAGTTCAATATACAATAACAATCAACGTCTTCATTTGAATCTTCAAATTTTGCAAGCAATTATTCGAACCCAATTCCACAAATGTTTTTCACGATAAAAATGTTTAAAAGCAGAAGGTAAGAACCAATAAAAAGTTTGAACGTTATAAATTCTATCAACTTTACACAATTTATTCTTAAAGATATAGAAAAGCCACAAACTTGTATCGTTTTTCTTCGCATTGAATTTGCATTCTTCATTTCCTTTGATGGCAATTTGTTTTTCCATTGAAAGTTTTTCTTTCTATCTTTAAATTTGCATGTTTATAGTTGTTGCAAAAGTAGTTGAAGCAAATATTATGAATTAACCCCACTCATCTTTTATTCCTAAAAGTACTTAAATGCAAGCAATATCTTTATGAAATCAGCTATGTTAAATAATTATATTCGTATCATCAGAAATTTACAAAATCTTTGCATAAACAGCAGGTGAATTTATACTCACCTTTTCAAACACGCTAACATTTTACATAAAAATTATTTTTTCACTCATTTATTAATCGAATATTCACTCTGGCGATTATAATACTTTTCCTGGTGTAACCAATTTAAACAGTTGAATTTCTGTAAATCAATGATACCAGTGTAGAAGTTATATAGATGATCTTTTAACTCTTTTGGACACCTACTCGACTTTGTTGAGATGTTGCAGCTTTCTGTATTGGGTCATTCCATGTGAAATCAGCACAAATCAGAAAAAAACCTGTGGCCGTAGGGTGGCGGATTTTCATGAAATTTGCTACATGTGTTAAGTTTATGCATAAATAACGATATCCAAAATATTTTGGCTCAAAATGAAATATTTTGGAAGCTTCAAGCATTTTAAGGACTTGCAACTTTGAAGAGTAGTTGTGAAATCGCTTGAAGTTGCATGTGTGTGTGTGTTTGAATATCTCTTTCTCAAAAACTACTTAACCCCTTCGGTAGATTTACTTGAAAAAATTCTTGCGTTTGGAAAGGGTTTAATTTGCTGATGCGCGGAATAGTATATAAAGGCAGTAGTATATCCTAGTTTTAACTAGACTCGTCATCCGTAACTTAGGCAAAACAAGTGCATGACGAGTCTCAGTCGTCAAATGTACCCAAGGGGTTAATGTAGACAACAATATTTCATATTTTTGTAATCTATGAAGAATTTTCTTTTTATCTATTTGGAAACAACAATTTTAAACATCATATTTAAACTAAAAATTAGTAGCGAAAAATGCGAAAATAGTCGATTTTGATAGAATTAAAAAGGTTTCTATGGGCTAAAGGAAATTAAATGGATCGTTGAAATTCATGCCAGATACAGTGCTAGGTATGATAAAACTACTGCTGAAATTTGGAAGTCGGCTTTTATTTCCTTCATCTTTCAAACAGCAAAGGAAAACTATAAAATGACGGTTTTCCACTTAAAATAGGCACACAAAATGAAATGAAGGACAGCTCTGATGATATTTTTTGGAAGAATATATTTTAATCTGTCGATTACTTGTAAAAAAATTCAGTAATGTATTTTGAATCTCAAAACAACAATAACAAAATTAATAAAACGCAAAAACACATTCTTGCCTTCCAATCAATTGGCGACTGAAAGTTTCGTCGCCAAACGACTATTTGGATGTTCTAAGACGGGTTACCATATTCCATCAGTATCGCACTAACTGGCAATGTTTATTATCGCCAATCATATATAACATTTCCTCCCCATTCTATGCATATTACTCGTTTCAAATGGCAACAATGAAACCCCATATCAACTATAAAATACCAAATTATTTTTAACTTTTGAAGGAAATTTTAAAAGCAGGACATCAAATCACAATTGAAAAAGCTTAAATATTTAAAACCTTTACTTGATCGTCTTCAAATTCACTTTCAATCTGATCAAAGGTCTCTTGTTTAATTTCGTAGTTGCTTAAATTGAAATTTTCCTAGTGTTGCCAAACATGAAATCTTTACTTATTTCACTAGTGATTATGATAAATATGGAACAAGGATTCGTGAGTTATGTATATTTGGGAGAATCGGGTATAACAACGATGTTTAAATTATTTTTTACTCTCAAAATTAGTGTTTACTTGACTAATAATGCTTAATATTTTATTTACAAAACGCATTTAATATTCTCAAGTAGTAGTATTTAATACTTACGTTTCCAAAGGAAAAAGCAAATCGAAAAGACTTCTCTAACAAAATTAATTTTCCATCTAATTATTTCACTAATGCAAACACTCCTTGGATTAAGCAAGAAAGACCAAAAAGAAATCTCATATGAAATTTTGGACGTGCACCATAATAATAGTTATATTTCATTCTTATACCGCATTTTTTATATTATCGGAGGTTATAATTCATTATCAGCTGCGATAAAAAAGTAAAATTTATGTCTGATTAAAAATCTTCCCGAGACAAAAATAATCAAATTACAATTATGAAAATTTCAGGACATATAATAGACATCTTGCTCTTTTATGTTGAAAGGTTTTGATGTTTTTGGAGCTTTCCCTCACAGTGAAATATGCATTTTTAAAAATTGAAAGATCGTATTTTTCCACAATTTTTACTTTTAAATGTTTTTTTTCTTTATAAAGTAGTAGAAATACAATCACCAAATTACGCCACACTATTTGTTAAGAAAGGCTCTTCATTAAGAATAGTTTTAATATTGTCTTTCCATTTCTGGAGATACCAGAGCAATTTGAAATTTGTAGCAAATTGGTAAAATTTATATTTTAGTCTATCCCTCAGATTCAGCAATGACGGCTATTAAATTATATTCTGACGTTTCCTAAGAGACCCTCTTCTGAAGAATGCAACAATATAAAAATTTTGTATTTGTGCCAATAGCTATAAAATATAGGGTCGCAAACAGGCCACTTTTAGTGCTAGGAAATCTAAATTTGTGTGACCTTGAACTTTAAATGTCAATAATTAACAAAATATAGATTTCTGAAACCTGATATTTTGCAATTGGTCATTACTATGTGACCTATTTAAAAATTGATTTTCATTAAAATCGGTGATGTGTCAGCCCCAACCGATTTGCTCATTTTGTGTGGAATGACCCTATTACTAACAATTCGAATTTTAAAATCTAAAAATTAAATTCTTGATTGCATATTAAAATAAAAGGAGCATTTGAATGCACAAAGTCATACACATTGAACACTGATGAGTAAACGAAAAAAATTATTTTCAAAATTCAACCGTTTTTATCGATTTGTGTTTCTCTTCTTTTCCGTTAAGTAAATTTTACTTCTGTCATTTTAAATACATTTTAAATCTATTAAATTCAACACTTTTTTAAAGTAAATATCGTAGATGGTTTGGTTGGTGCTCTACGGTCATTTGCAAGAAGTATGAATGTCAGAATAATTTAATTTGTAAAAGTTATTGTATATATGTCAAGAATCTTAATGAGATGCGCGTAGCTGTAGTTTGATAAACAGCTGTTAAGCGAGTTGCAAGACCAAAACTTCTGGTATTCATTCACAGAACACTTGTTCCATTTCAAAGGAAAAATTTATAGCTTGTATGGACAAACGCATAGAAGCACACACGAAGAAAACAAGCTTTTCGATCAGTAAATATTCTGTCCGCGGCTCCCTACGCTCTGATAACCTGTTCCGCGAGATATTACGCATTCCGTAATATAAAAACAAGAAAAAAGATTAAAATCCTTTGGTGGTTGGTTTTTGGGGTTTTATGGCGCAAGGGCCATATTTGGCCATGCTACATCAGACACAAGACAGACAACATCAGAAATCCTTTGGTGGAATATTTCATGAAAAACTGTTTGGTTACGATATGAAAGTAATGTTGTTGGTTGAAATCACTAGGGATAATCCGAGGCGGATAACGGCTGAGTTTACAGCCTTGAAAAACTTAAACTGATTTGAGTTTATAGTCGGCTGATGTTTCAATTTTGGTAAGAAAAGAGACAAAACCTAAATATTTTTCTTTCTATGTCCTTCAAATCACTAACTAATGTTACCACTTCTGATTTCGTTTATTTTTTAATGACCTACCACTGACCTCATTGACCACCAGAATTACAAGGGTTCTAACTGACGGATATGTGTGAAAGAGCACCCAGTGGACAACTGCCCTACTCCAAAACAGGGACAATTCCCTACATCCATACACTCACAAATCGAGATTCGAACCTAGACTTACTGGGTAGCAGACAAACGCTATGACCACTATACCAATAAGGCATCTAAGACTTACGCATC
Organism: Meta bourneti; assembly: GCA_933210815.1. Lineage (NCBI taxonomy): Eukaryota > Metazoa > Arthropoda > Arachnida > Araneae > Tetragnathidae > Meta > Meta bourneti. The sequence goes on along the minus strand of OW119926.1, from coordinate 38,149,422 downwards.
TTGTGTTGAAAGTTTTTTATTAGTTTAGATTAGTTTTCCTGTTCTGTCATGACAAATTAAAATGGCATTAATTTTATTTAATAAAACTGATACACACAAGTAATATATAATTCTAATATTTTATTGAACCAAGATGTAAGTTTTTTTCATATTTAGTTCTGATTTTATACAATTTCCTAAAATGTTGGTTTTTTATACAAAGGAGCCACAGATATTTACGCAAAGGGAGCCATGGACCAAAATAGTTTGAAAAGGCTTCATTAAAGGTTACTTACAACGTTATTGATGTGTAAAAATGCTACGCTTGTGGTTGGGTTGATTGCATGTACTTTGAATGAAGAGCTGGCAGGAAACTGTACGATGTCCGTTGCGCAAGGCACTTGATATGCATGCGGCACGGCTGCGTTCCGCCTGGACGACAGACGTGGAAAGGCTCGTACGGAGGTGATGTTCCAGTTGTTTGGGTCGTACCAGAAATCAGTATTCGACTTGAATTTAGTGTCTGAAGAAGGAAAATTATGCTGCAATTTTGGTATTTTTTAGTCCAAGTACTAAAATCTATTATAAGCGTCTGTGGTGATGATTAGATGACCTAGAGGAAGTTCCATTTTTAGAAAGCTTGCAAGCTCACCAGGGATAAAGCCTGCCATGCACAAGCTCACGTGAGGCAATCGCGATATGCGACTATTAGTTCGCCGATTCGTAATCACTGTTACATCGCTTCCGGCACCGAACGATTAACTCGCAGCTTTAATCCATTCTCAAACACTGCCATCTAGAGTTGCAGTGGTTCAAAAAGCCAATTGTAGGAGCACATTGTTTCATTTAACCTTTCCCCCTAATTAAATGAAGGCTTGTTCATAACCACGTGATCCAAATGCCAATTCGCCAGAGCCATACTGCATCGCAATTTTGATTACTATTTATACAATACCGATCTTCTATTCAAACTCTGAACTTCGTCAAAATATAGACACGTCTATTTTCGTCTTGACGAAACCTTGCAGGAATTGTTTTGCCGTCATACGTTTGGTCTTTGTGACAATACTTTCTCTATACTTTCTTTATAAGATCTTCAGTCGATATATTGTGCATATTTTCTAATTATTTTAATCTGATTCATACGATACACCGATTTTTGTACCTTGTATGAGTATTACTTTTATTCTGTTACTGTTACAAATGTTTTTGGTAAAGGTATAACCTAGACCGTCCTAAAAAGACCATGTTTTTCAGGTAGCACAGCGACCAACTCCTGTTCATCCTTGAGCAGTCCCACAGAACCTGATAACAAAAATTTGGAGAAATAACCTGACAAACCAGATTAATGCTTAATTGAGAAAACAGTGGATGTGTCTGTTTTTCAAATTAACTTATTTTTCGATTAAATTAAAAAATCAGTTTTAAAGCAATAAGGCGAGTCCTTTAAATCTAGTTTCTCGATCGTTCATTAATATCTACCTATCTACCTAAGGTAAAATGATAAATTGCACCGAGTAGGACTACAGGTTTAGCTGTTTACATAGTCTGCAAAAATAAGTTTATAGCCTGGCTACTGTAATAATGATTCGCTTTCAAATTTTGCCGTCTGAATCTATTCATTGTTTGAAGTGTTCTGAAGATAAGTGATTTTAACAGCTTAAAATTTGAGCATCAGCCCGAATATCAGTAAATTAAAGCACAAGACCAAATTATATTATAAACGAGAAATGAATAAATAACATCAGACCTTGACCGACGCAAGATCCTCCTTGGGTCCCTCCAGTAATGTTGAAAACTCCGTTTGAGGGAAAAACAAGCTCCCCATTCTGAGGTAGAACCTGAAAAGAAAACTCATTACATAAACTGTTTGAAATTAATTTCTACACACATATTATCAAAATAAAAAAGAAAAGTAAACAAAAAATAAACAATTCAAACCTCAACAAGTCGCCCTTCTCAAAAACATTCTATGTCCCATATGAATCGTTCTTGGTAAATAATGTTTGGTAACTTAAATTAAACTTATGATCATGTATCATTTATCGCAACACAATGCAAATATTAAACTATTGACTTCCATAAGTATATGCTTTTTAGCCTATTTAGAGGTAATAATTATAGTTTACCACATTTTTTAATTCTAAAACTTTAGCTTCATCAGAGAAGCCTCATTTTTTATTCTTTTCTGTGCTTATTTTTTGGTTGACTGCCTCTATTTTTCTGTCTGAGCTTAAGTACACGCTGCAGAAGAGTTAAAACAAGTCAATGATATTACCGCATTAGATGACGGGCCCCTCATTATTTATCTTTCAATTACACCTTACTCATTTAAACACACACATATGAAATTTTCACCTTCGAATTTGTACACTCATATAGTTTCATTATTATAAATGCAAATAGATTTTTAACTTTTCAACTTAGGAAATATGTTTCATAAAATAGAACATAAGTACTAAGACCTCTTACAATAGGGTTCCGATACAAGGCGACCCCCTGTGTGGGGTTCGTCCCTTTCCCTACTGCCCCGGGTATAGAAATTCTTTAAAAATAACTACAGGGAATATAAATTTAAATAAAACAGAAAAATGCTCAAATAAAAAATGTTTACAATAAGTTAGTAATAAACTGTACAATGTACAGTACATTATTAAAGTAACTTACTTAGTATTACCTTCCTTACATTAGCCCTCCAAGTTGTTACGACGAGATAACTCGTCTATCGAGATCTCATCAATTTTGCTAATGACGATATATCTTGTCATCAAGATATTACCGATTTTTTATGATGATTAAATAACGATCTGGTCAGTTTTCTTCTCATGACGAGAGACGACGAGATCTTGATGGACGAGATATCTCGTCCATCCAGATCTGGTCAAATTTGGTAATTACGAGATACCTCGTCGAGACAAACACCAGGAGGGTTGAGGATCGTGCATGTACAGTGTACATGCACGGTCTTTACTGTACGACACACACAATTCATCCAATTTTCTATGAAATTTTAAATTCCATGTAGGCCCTCCGATTCATTTTAGTACAGGGTAATTGCGCATTTACCTGAATTGCCATATGACCAGTGATCTTGTTTACAATCATTTACGAGATTTCTCTCTGAATTAACAGAAAGAAAACGGACATTATATAGTATGACCCCAATTAAGGTTCTTTTTTCTTTGCGGTTACTAGAGGTAATATTCCAAAATTATTTTATGTTGCGAGTGTGCCCTACCAGTGGCTGAGTGGATATAGGATTGAAGGAGCATACGATCTATAAGCTAGCATTAGAAAAAGTACTACATGTGAAGAAATCTGAATTCCTCACTTAAAAAACACATGCTGATACTGGACTGCAGAGTAATGTATGTTTAGAATATTATTTCTTTAGGTCCTGTGTAGGTCCATAAATACTAATCTCAATATCTCGAAATAATGATAATTACTTGGTGTTCCATGATGCAGTAAACTAATTAAACAGCGAAAAGTTCCAACGAGCCTTAAAGTTTAAGGGCAACTGTGTCTGACATTACAGATAGTGTAACAATCTAGCGTAAACGAATCTTTTGAGACTCCAGTAATAAATTTCAAAATCAAACAAAAGTGGGAAAAAGTAGTTCTTTTCGATAATTTAAGAAATCGTTTACTTATATAGCAAAAAGTTTAAAAAATTCAATAAGTTATCAACAACATTGGGGCATTTCCTATTTTTTAGAAGAGGAACTAAAGCTAATTACAAAACATATTCTTACCATTTCAGCCACGGACAATGTATCCGGCATAAATACGAGAACAGGTGCTGTGGCAGGAAAAATGACTCTGTCATTTGAGCAAGGCAAGCGTCCCCCTTCCCAATTTCGAGGATTATTGAAATTCGTATCCACTCTCCAAGTTTTCACATCTACTGCTTTCGTTCTGCGAACTGAAAATAAGGAGTTCAAGCTTCAATTAAAAATCACTTTATCAATTTGGAACATAAGATACTCTTTGCAAGATAAATTAATTTACAAATCAAATGTATAATTACTCAGTTATAAGCATGCAAAATAAAATCATCCCAATTTTGTTCCAGAAAAAATTTAAATTTCAAATCTAAATTTGACAAAAACTACAAAAATATTCCAATAACAGAAATGTGTATATTATGTAAAGGAATGTTTTTTACCTGGAGGTGAGAGGACAATTCAAAATTTAAAAAATACGTTCAATTTACAGTCATATAGTTTAGATTAGAAATTGAATGATGGAATGATATTGCAGACTTATATTGCAGACAGACTTATATTGCAGACAGACTTATATTGCATGGTTATGTATTTTATTTTATAAAATTACGTGAGTTGAAAAACAAAATCTTATAATATGATATTCAAGACACTATTCATCCCAGGTGAAGATATGTACGATTTCTTACCTCTGTGAATTCATCAACAAACCTGTGATTAAGCTTGTGTATCTATATATATAAAATAGGATGTGTGTGTGTGTGTATGTGGGTATATTTTCTATACAAATCTACACCGTTTGACCAATCCACACCAAATTTGGTACACTTATAATTTAGAACACTGCGGTCAGCATAGGCTAACTCTTAACCCCCGTTCTATTGGCCCTGGGGGGCTAAAAACTATTCGAAATCGCAATAGAAATAACATTGAGCATAGATTGATTGCTTTAGGCAGCGATGGTTGCTTTACCACTGTTGATCGAAAAACAATTTTTTCCGAAACAAATTAAATTACAGTATTTATGTTTGAACTGACTTTTTAGTTCTTCCCATGATGTAAATAAATTATAGATATTTTATTGATGAAGGGGGAAAGAATATTTTAAAATATTTATGTTTGCAAGGAAATTCAAGGAAAGGTTTTCAGGAGTTCAAGGATTATTTTCAAGGAAAGTTGGTGTATATTTCGACCAACTTTCCTTAAATAATTTATCGAATACGTAATGATTTGTAGAATTCTGTTTCACGAGGCTTTTTAGGTAAGGCGTGTAACTTATTTTAAAATGTCCGGAATAGATACATGTGAATCCTCCGTTGAAAGCAGTGATTTTCTTTCTGAAAAATTCTGTAAAATCGACCTTCTGCTTTTTGAAAAAATTTTATCTATTCAGTTTAATTTGTCTACACCGATTATATTTATTTCTAAACCAAGCACCGTTATTCCGAAAAGCACAAACGAAAAACTCATTGATCATAAAAGCGTAATTTTGCTACTCGGTATCTGGCAGCACCAGAATTAATGTTTACTTTTTTTATAAAACTTTGTAGAACTTTCTAGAAAGTTGGGGAAACGGAAACTTAATTGGACTCATGGTGGAGAACATTCCAGCACCCACTCGATTCTTAGCTGGTCGTATTTAAAGGAAGCTAACTCGGTAAGTCTTCCAGTTTATCATCTTTCAGTGAATCTGGCAGTTTTATTTCGCTCTTTTGATTGTATAAGTGTTTCCTACTTTATTCGACAGTGATAGCGTACATTTTGGATTTATATTTCTAAACGGATGTAAGTACTACATAATTTTAAATTCGTTTTTTCGTTAATTTTAGCTTTTTATTGTATTCTATAATAGATTTCATTGCTCAGTGAGATGTGCCTTTTGCTTAATTTTTTAAATAAGTTTAATGGGATCAGAATTAATGCTTTTTTTACACCAGAATAAAAGTTTATTTTTAACATGATTTAGAATTCTGTGTTTGAGTATTTTGATTGACAGCTTTTAAGTAAGGCATTAATTTTTTTTATTTGTGTTAAAAGTTTGATATTCTCCTAAACTGATGTAAGTACTTCACAATTTTAAATTTGTTTTACCATTCAGTTTATATTAGTTTTTTATTGTATTCTATAATAGATTTCATTGTTCAGTGAGTGTGCCTTTTGCTTATTTTATGAAATAACTTTTTAATGACAGATTTCACTGCTCTGTGATAGTGTGTCTTTTGCTAATTTTATGAAATAGCTTTTCTTTGTATTCTATAATAGATTTCATTGCTCAGTGAGAGTGTGCCTTTTGCTTATTTTATGAAATAGCTTTTTGTATTCTTTTACAGATTTCTTTGCTGTAGCAATGCCTCCAAGGAAGCGGAAGGCAATCGGCCAAGTGCAGTCAACGGCTAAGATGATGAAAAATGAGCGTAGTCAAGAAACTTCCGAGGAGAGGAATAGAAGACTTGCGATTGCGAGAGAGAGAGCTACTACATCTAGAGCAACAAAGACGGCACAACAGCGTGAGACCCTACTACAGGATAAGAGAGATAGAGCAACTACATCTAGAGCAACAGAGACGGCACAGCAGCGTGAGGCCCGACTACAGGATATGAAAGAGACAGCTACTACATCTAGAGCAACAGAGACGGCACAGCAGCGTGAGGCCCGACTACAGGATAAGAGAGATAGAGCTACTACATCAAGAGCAACAGAGACTGCACAGCAGCGTGAGGCCCGACTACAGGATAAGAGAGATAGAGCTACTACATCTAGAGCAACAGAGACGGCACAGCAGCGAGAGGCCCGACTACAGGATAAGAGAGATAGAGCCAAACGATCACGGACTGCGAGCCATTTTAGCTTAGCACTGGAAGGATTTCACTACGATTCACATAAAGACTACTCGATGCATGCAAGTGTTACGATCGGGAAAATGGAAATGGTTTGTACTTACTGTCAAGCCAAAAAGTTTAAATCAGAGTCTACTGGTATTTGCTGCAAAAATGGAAAAGTTAAACTTTGCCAACTGGAACCACCACCACAAGACCTTTTGACTTACACATCAGGAGATACGTCAGAGTCGAAGCATTTTCTAAGTAACATCAGAAAATACAACTCATGTTTCCAAATGACATCATTCGGCGCCACATCAGTTGTTGGACAGCCCGGATTTCCGTCGACATTCAAGGTGCAAGGGCAGGTTTACCATAGAGCGGGATCGTTGCTTCCGCTGCCAGATCAACCACCAAAATTTCTACAACTATATTTTATTCAAAACGAACAAATGGAAACTGATCAGAGGTGCGCCTACATCTCGGGAACAAGACGTCAGATTGTGTTAAACTTACAGAGGATGTTTCATGAGCACAATAATCTTATTAAAACGTTTGAAACAGCATTGGAACATATGCCAACAGATGAATATAAAGTAGTCATAAGAGCAGACCGAAGACCAGCAGGCGAACACGAGCGGCGTTTTAACTCTCCTCAAGCAGATGAAGTCGCGGTGGTTATATCAGGAGATGAGTTTCATCAACGGGATATCGTTATTCAACGACGAGGTGAATCATTGCAGCGTATTTCGGAAACACATCGATCTTACGATGCTCTGCAGTACCCAGTAATATTCCCCCATGGTGAAGATGGATATCAATTTAATCTGAGGCAGATCAACCCAAGAACAGGTGAAACAACGAGCAAGAAAGTTTCAGCGATGGATTTCTATGCGTACAGATTAATGGTTCGAGATACTGGGCAGAACCACGTATTGAACTGCAGGCAATTGTTTCATCAGTTCATCGTCGATATGTACGCTAAAGTCGAGAGTGAACGTCTCCTTTACATTCGTCTAAATCAACGTAAACTGAGAGTTGACGAATATATTCACCTGAGAGATGCTGTGGCAAATGACGGGAACGTTGAAAACCTCGGTGCCTTAGTCATACTACCAGCTACATTTACAGGCAGTCCCAGACACATGCACGAATACACACAAGATGCTATGACGTACGTGAGGACGTACGGGAGACCAGACTTATTTATCACCTTCACCTGCAATCCCACTTGGACGGAGATCAAGGAGGTTCTTACCAATGGTCAATTACCCAGTGAGCGCCACGACTTGATTGCGAGAGTATTTAAACAGAAGCAGTTGAAACTGATTGACGTTATAACAAAGGGCCATGTATTTGGAGTGCCGAGATGCTGGATGTATACGATTGAATGGCAAAAAAGAGGGCTGCCACACTCGCACAATTTGATCTGGTTAGCGGACAAAATTCAGCCCACTCAAATCGATGACGTTATATCTGCCGAGTTGCCAGACCCGGAACAAGATCCCGAACTTTTTGAAGTGGTAACGAAAAACATGATCCACGGACCGTGTGGAAATCTCAATCCCATTTCTCCGTGTATGAAGGACGGAAAGTGTACCAAGAAATACCCTAGAAAATTGATTAAAGAGACACAAACTGGAAATGACGGCTATCCCCTGTACAGATGGCGGGCTCCGGAAGATGGAGGGTTCACGGCGAAACTAACGATACGCAGCAACACGGAAATAGAAATCGACAATAGGTGGGTTGTGCCCTTTTCGCCGCTGCTGTCGAAAATGTTTCGGGCACACATCAACGTGGAGTACTGCAACAGTGTGAAATCGATTAAATATGTGTGCAAGTATGTCAACAAAGGTAGTGATATGGCTGTTTTCGGTATCAGCGACGAGAGATCGAACGATGAAGTGACGCGGTATCAATTGGGAAGATACCTCAGCAGTAACGAGGCAGTTTGGCGAATACTGGGTTTTTCGATTCACGAAAGACACCCTACTGTTGTTCACCTCAGCGTCCATTTAGAAAATGGTCAGAGAGTTTATTTCACAACAGAGAGCGCCCCTAGAGTGATTGATCAGCCACCAAACACGACTTTGACGGCATTCTTTCAACTGTGTCAGCAGGATCCTTTTGCGAGGACTTTGTTGTATCCTGAGATACCTCGATATTACACGTGGAATGCGTCGAGGAAAATTTTCTGTAGGAGAAAAGTTGGCCAGCCCGTCCCTGGACATGATGCAGTCGCGAGTGACGCCTTGGGTCGAGTGTACACTGTTCACCCCAACAACGCCGAATGCTATTTCCTTAGGATGCTTCTTCACTCGGTACGAGGACCTAGATCTTTCGCAGAGATGAGAACGGTAAACGACGAAGTATGCCAGACATTTAGAGAGGCCTGTCAGAAGTTGGGTTTGCTGGAAGGAGACCAGCACTGGGATGACACGTTGCGAGAAGCCGAATTGATCTCCCTACCAGAGCAAATCAGAAACCTGTTTGCTATAATATTGACTACATGCAGTCCATCGAATCCAAACACTTTATGGGAAAAGTATAAGGAGGCCCTGAGTGAGGATATACTCGCCAAAGTCCGGAGGGAAACCCCGACATTAGAAATCGCGTTTGGTCCGGACATTTTCAACGAGGCTTTGGTTATTCTTGAGGACAAATGTGTGGCCATGACAAATAAAACATTACTGCAATTGGGCCTGCCTGCACCAGTAAGAGATCGACGAGACGTACTTCGCGCAGATTACGTGCGAGAAACGAACTACGACGTCGAAGAGCTGAGTGCATACGTCGCGGACAAGAAGCCACTTCTGAATCGAGATCAGAAAAACGCATACCAAATTATCATGGATCAGGCAGCAAAACAACAAGGTGGTATCATTTTTCTTGATGCTTCTGGGGGCACAGGGAAAACATTCTTGATTAATATAATACTGGCCGAAATCAGGACTCGGGGAGAAGTTGCTCTTGCCATCGCCTCTTCGGGAATTGCGGCGACGTTAATGGAAGGAGGGAGGACGGCCCATTCTGCACTTAAGTTGCCACTTGACATCGCCAGGCAGGAAAATCCTACCTGCAACATAAGCAAGGCAAGTGGTCGGGCGCAGGTGCTCGAGACTTGCAAATTAATCGTGTGGGACGAATGCACCATGGCTCACAAGAAAGCTCTCGAGGCCCTCGACGTCACTCTGAGAGATCTGAGAGGAAACGACAACCTGATGGGAGGAGCTCTGGTACTCCTCTGTGGAGACTTTCGTCAAACTCTGCCCGTCATCCCGAAGTCGACGCCGGCCGATGAGATCCATGTATGTTTGAAACATTCGTTTTTGTGGAGACATGTGCGAAAGATAACTTTGAAGCAAAACATGAGAGTACATCTGGGGGATGAGAGTGCTCACATTTTCTCAGACAAACTCCTGGAGATCGGAGAAGGCAGATTGGCAGTCGAGTCTTCTGGCAAGATTAAATTCCCATCCGATTTTTGTAATCTGGTGTCGTCCGTCTCAGAGCTGATAGATGCAGTCTATCCGTCTGTTTCCCAAAACTATCACGATTTGAACTGGTTGCGAGAGAGGGCCATTCTTTCTGCTAAAAATGAAGACGTCCACGACATAAACAATCAAATACTTGTCATGTTACCAGGCGTGGTCAGTGAATACAAGTCCATCGATACCGTAGTAGATGCCGATGAGGTCGTCAATTTCCCGCCAGAGTTCCTGAACTCGCTTGATCCGGCTGGATTGCCACCACATCGTCTTTTACTTAAAGTGGGATCTCCGGTTATTTTACTGCGGAACCTCGACCCGCCAAAACTTTGCAACGGCACGAGGCTGTGTGTCAAGAAGCTGCTGGGCAATGTAATGGAAGCGACTATCTTGACAGGAAAGGGAGAGGGTGCAACAGTTTTTATCCCACGGATACCACTCATTCCGACGGATCTCCCTTTCGACTTTAAGAGATTGCAGTTTCCAGTAAGACTTGCGTTCTCGATCACGATCAACAAGTCGCAGGGGCAGTCTATCAAGTACTGCGGAGTGGATTTGAGATCGCCGTGTTTCTCCCACGGACAACTTTATGTTGGTTGCTCGAGGGTGGGTTCACCCAAGAATTTATTTATTCTTGCTCCCGGAGGTGAAACTAAAAATGTTGTGTATAATCAAGTTTTGTGTTAAATTTATATTGCAGTGAATTTGTAAAATATTTTACTTTATAATGCGTGTACTGTACTTATACTTTTAGAACCTGTTAATATAATTACTTTGATTTTACACTATACATTGATTTCATTCCTTTTCCTGTCCAATAGAAGATTGGGATAAATACCCGGGCAAAGCTATGTTGCCGTTGTTTGAGCATTACTAAATCTAACTTTTAGTTGATTGTATAAGTATTTCCTACTTTATTTGACAGGTGTAATGTGCATTATTGAATTAAAGTTTATTATTTTATTTCTATATGAATTTTATATATTTACATGAATATTTGTTTGATAATAAAAGGATATTTAAAATATTTCATTATTCATAATTTACATTTTGTAATGAAACACGAAAAACTTCAACTCATTAATCATAAAAGCGTAATTTTGTTATTTTAGATTTGGGAAACCAGAATTAATTTTTATTATTTTATAAATTTGATTTAGCATCCCGTGTTTGTCTATTTGAGTTAACACAGCGAAATGTTGCAGTCATATTTGAGCATTACTAAATTTCATTATCGTCTTTATCAATATTTTCAAATATCTTTTTTCGAATTGCTCTGTTTCAGAATACACTCAGGCAGTCGAAATTCGACACTGCGCATCATTCGTTTTTTAGAATTCTGCATTTTTTCGTCGGAATTTCGTTTCTGTTCGTATTTATGTCTTAATCTTTTAGATATTGCAATATATTCAGGAATTAAATGCATATATTTGCGTCCGAAGTATATAGTAGAAGTTATGAAAAAGTTAAAACGTATTTTCCGTACAACTTAAATGATTGCATTTTTCTGTGAAAGAAAAGTGATTATTCTAATTCACTTTTCAAGCAACATTTAACCATTTCAACCCGAGCAACGCCGGGTAATTCAGCTAGTTTACAATAAAATGTAAATTGAAATAAAAAATATGTGTCAAAAATTTTCAAAAAAATCCCCAAAATTCAATTCACACGCGATAAAACAGTCAATTTTCAACTTTTACTCTGGAAGAAGTGAGTCATTTATTAATCATCCAGTTTTTTTACTCCTATCACTCTTTAAAATATACCTTAATCCAATTGAAATTCCGATGCAAATAGATCGATCATTTATCATTTCTATCTTTTAGAAGAAAAATGAGTAGATTTTAAAAATCGATTGTTCTTCGATTGATAAACTTGTCGATTAACCCACCAGATTATGTCATGAGTTTAAAGTATCACATGGTCATTAAATCAAATTTAAAAAAAATTTAAATCGATCATAAGATTAAGTCTATTAATCTAAATGTCAGATTTTTAAATTTTGTTGTATGGAAATAAATTATTTTATTTTATTATTATATTTGGAAATAGTTTTTCCAACCACAACACCTTGTAAAGTATATATTTAAGTATTCAAAACAGATATGCTTAACATTTGTTGTTTTCAATAAGTACCCAAACTTCTTTTATTCCAGATAGAACACGGAAATAATTTATTCTAGAAGGAAACTATACGTTTGCTGGTTATGAAGATCAGGGAACAATAATGTGAAAGATTGGTTTCACAGAATTCGAGTCGGCATTGTGTATTTTAAATTTATTTGTTTAAATAAATGAAAGAAAGAAAGAACAAAAAAAGAAATGAAAACTTTAACCTACCATTATTGCAAAATCCAACTATAGCAAAAAGAAACACCCACTTAGGAGCCATCGTATGCTTCTTATTTACAGAATTTGAAAATACCAAGAGCGACAGTCGAAAGTTTTTTCCTATTCCTGGCACATGAGTTACACCGCCGTACCACGTACAGAGGTACTTCCTCTCTATTGGCGTATCCAACGTTTCTGGATCAAATGTCGAAATTCAAGTAGAGAGAGAAGGGAGAAAATCTCCTTTCTCTACCTCTTCTCAATGTTTTCTTACATCTGTGGATGGAAATTTCGATGTTGTAAATTCCGAAAACACGTCCAGCAGAACTGTGCAGAAAATGGGCTACTGGGGATCAGTTTCCTTGCTCTTTTTCTCTTATTGTCAAAAGTATTCTTCAGCAAGAATATCCTGATCCTGAATATAAATTAAAAATTAGGTTACCTACAAAATATTTAGTCGTTTTAGTTTAAAAGCTTTGAGGACACAGGATTTCTCTTTCTTCATAGCTTTTCCGTGAGTACTTCGTAGTGAAATCTTTAACGGTAAATGGCTGTCTCTAATGCCGATACATTCAGTTTTTTACAAACAATTGTTTTCCCAATTCGGTTAACCCTTGTCACGGGGCCTAGGATATATGCACTCCCGCAACTCTGCTGTCTTTTACAGAGGCTCTAAATGCTTTAGGATAGTCATGTGAGATGGGTGTAGAGCTGGTCGATCTATTTCGAAGTAAATAATCTGAAGAATTCTGATCTTAGTCCTCAGGTTTTAAAATTCCCATTTTTAATTTCGAATATTTACACAAACCGCGACACTAAGGTATGAGAGAGAATTGAAAAGACAATTGAATGGCAAAAAGATGGTCACTTCATTCGTCATTTCTTGTATGACACTTGAAAATCATTTGAACCCCTCACTCACGACGCACACGGTCTCTTTAATAGGTGTAACCATAGAGGTTTAATATGGGGGTTTATGGGTGTAATATTCATTAACTATTTGAGAAATAACTGTTCTCGTCGGGGTTGGTTTTAAACAACCCGTCCACAAAAAACTACGAGAAAGATAAAGGATGGTAGGCGTAAAATAAATAAGTTGCAATGAATACATTGATCTCAAGCCCACATACCCGATACTCCCTCCTTCAAATATTGTTATCAGGTCAGATACGGCCCCTCCGGAAATGTTTACCTAGCCCGCAGACCAGATACAATCCTCTGGACATGTTTACATGGCCCTATAAACAGATACGGCACTCAAAATATGTTTATCATGCACTTGGACTAGGGGCCCGCGGTAGCCCAGTTAGAAGAATAACGGATTAGCAACCGGAGAGTTGAGAAAAGTTAGTCAAGGCTACTAACCTCTTGAAACAAACGACTTTCAGTTACCGATATCAAAGAAACAGACTATCGTCTGAGAATTCCTCTGCTTCCACAAACCGAAAATTCATCGAGGATAGTTAAAAGGAGCTATATAGCCGAATGCGTGATATATCGTGGCGCGATATGACGAGGGGTTATTGGGTAAATATAAACCTTTATACCTTTTAAACTTATAAAACAGACTGCTTAATAGAATATAAAAAAATGGGAAAACTAACGAAAATAATATAAAAATGTACAGTTATCTCGAAAAATGTTTTTAAAAGTTAAAAGGAAATTTATAGAAAACATTTGCAAATACTTAATTTATTATTACAAGAATTTTGATTTAAAGTTAAACAAAAATATATGAAATTGAAGCATAATTCTCCATCGGTTTTATAAAATATATTGCTTCATTGAACTACTTTTTCGATGAATTCAAAAGTTTTACTCCTACATGTATTAGTGCAATAATTATATTTAACTACGCTTCTGCATTTTAAACAAAATTATGCTGTAACATTATTTTTTGCAAAATGATCACATCCTCTACATCTTTTCAAACTATTTTCAGCACACACATACAGGAATTGGACAGAATAGTTACACCTCTGGAAATGCGTTATATTCTTTGCATTCTAATCAGCCTTCGTGCATCAAAAATGACCTTAGGTTACCCTATAGTCTTTTTACAAGGCGCTGTACCACTTTCCCCTCAATACAGTTCCTATCTTGGAATGGTCATGCACAACCTTCAAAGATTTTGACGTGGAATTTTGCACCATTTCTCCATTGAAACATTTTCTAATTGCATAAACACATTCCTTGACATTTCATGGTGAAGGGGTTCGGTTTAGTACTGGCCAATCCAAATTATTCTGGGCCACTTTGACAGGGTACAATTTTCTTACGGGAATCGTATATGAAATAAAACGAAATAAATACAAGAAATAATTTAACTATCTTCTTTTACAATAGCACATTTTATTTTTTCGGACTCAAAAAATTTCTTAATTTTTTATGAGAACAGAAGATTTTGTTTAAGATAAATTCTAATAGGTCAAACAATGAATTGATAACGAAAATGGTCATGATTTAAGGTATCCGGCAGTTTAACACCATCCCCATTGCGTCCCATGTTAAAATCAGTAATATTTGATGAACCTTTTTTCGGAACTTAATTATCACAGGACAGGACATATCACTTACGGAGTACCTACTGTAAACAGCTTACCTCCGCATCATAAGGCGTACATAAAAATACATTTACATAATATTATTTTATTGTCAGTAAAAGTTGGGCGGCAAAAAAGAAAATAGTCAAAAATATAGATGGCGTCCCTAAGCACGGATCAACATGTCGGTCGGTTACCCTTCCTAGTGTCCGTGGCCGATAGATGGCACTCTCAGGGGCAAACTTTTGGTGATGCATGCGGTTGGGTGGTATACATCCCAGCACTGCTTAAGAGAAGTCAAACGGAAATGAAAATTTAAGAGACATGGATAAATGTTTTGTTCATAGAGCTTGGTGAAAAGAGATTAAAAACTAAGTGATGTTTTGTGATATAATTAGGGGTCCTGTCTAGTCCTAAAGCTCGACTTTAGGAGTGACAACAGTCGCGGTCCATTCAATTAGGATATTGCAATTAATTTGCATGGGAGGTGGAATTAGCGGAGCTGAAGTCGTAGGCCTCAAAATCCAAACGAAAAACTCCACAGTGATGTTTGGGTCTCTGTGAGAAGGTCTGTAGGTTTTGTTGCAGAAATGCTCTTGGTCTTTTCTGCGAGTTTTTGACCGAAGGGTCGTATGGTGGTAAAGCCCTTAGTACCTCGTTTGGCACCTGGGGTAGTTTTAGGTAGAATTTAAACGAAATGTGCTGTAGGAATTCAGCTATGGGTTTAATTTTGGTGTCCGAATGGATGACTTCGTTCCTGATATAAAAAGGGTCTCCAGTGATAGCGCATAATGTGCGGTTCTGAAAGATCTGCAGTCTTTTCATGTTTTTTCAACTTGTCGACGCCCATACTTGGGAACCGTAGGTAAGGGTAGGCCGAATGATGGCTTTGTAGAGGAGAACATAAGCATAGGCCGCGTTCGTAAACAACTCTCTGAAAAAGTGCAAAATAGAAAATAATCCTGCCACGTGACCTCCGTTTTACAAGTTCTGAAGTTGCATTTAACGAACGATTAGGTTAGTCTCATCGCAAACGTTTGCTTCGCTTCGCCATGCATTTGGCAATTTGTTTTGGTAAATTCAATCTGAAAATGAGCCTAAACTATATTGGTAGAGACCCATTAGAACATTCGCATCTACCTCCTCGGACGCCAACATCTGAACTGACAAAACCAAGTAAAATTTTATTGAAACGAATCAGTTGACCAGCAATTGTATTAGAATAAATTTTTTTAGAAATATTAGAATCCCAATATATTAATTAAAAAACCGGAAATTCAAAATCATCTCTCTTATCATAAATATTAATATCACTTTTATTATTTAAAGTGTATATATTCAAGTCTAGAAAGACGGCTTTATTGTTATCTGAATTGGTTTTTAATAAATATAATTCATCAGGATAAATCGATTTCCAAAGGTTAGCAAAATGTGGATAAGTTTGTTTTCTCCTTTTCAATTTTAATTTTGTATTATACTTATCTTTGGTATGTGTCCTTAATTATCCCTGGTTTCGTTTTTCTAATTTTTGTTTTTCCAATTTATTTTCTTACGGTGTTTTGAGGGGTGTATGAGCTACTTATGGTGTACTGCCGCTCACACGCAGAAAACACCATATTGTGTTGACTGGGTGAGGCTCCTCCCTGATGACGCCCTGATCCATCCACCAACACTTCATCATTTTTTTCAAAATTTTCTTAAATTTCTTGATTTTAAAATTTTTGGATTTCTCTTTGTTTTAGTTTGTAATTTTGAATTATTTTACACTGCTGGCCACCCAAATTGCAACACCAAGAAAGACAAGAGATATCACAACAAAATTTATTTTGTAGATAACATGTTGACCAAGTATCAAATGATTAAATTTATAGACTTCTGTGAAGTGTGGTTCCTGCCAAAATCAGTAGCCAGAGTAGCCGCCATTGTTGGAGATCACCGCTGCCACACGCCTTGGCATTGATTCAAAGAGACTTTGGATGTGTTCTTGGGGTACAGCAGACCAAGCAGCTTCCACACGTTGCCAAAGTTGATCTGGTGTGGCAGCTGGGGATGTATTCTGGGTCAATCGTTGAGCAACCATGGACCACATGTTTTCTATCGGCGAAAGATCCGGAGAGCGAGCTGGCCAGGGAAGCAATTCAATCTGGCGATTGACGAAGAACCCTTGGACAATGCGTGCCACGTGTGGTCGCGCATTATCCAGTTGAAATATGACTGTGGGCAAGCCCTGAAGGTAAGGAAGGACAACTGGCTCCAACACCTCGGAGATGTAGCGCTGGCTGTTTAAAGTACCGGCAATGCATACTAGAGGAGTGCGAGAGTGATATCCAATACCGCCCCATACCATACTACCCGGTGCAGGACCAGTGTGGCGGTGCATAACGCAGCTGTTCAGCATCCTCTCTCCACGGTGTCTCCAGACTCGAATCCGACCATCGTGGTGTTGCAGACAGAAGCGTGACTCGTCAGTGAAGACAATTTCATTCCATTCTGCCGTCCACATCCTTCTTTCATCGCACCATTGGCGGCGGAAACGTCTGTGGTTCTGCGTCAAGGGTAGACGAAGCAATGGACGTCTTGCGGACAGACCACTCTGCTGTAAACGGCGTCGAATGGTACGCGCAGACACTGGATGATGCGGTACAGACTGAATGTGCTGTGCTATGGTTCGTGATGTGGCTGAGCGATCCGTCACTGCCATACGCACAATATGCCTGTCATCACGTGAAGTGGTGCACTGAGGTGGATGCGATCGAACACGTCGGTCCGTCGTACCCTCCTGCATCCAACGATCACATATCCGCATTACAGTTGTTTGGTTTCGTCCAACACGACTACCGATTTCCCTGAAAGATAATCCACAATCTCGGTAGGCCACTATCCTTCCTCTGTCGAACTCGGATACTTGATCAAAAGATGATAGCTGTTTTCTACGAGGCATAATTGATCGTTTTTTTGAAAAAACCACAAGAAAAACACAATTGCCGTACTTGAAATCGTCGAAATCTCCAAGCCTTAAATAGCGCTTTGAAGTGGCGCCACAGGCGCGCGTGATGTGCGTCTGCGTTGAAATTCTAATCATTTGCATATCTCACCTCCGCTAATGCATGTTGTAAATTTCATATTATTTGCATGCTTCCTTCAGGGTGTTGCATTTACGGTGGCCAGCAGTGTACTATCCTTGTTGTGTCTGCAGCTTTAGGTCGCATACATGGACAGTTCTGCCTTCTGCTTTCTGGATTGATTCTGCTTGACTATTTTTTACCCCCAACTTTTTTGGTTTTTTGGCTTTTTGGTTTTTTACTCGTCTGCTTTTTGATCTTTTGGCATTTTGCTGGTGTGCATTTCTAATATTTTGACTTTTTGATCTTTTGCATTTTGCTGGTCTGCATTTCTATTATTTTACGTTTTAATGTTTTGTATATTTTGTAATTTGATTATTTTTTATTATATATATATATATATATATATATATGTGTGTGTGTGTATATATATATATATATATATAATTCAAAATTACAAACTAAAACAAAGAGAAATCCAAAAATTTTAAAATTAAGAAATTTAAGAAAATTTCGAAAAAAAATGATGAAGTGTTGGTGGATCAGGGCGTCATCAGGGAGGAGCCTCACCCAGTCAACACAATATGGTGTTTTCTGCGTGTGAGCGGTACCCTGTATATGTAAATGTATGTGTGTATGTATATATGTATGTATATATGTAAATGTATGTGTGTATGTATATATGTATGTATATATGTAAATGTATGCGTGTATGTATATATGTATGTATATATGTATGTATATATATATATATATATATATGTGTGTGTGTGTGTGTGTATGTGTGTGTGTCATAATCACAGGAATGATAAGCCTGCAGTCGTGACGAGAGTGGAAAAAGTGTTATAAGGCAACCAGATAGAATGATCCATTGGTACTGAGTGTAATGGTGGTGCCGCAAATGGAAAGGCAGAAAGTTCTATAACCATTCTGTATTAATTCAATAGACAAGTAATTACATCATAAGGCGTGGAGGTCGTTGAGGGTTTGGAGTTTGAAACGGCTCTGAGGGTTCCTTAGCCCAAGACCCTCGTGAAAAATTGAATAGTTTTCAATGAACTCATTAGAGGGATTAGGATTAAAAAAAATGTTATTGGTCCAGGAGATCTAACAAGAAAGTTCATTGGTAGAAGTCGGTGGTTTAACGAATGAGTAATGTGATCTTACATAGGCGATTTGAAAGCAGGAGTGTCCGTGGGAGGTCACAATAATGAAATGGCTTGAGTACAAAGGTGAAAGCGGGTGACAAGATATATTGACCACTTAGGCAGGGAGACAAAGACTGGGAGAAAAGGGGAACGCTAAGGGACTTATCTGTAGTGAGAATTGTATTTAGGGGTTTAGTTTTAGGTATTGTTTCATATCCCCATTTAGAAGGAAAAGTCTTACCGTTCCAGAAAGGCTTTCACTAAATTCTCAACAATACAAAACATGCAATATAACAAAGTTACAAAATAACATTTCCAAAAACAAATATGATATCTAAACACTTGTTACACAAATAATAAAATATTAATTTACAAATTTCAAATAGATGGTTAATGAAAGTAAAAAGCATATAGTATAAAGACTTCAAAATTTATCCTTACACCTTCATAAAGGCTTGAATATTTCCTCTGCTTAGTGACAATTCTTAAATTTTTACTGTTCCGAAAATATTCAAACATTTTTCATGTATTGTATCAAAATTTTCTATCCATGGTGACTGAAGAAATATACGGTATTGTAAGTTTTGGGGATGAACCATATACGACATCA
The DNA here is from genome assembly GCA_933210815.1 of Meta bourneti. Lineage (NCBI taxonomy): Eukaryota > Metazoa > Arthropoda > Arachnida > Araneae > Tetragnathidae > Meta > Meta bourneti. Next base: position 38,129,711 of record OW119926.1, on the reverse strand, counting down.
TAATCACATCACTAAACAATTTCTAAATTCATTGTTACGGTATAAAAACTCTAATGTTCATTCGTTTTTCTTTTAATCTCTTATCCATTAATTGACGCAAAAAAACGTGTGAAAAGGAAGAGGAAAAAACTCTGGAACTTAGATGTGCTATAGGGATGACTTCTCAGTATCAATACCGACATGTCAGTGGTGTCTGTACCTACGAGAGCGTTATTGTAAGTTGGCTAGAAATAAGCTCCGTATACTTCTAAATGAGTAACTGCTCATTGTAAGCTACTAATTTACATCAAGCATCCTGAAACGTTGAAAATGTGTGTGCTGTGTTTCATGTAATGAAGTTTTGTTGAATCATTTTTTAACTTCAAAATCAATGTATTTTGCGATCAATGTGTGTGGAAGTAAGTAATTGAGTGACGTTATATTTTTGCAAGAATGCTTAAATTTAGGTGACGTGAAGGCTGCATGTCTGTCACTTAGAATTTTCTTGGGAATTTGAAGTTAGAATACCTGTTTAAGACAGTTAATATAAGCATCTGATGTTACACTTTTTGAAGGTAATGTCCAAATATATCTTGTTGCATAATCTATTAAAATATGTAGGTACTTTTTTGGACATCCATAGTAGCTTAATCCGCCATCCGTATCCACGGAAATTAATTCGAAAGGTTCATGACTTGTGGGAAGGGATTTTAACAAGCCATATTTCTTTTGTTTTTCCTTTTATTCAAATGACAAACTTCAGTGTCGGACATAATTCCTAACATCATTTACTATACCAGACCAATAATATTGTGGTGATCATAAATTTAACATTGATGACACTCCTAGGTGCCCATACTTAATATGTGCTTTTTCTAGCAATTTTGAATGTTGTGAAAGTGAGACAACTTTATTCAAACCTTGTTTTCTAATTGTCCAAAGATTATCCAATTTTTTGTATTTTCGAATACAAACATTATCATTTTTTTGACTTTCTTTGAGCTCAGAATGAGTTAATATTTGTGCACTTGGCAGCACATAATGATTTATGATTTATAGTTTTATTATTTATAGTTATAGTTATAGATTTATAGTTAGCATGCCAGCTTCTACATTAGTAGATCCCTTTCTGTATTTAATTGTAAAATTGTACATAGACAATTTCAATGACCATCTATAAAGCCTTCCGGTTGGGTGTTTAATATTTTTAAGCCAAACCAGGGCAGCATTGATCGATATAAATACGAGGGTTGTCCGTAAAATAAGGTTCCCAAGGCGCTGCAGTCGCGAGGAACGCTGTTACGCGGGATCCGGCGCCACTGGCGTGTACCTTGGTTCCCCCTCTCCCAGTCCCCACCCCGGCGAGCTGTCTGCGACGCTCAGTCTTAGCTTGGCAGCCCTTAGAGATGGAGCTCCCACTCGCTTCTCCCGCCAGGTGCGAATTACGCTCTGTGATTCGTTTTTTGTTTGCAAAAAACACTGCGCCGGTGGACATTCATTCCCAACTGTGTGAAGTCTACAGAGAAAAGTGTATGAGCGTACAACACGTGCGCAAATGGTGCAGAGAATTTAAAGACGGACGTACAGACGTCCATGATGAACAAAGTTCCGGACGGCCATCGGTTTCGGACGAAACGATTGCGAAAGTGGAAGAAGCGATGCTGAAAGATCGAAGGGTTACGGTTCGGGAGCTCTGCGAGATGATCCCCGATGTCGGCAAGACCTGCATTGACAAAATTTTGACAGACCATTTAGGGTATGCCAAGGTTTGTGCAAGGTGGGTCCCAAGAATGCTCACGGAGGACCACAAACGACAACGCGTTGAAGCGGCCCGCGAATTTCTTCAGGCCTACGAAACCGATGGCGAGGAATTTTTGGACTCCATTTTCACTGGGGACGAGACTTGGGTGGACCCAAGTCTCGTCCCCAGTGAAAATGGAGTCCACGATACCGAACGACACCGGAAACGAAAGAACAATACCGTGAGTGGAAACATCCAGAGTCGCCGAAGTCGCGGAAGTTTAAACAAACACCGAGTGCCGGCAAAGTGATGACCAGCGTGTTTTGGGACAGGAATGGGATATTGTTGTGCGAATTCATGCCTGCCGGGACAACAATCAATGCTGACCGCTACTGCGAGATGTTGAAGAACCTTCGCCGCGCGATTCAAAACAAGAGGAGAGGCATGCTCACGAAGGGAGTGCGTTTCCATCAAGACAACGCTCGTCCGCACACCGCCCCTGTAACCAACGATCTCATCAACGAATTTGGATGGGATACTGTCACACACCCGCCCTACAACCCGGATATAGCCCCAAGTGACTATCATCTCTTCCCTGAATTGAAAAAACACCTGGGTGGGAGGCATTTCGGAACCGGAGAGGAGCTGAAAGAAGTTTTAAGCTACCTTCACGACGCGGCGGGAGAGTTCTACGACTCAGGCATGAAGAAGATGGTACACCGCATGCAAAAATGCATCGATCTCAACGGCGATTATGTCGAAAAATAGGAAAAAGTCTAAGCTTTCCAAAAATGTATTATTCATTGCAAATAAACATGTTAAAAATCATTGGGAACCTTATTTTACGGACAACCCTCGTAGTAAAGTGATTTCCATGAAGATAGCAGTAATATTTTTTGACGGAATCTATTATAGCCAAACATTCGAGTTCTGTTATCACGTAATTTTTCTCGTAAGGTCGTACTTGTATAGAGTAAAAGGGAACTGGATGTAATGACCCATCTGGATGTTCTTGTTTTAAAATTCCTGAAATTGCTTCTCCTGAGGCAGCGGTGTATAAATGGCAGGGGTAATTCGGGTTGAATAAACTTAACACTGGCTTAGAGATTAAAATATCGTTGAGTTTCTTAAATGACATTCTTCCGACCATTGATATTTTACATCTCTTTTAAGAAGGTTGTTCAAAGGGGCTCGAATTTTCGCGTAATCTAGAATGAATTTGTTATAGATATTAATACTCCCAAGAAATCTTTCAACTCTGGTGTTTCTGGGTGGTTGAAGTTTTTTGATAGTTTCGACGTTAATATTACTTGGTTTGTAAGTACTGTTCTCAGTTTCATATTCCAAAAAATTTATTTTCGTTTTTGCAAAGTTGCATTTTGAAAGTTTGAGTTTCACGTTCTCTTTCTCACATCTCAAAGATGATTTCTAAATGTTCCAGATGTTCTTCATAATTTGGGGAAAATACAATTATGTCATCAAAATAATTTAGAAACATATTTAATTTGATGCTTATTTAGAATTTGCCTTATGGCACGTTGAAATATTGCGGGGGCGTTTTTCCATCCAAAAGGTAACTTTTCTATTCGTACAAACCAAAATATGAGGTAAATGCAAGTTTTTCTGTGTCTTGATCCTTAATTTTGATGCGCCAGTATCCAGAGGCTAAATCTAGTGTCGAGAATATTTTTGCATGGGACAATTGATTCAATACAGCATCGATACGAGGAATGGGTTCGGAATCTGTTTTAGTAATTTCATTTAATTTTCGATAATCGATGCATAAACGAGTTTCGGAGTTTTCATTTCGTTTGTAAGCTAATGTTACAGGAGCTACATAAGGGCTGTAAGAAGGTTTGTTAATGTCTGCCTTTAAAAGTTCGTCAATTTTTTTAATTTCTGCATTGTCTTTAGGCGAGGCTCTGTATGGGCGACAAGCAATTGGCAATTCCGAGTTTAAATTAACTCGTTGAGGTTCTAAATTTATTGAGCCTACATCATATTATTGTTGGCAAAAACATTTTTATATTTGTTAATTGGAGCAGTTAATTTGCCATCAGATTTAATACCATAATTGTTATTATCTACATTTTTAGAGTTAACTAGGAATAGTGCAATCCTTAATGTGATTACTATCAGTACAATCCTTAATACTATCATTCTTATCATAAGAGTGCACATTCTCACATTTTAAATTTTTGAACATTGTTTATCATAAATATTCTTACTAATGGTATTTTCACATGATACAAAATTATTGTGTTGATTGCCATTAGAGTATTGTGAATAACCTTGATTATAAAAATGATGGGATATTTGTACAGAAGTTATAGGAGCATTTTTGACGTTACATTATAATTGAATCGAAATATTTGTCTGCTTTTTCAATTGATCTTCAAATTAAATTAATTCACAGTTTCTAAATTCAGCAATGCATAATTTAAAGCTGAGTTGACAGCCACAAATTCAAGTTTTTTTGTAATGCAACCAATTGTAATATTGATCAAAACAATTTCACTTACCCGAATAGCACCAATTGCTTGTTGAATTTGGATCTTAGGGTTCACTAAAATTGTCTTATATTTCAAATGTCTGAGAAAATGTTCAAGAATGATAATTGCGTTCGTGCTTGTCCAAAAATCCAATGAATGTTTTATAACCACAAAAAATAGTCACTTTGAGGTATGGTCATTCAAAAACAGGCGTTTGTCCCTATTGAGTAGTTGGTTGATACGCGAGCTGAGGTAGTGGAGGAGGCCTTCGCTGAGGGAAAGTTTTCCAAGGGGGATTCCGATCCTGTAAACGTCGGTCACGGTAGTTGAAGGGCTCTGTGTGCACTGAAGTTTTAGCCATTGCTAGAGACAATCAGACAACTTACCGTAGGAAAATCGGAGCTTTAACAAAAAGAAAAGAGAATGAAAAAACAAATCACATACCTAAAAGAAATTCTATGTGAGATAAACAAGAAATCATTAATTACAGAATCGGTTTCAAAGGTTTTAGAAGTGAGTATTATTTGTTCATTTTTATAGCACTTTTAATCACAATATTTGCAGAAATTATCAATTATAAATTCTCAATGCCTTTATAGGAAACTAACTTAGTATATAATTACGTATTTAATCGAAAATTTTATTTGTGTATAATAATTAAAATTTTATTATCATATAATGTATACTTATATATTTTTGCACAATTTTAGCTTTCTCTCACTGGTTCTACAATCGAGCTTCTTGAAAGAGTGGACAAAGGGAATAGCAAAGAAAAATATCCCCCACAATTGCATGCATTTGTCTTAACGCCGAACTTTTATTCAGTTAAAGCATACAACTATGTGCGCAAGACCTTTTGTTCCAACTTGCCTCATCCTGCCACTTTAAGAAAGTGGTATCAAGGTGGGAATGACTCTCCTGGATTTACAGCAGAAGAATTTTCAGCTCTTGTTGCTAAAGCTCAGGAAGCAAAAGAAATTATAAAAGTCTAATAGGTGGCTAAGTCATAGATGAAATGTCAATCAGATCTCATATAGAATGGGATAATGGAAAGTTTTGGGGCTTTGTAGATTTTGGTTCATCTGTTGATGATGAAATGCCTCATGCAAAGGAAGTATTGACAATTATGGTTAATTCTCTGAATGGGAATTGGAAGGTTCCTATCGCCTACTTTTTAACTAATGGATTAAATTGTTCACGAAAAGCTAATTTGATAAAAGAGGCATTATATAGATTGCATGATATTGAAATTACAATAGTATCATTAACTTTTGATGGGCTGATTACTAATATAGCCACTGTAAATAAACTCGGGGCTAGCATTAGTGCTGAAAACCTAAATAATATTTTCCCTCATCCTATAACAAATCAAGACATATATATATATCATATTAAGTGTATGTCATATGCTTAAGTTGGTGCGAAATACTTTGGCTAGTAAAGGCTTAATTTTCGATGAAAATAATGGAATTATTAACTGGGATTACATAGTTAATCTGGTTGACCACCAAGAAAACTATGACCTTCATGCAGCAAATAAGTTGCGAAGGCGACATATTGAATGGCAAAGAGAAAAAAAATGAAAGTCAAATTGGCAAGTCAAGTTTTAAGTATGAGTGTTGCCAATTCTTTGGATTGCTTATATTATGATCTGAGCATAACGAATTTCAAGGTGTTTCACCAACTGTAAATTTTCTTAAAATTTTCAATCATCTGCTTGACATATTAAATTCTAAAAATTTATTAGGTAAAGGTCTCAAATCCCCTTTCAAATCATCCAATGAAAATTCATTTTTTAACTTGTTGAATCAAACTTATACGTACATTAGAGGACCTAAAGTTTCAGCTGATGGTGGTTCTATTCTCTCCAGCAATAGAAAAATGGGGTTTGGGGGATTTTTAACCTGTATTAAAAGTGTACAATGCTTATATACTAATCTATGTGGAGGTAAATACCCTTTAATGAAATTTTTAATAACCTACAAACTTTCTCAGGACCACATGGAACTTTTTTTAAGCGCAATTAGAAATAAAGGTTGATACAACAACAATCCAACAGCTAGGCAGTTTAAAACTGCATACCTATGACTTCTTTGTCATCATGAAATAATGTCATCGGATAATGTCAACTGCATTATTCTTGATGACACATATATTTTAAATGTTTCTTCCGCAAGGAATAGATATGCAAGTCAGATAAATTGCATTTATGCTCAGAGTGATGATGATAATGACTTTTCAACTATAACAAATAATTCAGAAAAAATTATATATTCGGAGCAATATTCGAAAAAAATTAATTACATTTCTGATGTAGTCGGATATATTTCTGGGTTTGTTGTCCAAAAGTTAGGGGGGCAATTAAATGTTCAGACTATGTATCAGCTTTAAAAAGTAATTCACATTTCAGGAAAGCCTTCTTTTGCAGAGAAAAGATAAGGGGAATTAATAAGTCCTTCTGCTGATGTAAAAATTTGCAAAATTGGAGAGATACTTTAGAGTGGCCCAAGCTGAAGGAAAATTAATAAGTAGGAATATAATGCATCAACTCCTTATTCAAACTTTGCAAGAAATGAATATCATCTTTGATTCATTATATAAACACACATTAGACCAATCTCCTCTTGAAAACTACAGGCTATCACTAATAAAAACTGTCTTTGAATATTTAAAAATAAGATTTTATCATGTGGGAAAACAAATGACGGAAAAATTTCAACTTAAAAAAGTCCGAAACATTAATAACAAAACCACAATATTTAAGGGTCAGTGAATGGTTACATGTTTCTATGAGTTCTATTTAGTAGATTTAAAATGCGACGAATGTGACAATAAATTTTATAAATCTACTGTTTCTTATTTATCTTTCGTATTTATAAAATATTGATTTCACACAATAATTAATACAAATTTAATATTAAAAATCCAGCAAAAAACTTTTGCACACACTTAAAATTATAAAATTTGTCAATAGTTATTTACTTCATCACTTTGATAAATTTAAAATCCATGTATAGACACACAAGTGTAACTTATTTAGTTTCTGAATCAAAAATCTAAAATTGGGTAAAATAGCTAACAACTTTAAGTACGGGTTTTAAAAAGTTACCTTCCATCTTGTAAACATTATATGTATAACTTTTCAGGTTAATAATACTTCTATGCGCAATTGTCCTAAAATAAATTTGCGTTTACAAAAACGTAAGCAATTATGTATCCATAATATATAAATGAAAGCTTTCAGTGGTGACCTAGACATGATTTGAGCGCACAACTTTATCTGTTTTCACTATTTTTATTTTATGCATCAGTAAAATATTTATTGAGGCAGTCATTTCTTAACTTCTGCATTTACTTTTCAATTTATTCCAACTCGTGTTAACCTCATTAAGTTTAAAAAAGGAAGTTTGAATTATTTTCTGTTATTAAATCTTTAAGATAATTTTCACAACCTAATACAGTTGATAAAGAAAAATATATAATATATTGAATTAAAGAAGGTCAGGTTTCGGAAAACTATCTTACGCAAAATTTTAACCAATGACGATATACTTGTGTGCATCCCCTAGCTCTTTTGACATTTTCTCTTAATATACAATTGCAAAAGGTAAACAGTCCAGCGACAAATCAAACCAGTACTACATGACCGATCTCGACTGCGGGTTTGGTAAACTGCGGAGAATTGTATCTGGACTGCAGGCTGGTTAAGCCGATTTGGAGGACCGGGCCTGATAAAAAAATATTTGGAGGATTGTATCTGGATTGCGGGCTAGGTAAAACTGTGCTGAGGGCCATATCTGGACAGCGGGCAGTTTAAACATGTCCATTATCTGGTCTGCTGTTCTAATAAACATTTGGTGAACTGTATATGGACTGTGGGCAGGGTAAATCTGTCCGGAGACCGTATCTAAACTGCAGTCCTGATAAAAGTTTGGAGGGCCATATCTGGTCTGCGAGCCGGGTAAATATATCCGATTATTCGGCTTGAGAGCCGGTTAAACCTGTCCAGAGGGCCGTATCTCAACTCAGGGCCTGCAATCAATCTATTCACTACAAAATATTTATCTTACACGTACGGATTTTTGTTGTGTACGTGCTAGTTAAACTTGATCCCAATGCGATCTTATAAGCTAATAATATAACATCTCATATTGCTAAAGACATTAAAAAGTTACACAAATTCAATAAATATTCAGTAGTATGCACATTCGCATCGCCTAACAATGTTAAAACGTAACTCAAATTCGTGAACCATGCAGTATTATACACATTCGCATCGCTAACATTTTATAAGTAAATGTTGTCACCAAGAGAAGCGTTAAAAAATCAAATCAATCAACCAAGCTGAATTTTCGTGTAGCAGTCACGTGACAACTAGCGACATCCTGCTCCCAATTTTTGAAGCTCTTCTCAATACGATTCTCAGTCTACTTATATTTCACGCCTATGTTGGCGACGGTCCGGGATAAATCCCGAAGGGAAAGAATAAGGGGGGGGGGGGTATTTCAATTAACGTCACACTAGAGCAACACAACGGGCTATTGGTGACGGTCCGGGATCAATCCCAAAGGGAAAGATCCGAGGACAACACCACGTAATTTTGAACCACGGTCAGATGACGAGGTCAACACCTTAGCTGGCAAGCCACTCAACAAACTTCCACACCAACGTGGATTTAACGATTGAATTTATTTCTTTAATTTTTTTTGAAACCACTGTTAATGCTGAACTAAGATGTGAAATTTATTAGATTTCACTCATACTAACTTTCAGCCGCATGCCTTGAACAACGTGATTTATGAAATAATTGTACTTTTTTGGCAACAGTTTTTCAACTAAATCAACTTCATGCTGATGTTCATAAATTAGAAAAATGAGATGAATTATTTGAGCCGGTTCGTGTTATAAAATATATGTTTAACTAGTAGGTTATTTTAGTTTTTGTATTCATTTCTGTTACTTGCTGATTTCTTTGCACCATTTTAGTTGTTTGTTTTAATTTTTAGATTGTAACTGAGCAGCGAGTCATTTGATCATCCGATTATTCGACAAACCATCACTTGCTGCTCTTTCGCATATATATTTATAAACTTGTCATCATAGTGCCTAGGAGCTACGCTGAAAGTAGTGCCATTAAAATGATTGAAGAATTTGAATCGGAGACTACATATTCCCGCTCTAAGAAAAGTGAAAAAATAGAACTGGGTGATGTTACTCCTCATAACATACGCCAACTTAAAAGGCTAAATCAAGTCGTATTCCCCGTCAGTTACAACGATAAATTTTACAAAGATATTTTAGTAGCTGGTGAACTTGCAAAGTTAGCATATTATAATGATATTGTCGTTGGTGCTGTATGTTGCCGGGTTGATGCCTTTGATAATTGCAGGAAATTGTACATAATGACATTGGGTTGTCTGGCGCCCTATCGACGATTAGGAATCGGTACCAAAATGTTGGAACATATATTGAATTACGTGAAGGAAGATGGCAAATTTGACAGCATATTTTTGCATGTACAAGTTAATAATGATAGTGCTATCGAATTTTATAAAAAGTTTGGGTTTACAATTGTTGAAACTAAGTCACATTATTATAAAAGAATTGAACCGGCTGATGCTCATGTTCTTGAGAAATTTTTAAAGTAGTGTGATAGCTGTTCGAATTTCAGTTTGTGCATTAAACTTTATTGTAGTTAAATTACTGTTTTACTTCAGTCCTAAGTTTTTAATAATTTACCATATTTGAATGCAACAGGCAGTTTTGATTACAATTTTTTGTGGTCTTCGTTAATTGTACCTGACTATTACCACATTTTATATTGATTAGCAATTACATTGCTCATCAGAATCTTCCAACTGTTTTAAAACAGTCTATATTTTCTAGAATTTATTTTCTAATGAGGTATACTTAAGAGCCAAAAAATACATTACTTAGGTTGGATCATATAATTAAACAGGTTAAATATTAATATTTTAAGTATGTAAGATGTTAGTATTGTCTCCTCAATAAATTGATACTTGTTGGGATAAATTTTGTATCGAAACAGTTTGGAAATAGGTATCATTGAAACTGGCTACCTTGGAAATATGTCAATGCTTTCTCTAAAGTTCAACATGCTGGTGTAAAAATTATTCTTAAACCTTGTGAGAAAAAGGAATTAGTTTCCTAATCTCATTTAAGATATTAAAACAAATGTTCAATAGTTTCAGTACAGCTGCTTAGTAAGTAATAGAACTGGACAAAGAACTGTTTCCTGAATCTTATTTTAAAGTGTAAAATTAAATTACCCTTTTTAAATTTTACAAATTTTAATGTTGGAATGAAATTGTTCCTATATTTAATTTTCAGCAATTTGTTAAATATGGAGTGATTCTAAACACATTTAATTAAAACCCATTGTTTAAGTACTTTTAGAAAAGCATTTAATTCTTTTGTCCATTAGTTATTGCAGCCTTTGTCCAAATAAGGAAATATACTTTGATTTTTGAAATTTGTTGCTGGAATGAAGTATTGTTTTGTTTTAATATTCTATGCATTTGAAGAGTTAGTTATAACTTATAACATCTTGACTACTGTGGTCTTTAATCTTTCGATTCATCAATCACCAATTGTGTGGGTATGACGGAGTCTTTCTGTGCCTATAAATAAGATTTTATCGAAACTTTTTGATTTTTGTCAATTCAAAATTTTTTAAAATTAAATTATAGCTGGTATTCATTTTTAGCAATTATGGGATGATGACGAATTGTAATTTAGTAATTAGAGATATAAAGAAACACCGAGAAAAAGCATAGAATGGTTGAAAAACACTGCTGTAAAATGTAGTTGTATAATAAATTGATGCAATTAAATTGTTAATTCTTGAGAGATAAGTAACCTCCCAAAAATAAAATTTGTAAAAATATTTTTACAAATTAGTTAATAATTATTGAGTTCAGTTTTTTATATCTAGATTCTTAGGATCAGCTATTATGTAAAATTGAGCAATTAAAAATAAATTTTCTCTGTTTAACGTATTTTCTAACTTAGTATCTTAATCCGTTTTTGTCAAAGAAATCACACTTGAGAAAGAAATAACGTCATTCGCATACAATTTGAATATATCATGTTTTTCAGGGATGTTCAGAATTACTGAAAAATATATTGTATTTTTTCTTGTCTTCACCATGAAACTGGAAGGATCCAAACTTTATTTGGAAACAAAAATTTGTATATTTATGCACAAGTTCTCCATTTGATGTTTTCATAGTTAAATCTGGATGCTTCGTTATATGAACTGTCTTAAACTGATTCAATTTCAGTTTTGTAATTGAGATATGGGTAGCAGAAGATTTCTCTACTTGGATTTGACTAAAAAAGTCAACTTTTTGAGTCTTTAGATTAATTTTGGAAACGATCTATTAATGCAATGGCATTCTACTTTTTCATAAATATAATAGTCTGCCTAAATGTACCCTGTGAAAAATAATTCAATTAACATAAACAGTACACTTTGTGTGTGTGAAAACTATTCAGCCAAATCTGTTATATCTAAATTCATTATATAAATCCTCCCTATAACTTGAGTTCAGATAATTGTTTTAAATAATATCAAGAAGTATTTTTTTGTGTGAATTATGGATATTTGTATGAGTTGTCTTTGGATATCTATTCTTTAGGTATAGTAAATTTTTGTTTGCTAATGTGATCTATATTAAAAATTTTACCGAATTCCTGCCAACTTTTTCTCAATAAACATAACAAAGTATCTACATATTGAAAAATAGTTTCAATTCTCTCTCTGGACTTGTGCATAAACACTGAACAGTTTTTCATGGTTTCGTTTTTCAATACTTGAAGGATTGTTTTGCTATATATTTTTCTTCTATCCTAGCTTCCAATTTACTCGTAAAATGTTCCGATATGAAATTGAAAAATAGCTTAAGCATATTTCTTATTCAAATTAATTGGAGCAAGCATTTGTTAGAAATGAATTGCAGTAAATACAGGCAAGAAATGTAGTTTATGCAAATATGATTCGATACTTGTGAAAATTTTAATCATTACTCCTGTATAATTTAATTGTTCTTCAATTTATTTCCTTTTTAAACATATTTGCAGTTATTGAGTTAAAATTGGATATTTATCCTAATTTTAAGGAATATTTTGTCAAATTGGGAATCCTATTGAATTAGATCATTCTTTCTAACTGTTTCTTTTTTGTAATTGCTTGCATGCAAAGTTGTTTTTGAAAATGTTACAAATGTTTTATTGAAGACAAGTTGTTTCCATGAGGGATTAAAGTCCCACATCTGTATTGAAATTGTAAATTTTGAAGAAAATTCTCTCATAAATGTTTTTAATAAAGATTTCTTGAAAAAAATCATGTATTGTGTGTTTGTTTTAACTTCTCTTTGCAGTTACATTAGCCACCTTAATAAAATAGTTCTAGTTGTACAAAATTAATAATTTTAAAAAGTTGAAATTAATATTAATTTTATGAGAGGAATTTCTTTAGAATTTATAGTTTAAATAAAATACAAACAAACTTTGAAGAATTACGACTTGCACAAAGAAACTTAATTTAATATATACAAATAAGCCCCGAAAGATTTATGCAATCTATTCAGATTTGATTCTTTAATATAAAGGATGATTATATCAATTGAACAATCAATTTATTACATACAACAAGGTTTTTTAGTGACCACATATAGCTCCAAGTCTAAATTTCTCATGAAGAGTGCTGTGTATTATGGTAAAAATCTTGGTATTCAAAGTATATACATTTGCCCTAATTTCTTACAGGAGGGTCCAGAAATAAGTTATACAAATGATTCAAATTTGATACTTTAATACTAATGAAGAATTTGTCAACAATCAATTAATTAACAGTTATATTTCTTTAGTGACCATATATAGCTGGGTTTGACTGCTGTGTTGGTAACCTACAAGTTCTTAAATGGGGACTCAGCAACGACCAGCTGTGGTCTACTGATTAGAGGGAGGAAGGCCCCAAGAGGATTTGGCAGTGGGGACTTATCAAAATGGTCACTGAAAAGAGTCTAACCATGGGCTGGCTAGATAATCGAATACACCCCTATTTCCATTTGGGGATGGATAGTGCCTTATCCCCATTTATTCCATCCTGGTGTGACTTTCAGCTTGCAGGGTGTTGGGAATGTCTATAAGGCATCTATGTCTTATTTTGGTGACCTTCATTATTTTGATCTATGAGCATTCATGCCTCGTCAGGGTTCTGGTGTCTGAACCATTGTAGGCGGTGCAAGTCCGATTCTTGTTAGTCTGTCTTTTTCCTCACTGGGTGTTTCCTCTGACTAAAACTTTGTGTGTGTATTGTCTATTACTTGATGCCTGTCTTGTGTTTGGCCAAATATGTCCCTTGTACTTTTGAACTCAACCAAGTCTAAATTTCTAATGAGGGCTTTAGATAAAAAATCTTAGTATTCTAATTATGTACATTTGCCCTAATTTCTTACAGGAGGGTCCATATGTAAGTTAAAAGGAGATTTGCCAGCTTACATATGAAATTATTTTAATTCTGTTACTCCAATACTTGTGGTTCAAAGTTGAATAATAATTCTGCATCTCCATGAGTAGGTAATTTTGATGAGCTGGGTTAATTTTTTTGTTGCAGAAATGGGAAACCCCATAAATTTAATTGTGATTGGCAAGTCAGATTTTTTTTTGTAATTTATGCCCTGAAGGCTACAGGAGTAGAAATGGGAATATCTATTTTAACTTACTGGGAATTATTAAAAATAGTCATGCAATTTTGTAAATTTCTAAAGGCAAAAAGAACTAAATTCGGAATACATTTGCTAAAAAATGTTAGGGCTGATAGTATTGGGTCTAATATTTTTAATTGGGGTCCAGGTGATTAAAGTAAAATACATTTTTAGTTTTTTAAGCAAGTCAAATTTGAGAAGCATCTTAATTTATTAAACAATAGAATGTCTTCCTCAAATTCACAACTGACGTTTGTTAAAAAGTTGAGAGTAAAATTCCCATGGATTAAAATTTGTTTTAGTATTGAATTTGTATTTTTTTTTAATAATTTCTTTCAAAATATTGAGACATACCAGTGCAAAAATGTTTAAATAAAATGGATGCTGATGTTAAGAAATGCCTTGAATTTTGTTTTAGGAAAGTTGTGTATACTAATTTTAATAGATGGCGAGGTGGGTGTAGAGGGGAGAGACTAGGTTCATAAATTTTAGAAGAAATGTTTATCAGACATTCTGAGAGACAATTATTTACAATTAAGTTAAATAGAAATTAAGATCCAGCAAATAGAGAAGGTGCAAAATATCAGTTTTAGGGGAGCTCACATGCTCCTTTAGTAATTCAAATCTATTTCAATGAATAGCTGGAAGTAATACAAAGAGGGGGTAAAAGATCCTTCAGTGGCGCAGGCGTTGTAATGGATAGCACCATCTATGTAAAACAATAGATCTAAACATGGGGATATGGTAATCTAAACATTGGACCCCCAAACTTCATGTGATCGGAGAAACCATTATTTTGGGGACTAGCTTTTGAATTTGAGACGACAGTAAAACCTGAGCAAAATTTGAAGAATTGTAGAAAGTAAGCTTCAAAATTAAAATTTTTTGAATATTTTGATTGAATTGAAAATTTGAGAAATGTGAATTTCTCCCTTGATTTCACTTGATTTATGTTTGGCACAGCTTGGATAAATATGGCCCTTGCCTCCCCAAAAATCCCATTAGGCTTGGGAAAATCAATGTTATTTGAAGCTGAGAATTATCCCATAACACAGGATGGTGTCATTTTAGTGTATATGCATGGTGTGATGAAAAGCTGCTTATGCATCTGGCATTCATCTGTATCTCTCAATGTGTGCCCAATGAATTTTTGCGAACAGCAGAGGAAATTTCAATCTAATTCGGAATTTTGAGTTCAGATTCTAACTTCAAACTTGTTGCTCCTATTCCCTTTTTAATCACAGCCCATGTTCATCTGTATTCTACCGAATCTTGCATTTTGTTAAACATGCACATGTTTTAAAATATTTATTTTTCACTCGATTCCCCTAAATTTAAAAAGGATGCATTACAAAATTATAATTTTTTCCTTTTTCCTATGAAAGATTCACAATTTATGAATTAAATATATTTTGTTTTTCAAAACTTAAACATTTCAAATTTAGTTGATTGAAAGGGAGGGAGTATATATCAGATAGTTGAATAGTTCAACTTACCTATATTTTTGAAGTATGTATAATCATTCAGATTGGAAGTTTCAGAGTCCTCGGAGTTAATAATTTTGAGACTGATTTAAAGACAATTATGATGTATTCAGAATCCTCACCAAATATAAAAATTCAGATGCTTGTAGAGGATTAGATTACAGAAATTCATCTTTGAAACAAGATGTTACAAAGATTAAGTTATTTTATCTAAATTTCTACATCTTTGAGTTAACTAAAAAAATGAGGATTAGCATTAAAACCCCACTAATTTTACATTATATTTTGATGTAATGGAAATAATTGTTTACCTTTCAATGCTTAATAGGAGTATCATGGATATATTGGGGCCATCGTGACTCAGTGGGTATGCCCACTGCGCTAGCAACCTTTGAGTTGTAGGCAGCACAGGTTCGATTCCTGTCAGGTGCATTCCTCCCTGGGTGTATTTCTCTCTTCTGTGTCAGTAAAACTTTCATTGTGTGTGTTTGTCTATTACTTGATATTATATGTCTTGTGTCTGGCACAGCATGGCCAAATATGGCCCTTGTGTCATAAAACCCCGAACAACCAACCATGGATATGTTGTTTCTGAAATCTGATTGGATTCATTTTTAAATATTTCAGGACACCAAATATTGACGGATATACACTTGTCATGGTATCCCCCTTAAACTCTAACATATTTAAGGAAAACCATAATACTTGCAACACTGTTTAAGAACTTTGCTTCACTTACAGAAATATTAAACCATGTGTATAATCTGTTAATTTATTTCACAATTTATAGCTTTTGAAACCTATGGTACAAAATGTTTATACTTGTTGATTTAGTATATTCTGTAGCTAGTTGTGATCACAAAATTTTGCTATCCCAAATTTGCTTGTTGTATATTAATTATTTGATCAATACTATCAATTTATAATAATTATGGCACTCTCAAGAAAGCAACTAACATTCTGTTTACTTGTCAATTCGTCTTTCTGAATCAGTTTTCAGACTGGAATAAATAAAAAGTTAAACCCCCCACTTATTTGGTTTTCATTAAAGATCTATATAGAATGCTAACATTTGCAAAATACCATTGTGATAAGAGAATAAAAGGGGTTTTCAATTTAAAATATGCTTCACGTTGTTTAGAGAAGGGTATTTTTTACTAATATCAAGAAATTTAGCAAAAAATGAGACCAAACCCACCGAGGAAATTTGCTGGTGATCAATACCACTTAACAAGATCATTGGTACCCAAAGCTGCAGTTTATGTTAAATTGAAACTGGTCTATCTTTTATACAGTTATTCACTTTACTATGATA
Organism: Meta bourneti; assembly: GCA_933210815.1. Classification (NCBI taxonomy): domain Eukaryota; kingdom Metazoa; phylum Arthropoda; class Arachnida; order Araneae; family Tetragnathidae; genus Meta; species Meta bourneti. The sequence continues at coordinate 38,112,969 of OW119926.1, read as the reverse complement.
AATACAATGGAAATATTCATAACTTTTTGAACCTAGAAAATGAACTAACATTACAATATAAAATCTGCACAATTCATGGGTTCCCTCTAAGACCTTAAGCCCTGGTACGCAATGGTACCATCAAACCTCCGTATAAGGTTCCAGATTAAAAGGCATGTCTTGCCATGGAATTTTACTGCTGTCCTTTCATAAGCAAGCTGTAGTTTAATTAGTGATCAAAGATTTAATAAATGAAAAAATAAGCAAAAACAGCAAAGATTATGAGCAAAATCCTGAAGTAGGTTAAAAGCATAAAGTGTGCATGTGGAATTGGGCATTTTGAAATTTTCATCTGCAGTGTAAAAGATAATAACAATTATGCGTACACATAGTTTCATAATGTGTTATACAATTCGCCCAACTTGTTGGATCTTATTTTAAATGAAATAGATAATTCTAATTCTCATCAGGATGTGTCATCCTTATTGCCTGTTGGTAACTAATTATGAAATATACTCAAACCTTAATAGTGAAAACTTTGAATGAAAAAATTATCTCTGCATTTAACTACTGATTATTCTGAAAAACAAAATGTGTATCAAACTTAAAGAGCACATAAAATTTGCCCTGATTTACTGCTTGCAAAATCCAAGATTAGATGATGAAATTTTAGATTCATTTTAAGACATTTGTGACTAAAGTATATATAATAGAAAAAGAAATATATTTATTTCAAAACTGCTTCCTCTCTACTAGTTTTAAAGCTACTGTCATTTTTACTACGGAGAGATTATTGATTAGAAATTTCAACTATTTTTAAATGTCTTAAAAGCTACGTTTTAACATTTCAGGATTTTGATGTGTTCTTTGGCATTTTATTTTTCTTTGTTTACTTTAGTTTTCATTATTCCTTAAATTAAATGTTTTACTATGTGGAATATTAAACAATGAGATAAATTAGCTGTTACTAAAATGTGTTTTTTCTTTTCAGGTCTTAATTAAAAGCAGGCTAAAATGGCTACAACCATATATTCCTTTAGTAAACAGATGCATCCACCAACTGCTGTTGAACATTGTGTGTACTGTAATTTTTACAATACTTGGGAACAAAATTTGGTTATTGCTGGTGCAACAATTTTGCGCATTTACAGATTGACCCCTGAAGCTGAGGTGAGCTGCTACGTCTTTGAAAACACTTGTTACACTATACATATTTTATAATTATAAAGATTTTATGTAAAAATGATCCCACTCATTAAAATAATTTCTTTTGTCTCACTATCATCTGAATGTAATTTAAGTTTTCCAATTCAGCATTAATAAAAAATATAAGTCATTAACCACTTCACTGTATTCTAATTAAATATTAATGAGAAAGAAATGTTCAAATTTCTTTTTCTGAATTTAAATTGTTGAAGTTTTAATTTTTAAGTTCTAATCATGCAGATTGACTCATTGATAGATCTTGGTGCTGCAGTGGCTCAGTGGGTATGCTCACTGCACTAACAATCTGCAAGTTTTAAGCGGCACAGGTTCGATTCCTTCCTGAGTGTATTTCTCTCTTGTAATCTCCAGTAAACTTTTCCTTGTATTTGTATATCCATTACTTGACATTGTTTGACTTGTGTTTAGCACAGCTTGGCCAAATATTGCCCTTATGCCATAAAAGCCCAACTAGCCATTGATTAATCTAATTTTATTTCTAAAGGTTTTGATATCAAATTATTTATTTTACATTTAATGCACTTATTTGTGGGTTTTTTTCGACTGAAATTGATAAATTTGAAAATGGTAATTTATTTTAATATTGAGTTGATTATATGCATTCATTCTTCTTATAGGTGCCTACTGTTGGTGAACCAAAATTAAAGTTAGAATGTGTACAAGTTTTCCCAGTATTTGGCAACATTATGTCAGTAAAGCCTGTAAGACTTTCTGGATCACCAAGAGATGCTCTTCTTCTGAGTTTCAAGGATGCCAAAGTAAGATTTGAGGCAAAATTCAATTCCTAATCCTTTTATTTTCTGACTTTATTAAAACTAACTATGTGTTTTAATTAATTTATTTGAATAACACATTTTTTAAATGTTCTCTTTAGTTTGTTTGCTAAGTATTATTTTTGAAATAAAAATCAATTTGCTTTTATGAAATAGGATATTGGTACCTTATAACATGTTATGTTTTTATTAAAAAAACATGAGCAGTTAACAAATTTGTTCAAAGTAAATTCTTTATTGTAACACGAATGTTTTATTATTTCCTCTGTAAATTTTTCCTTTGTAAAGCATAAATAATTTTCACATTAGTATCAATTTCAATTTGGACTTCTTAAAATATCTGGAAATGTTTTATATATTATTACAAAATATAGTCATTATTTTATTTAAATTATATGTGCATATATATCAGAATCATGAAGAATAATTATAACTTTTTATGCACATTAACGGGAATTATTATTGCATGTTTTAGATAAATAATTAATAAGAAAATTGTATTTTAGTTATTAACTTTTAAAGACAATTTTCACTGAATAAATTTAAAGCATTTTTCTGGAATGCACATTGATGTTCCCTTGTTGAAACAAAATATTTTTTTTTGTAAAACTTTTCATTTTGTCAGCTTGAATTATTGAACTTATTCATTTTGATTTTAAGCAGATTATTTTGCATATTTTCTCCTTTAATGAAAGGTAATTCATATTGTTCTAAAATAAAAACATCAGTTTCTTTTATCCATTCCCTAGTTATCATTAGTTGAATATGATCCATCTACACATGATTTAAAAACTTTATCTTTACATTACTTTGAAGAAGAAGACATGAGGGTAAGTTATAAAAATTTTTAAAATTTGCTTATATATGTTGTGAGATTTAAGTCAAATTAATTTTAGTGGTGATTACTTATACATAAAGATTGTATTATTTATGAGTGTTAAATTTTGTATCATGAAATCTTATCTTCATGAGATTGCAAATATATTTCCTAATAAAAGAGAATAATTTTATTAAAACAATAAACATATATTATTTTCATCCCATATTTTCACTGATGATTTATATGCAATTATATATAACATTAAAAACATTTTTAGATATGTATTTTACTGATTCTCCCTTTATATTTTTTTCAAAGTTTATATAAATTTATATCTTAAATATTATTTTAATGAATCTTATTTTCCTTTGAAACTAAATGGTAAATTAAACAATTTTATTTGTAAATTAGTAACCTTTGTTATGAAACTGTTCAAAAGAAGTGATACATTTCTATAAAAAATAAATTCTGAGATGAAAGGCCATTCCTTGCTGCTCATTAAATGCCATTCAACCAGTTACAATTAATGGGTTAAATTGTTTGTGTATTATGTTTAATGGAGCACAAAATTTACATTAAAGATATTTGAAATATATTTCTTCTGTGATTCATTTATAACTAAATATGTTTATAGATATATGTAATTTGGGTTAAAATAGTTTAACAGTATATCGTTATATAATATAGAAATGATTTAAAATCATTTTTCATACACAGGCTGGGGCCAACCACCATCCTTTCATCCCTGAAGTAAGAGTAGATCCTGATGGTCGATGTGCTGCAATGGTTGTGTATGAGAGAAATATTGTCATACTGCCATTTCGTAAGGATAACATTTCTGAAGAACAAGAAATAGCAGCTGGAAACACTCATATCTCTTCTGGAATGTAAGCAATTTTTTGATATTTATATCAATACAAACAGAAAAAGTAGTGTTCTGGATTTGTTGGAAAAGTGTGCTGATATTGATGAAGTGAAAAGTGTTATTGACTTTTGAACTGGATATTATGTGTTTCATAACAGAAAAATTTTTTCAGGAAAACTCCAGTCTTGGCTTCTTATACTATAAAACTATGTGACATTGATGAGAAAGTCAATAACATTAAGGATATGCAGTTCTTGCAAGGCTATTATGAACCCACTCTTTTACTTCTTTATGAACCATTGAGAACATGGCCAGGGTAAAAGCTGATTTATTTATTTAAATTAGTTGATTCCTAATTATATGCTGATATTACATATGCATAACTGAATTAGAACTTTTGACTTACATGTATTGTATTTAAAATAATGATAGCATTAATAATAATTTTCTGGAACAGATGCAGTATAGACCCTCCAATCCATTTGGCGACTTTTTTCCGTCGCCAACCCTGACATTATTTAACAGATGTATTACAAAAAACTATACATAAGTTGAATAAATTTATTCTAATCTTATAAACAGATTTCCTCTTCCCAAATTTGGATTCATCAATTTCTACAATTTTGTTAACCCCACCAATCTTCTCCGACGTTGTATCGATGTAATATAAGATTTGTTCATTAACAAACTACCTCCAATCAGCCAAGGTGTTACTAGCAAAAGAATACTCTTCCTCAATTTCACTAGTTTTTCTCCCTTTAACTAATTCATGTCATTAAAAGAACCTCCTCCATAGTCATCTTACTCGAACTAAACCATGATCCAGTCCTATCCGATTTCTCGCTACCGCAAACTTTCCCATCAACCTTTTTTTGCATATCCACAAAAACCCATCAGACTTCGTTGATTTAGGTTTTAGCTTCATTTCCGAATTGCACTTTGAACAAATCATCTCATTAGCTATCAAGCACGCCTCCATTAAAAAATCCAAAACCATTTTTTCCTGGGGAATTAGAAACAAGCGATTAGCCAGGCCAGGGTGACCCAAAGTATGTCTTTTATTAGAAAATTGAAAACTAAATTGGCTCCCAATTAACTCCTGAAGTTTGAAATAGTTCTTTCAACGGACATGACTACTAATAAATAAGATTACTAAAAGTACTTATAACTAAAAAATAAGATTAAAATGGTACAACATGGCTCGAAACCCCTGGATCTTAATCACGTCCTACTGCAAAAGCTACTGGTTAACAAAATGAAAATGGTTATGATATGCGGTCTATATATACATAGCATAGGGACACTGTAGGGTTGCTAGAATGGAGTGGAAAAAAGTGGGGGTTACCAAAACAACATAAATCGCAATTGAGGGTTGGCAACGTGTAAAGTCGCCAAATGGATGGGGAGTCTATACTGCATCTGTTCTAATTTTCTTTTTACTTTTACTTTTTAGTAATTTGAGTCATTAGTATCTCATTACATAATTTAAATCTAGCCATAAGCAATTAAATTACCAAAACCTAGGAATAAAATTTTCTACCTAACTACAATTAAAGTAATTAAGTTTGTATGAAATGGTTTGAAAAACTCCAGGACAGGCTAAAATTATAATCCTGGAACTTAAGCATATTTATTAGGATGTCTCAAAAATCAGTTTAATATTTTAAGACACCCTCTAAAATGTTTATTTGGAATAATTTAACATTCCATGCCAATTTTCAGCTATTTTGGGAGCTGCGTAGAAGTTCGCAAAATGTCCCAATTTTTCTTACGTTCAGTCACACTTTATTGTGCCTTATCATCAGTAATAGTTTTAACATTGGGGACTGTTTTAATAATCTATGTTTACTTTTTCATTGGTTCTTTATTGTAATTGACCTTGAGTCCTAAATCAACTATTAAAGCTTAAAGGGTTAGACATTCTTTGGAATCTGGATTAACTTTTCTTTAGTGGTTCTTCAATACTGTGTGAGTTTGTCTGCTACTGATATAAGAGGAGTTGCTTGTTTGCTTCATGGCAATTCATTTTGTTCCATGTTCAAAATCATTTTAAAATTGTAGTATCTGGTCTACTGGAAGGTCTAAAGTAAGAGTAAACACATCTGGTCGAAGCACTTTAAACATGTAATCCTCAATTCTGACAGGCTATCCATAGGTTTCATCTTAAATTTTCACACTCAAGTGTAGCATTCTTGAATTGCTGCTTAGTTTTTGCATTAGTAGTATCAAACCACACCAATGACATGAATCAGATTTTCATAGAAAAATGACTAGAGTTACAAACCAAACCATCAGATGTTCGTAGTTACAAATACACCCTTGATTATATTGTTGCTTGTCTCTAATGATAATGTAGGAATGCTATATTACTAAATTTGTCATATGGTCAACCTTCCAATGTTATGTTCTGTACTAGTCTAATGAGAGACTATGTACTAACTTGGAGGATGTTGGGATCACTTAACTTATTGTTCAGTTGAGTTACAATTTTGGAATGGGCATTCTGTAGTGTAAATATGCATTTGAGTACGAGTCTTATTAAAAAATAATCTTATATGTTCTTTTGAGTTACCTAATAATATAACCATAATTACTACATGGATAAAAATTGTAAAGCATATATTTTAAAACAAATATTCTTTCATTTTCAATTTGTATTCAAAATTTTAATCATCATTCATTTGTTTTAAAATAAATTTGTAGCATTTCAAGAACTATACTTTTATATTGTAATGATCTATTTTGTAGTGCAAATCTTTATAATCAAGTTAAGTTGTGCGTGAACCAAAGTATAATTAATTTATGCAGGGTTATACAGCTTTAAGTTCTATAATTGAAATTATTTCTCTATTTCTGTCAGTATTCCAAATTTTAACAAATTAAATGTTTGTATATTGTAGACGTATTGCTGTTCGACAAGACACATGTGCTATTCTGGCTTTGTCGTTAAATATCAATCAAAAAGTGCATCCTGTTATCTGGACTGTTAGCGGTTTGCCTTTTGATTGTTTGTATACAATGGCTGTTCCCAAGCCTATAGGTAAGTTGCTCATATCTCTTAGGTTTTTTTTCCTAAAGTAATGAAGATAATTATGTGCTGAATTTGTACATTTACTTTTACTGAAATTTTTAAATTTATGAACAATTTTTTATACCAATTTACTTTCTGTGCTTAAAAATTAAAGTATTGAGTCACTGTGTGATGGTACAGTTGAATTTTAATTATTTATTAACTTCAGCATTTCGTGAAAATTTTGTTTTGTAAGAGAAATTAAATAGTAAAATCAATTGGAAGTTAGAAGTGTGCATATTCTAAATTTATTAAAAAGTTCAAAACAATGAATTTTGTCTTAAAAATGTTGTGTAGAAGTGACTTTATTGATGTTTAAACTATGAATTCTTAAACGCTTTATTTTAAAATCTGTGCCATCCTAAAGGAAAGAAATACCTTTAGCTTCACATTTTAGCTTTTTATAATTTTATGAAATAGCTGAATTATATTTTTGACAATGAAAAGTGTTTTTATCTTTATCCATGTTTGATGGCATTGGTTTTGAAACATTTTGATGATTAAAGGTTTTGTTGTGCCCTGAAAAATAGAAAAATTGCTTAAACTTGAGCTTTTAACTGACCAAACCTAAAGACTTATTCACTCCACCTGGAACCAAACTTTTGACAACTTAGATATGCAGGTCAATGCATTTGTTTTCTTACTGAAAAATTATTTATCTTGTGAAAATGTTTCAAATGAATTTTTATCTAAATATGAACATTTCTCGATTTTCTCCTTCCATCATTATTGATCCTATTCCTCTAGGGACAGAATCGACAATGATTTAAAAAAGTATTTCCTTGTGCAAATCTTACAAGAAATAATGTAATCCACTTGATCAATTCAAACATTTTTGTCTTAAGATTGTAGATGAACTGTTTGGAAGTAGAATTCCTCTGCCCTGTTACACCACGTAATTGACACATTTATATGAACTAGTGGTCGCCCAGTGGTCGAAATTCGACCATAATTCATTTAATTTTTAAGTTTGAACGTTAATAAGGTTCTTTTGTCAAAGAGTATACCTCTATATTCATTGCATATAATTTTTTTGAATTTTGTTCTATTACGTAAGCTGCGAGCATGTGCAAATACGTCATAGGAAAAATGCGGTGTAGCTTGGTTAAGCCATATCTAAAAAACAATAATGCGTTGTTTGACATTTTCTTGGTTTTTTTTTATTGCTATACTGGCCACAGGTTTTGCCAAGGCTACACAGTTAATTTGCCTATCTTTTTCAAATTATATAAAATTTAAATAAAAAATAAATCCAAAAAATGAAATAAGGAATACGTGCTTCATATTTTTATATATATTTTTTATTGAAACAAAAAAACCGGGTGGTTAAAAAAATAAATGTTGTCCATTGAACTTGAAATAGTTCGACAATGAATTTAATGATTCAAAACTTCTGTGTAGATGATGTTTTTGTAAAAACTCTTTCATCGTGTGCTAAATGCCCTTGACCATTATATTCTGAAATATAAAATCTCAAACCATCGAATGATCGAACTCTACTTGCTGCAACGTACAATTGACCATGTGTAAAAACTGGCTGCCTCAATAAAATTCCAATTTTTCCGAATGTTTGTCTTTGAGACTTATTTATTGTCATCGCAAATGCAGGTATAATTAGAAATTGAATTCTTTGAAAGTTAAATGGTATAATAGTTCCGGAATATGTTAAATTTATACGTGGAATCAAAATTCTCTTATTGCTTGCGGTTCCAGTTAAAACTTCACAATCAATAGTATTACGATGCATAAATTTGATGCGCATTCTTGTTCCATTGACTAATGCTTCCTTCGTATTTAAGTTTCTGATCAGCAAAACGATGCAATTAACTTTCAATACTAACTTATGTGGTGGTAAGTTATGCTAAATCTCATACTCCTCCGTGCGCGCAATGTGCTTAAAAAGGGGTAAAAAGTTTTTTCTTCACGTATTAATATGTAGATTTAGGTTTGCTCTTGTCTTCATTGCTTGAAAGTACTTTTAAAACAATTCTGATTCACCTGCAGTTTTAATGTGTTCACTATTGTAACCACTGATATGTTATTTGTTTTTGAAGCCTAAAATGAACAGTAACTATTTTATTACAACTTTTTCTTTTGTATCCCAATAACTATGTAACAATGTCTATTTAAATTATTTTTATTTATTTTAATTTAGGTGGGGTATTACTGATAGCAGTGAATTCATTTCTTTACCTCAATCAAAGTGTTCCTCCATATGGTGTTTCATTAAACAGTTTCACTGATTTTAGCACATCTTTTCCATTAAGTAGGTTTCCTAATATATATTTTCTTTAATTTATTTTAAACGAATTTGTTACAAAATTTAGGAAAAAATGAGATGAGTTATTAATTAGTATAAATTTTGTAACAGGTTTGACAAATATCTATGTATAAAATCTTTCATAGTGGTTCTGTAACATTTAATTTAAATATAATTTTTAATTTAAGAAATTCCGAGAGTATCATTTAATATAATCTTCAAGTTGCTGTACTTTTGTAAAGTTTGTTTTATGTTGCCTCAATAAGAATTGTTTCAAAACCTCTGCATTGGTTATCTAAAAGATGCACCTAACTGTATTCAAACTAAAAATATTCCCTTATATGATTCTACAAGTTTGGGATCCTTAGGCTGTAAAATCAAGTTTATACATGCAATATTCAGAAAATAATTTTACAAATAGAAGAAATATAAATAAAGCCTAGATGATTCAATGAACTCTATAGTTCGAAATATGAAATTATGCATAGAAAGCTTGAAGAAATTCATATAGATTGCATATATAGTGTTTGATAACTAAACTGTTAATTGGTTAAGGAAAAGTTTTTCTATAACTTGTTTGACATCTTGTTGTGTTTTATCTCTTACTACCAGAATTACCCAGTGATGCTTGGGTTGAATTGGTTAAATGTTGATTCTATTTCATAGAAAAATGCAAGCATCATTTAAGTGTACAGAAAATACTTTTTAACGTTGTTTTAACTTTTTCATAGCTTCTACAATTTACTTCAGAAGCAAATATGTATACATAATTTATCCATCCATATAATCCATTTCATATTCATCACACTCTTGCTGTAAGACAAATTACAAAAGCTTTTACTGAGATGACTTCTTCAGAAGTTGATTTTGAGTTTTGGAGTGATTATGAATGCCAATTAAGTTCATTTTCAGTAAAAATGAGGAACATTCAGGGTATAGTCTTGCACTCAGTTTTCCAATCAATATTTATCATTTGTGGTACCCTTGCACCATGGATTTGATGTTTTCAAATTACATCATTGTGAGAGGATGGCGAATTGAACTGTTACGGCATTCGTGGTTAATTTATTTTGAAGTACATTTTTTCTTGAAAATTCTTCAGCCGCACGTGGAATAACAGAGCTTGTTTAAAACAAATGTCATCAGTGTAGACAAAGCAAACTCAATCGATTACACTTTTTACAAAATCACTGCTTTCAATGAATGTTTCGCGGGTACCCAAGTTGTATACGAACAGTTTCAACTTCAAGTAAGCAACCTCAACCTACTGCCACTTCAGATAAAAAATTTCTATTTTTCAACAGTCCTAGTTTACATACTTCCTTACTATGATATTATTCCAAGATCAGCAAAGTCTCATTTAAAATTCGCTTTCCTCCACCCAAAATGTAGTTTTAAATCGAATCCTTAAGGTACTTTTTCAATTGAGAGACTCAGTTTCTATATGGAAACCACGTACCTATTTAGAATGATAAATGTAGTTACTTGACTATGGAGTACTGCTTTCATTAATACCCATGAAACATGAGAAACAAATGTAAATTAAATTGATTTTAATCGTCTTATAATGAAAATATGTCAAAATTTAGAAATATCTTTGAACTACAACGTATGGCTACCCTTTGTGATTTAACGTAACATATCTTATTTTAGAATAACTTTATTTTAACTTTACCAGTCATTTTAAAATAAGAAGTTATACACCTTACTTAAAAACGTTTCCATTTATTTTTATGAAACAGAATTCTACGAACTATGACGTTATTTAACCAAAGACTTAAGGAAAGTTCGTCGAAATATACATATACCACCAAGAAATTACCCATGTCTAGTAGTATTTGGCAGAATAGAAATAAATCATTGCAATTTAACTCCTAAATAATATATCTGTAATATGGAAAGTAACGGAACACATAAATACAAACAGAAACAAAATTCTGGTCATTGAAAAACGTCGAATTCTGAGAAACGAAAGATCTGAGCAAGCGTGTTGAATTTCGACGTCCTGAGAATATTCTGAAATAGAGAAATTTGAAAAAGACACTTGAAAAATATTGATAGACAATAATGAATTATTTACAAAAAGATCACAAATTTACAAAACTTAGAAAGGCTCAATTTTGACCGCAATATTTCTGTCTTAACTCAAATATACAAACACGGAATTCTAAATATAATTTATAAAATAAAACATTAATTCTGGTGTTGCCAGCTACCAAATTGCAAAATTACGCTTTTATGATCAATGAGTTTTTTGTTTTGGCTTTTCGTGTTCCATTACAATATGCAAGTTGTGTAAAATTAAGTATTTTAACTATCCTTTTTCATCATTCAAATATTCCTAAATTATTTATATTGTGGAACGAAATAAAAAATCAGTTCAAACATAATTAGAATTTTAAATTGTTTAAATATAACGTTTCGGAAAAAATTGTTTTTCAAGCAATACTGGTAAAACAATTTTATTAGAAAATTTGATTTTCGATCACTACTGGTAAAACAAAACTGAGTTGCGTACCGCAATTGTTTTATGCTCATTGTTTTTCATATGGCAATTTCGAATTGATTTAGCCCCTTCTGCACACCTAGGTTAAAGAGAATGGGGTTAATATGTAGCTTGCATTACTCGCAGGATTCCAAAGTATAAGTGTACTAAATTTGGTGTGGATTGGTCAAACGGTGTAGATTTGTATAGAGAACATACATACACATACATTTTTTTATAAATAGATTAAGTCATGAAACAAATTTAATTCACTTTTTGATAAGAATTGTAATAAATCTTTAATATTTTGTTTGCAAGATAAATTCTTTTGCATGCAATAAGAAAAAATTGAAAATTTCCAAATCTCACAAATTTATGTCACTTGAACTGCAAGAATTCCATAATTCTATAAAATATGTAAAGGACATAATATAAACAGAACATTTCTGTCTTTTACTTGCAGAAGCTCAAGATGGAATGAAAATGTCATTAGATTGTTCATCTGCTGCTTTCATATCCTACGATAAACTTGTTATATCTTTGAAGGGTGGAGAGTTGTGAGTACTGCTAAATTTAAATTGCTTTTCCATTCGTTTAGAATGGCTGCACTTTATTTCAAATATTAAAAAAATTACTTGTTAAATAAACTAGTTTCTATGATTTTATTTCTGTATCATAATTTAATAATGACACTTTTTGATGATGGATTCCAATGAGTCTATTTTTTTTTATTTTAAGATATGTACTGACACTTTTCAATGATGGAATGAGGAGCGTACGTGGTTTCAACTTTGACAGAGCTGCATCTAGTGTTATTACAACATGTGTGAGTATTAAAGTTGATTGAATATCAAAGTTAGCTTTAAGCAGTATATGCTCCCCCTACCTCATCCTGTATAATTTTATTATAAAGTTCTTGTATTTTTATTGTACCATTTTTGGCATTACTTTCTTAGAACATTAATGATATTTACTTCTAGTAGTCTCTCCGAGATGCCTCATCCAACACGATTTGACCAATTTTGCTAATCATGAGGTACCTCATCGAGATAAAAACTGCCGTATTTTGCTAAGGATGGGCCCTTGGAGTCATAACCTGCAGGTTTCATTGTGAGGTTTGTCCTGTCACCCCTTTTCAAAAGAGATCACAAAGGTGGGCAGATAATGAGTTTCACTAGTGCCCAGTTCTGATGCCCTTTCCCTGAGCAGTTACATGTGATTGTGCAAACATGGAAGTTGTTTTGAAGCATGGGAGTTGTTTAAAAACGGCTTTGCTGTGCCATCTCACACCTTTGAGCATTTTTGCATATGGTTTTCATGTGTTTTGACAATAACGTTTTCCCGCAAAGTCTCAAAATAATACGCACAAGGGATGCTGTATCTTAGATTTCCCAAAACTGCTCTACAGACAAACACCTTTCAGCCGATTGAACAGATCAGCGAGCTTCTGTCAAGTGACTTCCTTGAAATAAGAATCAACAATTGTAAATTCATTCATCTTAACAATAAAACATCAAGTATTCCTAATGGTAAAAGGTCTGTTGTCTGCTCCTAGCCTAAGGCAGGAGGAGAGATAGGGGGTTGAGGACGGATTGGAATTCATGGAACTTCAGAGCAGCTGGGGAAAGGACAGAATGAGTTTTTTTGCTATTGCCTGTGCTTTGTTAACTTCAAGGGGAATGAATATCCAAGTAGGACAAACAACTTGTCCCTTGCACAGTACTAATGTCAATTTGGAACAGGTTTTTGTATCAGACGCTGGCCACTACAGCTGGCAGTTTTTCATGCAAAGATAAACAACCAGGAGGGCTAAAAATGAATTTTTTTCCTTGAGATTTTATTATACATTTCTGTAATTTATTCAAAGTGATGATAAAAATATTTTAATAAATGTATTTTATGTAATTAAATTTTTAATTTATTTTTTATTATTTATGCTCTAATATTTTTATATTTTTGTATTTGAGTGCTCTTATAAAATAATTGTTAAACTTTTCTCCTTTATCTTTAATATTTTTTCAGGATTATTTAACGTTTTTCATTTTCCATCCACAATTCTTTGAGAATTTTGGAGAAAATTCGTAGTAGGTTTTTGCTCACAGATGTTAACTTTTAGGTTCAACTGTGTATTTCATTTGTTCCATAATTTTGTGTACTCAGAAATGTCAAATCAATTCTTTTCATGAATTTTGATTTTCGTTTAGATGTGCATATGTGAAGAAGGATACTTATTTTTGGGTTCTCGTTTGGGTAATTCTTTGTTGCTTCGTTACACAGAGAAAATAGATAATAAGGATGTTACTGATCAGATTGTTATAATGGATCCTACTTTGGCAAGACAAAATTCTGATGAAAAACAAGAGGTCTGTATTATTTATAATTACATTGAACTCTATAGGATTTTCTTTAAGTTGAGGGAAATATATTACTAAGTAGACATTGCAACAGTGCTGTTTTGTTTTACATTTATTTATATTTACTTGCAGACTTCTGAAGAACTTTCCTCTAAGAAAGCTCGTCTGGACACAATGGACGATTGGATGGGTATAAAATTTAAAAATTACTTTTCGATTGAATGCAATATTTTAACATTTTAAGAAGCTTTGTTGATATTTAAAATAAAAGCTTTTTAGTATTCACTTCTAGAAAAATGTATTGCTTTCATCCTTGTGTTTTAAAAGATCTTGATCACTATTAAAATTTGTAATTATAAATATTGTGATCCTCTTGCACCTCATGAAAAAAAAATATATGTTGAAATTATGTTTTGACAAATTTTTAATATATGTGGAAGGTTCTGTACTGAGTAAAATGTTTGGCAGGTTGCATTATTATCTTTGAATTGCATTGTTTGTTCATTTTACTATGCAGCTTCAGACGTTGCTTTAATTGAGGATCCTGAAGAATTAGAAGTATATGGCAATTTGACTCAAACAACGAAACAAGTTACATCCTACACATTCGAAGTAAGGTTACTTATTTTAATTGAAGATGTTTCACTTAAAATTTTTTGTGTTTCAGGGTGATTGTGGTTGTGCTATATTACATAATTGCTCTAATTTATCCAGGAATCACTTTTACAGACAGCCTTTGATTTGGAGAGGTTGTTTTTAAATGTGTTGTAGATTTTGAAGAAAATGTGCAAACAGACCTTTATCTTCACCCTTACTTGATTCAAAAGTAAAGTAAAATACAAAAGAAAGCATTGCATTGCAAACTACTTAACCAAGGGACAATATCTTGATTGGTTTTTGCACTTATAGCAGTTTCGAGTTTCGTGCATTAACAACTGCTATTCCTTCCACTCTTACGTGAAGTAGCAGGGAAACAATTCACATTACAGGCATGAACTTATATTGATTGCTTTTTTAATTGGTTTCATATTCCTGTGACAATTTTCTTTCAGGATATTTAATATATGATATTAACATTTGAATAACAGAACACAAAATGAAGCCATGAATACAGGAATCAAGTGGGGCCATTGAAGTTTTTTGTAAAGATGGAGGGGAAGAAAGGGATATATAAATGCATGATAATGCAATGAACATATATGTGATAAACAACTGCCTCATTTTGTATAAAATTGTTCATTATTTATAAAAACATAAGATAACAAGGATCTTGTGTGTGATAAAAGAATTGTAATACACAAATTTTTCAAAATAAGACTATTAGGAAATAATATTAGATAATAGATTTATAGCAAATAAGACACTTTTTATAGTAAAAATGTAGTATGCATTATGAAGAAAGGAACTTTCCAAAATTTATAATCTAATTAAATTTTTTCTTACTAGTTAAACATTCTTTCAACTGAACACTGTTATTTAATTTTTTAGTTATATGTATGAATGTGTTCCTCAAGACAGAAACTTGAAATTAGAAATTAAGTTACAGTCAAAATCTAAGCAGCACAAGAAGCTATTTTTTTGTCAAAAGTGGTTTTACATTTTCAAATTATGATTTGCTTTTGAAAATTCCACTTAATAAACAACTAATTAATATGCATAATTTTTTGAATGTATAAATCATTTGCAATTATAGTTATTTAAATTTATACTTATTTACATTTATGTTCTCAAATTTGATCAAATTCAGGATTTAGTTTTGTCTTGAGTATAAATCACATGTGTATTATTAAATAATTACTCATGGATGAATAATACAGATCATTCATTGAAAACACTTTTGGTTCTAGGTGTGTGACAGTTTATTAAATATTGGACCCTGTGGTAAAATATGTATGGGAGAACCAGCATTTCTATCTGAAGAGTTTTCTGGAAATCCTGACCATGATCTTGAGCTAGTGACAACTTCTGGTTTTGGAAAAAATGGCGCTTTATCAGTTTTACAGGTATAATAATTGTTACTATTATGACTGTTTCCGTGTGACTCTTGTTTATGTATCTTTACGAATTAATCTATTGCATCTTGAGTGGCACATACTATTTTATTTCTATGTATTGTAACATCATAACTCATTTTGGTAAATAACTACATTTTCCCAAATGAATCTCATCCAAGTGTTTAACCTCACACATTTTAATTTTACTCAAATTTTCCTTTTTTTCTGAATTTTTATTAACTACCTGTATGCTTTTTGTTATTTTCTAAGCTTCTATTTTATTTTCCAGAGGTCTATTCGACCCCAGGTTGTCACTACATTTGAATTACCTGGCTGTGTAGATATGTGGACAGTAATTGGGCATAGCTCTGAAGAGGTAGATAAATTTTAATATTAATTTTAATTAAAAATGCAGTATTCCTTTCTAGTTAAGTGTGGTATTAATTTTTTTTGTATATAAAAAGTGCTGTATAAAATTTTTTTCTCAATTTTCATTTTATCTAATAATGTTGTTTCCCAATAAATGAAAGAAAAATGTTTCAATATCAACATTACTAACTACTTTTAATAAGTTTATATATAGTGAATTGCATTCAATAGTTTTTTATTTAATTCTACAATGTCAATTATAATGTAGCATTTTAAAGTTTGTATCTCTTTTATAATAAGTATTTTAATTGTGCTTAGGTGTATAAATGAAATTTCACTGCAGATGTTTCTTATTTTCTGATTTTGTAAGCATTTTAAAAAATGTTACCTTCTTAATAATGTTATAAAATTATTTATAACATTTACTTAAGCTTAAGACAATTTGTTTGCATTAGATCAGTTTATATCTTTTTAAAAGAACTGCATTTCTAATATATCTATTAGAAATCATTTAATGAAATATGGACTCAACATATTAATAGCTTATGATTGTTAAATCTATGGAATAAAAGATGTCATTTTCACTTCTATTTTAGAATCCCGAAGAGAAGATACCAGAGGTGAAGGAAGATTCTGATGAAGAGAATCAAAACAAAAATACTATACCTTTAAAAAACACACATGCATTCTTAATTCTTAGTCGAACTGATAGCAGCATGGTAATTCATTTGTATTACTCTTTAAATAGATATACATTTATATATATAATTTTACAATTAAATATGAAATTTAATTATCAAATTTAAAATAAGTAAAAATGCATATTTTTACAATACTTGTGTGTAAATGGATTTTCAAAATTGAATTTAGTATAATGGATGCTTTTCCATTCTATAAAAATGCTTTCCATATTATAAATACTTAACTGGTCATACTTAGCTGAGTAATAGAAATGTAAATTTTGTATTTTTTAAATTTATTGCTATTCAAATACTGATTCCAAATTTATTTCTATGAAAAGAAGTTTTGTTCTCTTCTATACCTGTAAGATTGGTTAAGTATAACTTTCTAATTTTTAGAGTTTGTTGTAGTATATAAATTTAGTGCGCCAGTTTATGTTTGTAAAAAGTTTGCTACCTCATTTAAAATAACCTTCAAATGTCTAATATTACGAAATGAGCCTGACTTGCATTTTCTATCTAAATATGTCTAAAATGAGAATTTCAAATTCTTTTGGGTTGAATCATATTGCTTCTGTAGTTAATGTATGTTTCTCTATTTAGATTATCGAATTACAGTAATTTCTTTATTTCTACATCTCTGATTCCCAAAGTTCTCATGTCTTTTAAAGTTATGGTTTAAAAATGCAAAGCATAAAATAAAATTTATTTATTTTTAAAGTTCATTGATAAATCTAACTACAAAAAATAGCACATACCTTTTGGAATTGTTGATCTTGATAAAATTAGAGCTTACTATTTCCTAACAGATTTGCTAAATTAATTTTGAGTTATTATTTCTTTGAATTTGCATTACATCAAATAAAATGTTTAAACAGTCGAATTATTGCTATTAATGATTGATTGATTCATTGACTAATCTGATACTCTTTCTTTGCATGATTGTTCAAAATTAATTCCAAATTACACCAGAGTTAATTTTAAAAAATTAATCATTTTTAACAGATTCTTCAAACTGGGCAAGAGATCAATGAATTGGATCACAGTGGATTCAGTACCCAAGCCCCAACAATTTTTGCCGGGAACATGGGTAATAACCATTTTATCGTCCAAGTGTCCCAAATGGGTGTACGGCTATTGTATAGTTCACGTCAAGTCCAACACATTCCACTGGATGTAGGTTCTCCTGTTGTCTGGGCATCTGTTTCCGATCCATATGTTGTCATCATGAGTGCAGAAGGTTTAGTTATACAGTTACTCTTGAAGGCGGATGATTTCGGAAGTGGAGCTCGACTTGCTGTTTCAAGACCCCAACTTGCTCAAGTGGTAATTTTATTTTTTATTTTGATGAGATATTTTCAAAACTGAGATTATGGGAAATTAAATGTGATGTGTAGAGAAACATTTTATTTAGTTGTTAAAGTTATTAATGTGTGTGTGTAGAAGTTAGAAATAAAATGCTGCTAGAATGTTTTAAGTTTTTCTGCCAAACTGGGGCTATGGTTTATACTTCAAAATTTTGCCATAGCTCAAAATTTTTAAAATTGTTTTCTTGATCATGATGATAATTATATAGTGTTATACGTGCATTTCTTTATTTATTATAATTTGATTGGCAGTTTGGCAGTCATAAAAGATGAAATTATTTTTACACTGAAATTTCATACTCTAAAACCTGTGTCTGAAGTCACTTCTCTTAAATTGATACATTTTTACTCTAATTTGAAAACCGATTCTATTAATGTCACAAACTTCATTTTTATAAATTAGTTGATTTAAATAACACCAAAACTCTTTCCAAAATTTGATCTATTGTTTTCAAACTTAATCACTTGATTATTTTGGAATTATTGATTCAGCCAAAATGCATAAGTAATGATTTTTAAATATGATCTTCGTACTTCATATTTTATTATTTTTGAGTGTTGTAAAAGCAAATTTTTATTAATTGTATTATGTAATCAATCAATGTTCTTTCAGAAATCTCGAGTTTCTTGCTTATGTGTTTACAAGGACATAAGTGGTTTATTCAATACAATGCCACGAAAAGAACCTGAAATGTCTACACTAGCATCAACTCAAAATGCCCCTGTAGTTAATGTTTCAGATGTAATGAAGATAAATACTGAGTAAGTATATACAAATTATTAAAAAATCTTATTTTATTGCCTGTATTTTTATACAAAAGTTTAAAGTAGCCCAATATTTGTACTAAAATTGTATGATTGTTTTTAGTACAACAGAAATAGCCATCATTTTCAATTGCTGCAGCAAAAAGGCTGTCTTGCTTACATAAACTGAATTGACCCCACATCTATTCTTTATTTTTCTAGAGCTGTAGATGATGAAGATGCATTGCTGTATGGAGAACCTTTGATGCATATTGAAAAACCTGTTGATGAAGTTAAAATCCCTGTAAAAAAAGTGAGGTAAATATCTATTTCATCATTCATTGATTATATGCTATCATCTGGGAAAGCTGATGCTGAAAAAATCTAAATAGTATTGCTAAACAGTCTTCACCCTTATTTTATATGCATAGGGCTGCCACTGACAACAAAAAAGCGACTTTTTGCTACTATTTTTCAACATTGGTGATTAAGGGTATGTTTTAAAGCAAAATCTTCTAAAAAGCCCATATTTTCTAATTTTTGGCAGCCTGTCTAAAATTTTGGCGATTGTTTTTTTTTTAAATTCACCAAAGGTTGATGAAAATTAAGTCAAGAAACTTTACAATAAACAAGAGCATACCTTAAAATTTAGTGGAAAAAACCATTAACATTTTGCAAAGATGCAATATATTTCAGTGAAATGGCTTATTCTGGCTTGTGTATTTTGGCATCATTAAAATCTATTTCAATGTGAATACTCTGCTTGTTAACAATGGTATATGTAATTAGTAGAAATGCTCGACTGGACCACTAATTATATCACAGAGAATTTTATTAAATTTAATTGTAAACTTCTACCTAACTGCTGTAGTCTGCCTGCCCACCTGTTTGATCACCAAAGTTAAGCACCTTTGGTCATGAACAGTACTTGAGAGGGTGACCACTTGAGTGCTGGCATGGTTCGAGGATGCATCTAATAACTTTGGCTCCGCTTATTAATTAAGATATCCAGCCCCTTCCACCCTTATTTTTATTTAAAAATAATTTCATTTATGAAATTTCTTTTTTCGATTTTTTCCTGTTTCGATGAGAAGATGAGCTGCTTCACAGTGGGTGCTCCATAAGTGTGTGCCCAGTCCAGTCAGAAATGCTTTTGCTGTCAGTGCTGGAAATTCACATTTCATATTAAGAAAATATTTGGTTTTGTAATTTCTAAATTTAAATTTCTTGGTGAGTTCTTCACCACCTGTTTCATACTTAATTAGCATATTTTGTGTTGTTTTAGCACAGGGGTGAGGAACCTGTGACCCTCTAGATTCTTAAGTGTGGACTTATGATTGAATCCAAATTTTACTGAACAAATCCTGTTATTTTTAGTAATGCATTTTTGTTTGTCATTTATATTTTATTTTTAAAATGAACGTTTTTAAATACCGAAGATTAAAATAAGTTTCAATGAAATGATCCTCCCAGATTGATCGGTACAATTAGAACATTAGTGTCGTATTAGGGATTCAATCACCCTACAAATGGCGGTCAAAGCACCATCAGATTGAGTTAAAATAAGATAGAACAGAAAATTCTTATGGAGTGGTCGTGTAGGACGCTTTTTGTAAATATTTTGTCATATAGTAAATGTTTGTTCTGTCTTCATTGCCTGGGATTTTACTGATAATCCATTAAATAGAACCAGATATGGTAATTAGTTAGCCATAAGGGTTGAATTAACATATCATGATTTAGTTCTAATACAAGTCTTGCTTTTTAACCACTTATTGCTGCAAATACGATTCTCCTACCTAACCCAAATCAAGATGCCATTAAGGTCACAAGTGACAGACACATCTAGAGGATCAACTGCTGCAACCAAATATTCAAATGTTTTCCAACAAAAAGCAGACACTCCAAAGTCATTAAAAGATTGGTTAACTTTAAGATTAACAAATAGTTTTCATGTTTTGAAATTATTAAGTTCATAGTAATTAGATTTTTCAAAAAATAATGTACATTGTTAAGAAAAACTAATTGAAGTTTCTTAAATGCAGCTTTATTAGATTACAGCTAAATTAATGCAGAACCTTTCTAACTTGAAAAGGTTCCTCTCCACTGGGTTGGCTGATTCAAAATATCTGGGCGATTGAAACTGCTACTAAAATAAGGTTTATGAGTAGACTGTTTTTGCTACTATTTTTAAGAATTTATGCTCCTAATGCTACTATTTCACAAGTATTTCTGCTGTGGCAGCCTTGTATGCATTAGTAACTGAATAGTGAATATGAAATTTAATGCATATTTGGTTTGGTGTACGAAATTGCATCAGAATGGAATTCTTTCTCTCACTCTTCAGAAAAAAAGGTTAGGTCATTCTTTGAGCAATTTCAGAAATATTTCCTGAATATAAGCATAGAAATGGTAGGTAGATCAAAGACAATAAGAGATAGTATAGATAGAGATATGTAGAGAAGTATTCTATAAACCCAAACAATCTGTCTTGTATAGTAAAATTATTCATTGTAACTCAAAAAATAAATTATATTTAGTTGTGGGGTTACTTGAAGCTCAAAGTTTTAAAACAAACCTTTTGTTTTAAAACATCCTAAAAATTCCACCTAATTTTATTTAAACACAATATATTTCCATGCAAAAAATATCAGTGATCACCATGCTGTCATGGTGACTACTGATATTTTTTTAGGTATTCCAGTTAAAGAAAGTACATTTTGTATATATATGTAGTATGGTGTCTAGAGTGTGTTGATGTGAAGCTGGATGACATGGAGATGAGGACTAACACAACATTAATTATTCTACAAACTATGTACAGAAAAGATTACATGGATCATGGCACAGCCTACACACTAGCACATGTATGAGGTGTATAAACGACGCTCCACCTATGCATGGAAGCATACGCAATTACTGTCACAAGTCCAATTAACTCTTAACTTTGAGTATGAGTCAGGAAAATACGAGTTACAGTTCTACTCTGCGTGCTGGACGTGACCTCTGGTGGCAGTATGGGGATGGATTCCACATATATATGTTATGTAGATTGTAATTGTTTATGTGGTTAAATTTCTATTACTAAACTTGTTCAATTATTTAAATTATTTTTATTTTAGACAAAAAATAGAAGTAAAAGAAGTGAAACCAACATTCTGGTTGTTTCTTGTGAGAGAAAATGGTGTACTTGAGGTTTGTTGATATTAATATATAGTTTGACATGTACTTACAAAGTTTTTAATCATCCATTGGTCACCAAAAGACAATCTACAATTCTAATTATTGTATTTTTCCTGCCAGTCTGAAAATCTTAAAATTTTATGTATAATAATTTTTAAACAATTTGCATACAAGATTGCTCCTTGACAATTAATTTTATTTACATAGTTTTCTAGCACTTCTAGTTTTGTTGTTTTGAGATTGTCACAACTTTAAACTTTTGAAGGAAATTAAATGCACTACACTACTTCTTGAGTTTCTTCTCTTGAAATTCTTGTAGTTCAGAATTTTTAAGAGGGGGGCTTTCATTCCTATTTGTGTATTTTCATTGGTAGATTGGGTTAACTATTTTTTATTATATTTTTCATTCTTTAAGCATTTCACTTCAAATTGAAAATTTTTTTGCTAATGGTCTATTGAGTAAACATTTCAGTGATTGTGTTTATGTTAAGATTCATTTTTTAATCATGTTTAAGAGTAAAATATTCTGTCAAACTAAAATCAAGAAAAGTAAGGTAATAAGACTTTTTCATGAATTCACAGAAATTTGGTTTTGGTATTAACTTTGATACTGTCTCTTTTCACTTAAAATTTCCTGTGGATATTAGTGAATTATTTGACTGCCAGTGCTGTTGAAACTATAATACTTAAATGTACCTTAATTTCTTAATTTCAAATTATTTGTTGCTAATAATATTTCACATTTAATTTTTAAAATATAAATTTATATTTGACACCTTATCTTAATTGCTCTAAGATTGCTAGTACTTTGGAAAAAGCACAGGGAAGCCTGTTCATTGCATTATACCTAGTCCTTGGATGCAAATATTTAACATACTTAACTGTTGATCTGCCAATTCTATTGCAGTTTAAATTTATAATAGTTTTGTGTGTTTCTTTGTTTTAGGTTTACAGCTTGCCAAACTATAGGTTGTGTTATTTGGTGAAAAATTTTCCTATGGGGCAGAAATATTTAGTTGATAGTGGTCAAGCAACATCCTCTTTACCTAAGTAATTCCAAACTTTTGTATCTATTTAATTGCATTTTCTTCATTTAACTATTTCAAATTAAAACTTTAATCCATTTTGTTCATTTCAGTGCTTCTGATAAAGCTGGAGAAAAACAACATGAAGCATTACCTGTGATTCATGAAATATTAGTTGTTGGATTAGGTATTCGATGCTCAAGGCCCATGATATTGGTATATATTATTCAATAAGTTGTGTATATTTGACTAACATATAAACTCATAAATTAACTTGAAAACTATAAGCATACTGACTTATTTTTTCAGCTTATTGTGACATTATACTTTTGCAAGTGTATACATTTATGTATTTAAAAAAAATGTTTGTGTATTCTATGAATATGGTTTCTTGCTTTTGTTAATATCTTGATAATAGTTTTAGGAGTGTTAATTTTCATTCACTATTCTGTTTTTAATGCTTTTAAATACTTAATAAACATGGTAAGTAAATTCATGGGTACGTGAATATGATTCATAATTCACTTTTAGAACTAAAATGTTTTTAAGAGTAGAAGTTCTGTAACATTAAAAAGTCCAAAATACTTGTAGATATAATTATTTTATATTATTTTTTAAATATTGTGGTTTTTGAAGTAACCTATTTATTAAGGGACTTCATTTTAACAAGCAACTAAATTGTAATTTAATACTAAAAAATACAGACCCGTGAAAAAAATATAAATTTCAGAAAAGTACATATAGTTTCCATTGTCTGATCTTTATTGTCTTGTCTTTTAACAATTTTCATTGTCTGTCTTTTAACAGTTTGTCACAATTGTTTAAAATTTCTATTTATGTTTCACTTTAAATTGAAAACACATACTGAAACTTCTTGCCTCTATATATACATAATTCGAAACTATGATTTAATTTTCATTCATTAAAGTTTCGTTTTATTTTTAGGCTCGTGCTGGAGAAGATTTATTGATATATGAAGCATTTCCTTTTTATGAGACTCAAATAGAAAATCATTTGAAATTACGTTTCAGGAAGGTAAAGTTTACGTTCTATTGTAATAACAGTTTTAAGTGCTGGAATTTTACGATTGTTGAAAATGATAGATAATTAAAATTAAATTAATTAAAATTTCCCTTCTTGTGTAGAAAGTATGAGAGTTTAATGTTTGGTTATGCAAATCTTGAATTAAAGTTTGCATTCCTGTCATCACTTTTTCAGAAATATCAAGTTAAATTTTTTTTCATTCTCTTTAAGTATGTTCTGTATGATCTCTTTTATTAGTTAAATTGTGATATTGATCTGCTTTTAGTTATCCTTAAGAATTATTGATTTAAATTGATCTCACTTCCCACTCTTAGTTGAATCATGAACTCATTACCCGTGAACGAAAACTATTCAAATCAAGGAAGACTGAAGAGTGTGAACCAACTCCAGCTTATAAACGTTGGATACAATATTTTGCAGATATATCTGGTTACAGTGGTGTAAGTACCTGTATTTTTAACATTAGCATCCTCTCACCCTACTGTTAATTTCACAATTACATTACTAGCTTTAGAATTCAAAATATTTTTCTGAAAACATAAAATTAGAAAAAAAAATCAAATTTTATATTATTTTATTTTTCTATTTTTAAGGTGTTTAAAAAGTTGATAGCTTCACTATGTTTATCTGTATTTAAACTTTACTTTGTTTTAGTTTTCTGTTACAAATATAATATTCTCTTGGCATTTTTGTACAATATTATTTTATATTGGATATATAATTTGCTTTTCATGAATAAACATTTTAAACTATACTATATGGTGTTTTACAAAATATTGTAAACAATTTGATTTATAGGAACTGAAAGATAAACGTTTAACTTTGCAATTTACTCCAATATATTTGATCGACATTAATTTTTGTTCCTTTAACTATTTGTAAGTTTAAAATCTTCTAATAGCTATATTTAAAGCAGCTTATTCAGTGAATGCATTGAAAATAAACAGTAAAAATAATAAAAAAGTTATTGGATATAAAATGGAATTTAACAACAAATATTAGAAACATAATAAAAAATGTGTTAACATTATCCTGCATAATATGTAGAATAAAATTTTTCTGTTAAAAGAAATAAGATTTCTGTCTCATGTTTAACGTTAAAATTGCTAAATGTATTTTGAAGTCTGTTCAAAAACTTGTGAAAATGGAATCCAAATGTGATCAGATAGCTTTTAGAAAATATTTTTCCTTGAACTCATGATTTCCTGTTCAGTTTCCTTTTTGAACAATGTAATCGTTATATTTGTTCTCTTTTTGATGAAATGTTAAAACATTGTAATTTTTCTACAGGTTTTTCTTTGTGGACTTAACCCATATTGGCTATTTCTCACTGTTCATGGGGAATTGAGAATTCATCCAATGACTATTGATGGTGCTGTTACTTGTTTTGCACCTTTTCATAATGTGAATTGCCCAAAGGGATTTTTGTATTTTAATAAACAGGTATTACAATAAATTTTCATGGTATAATGGCGATTGTATTTTTTAATAAAATGTTTTTTATTAGAATCGAACCATTACAAAAATTTCTGATTTAATTGATTGATTATATAAGTTATTCATTGTTTGCTTCATACATAAGTATTCATTATACTGAAATAAATATAATAAATTCAATACCTCACTACTTATTTTGTTATGCTTTTAGGGTGAACTTCGCATTTGTGTTCTGCCTACTCATTTGAACTATGATGCACCATGGCCTGTGCGTAAAGTCCCTTTGCGTTGCACTCCACATTTCATTAATTATCATCCAGAGACAAAAACATATTACATTGTTACTAGTAGTCCTGAAACGTGTACAAGGCTTGTACGCTTTAATGGTGATGAAAAGGAATTTGAAGTTATTGAAAGAAGTAAGCATAAATGTTATTTGTTAAATTTAAAACTTGTATATTTGTGTTCAAATTAGTTTGCTTTTTCATTGGTATAATTTGAAATGATAACGAATTTTTTTGTGAAAATGAAACATTTTAGACTGGAGAAAAATAATTTTCTAATGATTTAGATTAAACAATGTCCATTTTGAAAATGTGGTTTAGAATATTTAATTATTCATCAGAAATATTTTCATTTGCCACAAAACTGATTATTGTATAAGCAAAAAGTTTTCTATAATTTTCAAACAAACAAAAAAAAGCGTGCTTGTAATAAGTTTTAAGTACTGTAAGTCTTAAATGCTAGGACATTTTCATGAAATGATACATGTATAAAAACAGCATTAATCTAGCAAATATTAAGTCATTTCGATTTTTCTTTAGATATTAATTTTTCCATAGCATGGTGCCACCAGAGAAATGTACAAGTTCACTTTTGTATATAATTGTTTTGATGTATATAATTGTTTTATTTTAAATGTCTTTTCATTGTGCATTTATGCTTTAATACACTGAAATTTTGTTTGCATTATAGCTGATGATCGTTACATTTATCCTGCCACTGAAAGATTCAGTATGCAGTTGTTTTCTCCTGTCAGTTGGGAAATGATTCCAAACACACTGATGGAATTAGAAGAATGGGAGCATGTGACCAGTGTCAAAAATGTAATGCTAGTGTCAGAAGGAACTCGCAGTGGTTTGAAAGGATACTTAGCTATGGGAACTAGCTACATTTATGGTGAAGATGTTGCTAGCAGAGGCAGAGTATGTATCTTTTCTTTGTTGTGATACTTTTTGCACTGTAGCTAATAATTTAACTTGCTTAACAAATGTTGATTTGGATTAAGTGAATATTTGAATATTAGAGAATACTTTTTATAAGTTTTCTTATAAAATTTGTTTTTTTATGAGATTAAAGCAAAGAAAATGTATGGTTTTAAGATAGCTTTATTTAGATATATTGAGTGAAAAAATTAAAAATAATTTTGAAATTCCTTTTCTGAAATTATTATTTTTATTTCATAAAGCCTTTCATAGTTGGGTCATTCCACGTGAAATGAGCAAAAATCAGAAAAAACCTGTGGCCATAGGGTGACAGATTTTCATTAAATTTGCTACAGGGTTAAAGTTTATGCATAAATAACGATATCCAAAATATTTTGGCTCAAAATTAAATATTTTGGAAGTTTCAGGCATTTTAAGGACTTGCAACTTTGAAGAGTAGTTGTGAAATCGCTTGATGTTTCATGTTTGAAGATCTCTTTCTCAAAAACTACTTAACATAGACAACAATATTTCATATTTTGTAATCTATAAAGAATTTTCTTTTTATCTATTTGGAAACAACAATTTTAAACATCATATTTAAGCTACAAATTAGTAGCGAAAAATGGAAAATAGTCGATTTTGATAGAATTAAAAAGGTTTCTATGGGCTAAAGGAAATTAAATGCATCGTTGAAATTCATACCAGATACAGTGCTAGGTATGATAAAACTACTGCTGAAGTTTGGAAGTCGGCTTTAATTTCCTTCATCTTCCAAACAACAACTACAAAATAACGGTTTTCCACTCACAATCCATTTTCCTTATGATATGGGTTTGGAAGTGTATAAACATCTAAACCACAAAAGTTTTTATTAATGCTAGGTCATAGATGAACTACTGACTAATAATAAGCAGTTGAGTGTATTTGCTCTCCAAACATTATGAAATATTCAGCTTGATTAAGGAATAAATTTTCTGTTACTGATATCCAAATACTGTATTATCTAATAAAATATTTTAAAAGGTTGTCAGTTGTTGCAGTTTGTTTGTGTTGCCGTTTTATACATTTTTTATATTCACATGTATTTATATTGTTTCGAAATGATTCCTGAAATATAGAGAGGATGCAAATACTCTAGATGTGTCAAACATGTAATCGGTTTTAGTTGTATTTTTCTTAAAAATGCAGTCATATTTATTGTTCTTTATTTTATACAATTGAGTTATTTTAATATTACTTTCAGATTTTAATTATGGATATTATTGATGTCGTACCTGAACCAGGACAACCACTTACAAAAAACAAAATTAAGGTAAGATACTTAGCTTCTGTTAGTATACTAGATTCTTGCAATCCAGCCATTCTTTACACAGAGGGTGCCAGATTATTGAGGATGTGAGACTTTGCTTTAATTCTTGATTAAATTTAATGTTGCAAGGTTACAGTATGCAAGAATCAGTGACAAGCATGATAATGGTAAAAATAATCCTTCACAGCTTTTGCCTTTTCCCATCACTGGTGATGTCATACCATTTGTCTCTACAAGTCAAGGAAAATTTAACTCCACTTCTTGTATGCCATCTGTATCATTGAGAGGCCAAATTAGAAAAGTGTTCTGTTATTTATCCCTATGATAGCTAGAGACAATGGCTATTTATAAAGCTAAGCATGCCAAACCTTCTGATAGAACCTTAAAAAATTAAATAAATTGGTTATCAGCTGATACCTGATGCTTACATATTTTCAAAATGTTATTTTATAATTGATATTAATATATCTCATTATTGAATCTAAATACTTCATAAATCTGCGATAAGTGTATGTATATTATAGAAATAAAATTGGTGATGATACTTAAAGGGTATAGAATAGAAACAATTCAAGTTAAGCTATACATATATCTTTTTCAGTTAAATTAATTAAAACAATTGTGTGTTCAGTTAAAAACCATTAACATGAATTCCTATTATTGATAGTCCATTTTAACATATTGCTTGTGGGAGGATGGCTACTATCATTAATGGCCAAGCATAGAAAGCAGCTTGAACACTACTTTTCAATAAAAAACAGTCAAATTGCTATATTCTGAGGGCATTTTCACTCCAAACAGCAAAGCTGGATCAATCATCCACTCATTGGTGTCTTTCACACATGCCCGAATTGACTGTGCCTGCAACAGTTTGTTTTTGGGTGTGATAAAAGATGTTTACTGCTGTCAACATATGTTATCTCCTCAGGCTATTGTATCTTAAGAGGAAGTACAAAAGAGGCAAAAGCAAAAGACAATTCTTCAATGCTGGGTACATTCATCCCTTTAGACTGTGCGGTACTTGGAAGACAATCTTTCAATACCATTTGAAAAACTTAGAAAGGATCAGTCCAAATTCTTCAACTAATTTCATACGAGTACAAATACATTTGATTTTCTGGTGCAATTAGAAAATAATATTAAGCACCAGGATATTATGAGAACATGTATTTCTTTGAAGGAAATGATCATAACAAGGTAAGTGAATAGTTTTATTTACTTCAATACAGAAATGTGTTTAAAGCAAGAAGCTCCTGATCTTATACAATGACAAGACTGATATAAAAGTTAAAAATAAACAAACAAGTAACAGGAAATGATGGGTGTAGGATAAGAAAGGTGCTCTGATCACCAAAGGAAACATTCCAGTATCCGAGTTGTTTAGTTCAACACCAGCTGCATTTGCTGGAAATTTGTGAAATCTTCCATTTCATTACATTACATCTGGGGCTGGCGGTGCCACTCTAAGTTTGCCTGTATGTGTGAAAACAGCCTTATTGCTTCACGTGTCTAATTTACAGGGATTTGAAAGATCCCTGTAAAAATATTTTTTCTGTCAAAAATATTACATTGTTTCGAAGCATTGGATGCATGCACTGTGTATAAATATTTTTCTTAATGAATAATCCAAGTAAACTTCACCTTGTCCTAAGAGTTTCTGATATGTTTTATTGTTCATAAATGTATCTATTTTTCTTGATTAAAACATAGTAACATTAATTAATTTTAAAATTATACTTTAAATTTCTAAATCAGTTCAAAAGCTTTGTTTGATTACCTATTAAATATTTACACATGAATGATTGAATGATGACAATTGAATTAACTGTAAAATTGCATGCAATGTATTTTTAATATCTAATTTTGTTTTCAGGTTGTTTATAGTAAAGAACAAAAAGGTCCTGTAAGTGCTCTCTGCCAAGTTGCTGGCTTTTTGCTAAGTGCCATTGGTCAAAAGGTGAGATTTAAACATAATACATGTTCATTCTTTTTGCTTTTACTATTTCTTTTTGCTGAATCCGATAAATGTTTTACATTCTTTCATTTTTATACTTCATGGATAGTCTTCATATTTATTTCATACGAATGAAGCCTGTTTTATTTGAAGGCATGGTGAAGAATAAAAATTTTTATTTACAAATTTATTCTATCACCTTTATCTAGATGCAATGTTCTTATTTTAATTCAACTAACTTTAAATAAAGGTCTTGTTTATATAGTGTTCCTGGTTAACAGGAATTGGTAATTATACAGTCGAGTCACATTATTATGACCACCCTCTACCTCAGACGTCAACAGCGCACAGCCAATGAAATGTGGCACTAGCCGGTGTGGTGGGTATAAAAGTTGGAAACATAGGCTATCTTGGAACATATCCTTCGTTGCTGTGATGGGTAAAACACGTGATTTATCTGACTTGCAAAAGGGGATGATCATTGGCTTTCACGCCCAAGGGCGGCAGTATTTTGGAAACTGCACAGTTTGTGAATTCTTCACATACTGCTGTGGTGAAAGTGTACCGAGACTGGAGTAACGGCGTGGAAACTACAGTGCACCATGTGCCATTGATGTGAGAGGTGAATGTCAGTTACGACGGTGTGTGAGGACCGACCGACATGCTACAGTTGAGCAACTAACTTGTCAAACAAACCAGAGGACTTCCAGACGTGTGTCTAAGATGACAGTAGAACGAACCCTGTACGTATGGGGTCCGAAGCAGACGGATGGTCACTGCACCCATGCTGACGAAGTTGCATCGGCAAACGCGGCTTCAATTTGCACGGCAATACCAGATCTGGACTGCTACTGATTGCAAAGGGTTGCTTTCTCAGACGAGGCATGTTTTCTGCTCTATCGAACGGATGGACGTTCATGTATCCGACGAGAAACGTCCGAGAACAAACACCCTGCAACCATTGCTGAAAGAACACAATATGGTGTGGGGAATGTTTTCATGGCATTGCCTGGGTTCTTTCGTACCTGTGGAAGGTACACTCAACGGATTGGATTATGTATCCATTGTTGCTGACCATGTACACCCATACATGTTGACTGTTTTTCCTCAGAAGGATGGGATCTTTCAGCAGGACAATGCCACATGCCATACGTCTAGAATTATCCGCGATTGGTTGGAGGAGCACGACGAAGACTTTCAAGTGCTCCACTGGTCCCCAAACTCACCAGATCTGAACCCAATTGAGCATCTTTGGGATCATCTCGATCCCCATATTCGCAGTATGTACACTCTACCATGCACCCTGCCGCTGCTGTCGGACGTACTGCAGTCTGAATGGCTCCAGATACCTGTAGCAACCTTCCGCGCATCTTATCGACTCACTCCCATGCAGTCTGGCTGCTGTCCATACTGCAAAAGGCAGTTATTCTGGATATTAGCAAGTGGTCGTAATGTGACTCGACCCTGTAGTTACCCCTCATTATATCGCACATTTCTCTTTATTTACTTGTCCTCCAATGAATGATTAGGGGCAGCAGAGGAAATCTCAGTATGTTTCTCTATAATGGGACCATGAAGGTCACTGGATCTAATCAGTCATCCTAAACTGAATTGGTAAAAAGATTTGTGCCGGAAGTGTCTGAAAAGGAATTTCTCCCATTCTACCATATTTTCTATTATTTTGGAAAGATTTACCATCAACTTTGTATTATAGATTTGCATGACTTCTAATAGAAAAGCATGTAATGTAATGTATAATGTGCAGTTTTATTTCAAATAAACCACCTTTTTGACCTGGTCTCTGTATATCACTTTTTCTTTTCCCCAAGATGCATAGTATATTGACGGGTAAATGTACTTCTATTTAAAAAGGTTCAAAGATTAATGAAATTAAGATATTAAACGTTTGACTTTAATTAAATCTCTTCCTTATGCTCATTTATAATCTACATATTATTAGAAAGATAATTTAAAAAGCCTGTTTGAGTTCATAGATATTTTAAATTTTTTGTTGTATTTTTAAAATTTATTGTTTTTATTCTGTCAAATTGCAAATTCTCATTCATATTTACTTACATTCATGTAAAAATATTCTTTGATCTGTTTTCCAGATTTACATTTGGCAACTAAAGGATAATGACTTGATTGGGGTTGCTTTTATTGACACACAGATTTATATCCATTCAGCTATTTCTATAAAAAATTTAATAATTGTTGCTGACATTTATAAATCCATTTCCTTGCTGCGGTATCAAGAAAACAGCAGAACACTATCTCTTGTTAGTAGAGTAAGTACACCACATTATTTTAAACCAAGATTTACAAACATTCAAGGTTTTTTTATATACATTTATATTTATGTAAAAGTATTAAACTTGTATTTTTCACCTCAAGACGTATTTTTCTGAAGTTTTTAATCATTACTTCAGAAACCATTTGAGAAAACTGCTGTACAACGAATTGTGTATGCAAATGGCATTAAAGATGAGAGAAGATTCCAAAATTTAATGTATGAAATATTAACTGGGTGTTATAAAGAGGAAGGTAATGAATGGTGTTCTGATGGATGAGATATCTACTGCACCTTTTGAGTAGAAAGATCCCTTCAAAAAGGATACATGAGCACCCAAATGACAAGTCAAAATAAAGTGTATGCTGTTCAATAAATGTATTATGCTCCAAGCATAGCCTTGTTCTGCAAATGTATTGTGAAACATTGCACCAAATTCAGAATGAATTTGTTCATAGACTATGCAGCCCAGTCTCCATTTGAAACAATTCCTTCTGACTGGGCTAACTATGCAGAGGATGAATAGAGTGAAGTGATTCCAAATTTAATATTCAATAAGGAAGATATATACAGAAACATCCATGATAGCACGAATGTAATATCAAAGTCATGTTTTTAGATAAATAGTATTTTGTTTAAATTTGTCTTTTAGTACTTTTGAATACAATGATTTTTTCTATAAAAGTTTAAGTGTTGGATGAAAATATGTGAATTAAAATTAATTCCTCGAAAGCATCCATAAATGTTTGAAGAATTCTTCTCTTGTTTATTATTTTGTGTTGTAGTCTAACCTTTATCAATTCATTTACTTATGGTTTCAGATACACAGGTTTATAATATGTGCAATATTTTCAATTTAATTTATCTAAAATTTACTCACCAAACAATTGACCTTAACTTGCATTCCTGCTACAGTTCGTTGACATTTGAGTTTCTTAGTTTTAAATGTTAAATTAAGTCACAGAGGTTGAAAAGTAAACAATGTACTCCACTATTGGTGTCAGCTCAAGTTCAGTTTATTGAGCTGAGCCGAGCAGTCTGAAACGTGGTGGAAATAAAGATCAATCTATGGTGAGCATCAAATCTTAATGAGATTAGTACCTCTCTAAAACTGAATTAAATTAAGGTTAACTGTTATCTTACAAGAGTCATACTGTACTAAAATCATGTATTGTTATTATCTTCATTACTTTGTGATTTGGTTATAGAATACAATTCTTGTTTCCTTAATTTTTATATTTAGAAAAAGCTTAAAAAGCTTATGCTGAATATTTCTTATATAAGTATACTTAAAAATATTTTTACAAGTATTTATTTTAAAAATCATTACATTTTTCTGATACAAATATGGATTGTTTTTCAGGATGTCAAGCCTTTAGAAGTCTATGGCACAGAATTTTTGATTGATAACTCACAAGCAGGTTTCTTAGGTAACTATCTCCATGTTCTATTTTTCCTTCTGTATATTTATAAATATTGACCAAAAATGCTATTGTATCTATCGATTAAATTAGATGGGCAGTTCTGGGAAATAATCTGACATGCAAGGGGCCATGTGTGCATACCTGTTAGATTACTTAAGAAAATTTTTAGTTGACCCAAATTTGGAAGGATCCCACCAAGAAAAACCAGGTAATATTTAGGCAGCCGACCATAATCAAAATTGTAATGAGGGTTGTTCTGACAACCCAGCTTTCTGTAGAATGATCTTTTCATTGTATTTATATGTATTGCATATTCATGTTTAAGTTAATATAGGATTATTTACTATTTTCTAATGGTTACTGCCCATTTACTATTCTTGTGTAGTGACTGATGTGGAAAAAAATATCATCATGTATATGTACTGTCCTGAAGCCAGGGAAAGTTTTGGTGGATCACGACTTCTTAGAAAAGCAGACATTCACATTGGCTATCAAATCACTACGTTATTTCGAATTCGTTGTCGCCTAGGTGAAACTGCTGACTATGATAGGCGTCAAGCTGCCCTTTTAGAAAAGCGTCACGTCACCATGTTTGGTAAAACAAGATTCAAATTATTCTATCGTTTTTAATATTTTAATTGTATAATGTGTTTAATTAATTTTTAGAATTTTAATACAATTTACTCTTGACACTTAAATTGAGTACACATGTACTACATCATAGTATGTTTTTAAATACTCTTGTATTAATATATTTGACAAAGAACTATTTTCCCTTCACATTAAATAAATTCTATCACAAAAGTATTGTTTCTGTGTTTAATTTTATAGATAAATAAATGGCTTAATTGCTAATTTTTATCACATATGTTAAAATTAGTTAAAGAAAGATTATTCCTTTTGAAAAATCTTTATATTGTTATAGACTTGATAATTTTATCAATAGTAGCTGTAGTTTTGTGACCTTACTAGTGTTAAATTAGATACATTCTATTTTCAGCTACCTTGGATGGTGGTTTGGGTTATGTTATACCTATATCTGAGAAAACTTACAGAAGGCTTCTTATGTTACAAAATGTACTTGTTACACACATTCCACACACTGCTGGTCTTAATCCTAAAGCTTTCAGGTTTGTATTTTGGTTTGAGTTAATTAGTATTTTGGATCAATATTAGTTTGTTTTGCCTATTCTGTGGATTCTAATGCCCCTGCACAAATATGCAAAAATTCTTTCTAAAACTTGTTATGGAAACTTTATTTCAAATTTACAAATTTTTCTATCCATTAGGTTATACCAGTGGTTGGCAAACTCATTAATCAAAAGAGCCAAAGATCAGCAGTACAACGATTAAGATTTCTTTTGAGAGCCAAATTTCTTTTCAAGAACCATGTTTTTAGGAGTTGGTTTAAACTAGCTACTAACATTAAATAAAACCAGATATCATAATAATAATCTTATTTATTGACAAAAAATATTTTTACAATAAAAATATGACAAAACACGCATTTAATGTGAACAATGACCTTGCATTTCCTTGGAAAGTTTGGATAAGTCACATTTGTATGTCGTTTTTAATTTAAAGCAGGATTCCCGGTTCTCATCAATGAGACGATTTCTCAATTTACTCTTGATAAGGTTCATGCTTGAAAAAGATTGTTCACATGAATATGTAGAGCCAAAGTGTGAAAGAACAGCAAATGCTAGTTTTGTAACTGATCATATGAGTCAGGAATACTATTCCAAGTGTTGAAAATTATCATGTCTTTCAAAGCAGACCACTTTATCTGTGAACTAAGATCACATTTATTTTTCTCCAATTTTTCCATATCAACATCAAGGCATTTAAATTTGGAGCTCCATAATTCTTTGTTTTGTAACTCCAGTAATTGCATTTCAAAAGCGCCAATGTCAATATTAAAGGGAGAAAAATTCAATTCTGTTACGTCAGCAAAAGGTTTTTTAACAAAGGCTAATGTCGCTATGCTATTTCTGAGTCCTGAAACCTCCGTAGAAAAGCTTCCCTCATGTTTAAAATTGTTTTGAAATAGTAAATGTCAATTACAGAGTTATTTTCTTGGCGATGTTTCAGCAGGCTTGGAAAATGAATTAATGTTTCTCTTTCAAAATCTTGAGCAAAAAGGGATAATTTGTTTTTGAATGAAATGACTTCTTCCAACATCGAAAAAATTGTGTTTCCTTTCCCCTGTAGTTTATGATTAAGATTATTTAGATAAGACATAACGTCTACCATGAAATAAAATTTTTGGATCCACTGATCGTCCGTTAGTTCAGGATAGTCAAGACTCTTCTCAAGGAGAAATGCTTTAATTTCAAATAATAAGGAAGCGAACCGCTTTAAAATGTTTCTTCTTGAAAGCCAATGTACCTTATTATGCAGCAGAAGATCTGCGTATTCACTCTCCTTTGAACTATAAATTCTTTAAATTGGCGATGATAAAGAGCTTTAGCTACAATTGTGTTGACAATCTTGATCACCAATTCCATAACATTGCAAATTTCTTCTGGAAATATCTGCGCACAAAGCACTTCTTGATCAATGATGCAATGGTAAACAAGTATCTCGTGATTAATTTTCCTTCAAAATAGAAACAAAACCTTTTCTCACTTCGGTCATACTTTTTGCCCCATCTGTTGAAATTGAAACAATTTTATCGAGTGGAATATGTTTCTCCATGCATTCAGTGAATGACAGCATTTGCAATATCCTCGCCACATGTTTGACCTTTCAGTGGCAATAATCCT
The DNA here is from genome assembly GCA_933210815.1 of Meta bourneti. Lineage (NCBI taxonomy): Eukaryota > Metazoa > Arthropoda > Arachnida > Araneae > Tetragnathidae > Meta > Meta bourneti. Next base: position 38,076,346 of record OW119926.1, on the reverse strand, counting down.
GAAAGTTCTTTAGGACTCGTAGACGAAATAAATCGAACAAAAAGTGAAACTTGCGCTGTGTCATTTATGTCACAAGATTCGTCAACAGCTATTGATAAAGCCGAAACCAATTTAAGATCTTCGATTTGCTGATTGGTTATATTCGAAGACATTTTGACTGTTCTATCTGTGAAATTAAAGAGTTACCACTGTTTTAGCAGACAGTGGTAACTCTTTAATTTTTTTTAAGAATTTCTGCCTTGTTCTTAAAATTCCAGAATAGCTCTTCGGATGCATTTATAAAACAACTTTTAATGTATTCACCGTCTGTATAGTTTGCCTCTCTTAGCAATCTCTTGACTAACAATAAAGCTTGCAATATTAACATTGTTGGAAGATTGCACCCAATAATTAAATACAGAACTTGATTTTTCTTGACTCTTCTGAAGTTCCTCAACTGCTTTCTTCCTCGCATCACCAGCGGGATATATACTGCCAAATGATGCATGTTTAGTTGTAGTGTCTCTCCAAATTTGATTTCTTGTTATGCTCCAATTTTTCTTGACAATTAAGACAGGTCGAAAGGCCATTTGAGATATGTATAAACGGGAACGATTTGGTCCATTCAACTTTAAATTCACGTTTTTTTTCTTCCATTTTTCTCTTTATAACCATGTTAAATAGGTGATACCTAAAAACATGTTTTGTTGTATAACAATAAAAGCAGCAACACAAAGTTATAACAACTTATTAAATTGATGCCAAAAATACCTGAGATCTGCAGCTGGTTGAAAGATATAAGTAGCTTAATGCGCCGAGTAGGTACTCTTGTCGCGAGTCACAAGGTGTGACTCCCTCGCTCAACTCGTGTATGCCTCCTCTGCGCCACATACCCAGCACTTGCCTGCGCTACGTCAACACGACCGACACCCCGCTTACCCACACATAGTCGAAATCGATTTGTGGCAGTGCCGCACTCAAGTTGCTAAAGAGCTGCGGTTTGCAGACTACTGGGTTATACTTATGATTTTGCGTACTTAAATATCAAATTGAATATTTTAAGTAAATAACCAAGTAAAAAAAATTAAACATTGAGAATGTTTTGGTCATGTTTTTTGAGTAAATACTATGAAATGAAGTTTTTAAATACCAAGTTCGTTATTAAATTATAAAACTTTATATTTTTTTAATACTTATTCTTTCATATATGCAACATCACTATTAAAAGAAATCATTGCTGCTTTTCAGTATTACTTTTAAGTATGCATATAAAAAGAAATATAGTAAATCATTAACATCATAGTTAATTTAATATGTATTTAAAGAACTTTTAATGATAGTTAAACACCTTTACTCAGCTGCAGAAAACTTTTTCTTGAAAGTAGTTTTCTTTTAAGTCTGTCTTATCTTTAAATTTATATTGATGCTGTTCTTCAATATAAGATATCATTTGCATTTGTTAGTACATACTCTCATCTATTCTGATTATGTTTTTCTTTTTATTCAGGATGTATAAAAGTCAGCGAAAACAACTCCACAATCCATTAAAAAATATCCTGGATGGAGATTTGCTTTCTATATTTTTGAGTCTATCTATTCTAGAAAAAAATGAAGTCGCTAAAAGAATTGGCACGTTACCAGATCAGGTGAAAGAATTTCTATTTTTATGTTGAATAATTTTATTTAATCCATATTTCATTGGAAATGACTATTTTATTCTTAAACTGAAAAACAATGCTGATTTCCCTTCTCTATTTGTTTAAGTAAAAGTATCAGTTTCTCATTGAAGGATTGTTTCAATAAAATTAGCAGATTTTCAGAAATATAATGGTGGGAATTATTTAAAACTTATTTGGAATCTTGTATTTCAAAGCTTTTTAAGGAGTATTTGTTGTGTGACTAACATGAATAATGTATTGTTTCATTTCTTTTTTAGATAATTGAAGATCTCCTCGAAATAAACCAGTGTACTGCATACTTTTAAGACTAAAATCACTGAAATGTGCTTAAAAGTACTCATACATATCATTGTATTTATATCATTTTTGTGTGTATCATGGAACTTTAATGTATTTTTGTATGAAAAACAGGAGTAATAGTATAAATATTTTTTGTTGAAAAAGCATCCATTTCAAATGATCCAACATCATAAATGCATTTTAAAATTATTTTCCTGAAAATAAACTTGACCCATTTATAAACCATAAATTGCTCTTATGTTTTGTTGCAGTTATATAGAGTATGTGGTCTTTTTAGAAGTAATTAATTTTTGTGTAGAAACATTTTACGGAATAAGTACGTTTTACCTACCCAAGAAAGTTTGCAACTTCTGGCTTTCACATTCAAGACCTAAAAGTGGAAACAAATTTGACACATTCTATTCAGACTAAATGAAATATTTAGAAAGATGAATTTAACATCATACATTAAATTTTGAGCATAAGATTTTAAACAAAATTTTACTTATCAATTTCCGCTTTTTGCCACTTTAGTTCTAATTTTCTTGGCTTGGTATTGTTCCACTTTCTTTAAGGTTTAATAATCAATGCAATCTTTTAACCAAGTGGCCTGTTCTTATTTTATCTTTTCACCTATCTGTTAAATTTACCTTATATAAAAGCAAGCTACCTGCAAAGTTGATAGCTTTATCTAAATTTTCAATGTGGTGCAAACTTGGTAGATAACAACCTTAGGTTTTGAAATTAATCTATTTGAAAAATGAACATTTTAAAGATAGGTAATTGTATAAGATTGATAGAAACTCAATACAATAATGCGAGTTAACAATGAAGATCAAGAAAACAAATTAAAATTGTAATATGCTGCATAGGCAAGCATCAGTTTTCATTTCCCCACTTGAATAAAGTAACTTGTGGTATTTCTTTTATAGTACGTATGGACTTATACTAATAACACTGAAATTAAAGATAAATTTGAATACTATTTAAATCCAGGTACTTTTGTGTTGCACATTGCAGTTTGTTACTTATTCGCATTCATTTAAGTTTTTTATACTTTTTGTGTTTCTTTTAAATATATCTTCTATCTTAGCATAAGTTTTGCTAGGCCTGTTAAATTTGCAAATGTAGTGTACACTTTGACCCTATCAACTTTATAGATAAGTTTTAAAGTATTTAAGTGTGATTTATAAAATAAAGACAAACAAATTTTGAACAGTAAAAATATTTATTTTCAAAATCATTAATTGAAAAATATATGCTATTAATATACAATCAACTGGCAATATCAATATAAATTCATAAGTAAATACTTTTATTGACTGCTATCTAGACTGCCATAAATCATTCATATTAAAATCACAAGGTACTTTAAGCTTCTTTAAATTTTGAATGTAGAATGTCAGTTCTTGAGTAACTAACCTAGAAAAAAATTCACTTGAATGAGATTTTGAGGCATAGTGAAATAAATATTTTAAAAGTTAGTAAGATTTTTAAACAATAATAACATTAAGATAAAAGCAAAATGTTTAGATTTTCATGCAATGCTGCATACCATAAAATTCAAAACTTGCCTAAAATAGTTGTATCTTGACTGAAGTCAGATTAAAAAATAAAGCAATTATAATATTTTGGATTTTCAATTCATATTTTTCAAATAAAATAAATATAAGTAAATCAAGAAGTGGTTTTTTTTACAATAAAGCTGTAGCCCAAATAGAATCTGAAATTCTAGTTATCAAATGCATTTTTAATTTTTTTTTGGATAGATTTTGTTTCCTTTTCACATAATTAAAGCTAAATGTTTTAGTCAGTTTCAAAAATATTTTGTTAAATGAGTGGATGCTTATGGATTTTAATTTGTTCATTTACATAGGTTTCGATTAGTAAAAAGGAAATGCAATAAGTATATACTTTAGCAACAATACTATTTCATACTAGGTTGCAAAGAAATGTATCTGTTTGCAATAGATTAGTAATTTCATTTCTGTTGTGCTGCAACAGTATAGAGTTGCGGTTTTAAAGTTAGTATAGTAGTCTATTTTCAAGCTAAAAACTTATGCTTCTTAAATGTTAGATCAAATTTTTAAATATTAATTCTGAACTGGGAACTTTATCTGTATATAAAAGTTTATGTATGATAATATACTGATTAATCCAGAATACTTATTTAAACATACTAAACTGAAATTTCAGTGATCCTAGGTTTGAGCTTCAATGAAGATGGTGTTTCAGTTTGAGTATAATTTTGTAACACAAAGATTAATGTAATTTTCAATGGACAATTGCAATTAAATATATGTTAAAACAAAGTTTTCTCTATAATTACCCATGCTGAGGTCCCCCATCATTATTTACTTGTAATCTTGCAAGATGCATTCTTAACTTGACCTTAAAAGTATTGTTGGCTCTAAGGAATATATTATTCAGTTCATCTGGCGAAAGTACATTATGTACAAACTCATGAACTCTGTTTAGCTGCTTAGAGATGGAATTAAACGAAGGTGAGGGTACAGGTGCTTTTACTTCCCACTAAAAGTAAAACAATAAATTACACTTCGGTACATAGCGTATCAATGAAAAGCATTTATGTAATTTTTAATTCATTTTATGTTTTTTTTCTTCAAAACATAATTTAAGCATTCTTTGGTTCGAAAATTAAGAGATAAGTGAATTAATGTTATATGTCCATAAAAAACAATTTAGTGTTTTATATTGCAGAGCATTGTAAGTGTAATTGTATTGAGTTTTAGATATATTTCAAGAGTTACAACTACAAAAAATTGAAATACAGACATTAAGCAAATAGTTGTTACATGTGGTTGGTTCAAATTTATATTCTGCTTTAAGATTCATGGGTAACATTTTTGTTGAATTTAACAATAAATCGCCAATTTTTCCAGTGCAGCTTAAAAAGAAGAAATATTTTGCCACATTTATTTACTTTTATTTTGGTATAGCTATTAAAACACATTCCTGGAAAATATATTTACTTCATATAATTAACTGGTTTAGAGGGTCAAAGATTAATTTTTAACACATTGAAAAATGCTTTACCTTTCTAAGTTGAGCTTCTAACATATCAGAAATGATAGATTCAAATTTATGACTAATTTGACGAATATGCTCCATATATATCTGGAAAAAATACCCATTTCTTAATCAGTACAGTAATTGGTGCATTTTTATAAAAAAATGTACTTAGAATTAGACATTTGAAAAATAATTGAATTTTAAAAAAGTTATGCAAAACTAGAATTTGAGCGTGATTTAAGAAAATGGCAAAAATGTTAATCCATTTGAAAGCCCAAAATGAATATGAATGCCAAAGTAAATGTTTTTTGTATATTTTTTGCTATAACAGCACAAAAATATACAAGTAAAATGTAAAATAGAGTTAAAACCATTAAACTAAATTTTAAAATCGGTTCTTACTTTAGTGACTTGATCAAAATGTTTGTCCAGCACTTGCTTCTTTTCTGGAATTTTACTATGGAAATGATTTTTAACATATGGGATGAAATATACTATGAGACACAAACATCGAGAAGTTAAGGCTATAAGAAAAAATTATACTAGGGTTAATTTTGCATCCATAACAGATTATTTCTGGTAAACTGATTTGAAAAGTGACAAATTTTATCTCAGTGACAAGTCATCATTTTATCTCAGTCAAAAATTACAAGCAATTTTTTGTTTTTCAGTTTTCATAAAGATTCAATAAAGCTAACAGTGAAACCCGAGAACCAAAATTTGCTCTTATGCTTATGAGGTGTGAATTAATAACTTTTTGAGCAGCAATTGATTGGAATATAAATATTAAATATATCAAACTTAGAACTTGTCATTGGTATTAACAATGTTTAGTTGAGAGTAAATGATAAACTGAAATGTATTCAATTAATAATTTTAATATTTTTATCTATACAAAACCCTGATTTCTTATTTGATACCTTTCAAAAATGTGATATAAAATAATAAGTAGATTAAAACTTAAAATATTACTAATTATAAATAATACGTGAATTTCAACGATGATTATGAAAACAAGGGTGCTAATATGTGAACTAAAAACCATAGTCTTCTATTGTTTAAATGAATTTTTTAGGGTCAGCAAATTTTACCATATATATTTCTGAACTGGTAGCAATGAAGCCTAGGATGATATTTGCTGATTAATGTATACATTTGACCTAGAAATATATAAGTACACTAATCGATATAAACATTAAATCAAGTAAAAGTATGAGCTCATAAAGCTACATTTGTTTTGATGCTATCAATATGCTTAATGTTGGTGTAAAACAAAGCATGCTTTTGGCATGAAAATGTTAATTAAATATTGCTAATTTAGTTTAAATTTAGGCAATGAAAAGTTAACTTATGGTTACAAATGCCGGACATTTTCAGCTGTCATAGGTTGTTCAGTTGTATAATTTAGAGAGTGGCAGGCCTACTCATGATGCACCCTGAATCTGTTAGATTTGCCATGCTTATATAAAAAAATGTGTGCTAAGATTAAAATATTACCTAGATGTTTAAAAGTTATTGTTTTTAGACCCACAAGTTGTAAGGCTCCAGCTCCTAATACAAGTTGACATGTTCTTGAATTAAATGCCTGAAAAAATTACAATTAAATTCGATTATTAAAATGATAAATAATATTACTTCTTTGGCATTAATGAAGAAATATAGTAAATAAGTTTTAGAGTAAACAGGAATTAAGTATCAATAATAAATATACACAGTATAATCAATAAGTGTAGACTTGATTGATTTAAAGAATTTTAATTTATATTTCATCTTGTGCCTCTTTAGTAATTTTCTTATTCTGATATTCCTATGAGACAAAACAATTTAATTGAATTTCACATACGAACTCTTGACTGATTTTTGAAAGTTGTAAGATTTCTTTCCTAACATTGCAAAAAACTTTCTGTAATTTAATTGAATGTTTTTTATATCAAGAATACGCCAATAATAGCCATTAAGTAATGAATTGGGTTTCAATTTGGTAATGTCACTAAAAAGATTACTAGTTATTTTAATCCCAAATCCAGTTATGGAATCATTGTAAGTTCTAGATACTACAAGAGATCGCTCAGCGAAAAAAATGCGCTCACCAGGAATTTTTGTTTGAAATGGGATAAGTAATTCTAGAGAAAATTAATTATATGCATTAAAAGGAAATAATTATTTAACTACAAACCTTAAGTAACTCCACAAGGCGGTTAGCGAGATCTGAAGCTATAAGTGGCAATTCTTCAGCACATTGGCAATACTCAATTACCATTTTCAAAAGCATCAATGCAGTGCTTCAAAAAAATTTTCAAATTCTCAAAATACGACAACATGCATCAATACATAAATAATACTTTAATTAAAAGTATGTTATGTGTTTCTCATGTGTAGTTCATTCAAACTATATTAAAATGAACATCTCGTCTTTTCAAACATAATTGTTGATACGAAATAAAGAATCAATCCACCATATCACTAATATATTGAATAAACAGCGTTAACATGCATAAAACATCTAATACTTACCCACAAACTGCAAAATTTTCTTCATTAACAATTAGAAACTCCTGAGGTTGCTTTGGATTAATTCCTGGGCTCTTTCTTATGTATGTAATGCAACCTAAAAACAACTTAATTTTTTGTAACTATTTTTAAGATAGATTTATGAAAACTTAAGACTTAAAAGTTTTTGAATTAATTACCTGATGAAATAATGTTATTCACTAATTCTTGAAATTCCATAGGAACATCAGCTTGTTTCCACTGTTCGTTTTCCAGAATCAAGCTATAAAAAAAATATCAGTCATAAATATTAACAAAATCCATTGAAATGTCACGACTGCATGAAAGGTTTGCGAAACAGAAAGCAGTTGAGAAAACTCACTTCAATTTAGTTTTCCTTTCATCATGAAATCTCATTACAAAATGACTGGCCTATTGAAAGGACAGTAAAATACATGTTAATATTATAATTTCTCAGAAACTAATATCACTGTTTGATCAATATTAAAATTAATCTAACTTTACATAAAATCAAATAAATTATGCAAGTAAAATGCAATAAAAATATTATAATTTATCACTACCATTTATTATATTACTTAAGCTCAGAAATTGAAAAGAAAATTAGCTTTAAACTAACACAATTAATTTAGTTAAAATTATGGAAACCTAAATTCTTTAAAGATCAGGACCATTGATTTCTTTTAATATCCATATGTAGTTAAAATGTACAAGATAAATACATGTGTCCCCCATACTTTATCAGTATTACATATGTGAAATGGCTTACGGCCATGTATACATTTTGTACTATCTTGGTTTTTTAGACTTGAATGTGAAAACATTCCTTTCATAAAGACGAAACAGACATGAACACTTTTATAAATGGCAGAAAGCATTCAAAAAGTGAGAAATCTTTATTTTATAAAAGTGTTTGATAATTCTTTATTTTATAATTTCTGAGCTTAAGTAATTAAATTTATAAGAAAGTCTGTTAAATATTTATAAAACTGTTACAAATAAATATAATTATAATTAAATATAAAATATGTAATTCTTTTAAAAATATTTCTAAAGTAGCTCAAGACATTTCAGTGTTAAACTCATGTATATTAGCTAGAATTGTCATAACTTTTTATGCAAAATTTAATATTTTATTGACAACTTAGTGAAAAAAGGAACAAAATACCTGTTTTTGTAATGACAATCTTAAAGCTACACTTTGTTTTCCTGAAATAGCTTCACTCTGCCGCTGAAAGTCTTCAATGCTTTTGGCCAAAACACAAAATTCTGGCATAGTCAACTTATCAAATGAACCATCCTAAATTATGTATATATGGTTAATATATTAAAAAGAAATTTGTTTTTCATAAAGTTTAAAAGCATCACAATTGGTTATAATATTTCAAAAAGTTGTAAGGAAATTCAAATCAAAAACAGATTCCATTTATGATTTCTTCAAGAACAATATTGTATTTTGGAATGTTGAAGATTCATTTAGATTCGAGAATTTGTGTAGTAACAGAAAATAAGTCATCACCAAAGTTATGAAGTATTTAATAACTACCAGTTATGTCTCAGTATGCAAAGAATATTTTTAACTTATGGTTTAGTTCACTAAAAACTTGAAACGAATCTTCAAAGTTCTACAATACGAAATATAACGAACTGAATCTTTCAGTATGAAATTTTATCCATTGAAAATATTTTACAAAAATTGGAGGTTAGACGGTGAAGTTTAAATATTCCTTAATAAAATTTAATAATTACATGGTTAATACTCATTGAACAAGCCATGGTATTTTATAACTTACTTTCTCTTTAAATGACAATATTTTAGAACAGCAGTCATGTGCGTGATCACATACAGAACAAAGAACCTCCTTCAAATTTGCTTTAATTTCTAAATAATCTTTATGTTGTACAATTACTTCGCATTCTCTAAGGGAAAAAAATATTTTTAGAAAACTATTAAAAGTAGAAACATAATACGAATTGATTAACTTAAACTTTACTTATACTTGACATTAAGTTTGTTTTAATATACGAATTATGCAGCAATAGAGGAGAAATTTCATGTCAAATATACAAGCTAAGTGAAAACATCTCAAAAGGGTTTCAAAATTTGACACATCATTGAAACGTATGGTAAAAAGACATGATTTTTTCAAGGTACTCAATATGAAATAGTATTTCTTCACAATGGAAAGCTCATGTAACCACAATCTATTGTTGCATTGTTTATAATTAGTTGATACCAGGGGATCAACTAATCTCTAGTCGCTTTCAAAACTCCCTAATTTAGGGAGTTTTGAAAGCGACTAGATCTAGAAGCTATCAGAAGAATCATTCTATCTTCAAAAACTGCATAAAATATCTGTTTTCATGGTCAACAATATCAATGGTATAAAACTTCAACTATCAGAAAGTACTCAATGTCTGAGAAGAAATTCAGCATGTTGCAATGTTTTTGAGGAACTGGATATTATGGTCATCTGCCATGAATTGCAACATTTGATATTGTTACAGATAACAGTAAAATTCATGGTTGAGTTATAAAAAAGAATTTACCAGGGAATGTGTTATCTAACTATGTGGATCATTTGTACCTAGTTCTTCCATAAATTCACAAAAATGGTGGAAGCACTGCATGAATTCACCAAATTATGGCTGCTTCTTTTGACCTTGATACTATAAATTGGGCCTAATGTTTTCTAGGTAACCTTGCAAACATACCCAATAGAACACAGGATACTCGTACAAGCAGTTGCTAGTTCTGTCTATGAATAAAATGCTTTCTAGTAAGAGTAAACAAGGTATGCCGATTGAAATCAGTGTAAATAATTAAATCAAGTTATTTTTATTAAAAAATCATTGACTTAAATCAAAATTCACTTTTTCTTTCTGTATTAAGTTTATTATTGAAAATGAAATAAAAAATCATGAACACAAGACGCTTGTTATTTTATTCATATAAGTTAAGAATTATATCAAATAAGTTAAGTAGACTGTTTATGAAAAAATAAAGACACTTACTCACAATGAAATAGTTTTCTGGAGTATCGCAAGAGCATTCCAATTTTGAACATAAATCTTTAAATCGTAAAAATTCGATTTAAATAAAACAAGTCTGTTTTAAATCAAATAAATCCGACTTTTACGATTTTTTTTGAAAAAATCATAATTTTTTTATACCCTGAGAGTAATAGGATAAGGCTTTTTTTAAAAGTAAGTTTCTTTTATCAAAATCTAATACAGCATTTTAATGCATCTCAATAATATTAAGATAAAATGAAAATTGAATGTAACTTAAAGTAAAATAATTTATTCATGTCTATGAATGGTTTTTGGGATAATTAAATAGCATCACACTTTTAAAATTAAATTACTAAAAATTAAGCTACAGTTGAAGAATGATAAGTAAAACAGACCATGTGAAATACCTAACACATTATACAATTGAATTTCGTACTATTAGATTAGTGCCACCAATTTGATGCTTTTAAAACTATCTTTTTTACTGAAGTTATCAAAGCATTTGTTGTTGGATGTAGGTGCTTTATCTCTTAGCAAGGCGGTGGAGATCATGAGCTATGTAAGTGACATGCAGCATCTTCAGATAAAATGCCTCAGAGGGTATTTTTCAACTTTTAGTTCATAAGTTGCACTATCGGTCACAAGCAGCCTAAGTGTTGGGGTCTGTTTCACTGTTTCAATAATATGCAAAAAAGTCCCTCTTCTAAAAATCGTGATTGTCAGTGGAATTCAAGACCAAAACTCTTTTGAGAACTTGATCCTTTTCGTTCAATTATACTACTACATTTTTTAGACATTTTCAGATATTTTTAAATAAACAGCATTGTTTTTAATAACGGAGATTTTACAATGGCATTAATACAATGCACTGATTTGAATTGTTCACAGAAATTTGATTACATTAACTATGGACATTGTACATAAGAAAATGTAGTTCATGTTCTGATTTTTGAGTTTCGGTTCACTAACTCAGCTGTTTCAATGACTCGATTGAAACTATGGAATTATTTTCATATTAGCGACAATTTACTACACAGCTTAACGTTTTCTCCTATTACATTAGTTTAGTATATTTAGTCTTTTCGGGGAAAGAGAACTGGTCACACAACAGAACTGAACCACCATAGCAATATGGTTTTGCACGTAAAACTTTATTAATAGGCAATTAGATTTAAAATTTTCTTTAGACCAATTTTATTAAGTTTTATTATCATTTAAAATTTTTTTTAAATAGATTTTATGTTGGGGAGTTTGTTTTGTGGCCATTCCAACATCTTAGTAATCAAATCTGCTCACAACCCAAAGTGAAAACATGGCTTTTTTCTGTTAATTTATGAATTGTATGCGATTGTCTGGGTCAATTCCTAGTGTTGTCTTTATTTTCGATTTCCCCATTAGGTGAACAAAGTGTCAGATTTCTTAAAGTGACAAAGTTTCAATCACATTTACTTTTGCAAATAACTTATTTGTTACGTTTTAGTTTTAAAATATCACATTAAGTGAAGCAGTTAGAAATATTGATCTATTTTGTAAAAATAAGGTACATGCCTGTGTATCTTATATACTGTTTGTATATAAGGTACTGTTTGTATACTTCTGGAAGGATAGCTGTTTAAGCTAATATCATCGACTTAGAGCAGAAACTTATTAACTGACAGATTTTTTAATTTACAATGATTTAAATACTAGCTATTAAGTTTTAGGTCACAAAATAAAATTTATAAGGATTTTCAGTGTTATATATCTTTTGAACAGATTACAATACGGCATTGTATTTCTCATTGTCATGAAAATAAGCATTAGCATCTCCGAAAAAATATCAGTTAATGTGTTTCTGCTGTAAGCTGCTGATCGATTGTTTTTTATTTCTTTTGAAGACTTAATACTTTCATAGCTTCCTATAAGATTTGTAAGAAAAGAGGATTCAGCAGTCTTTCCATTTCTGATGAATATGGATGGAATTGCTTGTCTTTTGTGTATGTTTAAAGAGGGGTATAATATAAAATTAACTTTTGTGCATTCTGAAAAAGTATCTAGATTCAATACTAAAAATATCTAGAAAACAAAAATGTTTTTAAGTTAAAGACAACCAAAAAGTCATACATAAGATGCAAGGTACTACAGCGTTGGAAGTTTTCTTCTGTAGCAATATTTGACATAAAACCAGCAGCAACTTCCAAAGTATCATCCATAACTTGATATAAAGCCTACAACAAATTCATTTTCAATCAGATCTGCATTATTTATATCCAAACAATAAAAGTGAGAAACAATGAGGACTTCAACATGATCATGAAAAGAAATTATGTTAAAATTAAATATTTTTAAGGTTTTATTATTTATCCATCAGTTACAATTTAATCTCTCATAAATACTATCCATCTTTTCAACTGAAACATCTGGGAACACAAAAATATAAGAGCACTATCTTTAAAGTATTTGTGACTCTACAATATTCACACTTTGAAATTCTTTTTTACAATATATATTTCTTTTATTTGAGATAACACTCATTTTTCAAAAATTACAAATAAATTAGTAAATATAAACAAACCTGAATTCGCTGCAAGAGAAAATAAAGATTTTTCATGGTCATTTGAAGCATATTGATCCACTTTTGGAAACTTAAAGATCTAATCTGTTCATCTAAGCTGCAAATACGAAACATACATATTAAATGAAACATAATTTATCTAGAGCTAAAAGCATCAAAATAGTTCAGGCATAAGGTATCACACCCTATGCAACTGCAGAAAACGCTACTAGAGTGAAATAATATGTCAGAATTTTAACAGTTAATTTATCATCATTTTAACAAATTTATACAAATCAAAGTTTATATATATATATATTCGAATATAAAATTTCGAAGTCACTTGCTTTAGGTATTTGTCTTAAACTGAATCAGTTAGAATCTGCTGGGTGCTGAAAATAACTCTGGATTCTTACTTTAAGAAAATTTGAATAAGAAAATGTATGTATGCTATTACATATTTAGAGATATTTATTATGTTAAAAAAATTCTATCACATTCAGTTTTCTGTTGAAGTTTTATCATTGATTTTGTGGTTAACGTGTGGGTTTACAATATAAAATTCACAATTGGAAGTACAAGCAGTTTTATTTCTTATATATTTTCTCGACTGTTGCCATATCCAACTCTTAGTATATCACGTTTTTTCTTGTCTCTGAAGAATGATAAAGGGGTTACTGTATACATAGAATTTTAGATCTAACTTCATAACTTTCATCATTGCAAGTTAACATATTTGATGAAAGCAAAACTCTTGCAGGCATATACTTTTTAATTAATCTAGAGAACTTATTAACAAACAAAAAAGAAGCAGGAAAAAGCCCTATTTTATAAATTCAGTAAATATGGAGTAGAAACAAATATGTATTCCTCCAAATCAAATGAATATAAGCAAATGTAAACATGATTTTTTGGACAAATGATTTTATGCCATCATCTCATTTCATTAACATGGGACACTTACAGGACATAAAACATGTCAACAATGGTTGCTCATCTGAGAGAATGAAAAAAAGGAAATCACCAGGCGCTCATTCTGAGGATTTAAGGGAAAAGCATCAGGACCAAGAAACAATAGGCAAAGCAAACTTCTCATAGAGAAACAGATCTGTGATCAATAATCAGTCAAAAATAGTAGAAGCCCACATGGGAAATTGTTATTTTGGATACTTTTAATCATGAGAGGATCAAACTTTTTTCAAGAAACTATTTTGCTGATTTTCTTCTTTTTAATCAAGATTTAGAAATGGTCAAACTGCTCATCTCAGACTCTTGTCTTAATCATCGTAAAATAACTCTTCAGTACAGATGATTAAACTAATTTTAAAATATATATTTTAATCAGCAGTGGAGAAAGCTGAATACTTTAATAGTTTTATTAGAATAGAATATTCTGTTATGGTTTAACTAGACGAGTTTTGATTTCAAACAATGAAATATACAAATTTGTAGCATTTGGGAGTTAAAAATTATTTAATGTTGGGATGACACAATTACTAGCCATAATAGCTTACTACAAAAAATTTATATTTAGCCATCAGTTTTACAGGGTTAAATAACTATTTCAGGTAAAATTACTTTTTAGTAAGATTGTGTTAATTGTAACATAATTAAACACAAATATTATTCTCACCTGACAAAACTTAGAATATATATCAGATTTTATATATCCCTTTACGCAATCTATGATAAATAATTATATTGATATTATAAATTAATCAAATACATATAATAAAAGCTCTTTCAAAAATAGTCATTAGAATTGGAGAAAATAAAAATACAGTATAATCATTATTTGCATTACTTGCCAGCGTTGCTTTCATTGTCACCATCATCAGCTTGAGATACAACTTCTATTTTAGTCTAAAAAAATTAAAATTCATAATACTTTGCAGCAGAACAAAATTAATAGCAGATTTAACTTCATGTGCCCTATGAAATAATTAAAAATACTGCTGAACACTTTGTTATTTCAAGGAAATTGCAAAATTACAAATAACACCATAGTGAAGTTGAAATAAGTGAAAATTAATTAAACTAAGTTACTAATGAATCTACACTGTAAGTCAAAATAGTCTCCTTTTCATAACAGTACTTAAAAACAGAACTTAAAAACTTATAACAAAATTCTTTTCATTTAAATTTATTCATAATTATAACTGCTTTAATTTCTTCTGGATAAAAATTCAAGGCGGTGCTAAATTCCCATGTGAAACATGGAGTATTCCAATTGTGACTACTGCCACTAGAAAATTTGCAAATAAACACAGAATAAGTTAATTGATGAAAATTGAGGTTCCATTCTGAGTTTATTCACAAAAACTTCCATTGAAATTTAATATTCATTTGACAAAAATAAGAGAATAATTAAATTTTCTGAAATTAATTCTATAAGATTAAGAAATTTAAATATAAAAAAAAAGATAATGCAAGCATAAAATTTGTCTTCCAATATGTCTAAAATGCAAAAATGGATAAAAAAAATTTCATGGCTTGCATAAAAAAGGTGAACTACAGTTGAGTTTCTATATTGCAAAAAGAACCTAGAAATATAAAGAATTTAAAAATGAAGTTCGATAAAAATTATTCAAGAAAAGTATAGCATACTAACATTTCTGTAAGTAAAAATTTTTTAGCCCATTGTCTATGCTAACAGTTTTATTATTCCTGAAATGTTTAAAAGAATAGAATAATTGTGAAATTCATTGCTAAAGTGCCGAAGCAAATCGCAATTTAGCACATATTTAAAATATGAATACTGTAATAGAAAATTCAGTTTAATTACTACCTTCGTATACAAATTGTAAGATAAATTTAGCAAGAGATTTTAAAATTACAAATGTGGTACAAGCTATCAAAATCTATAGGAAGAATAGAGAATTCAAAGTAGCTGGTAGGTTTGGTTAGAATCAATGGATTTGAACACATATATACTTTAGGTACTATTTAAATACATAACTACTTTTTATTTGTGTAGATTTTATTTCATGACCACTTTCTTAATACAAGGATACTTACAGGTTTCAATAACAATGTACACGTTTTAACTTCATGATTGAGTTCGGAGGGGTAACATGAAATATCATAATTTTAATGAACTTTTAATATTATCATGTATTTTGCAGCTTTTAAATGTTTCGAAAACGGTTTAATGTTTCTTGTTTACAATTAGAATTAATTTTATAGAAAGTGAATGGAAAATATTTTAAGAATTTTTTATCGTCTAAATTTTGAATACATAAATGGCTAGTGGTTGTTCACAGAATTAAACTAGATTATCTTAGCAAGTTTTGTAAATACCCATGCTTTTGAATATGCATGTATTCATGCATTTGACTATATGCACAGCACAGATCTGGAAGCCAAAGGAATAGATATTGAAGATTACAACTGATTTATAAATACCCATGTCAATTAAGTGATCATGAATGCTTTATTAGTTAGAACATAAAATTTTCCATTATGCCTTCAAAGATTTTTTAAATCAACTCAAAGTTTGATATATTTAATATAAGATACAATATAGTGACAAATACCTGTTTGACTGTAGCTTCAATCGCAGTAAAACATTCTTCTTTGAAAGTTTGTACAAAATGAAACTGATTATGTCGCAACATACCAAAAACAATCGCAATTAATTTTTCCTGTATGGTGAAAGAACTATTATTACTACATAGCTCACAAAAGTAAAGGCACTTTGAATGATAGATTGATATTATATTTAAAGAGTTTTATAAGTAGAAAAATATCAATGTATAATATTTTATCAAGGTATTTTTTCAGCTTTAACACACTGTTCATAGTAAGAATTAGAAATGTTAATTAAATGGAGCTCTATTAAGTGTTGAATTCGTTAAAAAAGTAATATTTAAATTCAATATTAATATTTACTTAATAGAAACAATTTTAAGTTAAACTAAAATGGTTGGAAGGTACATCAAAATTATATGTCAAATAAAAATTGTCCAAGTTTAGGACTGAGAATCGAAATATGATGGTTTTGAACAAATTACTGCATAAAATTATGAAACTTCTCACAAGCAAGTTCTTTTCATATTAACAGATAAAATCACCTCTTCCATTATAAGATGCTCTGTATGGGGACGATTTAAATCAGCAGTAATGTAACGAACAAAGTCATTGACCATCATTTTACCAATGACTTTCTCCATTTCAGCAAGTTGAGAGCCAAGATGCCTAAAAATAAAAATTAATAGATTATGAATGAGAACAAAATAGCTATACATTTGAGTTATGAAAGATAGAAAATTTAAATGTTAGGGGGTTTTAGTACCCAGCATTTTAACCTAGTTAATTCCAAATTAGGTAAGTTAATTAAGGCAACTCCAAAAACCAGGCAAAGATTGAGTGGTACTACAATAAAGAGGAATTTAATTCCAATAAAATTTTAATTAGTGCAGGACAGTTTGTACATGCTGAGATTATTGCTAAACCAATTAAGTATATGCTGATACAGAATCAGAAAAGATGTACTTAGCATTTCTAAAATAAAGATTTTATTTGTTGCTTTGTGGTCATTTTTTGCTGAGGGCTAATTAGATTAGGATCTATGACACGAGAGTATTGAGAACCAGTTTTGCTTGCTATTTAGAAGTACTTGTTTCAGTATATAAATAATGAAGAATCATAAAACAAACATTGGATGCTTCAATAAATTTATACTATCATAATGATCTTAATCTGTACATAGAAAGATCTGCTCAACTATAAAAACTACAAAACTAAAAAAATCAAAGGCAAACCAGAATTAATTTGTTATAAGAATTCTCATATTATCCATATTTTAGGATGAATGAGAAATTTCAAAAAAAGGAATAACTTGGGATAAATGATGTTCATCAACCCATTTTTATGACAATATGGATAATTATTCTAGGGTTACTTAAATAATAAGTTTTACAAAATACCTGAAACTATGAATACCACTGAGTTCTTGATTTAAAACCTCTTGGGTTGTATCTATCATATCTAAAGCACCAACAAAATCTGAAGTACTCAGCAATTTTTGGATGGTTGGTTGAGTTTGGTGAACAGTTGATATGAGATTCAACTGAAAAGAATGAATTACTTTTAAAATTATTCCAAAAATATTCTTATATATAAAAAATTTCAGTTGAAAGAATTTTTAGGATGATCTGCAGGAAAATTTTATTAAAACATTTACTTCATATCATTAGCAGTACCTGCTGCATCAACTTTTTAGACAAACAATAACAGAAGTATAAATAAGTTTAAATTTTATGTAACAGGAATATATTTTATTTGAGCATTAAGTCTCTAGTTTCAGATATATTACCTTTTGATAAATATCCTGCATATTTTTCTGTCTGCGCTTTAGATGCATTATTTTCATGGGTTCAGTAACTAATACTCTTTCAATCACATGTATTCTTTCTCTAAAAACGATAATACTGTAATAAAATGTATCCACACATTGTGAATGATACAAAACAATGCATCTGAAAACGGAAAATTTTAAACTTACATTATTTATTTACAATCTTAAGTAAACCCAGAGAACATTTAAAGAGGTTGCCATACCTAATTTTTTAATAAATCTAGATTTATTATCAAACTCTGATTTTAAAATAATGCAAATATAATACTTTGCTTTATGCTCAAAACATTGCACATTTTGCTTTAACACATTATATAATTGATATTGATCACTGATATAAATCAGTAAAAAATTATAAAACTTTCATAATGAATCAAATAAAACAGATTCATATTTAAGAATACTTTGATGCATGGATAGAAAATTATGCTAAAAATCGAATATTAATCATGGACAAAAACAGAAACCAAAGCAATGAAAATGAGCTTATACATTTAATTTGTAAAAACTAAACAATAACTTTTAAATGGTTCTAATTTAAGTAATTACAAAAATACAAATTATTTAAATTTACAGGATAATTAAGAAAGTTATAAATAGGCTGTTAAGTATTTTTCTTTTAAATGAAATGTGGTATATATGTGATAGTAGAAATGCGGAAAAGTAGATTTATATTTCAAATTGATTATGATTTAAACCAATATTAAAGACTTAAAATCATAAAAATGTACCTTGATTTTAGAAATTAAAATTTAATCAGTATATACCTCAAATCATAAACACATTTTATAACATCCATTAACTGATCCATCAAAGCATCATGTGAAGTCATTGCATGGAAAAAAGCTTCAGAACGCATTGATATTTGCTTTGCTATGTGAACCTCCGCAACATCCAAATAGTGACTCATCTAAAATTTAAAAAAAATCATGAGCAGTTAAAACAACTTATAAGGAGATCACTAACAGAAAAATGGATTAAAAATATTAATTATTTTCTATTAAATACCATATTGGATTATTTGATAAAAATATATAATTAATCTAAAAATCAACAGTCATGAAGCTATCCATTCTAAGATGTAGGAAGGCAGAAAAGATATATCTCAATTATTACTAAACATGTAATTGTCAAATAAAAAGAAATAAGAATACAAATTGAAGAGCAAAGAATATTGTGGCAACTGAAGTATCTAGTATTAACATTCATTAGTTTATCAGGTATTTTTTTAAAAACAAACAAAAGAAATAATTCCTTAATAGAAAGTAAGAATAACTCCTTCCTTCAGCAAACTGTTTGATCTCTTTATCACTATGCTTAACTTACTATTGCTTATTTTTCACATAATTTAATTTGGGATGATCCTTTGTTTTGATCATTGCTTAGACAGAAATGTGGAAGCAAGGATCCAAAAAGCTATTGTGAAAACAGGAAAGGGGAAATACAACTCTTAAATGTATATAGAAAAAATCTGATCAATGACTTTTGCTATTTCAGTCATTTTGGGGATAGGCTTTACTTCAATAACATTGATTTTTAAAATGTATTGTGCTAGAGATTCGATACCTTATACTCCTTTGCCCTTTCAAGTATTTTAAATGTCATTTACACATTTAACTCAATGTGGCAAATAAGCATTATGAAATACGATAAGAGGAAGACTGAAGAGTTGATCTTTGGAATTTATTTTCTTATAGGAATATGAATATCACTTTAACAAAACAATTGGTTATTCCATACACAAGTTTTAACACTTATATTTAAAACTACTTGTCATCTTTCAGACTACTAACTTCACTAAAATAGGACTTTATTAAAAATAAATAATAACTACTTTCTCTGCCCTTATTTAATTCTTATGACTTGTCCCAACTTACCAAAATTATATAAAGCTTCGTAAAGGTAAAGAATTCTTAAAAATTGGTAAGGATAATATGAAAACTGTTTCAAATACAAAATAAATAAAAAAAGAGAACTAAATAATTAATTCAAAAATGTTGATTTAGTTAATAAACTTGTGATTTAATAACATTTAATCACACTATCAGTTGATATACAGCAACTTAAATACTCGCCAAATTTTCAATTTTTTTGAAGTTTTATAATTCAGAAATTAATTATTTAATAGTTCAAAAATATTTTATAAATTGAAAGATCAAGTTTGATTTCAACAATACATAGCATTATTACTTGAACTATCTCCAGGCTATTTGTATTTAAACTGTAGTCCTTTAGAATGTTCCCAGCCGTGTTTTCTCTAAGTCCCTTATTCTAAAATTTTTAACTTATGATAGTTGCTAGAATTTAATGTATTTTCATTTTATTTTTGCAGATGAAGTTCAAACTTTAAAAAAACTAAATTTTGAAATTTGGCTGACGGGTTTGAATGAAAATTACAAACGTACAGAATTTTTAATTATGATAAAAACATTCTGTAATGCTAAGTATGCTACAACATGCTTAGTCAACATTTGTTGAGATTTTATCAAACAATTAATTACATATTATAGTGAATATTAGTTTTAGACGCCAGAAAAAAGCTTAAAGAATGTTCTTTACTTGGCTTAGCTTTAATTACAATTCAAAACTAAATTTTTCCTGTATAAGTGAGGTAACTATAAATCTTTTTGAAAGCTACATTAGCATCTTTTTTGTAAGAAGCTTACTGATAATTGAATATAAAAAGATAATTAGCTAAAAGAGCAGAAAATACCTTTTCTTGCAATAACTTGACAGAATTTTTTTGATGAGTATTATCGTTTGTCCCATGATTGTATAATTGTGACCAAGGAAGAACTGCATTAAAAGTAGCAGGATTCGCTAAATTGAAATCAGACTGCAAAAATATCTAGAAAAGACAATATTTCAAAAGTTGAAACATACAAATAATTTATTTAAAATGTTAGCTGTTGTAAAATATGCTTTGATTTTTACTAAACATGGGTGTGTTTTGGGTAAAAAGCGAATACTTAGATAAAAATTCCTGTATAACTTATGCAATAAAAATAATACATTAATAGTTAACACTTAAATTGCCAATGAACCCTTGTAAAGCATCTAAAAAATTTTAACACAGAACACATTTTCTCCCATTGTGGGGATTTAACATAAGATAAATATATTTTAATAATCAAGTGATCTTTTACCCTATTCCAAATTTAAAAAGAGCTTTATGAAAATTTTCTTCTAAGCTGTTGTTTCATGATTATATTCTCATTAGAACAATTTACTTTCATAAAAATCTGTTTTCAACACACATTAAGTAATGGATGGCCATTGATATGAAAGGTTAGAAAAATATTTCAGTATCGAATTTTTTATTCAAATACCTCAATCTTTAGTAAATAAGTAATATTAATACAATGGCCATTCTAATGTCATTTGTTAAAACATTTCAAGCAGAAATAAGGGTTTTTATTATAACACAAAATGTAATTATGTTTGTAATGTTTTTAAGCACTATTCCATCCAAATAGTTTTGCATTGACTTAGTAATATAAGCAACATTTTGCTATTGTCTGCTGAAGACAGAAAATGCATCATGTAAGCAGAAAGTTATGTCCAGTTAGCTTGACACTTAATGTGTTAATGAACTTCTAGATATAAAATCATTTTAGAGAAACAAAAGGGAAAAGGTATTTACTGAACATGAGATACTACATACATGATTTGAGTCATATTCTTTGCATAGAAACAAAATTCCCCTTAATAAGTTTATTAAGAAATAAATTTTAAGATAAGCACAAAAAATTAAGATTTGAGAAATGTAAGCCAAGCAATTCAAATTTATCATTCACAGCTGTAATATTAACATAAAATGTATCATTCATGGTGTAAATTTTAATCAGAGGATTAAAATTTCTTGAAACTAAATATACTTACTTTTGGTATTTCATCAATATCTTCTAATTTAGAACCTAAAAACATAATGGCAGAAAATTTATAAAAGTATAAATAATTTAGTTTGATGACTTATTAGGTGTAGATAGCAATTTGTACACAAGGGAGCTTATAATTTACAAAATAAAAAATTGTAATGAGAATGGAGGTAACAGGTTACAAGCCTCTAACCTTTACAAGTCAGATGAATCTTATTTTTTAACCCTGCAGCTGATTTTGATTGTGTTAAAGCGTCATTCAAAGGGAATGTGTATTTACTGTGCTTGGTTGAATCACAAGGATAGAAAAAAATCATGTTTTTAAACATGCATACCTCACATTATATATCATAAAGTAACAGATAATAAGAAAAATTAAACTTGTGAATAAAAAACTTACAGATAAACAGTTAAGATGCAAGAAAAATACAAATACCTAATTACACAATCTAAAACAGATATAGGAACAAATTAAATACATATTACCCATATTCATTTATTGTAAAGAAATAAAATTTTACTTGATTTTTCTAAACTTGATGCACATTGATGGGTTTTCTCTGGTGGACATTTAAGAACTTTTTTAGCATTCTTACGGATACCCTGATAAGAAAAATATACAGATTTACAAACAAGTTTTTATTGTGAGCAATTTGCAGTCTGATATTAAAATTGAACAAAATTCATAGTATTGAAATTACTGAAACACAAATTACTATTGGCCTTACTATTAAACTAATAATTAAATATTACTATAAAAACCTTAACCTCGTGTACAGAGAGCAGCTGTTTTGATATACAAGTATGTAGTATGATGAAAAGTGAAATTGCAAGGATTTAAAAGATAAAGGTAAAGAAAAGGTAAATAAATGCTAACTTTTAAATTGCAAAAATTTGTAACAGCACTTTACAGGTCACCAGATTTATCATTATTCATCATACATAATGTGATCAAAACCATAAAAGATAGTAAAATTATAGTAAGGATAAAATGTATGATTTTTCCCATATGCCAATATGGTAAAATATACAATTCAGTAATAAGGTAATAAATGACACTAAAAATATCTGCGAGATTGATTTGTGATTCTTTTGAATTTGTTTGAGATAGTGTAAGAAAAAGTCATTGAAAGCTTTTTCAGGCATATCAGATTATAATATTAATTAAGAATGTATAATTTGAAGATTAATTATAAATTATAAAAGTCTTAAAAGGTAAATGTAGTGTTTTTTTTATCTTATTGAATTTTATACATTACAATGCATCAAGTTGTAAACTTAAATTGCAGATATGGTATAGTGCAATAAAATTTTTCCCTTCATAAATTTCTTGTCATCCAGACATATACATAGTTAATATAATAGAAAAATAAAAGGTGGATCAAAGTTGAACCCAAACTATATTTTTAAGCCCACGTCTTTTTAAAATATTCATTAAATATTTAAGCAAAATTTGAATTGTTTGATTGTTGTATTTTATTCTACTATTTGCAAAACATCAATAAAGCATAAAAAATTCTTTACATTTTCAATTTCTATAAGTTTAAAAATTATAAACAGTAAATAACACCAGTAGTAAAGCATATAAACACCCAAAATGACTAATTTAATAATTCAGAAAACAGAATATTTACAACTAAAAAAAATACTCAAAACTCGTAAAATTTAATAGAGATATCAACTCTTACCCTTCTTATATGTTTTAAATATATTTCAAAATGCTTGTAGGTAATATCCGGCAAGTATGTTGGAGGTAAACTAGCAGAATCCACAAAACTATCACTCCAGGTTTTAGTAAAGAGATCATATTCCCTCTTTGTCCTTCGAGGGTCATTAAGGACTGCTGGTAAATTTTGAGAGCTATCATATATTGTCCACTGATATTTGTCTATGACTACATTTGGTTGGGAATTTGATTCATTAGCAGTAAAAATATGGGCATATTTTTGACGAAGGTTTTCCACAAACTTCTCTTCTTGGAAATGGTCATCATCAACTGCAAAACATTCAATAAAATACACATGATACTTATAAACCAGTATGCTGTCTTAAATATGAAATAAAGTTTTTAAATATTGCTTTTTTAAGCAACAATTCTT
Organism: Meta bourneti; assembly: GCA_933210815.1. Taxonomy (NCBI): domain Eukaryota; kingdom Metazoa; phylum Arthropoda; class Arachnida; order Araneae; family Tetragnathidae; genus Meta; species Meta bourneti. The sequence continues at coordinate 38,051,981 of OW119926.1, read as the reverse complement.
TATAATTATGCAATTAAAGAAACACATTTACAAAATTAATTTTTTGAATGACATAAGTTTCTTATCTGCCCGACTTATATGGTTACTCAATGTTAGGACCAAACAGTAATTGACGTCATACAGAACTATTATCCCTGTTGCTGGATTTAATACCCATGTACAAGAGACTATGTACTCTGAGGTTCAGTGATATTGGCCACTTGCATCAAACTTTATGCATTCAATTCCTGTAATTACTGAGCGAGTAATTTTTATTTTTTGTGACATTTAAAGTTTCTCAGTTGATGACAACTTATCAGATCCTTGAAATAAAGCACACAATATAAATGTATATACTCAGATTGATTTTCTATAAGAATAATTTATATTAGGTTATATTATAGAAAACTTATTGATAGGGCATGCTAACTTTATGGGGTAAAGTGGGTATAAAAACAGAGTGTTTTCAATTTCAAAGTACAATTTAGCAAAGATTTAAAAAAGTGGTGTTTCTTTGCATTATATATACATTGCATTATTGAAGAACATACTGCCATGTGTTTTTTCTTCATATTTAAACCTATATTTTTAGTTAAGTGGCTATTTATATAGTACTCTTGTTTTTATACCCACTTTACCCCATGGTATGGGGTAAAGTGGGTAATTCATGGAAGTTATTTTAGTTATAAAATCATTAAATGGTGAAAAGGTTATTAACAAATATAATTGATAAGTGTGTCAAAATAACAATTTTTGTTGAATGAGCTACTATTAACTCTTAGTTTAATGAGCTACTATTAACTCTTAGTTTAATGAGCTAGTAATTTAGTGGCTTTCTAAATGCCAAACTTATAACACTTAACAAAATTTAAGAATGCTGTAACTCAAGATGTACTTGAACTATGTTTGAGTGTTCATTTCACTGTAAATCACTCAATTCTACACAAAAATACAAAACGAATTATTATTCAAAATTCATGAAAACATTATGTTAACATGAATTTTGAGAGATAGAGTTTATATATCAAACTGTCCATGATTGTGGCAATGTGTGTATAAAAATGCTTCCAATATCTATTATGCCAACATCCTCCTTTTCTAGAAAATATACCATAAAAAAACTCTAGATTTTTTAAGAATTAATCTTATCCAACTTCCGTTACTTGCTCCAAGAATTCTTGAACTGATTTTCTGAACCTACATATTACCCAAGAACCTTGTTTAATATTGCTACTGTCAATTTTGCTCTATGGTTCTTCAGTATTTTCTTCTGGTTCTGTAACTTTATTTTCAGTAAGAGCCTGATCTGATGTTCTCAAGTTTTTTCTTTTTACTAGGACCTATGTTTCTTAAAATAAATACTTTAGGATGTTAGAGCCTCTGTTTATACCTCACCTGTTTTTCTCTCTGAACCCTTTTCCTTTTTCTCAATGAATTCTGAGCATCTTTTCTAAGATCAGTAGACATAGGAGTTGGGAGGTTTGTTAATATGGCTAATTTCAGGTTTTTTTAACAGTGAAAATAGTAACTTGATCTGGCATGTAAATTGCTTTAAAAGTCTGTTATTATTTCCTGTGAAGCTTTGAATCCCTTCCTTTTGTGACAAGCTTACAACACATATTGAACTTCATTCTGGAAAATTAATGCCTTTTTCTATCCTTAAAATTCTGTATTCCACAGCCTGTCAATTTATGGTATATAATCACTTTCCTTAAATTCTTTCACAACATGGTCAATTTTAATGATTCACATACCATTTCAATAGACACAGAAATATGACCTTAAAAACATTTTGCAAGTTGTTTTTCCTGTACCATGATACTGAAATTCCTTTCTGTTATTTTCAGTGCCGTGGAAACCTCAACATCTAAGGTGTGTAAGGCACGACTTGTAATTGAGGTAGCCATATTAACCTTATATAGATATTATGGAATATACTTATATACCTATTCATTTTTGCTGATTAAATGTGATCTTTAGCATAAAAGTACCCTAAACCAAGTTTCTTCAATGTTGCAGCTAAGCCTAAAGCTATACTCACTTTACCCCACTTCATTTAAAAACATCTAGTATTAAAACTAATGTAATTTCTTGCCTGTTTATTGGAAATTGTTAACAAGTCCTTCATTTAGCTCAGAGAACAAAAAATATATAATAGTTTTAGAAAGGCATACATAAATAGGAAGTTTCACAGACAATTACAACCCAAATGACTGGATCAAAACAAACAAGAGGCCACCAGGATCTTCTAGATGTTACCAGTAAAATGTTTTCGATTGAAGAACTTTTTGAAGAACTTAAATTTATAGTTGTGAGTTTTATTTTCCATCAAAATAGGGTTTATAATTAATGAGGTAGCTTTTGCATGGACTACCCATTTTACCCCACCAGATCCTAAGTAATTCAAAACAGCTATAATACATTTTATATTTACAGATCCTATTAATATTTGCAAAATCGATAAATTTATAGTAAGTATAATAGAAACACAAACAATAAACAGTTAGGATGGGGTGCTTTTGTTTAATTGCAACAATGAATAATCATGAACAAGTTTAAAAACAAGCTTTTACTTTGTAAAAGTTGAAAACTTATAATTCAAGAAACTGGTTTAGATTACCAACAGCAAATAAACACGAAATTTATGTCCAGTTTGTATCTATTTTTAACAACTCGACATCTAAAACATTGTTTAGTCAAGTTTTAAGATGTAGCTAAAAGGTAAACAATCATGTACCTGTAAACGTCAAGACGTGGTGCTTCACAACATGATACTCATAATCTTGATCATTTACGCCTTCAAGTGGCAATGATCCACAGATATTATTTTTACCGTAGCAGCATACATAAGAGCCCCCTTCTTTTTTACAGTGATTTTGACGAAGATGCAGTCTGAATTCTTGTGCTGTTTTGAATGTTGTGTCAGCACAAAAATTGCAACGTTTCCAAGCTGCTACAGAAGATCTGGATTCTGATGTCATAATTACGAAAAAGGTCGGTAATTTTTAAGCTTTCCATTTCTTTTTATAATATACATTCTATCAGCTATGTCAATTTTGAACACATAGCAACTGTTTGATTAATTTAGCGACATTATCATTTTTAATTTTCACGCAGCTTGTAATAAACGAACAGCTGATAGTGATGCGGAATTATAATGGCTCATCAAAAACAATATGAAACAAAGCAACGAGTTATTATCTAGAATTGTTTCGTAAAAGACAATAAAGAGCATTAAAAATGATTTAATATTGCAGAAAAACGGAGTACTATAATTATATTTATCACAAGTATGAATTCCCGATTCAGTCGTGTTCGAGTTCTCTGAAAGTTTTTCAATGTCCACTGGGAAACGGAAATACCACCGATTCATAACTAATTTGATTCATCATTACTTTCCCCTAAAGGTTGGTATTTTAATTAACTTCATACTGGAGCTACACAACGGGCTATTGGTGACGGTCCACGATCCATTCCAAAGGGAAAGATCAGAGGCCACCACGTAATTTTGAACCAGATTACGAGGCAACACCTGAGTTGGCCCCCCCTCTCTCCAAACTTCCACACCACGCCAACGTGGGGACATTTGAGGCCACGATGGATTTAACGTGCACCATCCCCTTTGTACACGACGGTCTTTGTTTGGATTCGAACTCGCCATCCTCCAGTTGATAATCCGTTATTTTTCCAACCGGGCTACTACGGCCCGTTGTTTTCCCCGAGTTTGGAGTTTATATCCTCCAGTATATTTTTCGTATGGAACAATTAGAGGCAGACTACATGAAGCAACCATTTGTATTTCGCTTCACTCAATTATACTACATAAATATTCAGCCCCGCAAAAATTGTATAGAATAAATCGATGAAATTATATTATAACTATCAATCCTTCAAATAATATTAATTGTTTCTTCATAATTTCTACATTAATTGATCAAAATGTATACTCTCAATACGCCATAGAAAATGAAACAAATTATCGCTTTTTACGTATTTATAAAAATGAATGAATAAAAAATGTATGTACTCAAAATACTTACATTGTTTGAACTAACGGAATATTGGACCGCCAGTTTTGCAAACGAAATTATTGATAATAGATTATTAGAGTTACAGAACGTTTTCAAATACAACTCATCAACCAATTGCAGACCCAGCATACATACTCCTTATGTTTATTAAATCGTGTGTAGGTTTTTAGTACTATTTTAAAACGTTTGCCTCTTTATAAGACTAATGGAAAATTGACCAAAAATGTATAGTTCTTTCTGAAATACCGTGAAACAAACGATAACTTCAAGTCAAACGATTATTATTATGTTAGTAATTGGTTGGAACATTACAAAAATAGAAATCTTAGAACATGTGTTTTTTCTTTCGTGAAGATTTAGAAGGAAATTCTACGTTCTAAAATTTAGCAATTTGATTTTTTTGTTGCATTTGGATGGGGCGCAGGTGAGCTTATATCAAAATATAAATTTTATTTTGACAAATTATACATTATTGAAAAATGTTCAATTGGTTTTCCTTCGTCTTTCTCTTAATTGCTTCAAATCTCACAAATACAAGAGAAAAGAAGATTGTCCGGTTTTCTTGTTATTTTTCTTTTCATTTCACATAAATCAAATTAATATAAAATTGTGAAAATTAGCATTAAAATTGAGGTACTCTAAATTGTTTGCATTTATTTTTCAAATTAAAGACAATAAATTATCTTTATTTAAAGCGTATAACTTTTAAAAATATTCTTAGTTGTTCCGACTTTTCACTTGTGTCAATCAATTTCACCCCGGTGTTCAGTTTTCCTTTGACTCACTGTATACGTTTAGTTTCTCAAACCCTCATTAATTTCTATAAAGACGCAAATACATTTTATTTTGGACATTCTCTCATTCAGTTTATTCTCTGATTTCAGTTCATTAATACTTTCAGTTAAACCCTTACATGTTCAAAAATAACTATGAAAAGGGATGCTAATTGAAAAGGGGGTTTCGTCAATACTTCCCAGAGGAGCTATTTTTTACAATATAAATGTACTTGCCCCATTGTTTCGAAGTATTAGTCAAATTTTGGCAACATTAGTTCAGGATGTTCAATTCTACACCCCTGAAAGATAAAGCACAGGTAAACCGGAGCGACAGTTAACTAGATAGTTTGCTCGATAGCGTTTTTTTCTACAGATGCTCAAAACGTCAAAGACCGTGCTACTTGATTTCAACACGTTTCAATATTACAATTGTTTGACTAGATGGTGTCCTAAAAGTCAAAGAATTCGTGAAATATAATTAACAAAAATACTTATAGGTAAAAGAATACTTGAAACGTTAGTAATTAAAGTTTGAAATGAAAATGAAAATATCTGGGGGAGACCAAACAATTGATAACTTACAAAATCAATATTTACACAAATCTGTGAGAAAAATCTGTTCAATCTGTTCTAAATTCGTAAAGAATATTTTTAAAAACTAACTTATGTATTATATTTATTTCTTCTTGTGTACTGACTTTTCTTAAAGCATGAAAGTAGCGTTTTTGTTATTCTTCATGGATTGCATTTTTAAAAATGCATTTTAAGTTGCAATTCTAAGCATGTCGAATCATAATTTTGAATTTGTTAAGACAAATGAGAAGAAATCGAATATCTAAACTTCTGATTGTCAATTTATTGTTATATTAGCCTCATTTATTATCTTGGGACAGAAAAATTCCACATTTTCCCGTATTACTGTAAGCAACGCCCTAATTATTCAAACAAAATTGTGAAAATCAGTTGAAAATGTTAATGAAACTTGCTCGTTATTGATATAATGTCATTTGCAAATGATACATACTTATTTTAAAACGTTTAAGTTTTTCCAAAAATTTGGTATACATTGTACTCTCAATTGTTTGAAATCTACAGTGGATATAAAAAATTTGGTGAAACCACATCAATACAATCTAATAGGAAATACTGTAATAGTTATAAATAGTTATAATTGACACCTTTCTTCAATAAAGTGCAACCTTTCTCTCTTTACCATATAATTATAGAACGTTAAAACATGAAATTTTTATTATATGTAATGATTTCAATAAAATAAAATATTGAGTTCAGAACGTTTTCAAGAACAGCTTTTCAATTTTGTAATGTATGTACTTTAGGAAGAATATTTTTTATGCAGTATAAATTTTCATTTCTATGGGCTAGAAAGAAATTATTTCTATTCAGACATGTTTTGTGTTTTGCAGAATTTAAGATATGCAAGAAACAGAGGAAGCATATCAGTGCTCTGAAGAAGTTATTTCAGACTCAGAACTTTCTGATACCAACAATGAAGCAAAAAATTTACATGGTGTTTACGCAAAGCATTTTGATTCTAACGGGAAAAGCCCAGAAATTCCGTTAATGTGGAATTTTGACAGTAAACGTGACCAAAAAGTGATGGATGACTTTTTACAGAACCATTTACCAGAACACAAAACTATCGTAGAACGAGTACAATCGTCTGGATTTGGTAAATTGAATAAATCTCAAAACGTATTACACGACTGTAACTACGAAAAACTTGAAACTAACTCGTCAATGGTTAGTGTCTTTAACCTGGACTCTACTGATTTAATTGACGGGAAAATAGTTGAACATATCATTGATAATTTAAATGACGATGTTTCTAACTCGGACAGAAACAGTGCAATTAACTGCTCTTCTTTGAAAGATACAAATAGCAAAGAGAATAACAACTTCGACCAATCTAAATTTTTTAATAATTATTTTCATTTTTTGAGCAAGCCAAGACATGTATTTCTTAAAGGAAATGAAACAGAAAACGTCAATGCATTTAATGTTTTATCAGAAAATAATCAAGCTCGTGCAGTTTTGGATGCACCGGCAGTTATTTTTCACCAGGAAGATTCTAGTGGGAAAATAATAAATGATTCAAGGAAGATTTTAACTTTGAAGAACTCAGAAAAAAATATAGAAAACATGACAATAAATGAAAATGGAGATGAACATCAGGTCGAAGATATTTTAAATGAGAAAATTGTAAGAGAACATTCTCAGTTACAGTTATACAACTCTGTATCCATTGCGGAAGAAATGCATGATTGTTCGCTGTCACTTTTTATCAACTCTCAGACACAAACGATTTGCTCGGGATCCATAGTGAGTTCATATCACAATACTACTAATCAGAATCACTCTAAGCTTCAAAATTCTCAACTAGGTAGTAATACAATAGAAGAATACGATTGTTCCCAGCCGTTATTTCCATCTCCAAAGAATAATTCATTTTTTTCAAAAGATACCATAAATAACAATGCAATTCCCATATTTAATGGTTGCACAAATTTAAAAGAAATCAACACGATGAACTCTGGTGCTAAAATTATCTCTGTACATGAAACTGAAAATATTCACAACCAAAAATGGAATGATGGAATTTCCTCCAACATTTCTCTCAAACAAGATCAAGAGGTAATTCTCAAAAACCCACAGCATATTTTAGAACCAGGCACTCAACAAGAAGACAAGTTTCATGTTGAGCGTTCAGTAACATGTATTTCAGAGAATGCTTATGAATATGAGAATGAGGAACTGATGAACTTTCCATCGAAAGGTAATATTTTGGAACCAAATGATAGATTGAAAACTTCACCCTTTTTGCGAGCACTCAGTGAAGCAGACTCAGAAAAAACTGCTAATATGCAATCCGAAGCAACAGAAGAAATAGTTTGTATCCACATAGATGAATCAGTTTATTATGATGAGCCTTCTAGTCATTGCTCACCATCTTTATTAGAATCGCTTCAGAAGTATCCCGATAACATTACAGATGCGTCAAATGTTGAAAATACGAAAGAAAAGATTAATGAAAACAGTGAGTACAATATTGATAAATTTGAGTACGTTAAAACTCTTCGACAAGATAGAACATTTTATTCTGTCACCTCACGAGCAAAATCTGAAACCACAAAATGTGATGGAATAACAAATGAATGTCTAGAAGAGAATATAGTTAGTGCTTCTATAATTAATAAGGATCAACCATGCGTAAACTCTGTAGAAATACAAACAGATTCACATGTTAACGAAACTAAAGATGATACAAAAGAGCTTCATCTCTTTTTCAAAACTAAATCAACTCGTTGCGTAAAACGTTTTCAGATTCCTTGGAAAATTAATGACTTGAATGAGGATGAAAGTAATGCATTAGAAAATCATACGGGCCAAAAAACTATTGAACAAGCGACAACAATGACCACAGTTCAATACAAAAACATTGAAAAATTCCTGCATATGACGAACTCGAACCATGCATTAAATTCTCAAAAGGTTGACTTATTGACAGTAAAGACTTCAGAAAATGCCATTGAAGAAGAAAATATCAATGTGCTTAACAAAGTTGCCCAACAAAATAACGTAATCGAGAAAACAGAAAACAAAACACTTGAGAACATTAAAGGGAAGGCTACGGAGAGCATAGATCTATTAAGAACTGATCTTGGAAACGATTTCAACACAGACGTGTGTGAAAATAAAGTGTTTCTAGAAGATACGTCTGAGGAACACAATAAATCTGTACCTGGTAGAACTTTTACGTGCACTGCTAGTACTATGGTATCCACAGATGTTATGGGTGGAAACGTCTTAGAAAAAAAAGAAGTTTCCGAAACACCTATAGATGAAACGACTGCAACTTATAGCAAAATTTCCAATGATTGTTTAAAAGATAGGAGTGAACAAGTGCCTCTTAACAAAAAAGGGTCGATTTCCTTAGATAGTGAAAAGTATTCGGTTGCAGATCATATCGGCTCAAATCAGGAGAAAACTGGGAAAATGTTTTGTCGACAATCGAAGAGGAAGAAACAGAATACTATTAGGGCTCCAGATTCCCATTATGACTTCAGATATAAAGCAAAACGATTTAAGTTATCAAATTATGCTGAGAATCATGACAGTGAAGATAGTAAAGATAGTGTAAAAATAATTGAAATCATTCATGAAAACAATAACGTATCGCACTCGAAACAAATTGGGAAGGGACGTCAAGATCTAAATTCTGTTACACCAAGAATAGGTAGGGAACCTAAACTTATTTTTCCACCCATTGCAGTCAAACAAAACAGTCAGAAAATTATTGAGAAAGATAACATTTCTGTAAAAGATAAAAACTTACTTGAAAAAATTGAAGCCAGGCTTGTTAAAATTGATAAAGTTATCAAGGACAAAAGATTTTCTAGGAAAAATGTTGATCGAGCTTTCACATTGCTGAAGAAAATGAGTTCTGTTATGAAAAAAATTGAAGAATGCTACAATAATATGGCAATCAAAAATAATTTTTGCAAAGGCTTTGATTCAGTAATATCCCCAAAAATAAAATATTTAAAAAATCTGTATGAAAGTTTAATAGCCAAAACAGAAGTTTTGTTGTTGCAAGAAAATAAAAATAAAAACAAAAGTAGTAAAGAAATATTTACTCAGGACAATAGTGATGAAGGCAAAAGGGATGCCTTCCTTCAATTTAAGAACTGCAGAATACCTAACAGAGCTTATAACAATGATAGAAATCATGACCACAATTCAAAAATTGAAAATTACGAAAGTACTATACAAAACGATGCCATAAACCATGCAGAAAATTCGATTATATCCACGAAATGCATGTCAAAGGGAGAAGCAAATATCAAAACACCCAGTTCTCGACTATTAATAACTAATAGTATAATGGATAATAAAGAAAATATTCCAAGTAACCAAATCCGCTGCTCTGAGCTAATCAGAGATACAATAGATTCATCCGACAAAACACAGAACTTAAAAGATCCAAATAAGGAGGTAGAACTTCTTCCATATGAGGAAGGCAGTGATTTGACATATAACCCTATACAGGCAGTGAACAATAAGCATTGCAATAAAAAGAAAATGCCCACACCCGAAATGTGTAATATTAGAGAAATAAATAATGGAGAAAACATTTCGGTTAATCAGATTTCCTGCAGAAATGAAATGATGTATTCGCATTCAACTGACGAAACACAGACCTTTGAATATCTAGACAAAGATATACAAGTTATCCCTTACGAGAAAGATAATGACTTATATTGCTGCTCTTCACAAACGGCGAGTCCTCAGCCTTGTAATAAAAAGAAAATGTGCTCCTCCGAATGCGTCAACCAAAATGAGCATATTTTCTCTTGTATAGCTGAAAATATAAGTGATATTGAAGTATCTCAACAATCCAGACCATCCATTAATGATTCTGTATTAAAAGATCATATACTTAAACATCCAAATGTGATTAGTAATCATCAGGTAAGAAACATGCCTGGAAATAATTTTTCTGTTAATACAAACTATAATAAAATTACAAATAGGCTAAATAATATTGAAGTGTCTGAACTAGACTGCAATCCAAATGGTATATGTGATAAATTCTGTACAGTGAAGACATCAACCAAATGTGGAAAAATTGTTGAAAATCAGAACCCGCTGCTAAACAACAATGCAAATTTAAATAATACACGAAAGGAAAATAGATTTTTAAATCAGTATTCATCTGAACAAGTTCACAGAACTGCACCTTTCAATTCAACAAGTACTCTAGGAACTGAAGACCCTCTTTCAATTTTACTCGGATCTCCTCAAAATGCAGGCATTTGTCAGTATAAAACCTTTCCAATAAGAAGTCAACGGCAACCAGGAAGTATACAATTTACGCCGCACATAATAAAAGTGATCACTAATCCTCACCACAGCTACACAAGTAATTTAACCCATTCAATACAACCTTTTGAATCGTCAACTGAAGAAAACCTCCCAAAGGCTATCACTAAAAAGTCTAAGGCTGTATCTCTTTACCAATTAATGCAAAAAGGCCTTATAAAATCCGGAAAGAACGTGCTTTCCATGCATACTGCGGAAGAAATAATTTTTGCTTCTCTTGAAGAATATGGTCGAATAATTGGGAAGAACGGGAAAACCTACAACTCTCCCTTTCAGTGGTGTTCCGATATACCAAATTTTTGTAAATTTGGGCAAAAACTTACTAAGAAAATTTGCCACCAAAGAATCTATTACCAAGGTTGTACACTGTCATATTTCGAAAATGCCTATCAAGGACTCGCTGACCAGGCTGCTTCCCGAGAGACCGAACAATCATCAATAGTCCCAAATTCTGGAGCGTATCTCGAGGTCATGCAGAGGTCAATTCCTCCCCAGAGAGTCTCACCGATACCTCCTAGAGCTTCCAAATACGGACCAATTGCTCTGAATTTGTTGAAAATGAAATTGCTACTGATTGGAGATAATGAGGTCGGCCCAGTTAGCTGCGAAACAGACAACTGGGATATCATTGATAAATGGGAATAATCTTTAGGCTTCAATTTATATACTTCTTGTTTCGAAATATAGTTTTAGAGAGGATTGGCGACTACGGTTTTGAAACTAAATTTGTTCACGATGAAAAGAACGAGGAAAACTAGCGCTAGTGCATGCTGTAGACAATCTCTCTCTCTCTCTCTCTCTCTCTCTCTCTCTCTCTCTATATATATATATATATATATATATATATATATATAATTCAGAATTGTTTGAATTCCTGGATATCTTTTTGCTTTGTGATTTTGAATTATATATATATATATACACACAATTGTCATGTTGTCAGAATGTAGATAGGCTAAGATTTTGATATAGAACTATTAAATTGAATTCTTAATTCTTACATTTAGTTAATTTATTATTATTTCAAGTATGTCTGTAACTTCCTTCAACTTGTGTGTTTAATGATTCTTTGTGAATGCTTAATTTGATAATTACCATCTTTTTGCAGTCATTTTAGTTTTCTATAAAATTGACTTATGATTACATTTCATTGCGTTATGAATTTAATTTTAGTCAATATTTCAAAAGCACGTTTTGAGAATTCTGTATATCTGTTATACAAACGAAAAGAGTTTTAAGCTAACTACATAGGATATAATATTTTTGTCTAATTGGGTAAAAAATATGTTAAAGGATTATAAACATTCTTTTATTTTCAAAATCTGCACATAATGTATTTCAAAGACATTTTTTACAGTTAAAAATAAGCTGAGATCCTTCAAACTCCATCTGTATATTTTGATCGTTTAAAATAGATCCATGACCCATTAGTTTGGAAAAAATTACAAGATACTAAGAATTAAATCTTGAAATGGAAGACTTGGGATGCCTTGAAGTTTGTTTTTATATCTCTGAAGATATTTTTGTGCTCTGTATACATTTTTTTAAACATTTTGCGAGTACAAAAATCTACAATATTTACAATACATTTCCTGGCTTTTATGAATTATGATTAATTAGATAAAATGGTTTATGTTGTGTTTCCTCTCTTCATTCAGTTATTTAACTTTCCAGAATATGCTCGGTATTAATACATTTCTTTTTGTTAATATAAAACAAATGATGCGTAAGCCTTAAGGAATTTCTAAAAATCTGTTAATATTTGTTAAATATTTCTCAACATGAAATTATTTTAAATTCACAAGGAAAAAAAATTCAAATTCAACATTATTTTATACACTGTAACTTGGTTCTTTTGATTTAAAAATTCTTTCAACAGGTCTATTATTGTATTATAGATCGTTGAAAAGTTTCCACGTATGTCTGAGTCAGAGTTGACCTTTTTAGTATCTATGGAAACTTGCGCATTATGACCGTTACTTGCTATTAATTTTGCTCACGACTAAGAAAGTTTTTTAAAGCGATCAAAATATACAGATGGCGTTTTGAAGGGTCTTAGCTTATGAGGTCAAATCAATACCTGAAAAGTGGGTCACCCCATTTCTATCCTCGGTATCCTTTCCTCCCCTCACGAGCTGAGCAAAACAACTCTCTTTTATGAACGAGGGAACATTACCATTGTCATTAATTTCAGAGACAAAACAATTCGTCCACACCCAATACATTTGTCAATACAGATCGCTAAGTGTAACTTCGAAACGAGTTCGTTTTATTAGGAGACTAGGTAGCTCTTAGTGTTAAGTATTGATAGAAAAAAACCTTTCTAGAAATAGCTACATTTAAAATTGCAAATATTGTACTTTAGCATTGTAATAATATAAAGAAAAGAATAATAGGTAAATATAAAGTGAAATTCTATCAAGCAACATCGATATTTTTTGTGAACGTTGAACTTGTATTTTTTTCAAATATTGTGTTGACGTAATGAATGAAACTGCGTGATTTGATTAGAGAATTGTAAAAATTGTTTGTAAAAATTTTGAAAGGTAGTTCATCCTTCTTGAGGAGAAATAAGTAATTTCAGCTTAATTATCTGATCAATTTTTAGAATGTATAAAACTGTAAATGTATCACTCTTCTACAGAAAATTACTTTAATTCAAAATTTTCTAACGTAAAGGGTTGTAACTGTTGCAGATTTGCGACGTGGAAGATGATTATAAATAATTTTCACTAAGTCATTTTTAAGTGCATTTAGCAAGGATAAAAAACATTTTTCATACAGTTATGCATTCACAACTGTTGGAAGTATCAAAGTGTTTTAAAGTTAATAAAGTTTGTTTTTTGAATTTTGCATTTTAAAAGTAGTATTTTAAAAAAATCAAAAAAGCTTTCATTTTCTAACAGAAATTTCGATATAACTTAAGAATAAAAATCAGTCTTTTTGATATGCTTAATTTTTGATTGCTAAATAATAATTTATATATTGAGGTTAACATTGAAATACACTCATGTCCAAAAGTTAAGCATACTTGCTGTTAATGGGAATATTTCAGAAAATCTACATCGGAATGGAAGGAAACGAGATATGCAGGTGTAATAGGGAAGAAGAAAACACAATGCAAAACAAGGATAATAATGACTTTTATTATCCAAAGAAAAGAGTTGAAAGAAAAAGGTTCACAATACGAGTGTCAATTTTAGTGAAACAGAATGATTAAAACAATGTGATGATGACGTTTAATACGGTGTGTGGGAACCTCTGGTAGCCACGCATGCTGCACAACGATTTCCCATACTTTCGATAAAGGTATGGATGAGTTGTGTGCTCAGAGTTCCAAGCCCCACGGAGAGCAGTTTTCAATTCCAGAACGGAGCTTGGTGTGTGGAGGAGGGCTGCAATACGTCTCCCGAGCATATCCCACACTTGCTCTATAGGATTCAGATCAGAAGAGGTGACAGGCTACTGATGCGGTGGATATCTCCACTTTGAAGGAAGGCGTCTACCAGGGATACACGGTGAGGAGGCACGTTATCATCCATGAATACGAAACCACGACCGACAGCACCTCGAAACAGGCAAAACGGTAGGCTCAAGGATTTCGTCTCTGTATCTTTGACCGGTAACAGACCCCGTGTAAAAGATGTGGAGGTTGTGCGACCGTCCAGCATGATGCCTGCCCAGACTATGACCATGAAACAAAACGATGTCTTTCCGTGATGTTTCCAGGGTGACAACGCATTCCACATTCTCTCCAGATCGTGGTACGACGAGAATCAGTTTGCAGACTAAATCTGGTCTCGTCACTGAACATGTCATTGCCCCACTGTTGTCGACTCCACTTGCGATGTTCCAAACTCCACTGTAAACGCGCGCATTTCTGTGCAGAAATCAGGGGCATACAAACTGCTGGTAGTCTGGCAGAGACCAACGTGTCTGAGTCTCCTGTAAACAGTTTGTCTCGAAACTATGACTCCTGTGGTGGCTGCCAGGGCTGAACCCAGTTGTCTGGCAGAACGGTACCTCTGACGTAGCGCAGTTATCGCCAAATATCGGTCTTGCCGAACGGTTGTTACCCTTGGCCGACCTGGTACTGGTGGTCGGATAACATCTCCAGTGGTTTGGAACCTCTGCCACAGTCTGGAGATCATACACTGAGGCACATTCAGAATTTGAGATGCTTCGGTTTGGAATCGACCGGATTCCAGCATTCCAATAATTCGTCCCTTCACAAACATGTCCATTTGGCATCTTTGTGACATCCTTCGTACTTATTAATTGTTAACGCTCCGTACCATAGCAATTGAGATATTTCTTTCCAAACTGGCCATGCCGCTCGAGGTCATTTTATACTCGTTCCGACGTGCGCCGGTGCTTTGCGCATGTCGACGTCGACTTAACTGTTTTACATATGCGCAATGTTTTACCTTCGTCCCACGATTCTCCACAAGTGATTTTGAACCATTGTATCCATATTTACTGTTGGGTTTTATCGATTGAAGACAGAGTTTTATACATTAAAAATAAATTTTATTACGTAGCCAAGTCTTATGGTTTAAAACATACATTTTAAGAACAACAAGAAGTCTGATCAGATCATGATCCCCAATCTCATCACTTATATACATTCAAAGATTTACATATTCTTCTATATTGATGTGCCCCATACGGCACTATAATTGGAGGTTTGAGACCGATTCCAACATGCGGCCCCATCGGTTGTAAAACCTCAGCAGATGTATTACAATTCAATATATATATTTATATAAATCTAACAAAATATTTGTCTAATAATATTTTTAAATTTATTTAACAATAAAGGCTTTGTTAAAAAGTCAGCCAAATTATTTTCCGATGAAATATAATTTACGTTAAATAGTTCATCTTTTATTAATTTACGAATAAATTTGTACTTGATATCAATATGTTTAGTTTTCTGATTTTCCTGACTATTTTTTGAAAAATAGATAGCAGATTGATTATCACAATATACTTGGGGTCTTATGTAATCACACAAACTTAATTCATTTATAATTCTACTAAACCAAATAACTTCTTTAGTGCAATCGGTTAGTGCAATAAATTCAGATTCCATTGAGCTAAGAGCTATGCACTTTTGTTTAGAAGATTTCCATGATATTGGGATGTTACCAAAATAAATTAAATAGCCACTGCTTGAATGTCTGTTTGTGAGACCACATCCCCAATTTGCATCAGAAAAAGCAATCAAATTTGAACTTTCTACATTGGAAAGATTAATTTTAAAATCCTTTGTAAGAGAAACATAGTTCATAATATCAACAACGTAAGACCAGTGTTTGTAAGTATAACCATTACAAAACTGAGACATTATATTAACAGCAAATGCAATATCTGGTCTGGATATATCTGACAAAAACGATAAACATCCTATTAAGGAACGATAGGGAAATTTCCTCATTAAATCATTTTCAATTATTTCTTCCTCTTTAACCTTATCAGGTAAGTTACAACCAATTTTAAAAGGTAAATTCACAAAACTTTTAGGAAGATCTTTGAATTTTGACATTAATTTTTCAATGTAGGTAATTTGATGTAAATAAATCGAATTTTCAATTTCTTGAAAGTTTACGCCTAACAAATATTTAGTTTTACCTAGGACTGTAAGATCCAATTTTTTGTCCAATAATTCGATTACTTCATTTATCAAATGTTCCCTTTTTGAAAACAAAACCATATCATCTACATAAACAATTAAAATTACATCTTTAAATTTGTAGACACAATTACACCAATTTAACTGAGAAAATCCTAATTTAGTTAAAATACCGTCTAATTCCAAATTCCATTCTCTACCACTTTGATGCAGACCATATATAGCCTTTTCCAATAGACATACTTTGTTTTCGGATCCTTTCAGCACAAATCCTTTTGGCTGTTTCATGTATATAGTATCCTTAAGGTGTCCATATAAATATGCACTTTTCACGTCAACTTGACAGTGATACCAACCCAACATAGAAATCAATAGTACAAACAATAATTTAACAATAGAAAAATTCACAACCGGTGAAAAAATATCTTTAAAATCAATGCCGGGTTTTTGATTAAAACCTTGAGCAACAAGACGAGCTTTATACCTTTTAGGTATATTGTTTTCGTCCATTTTTATGCTGTACACCCACTTACTTCCAATTATGGTTGTATTTGGGGGGGGGGGTCCACTAATTTCCATACTTGCCTATCCTTCATTATCTGAATTTCTTCATTCATGGCAGTATTCCATTTAATTTTATCCTTACTTGCTTGCGTTTCTTCATAACTTTTGGGGATTTCGACATTGTAACACTGATCATACATGTCGTACATCTGTTGGTCTAAAAAATTAGATTCATCACTAGAAGTAGATGGCACATTAGAAATATCCACATTAGGATGTTCAGTTTCTGGCTTAAAATTGAAATTTACAGGATCAAACCTAATCTTATTTTTAGTACAGTACTTTTTAATATCATTTAAAGATCTCATTCTCAAATTTTCAGGAGAATAATAGTATACATCTATCCTATTGCTTTTATTTCTAGGTTTTTCGATTCTTCGCCAATTTGAAATGTTAAGACTTTTTAAGTCCTCAGTTTTAACTAAATCTTTAGAATCTAAAACTTGAGTTTCACTTTCCGATTTTACTTTTATATTTTCATTTGATTGATAAATAGGAATATTAGAATTAAGATCGAAAGAAACGTACTCAAAGTTTTTACCAAATAGTACATCAACAGCTTTCTTACTTTCGTCGATATGAACATGGACTGTTTCAACTATTCTCTTCTCGTTTGGGATATATATTCTGTAACCTTTAGTTTTCAAACCATATCCTGTCAAAATACCAAGTTTAGCTCTGGGTTGTAATTTATTTCTCTGTATTTTAGGAATATGAACATATGCCAAAGAGCCAAAAATTCTAAAATGTTTTACTGATGGTTTGAAACCAGTCCATATTTCGTTAGGAGATATACCCTCAGTTAATTTGTGTTCGCATCTATTTTTAGTATGAATAAATGCTAAAAGTGCTTCTGACCAAAATTGTGGTTGTAAACCACTGTCTTGAAGCATAGCTCTGACACAATCCATGGCTGTTCTATTGAACCTTTCTGCAATGCCATTTTGTTCAGGGGTATAAGTTGAAGTTCTTTCGATTTTTATTCCTAGATCATTTAAAAACTTTTTAAATTCTTTGTGACAAAATTCTAAACCATTGTCAGTTCGGACACATTTTAACTTAACATTTAGCTGTCTTTCAGCTTTAACCAAGTATTTTTTAAAGTAATCAAAAACTTCATTCTTATTTCGAATAATATAAACAGTTACTTTACGTGAAAAATCATCAATAATAGATAAAAAGTATTTATTTCCACCTAGAGAGTTAACTGGAGCAGAACCCCACAAATCCATATGGATCCTTTCCAAAACATTTTTAGTTTTCCTTTCGTACATATAGTTTTTTTTAAGGATATTCTAGTGGATTTAGCAATAGCACAAATCTTACAATTTTTATCTATATTTTTACAATTAAGTTTTTCAATTCCTTTTACACAATTAATTTTACTCATATTTTCAATTAAGGGCATGTTAACATGACAAAACCTACGGTGGGCTTTTTCTAGATCTAAACCAGTTACATATGTATAATTTTTAATCTTGGGATAACCTTTCAAGATATACAATTTTCCAATTCTGGGAACAGTAAACAAATATTTATTATAACTATTATAAATAATCATTTTGTTATTTCCCCATTTAATTTGGTTTCCCACAAGGTCAATACGAGCACCACTAATTAAATTTCTTCTCATATTAGGTGAGTATAAAACATCTTTCAAAGTTAAATCAAAATTTCGGTTTCTATCTAAAACTGTAAATTGAATATCACCCATACCTAATACTTCCGAGGTGCTGTCCTTGTCTCCGACTAGGATCTTCTATGGTGGTAGTTTTCTGAATGTCGTAAACATATCACGTTCTTTACAGAAGTGAGCAGTTGCAGCAGAATCAATGAGAAATTCCCTCGGTCTTTCATTTGGAAAATTTGAAACTGCATAGGCACGTTGAAGATCAGTTTTTGGATTGTCCTCCATATAAAATAATTCACCACCAGGTTTCTGCCGATTGCATTTCTTGAAGCACTTCGATTCGTAATGTCCCGACTTTTTGCAGTAGTTGCAGAATGGTCGCGGCCCCATACGACAAACTGTCGACTTTCTTGGGCTTGAAGGAATTAATTCAGGGTCCAGTACGCATCTGCTGTGATCAGGAGTAGACGCCCGTGTCTCCTTGTATTTAGATGACTTGTTTCTTGTAGCATAAGCATCGGCCACGATACTTAATTTTGTGTCTTCGTCCTTCCGCTTCAGGTCGATCCGGCTGGATTCTGTTATTAAATGTTTAGACAAATTGTCTAGCGTGAACTCGTTGTCATCTATCCTGTATAGCAGTTGTACCAGATTATCGTATTCGTGAGGCAAATGTCTTATTAGTTGAAAGCAAACTAAGAGGTCTGGGATTTCGAATCCACCTTCTTTTATCTGTAACAGCTTCTCATGCACTCGTTTGCAGAAGAGTCCAATGGATTCGTCCTCCGGCTGGTAGCGGATTGAAAAGAACTCGTCCACAAGGCCTGCCAATCGTGCTCTAGATGCTGGTTCAAAGTTGGTCTTTAATATATCCCAGGCTTCCTTACCGTCTTCAGTAGATGAAATTAAGACTTGATATTTTCTATCTATGCCCTGGTAGATAGTTGTATATGTCCTCTGCTTCCTATAACGATAGTCTCTTTTTTCTTGTTCTGGAGCATCTTCCAATAATAGAGGTTCCGTTTTAGTGATAAATTCCCAGCAGTTCCGGTCGATTAGCAATACCTTCATGTCCGTCTTCCACGTGGCATAGTTGAAATCCGATAACTTCGGGAAGGAAAACATGGACATTTCTTGAATACCCATCATACTGGAAACCGGTAGTGGCAGAATTCAGGTTCAGCTTAAGGTCTGTGGCCCATAACCAATTGTTGGGTTTTATCGATTGAAGACAGAGTTTTATACATTAAAAATAAATTTTATTACGTAGCCAAGTCTTATGGTTTAAAACATACATTTTAAGAACAACAAGAAGTCTGATCAGATCATGATCCCCAATCTCATCACTTATATACATTCAAAGATTTACATATTCTTCTATATTGATGTGCCCCATACGGCACTATAATTGGAGGTTTGAGACCGATTCCAACATTTACTCCGCTTTTTTCGCATTTTACGAATTAAGCTTAACTTTTTTGGACATGAGTGTATAAATATTCATACAAAAGTGAACAGAATCATTTATTTGAAGAGTCACAAAAGGATTTATTTACATTTTAACTTTTATTTTACCTTGAAATTTTATAACATTCAAATTATTTAATATTTTATTTTTAGTTTTAGGTTAAATCTTTTACTATTTTATTCGGATTTGAAGTAAACCTAAGAATTTGATACGGTACATAAAAATAGTTTTTAGCTTACGAATATTATGAAAAATGACAAAAACCTACATTGAGGATATATTCATCTACGAAATGTTTTTTACAATTAATAAAAATAAATACTTAAATATGGACGAATGTCATGGCTTAGAAATTTGGTTACAGAGCAAAATTGGCCGCACGTACA
The DNA here is from genome assembly GCA_933210815.1 of Meta bourneti. NCBI lineage: Eukaryota > Metazoa > Arthropoda > Arachnida > Araneae > Tetragnathidae > Meta > Meta bourneti. The sequence goes on along the minus strand of OW119926.1, from coordinate 38,031,611 downwards.
TAAATGCGTACATTTGACGCGTCGATCAAACTTATTTGTTTAAGCTTTCCTGCGCAAACCCTTTTATCATAAGAAAAACCTTTTTACAGGGACAGAATCAACATATCGTTTCATAGTAACAGATCGACACCTTTTTCTTAATAAATTTTAAAAATATCTTTCCCAAATATCTACAGTTAGTCAAAGTGGTACCAGACACTCGAATAAAATTGATGAAAACAGTTGTAAACTCGGAACAGCTAACAATCTTACAAAACCGAAATATCAGTTTTCTAAAAAGAAAGCTACTACCAGGTTTTCATTTTGAGGTGTAGTTTTTTTACTTTTTCTTTTTGTTTCTCAAAAGCACGAGTTGTTTAAAAATGTGAATACTAGAATTAAAAAGTGCATTAACTTTAAAAAATATTCTTAGTTCCTAGTTTACAATCCATGTCATTTCAGTGTTTGGTTTCACTTTGACCCACTGCATATGCTTTATGTTTTTAAGGAAGTTTCAGAATTTTATCATTTTTGAAGCTGCATAGCAAGATTTGGTTCTCTAAGATGTAGGTTCAACAATACATTTTTTCAGAACTTTAAGTTCAAAGAGCTATTGATTACAAAGTTGAAATTGATAAAGGTTTTTTTCTAAATGACAGTATTCAATTACACCATAAAGAAATATGAAGCATTAGCGAAGAATTAAGATATATCAAAGCTTGAAAAAAAATTTCATTACAAATAATTATTAATTTAATTTAAATTATTAAATTTTTCATTTAACCGTGATTTTACAGAGAAACTCTAGTTATCTTATAGTTGAGTGAATTCATTTAATGTATAAAAGTTTGGAGACTCGCAGAAATTTCTATCTGAATCTGACTCCTAATCAGAATGCACAATCCAGGTCCAAAACATAGTAACACCAGATGGGTAGGTGTAGTACCGGGACTCGGGAAAGGCGAAAAGTTTTCGTACTGCAATGTGTAATCTGTTTTCCAAGTTTAAAAAGTTATAAATCGTTTTATTCCGTCTGTAAAACGTTATAAATATTTTTATTGTTTTTATAAAAAGTTATACATGTGGTCAAAGAGAAAAAGAAGAAATGATACATTTGTGTACGATAATTATTGAGTATTTGGCATATATTTCTATTTATTTCTCTTACGTGGTGCAAAATGAGGTCTCATTTGTATTTCTTTTATGACAACGACAAGATCAAACATCACGCGGTTTTAGATACGTAGTTAGTATCTTGAAAACCCATACAGAGAGAACCAGACAGTCTCTGACTACCTACCAGTAATTGACCATTTAATCATATTTAAACAATCGAATTAGTCTATTCTCTAATAAATCAAATTCATATTCATGCAGCCAATGTATTACTAGAATGAATGGTAACCAATCTGATGTTCACTAATCTCTAATGATGTTTATTGATAAAAATAAAAACGAAAGTCAAGTATCAAATCAATGGGATCTGTGATATTACAGTAGTGGACTGGTTCTGATGATGTTCTCAATCTTAATTCATCTCAATTCTATTTCTCTTTTGAACTAAAGTTTGACCTAGAGGTAAAAAAAGTATCTACATTTTTAATATACATCTAAATTAATTTGAAGTCCTAAACATTGAGATCATTTTGAAAACTTCACTAATAGAACAAAACTGCATACGTTCCAGGAATTGGACAAACTGATCAATTACTGGATCTTTTTAGGCAAACTTTGATTCTAAATTTCGAGTTAGATATTTCATGATGATTAATTTTTTGTAAACAGTTTTGGGTCAATTAAATATGAAAATTATAAAGTATTTGTATCCAGTATCTGAACGGATGGTCAGTTACTGGAAGAGAGGTGGTCAATTACTACAAGAGATGATCAGTTACCGGTATATAGTACATAAATTGTAGGCGGTCTCAAAACTTCAAGACTTTCAAGTGAAAAAGGTAAGTCTGATGAAATTGAAATGCAAAATTGGTAAGATGATGAAGATGTTGATTTTATTTGGGTTATGTGTTTTGGTGAAGCTGATGGGAGATTACAGTGACTGACTTTAGTTTCTGTTAAAATTAATGCCGAAAAATTCCTTAATATTGCAACATTTATTCATTTGTCTAATATTAGTTTGTTGCATATTTTTGCTATTCCATTTCTTTAATATTAGAATTAACCATTATCTTTTTACCTCTTTAATATTCGAAAGTTTGTAATTTTACTTAGAATATAAATAATGCTTAGCCTCGATATATTTGACAGCAATATACTGGTGATCGCTGAAATATTTACACTAATATTTCAATTTGAATTTTATTTGAAAAATATGTAGTAGTAGATTGTTGGGTGGGTGGTAATCAGTTACTGATCCGATCACTATTCTAAACTGAGGTGAAATTTCTACTTATCTGTCAAATATTAAAAATTGTCTCATTTTGATCATATTCCTTACAAGTATTAAGTACAAAAAATATTTCAAGTGCAATTGAAAATTAGCTCTATGATAATTTTTTATGAATAATATACACTGACAGGTCAATTACTGGCCGATTAAACCTACTTATAACTGTTTCTTTACGCTTATTTTTATGATATTTTTTAAATTTGCACTTCTTATTTTATAAAATATTTATCAAACATTTTGATGACGGAGTTTAGTCGAGTTTTGCTCGCTCAGCGAATCAGTGAAGAGTACTTAGCAAGTGTTGGAATGGAGCAAGCAAAGGGTGAAGCTCCTAGTATATTATTATTTTATGAGATGGGCTGGGGCCCAGAATACATGTGTACGGGCCCTGACATAGTGCATGACCAGTGTTTCGTATTTTAATCCTTGAGAGATATTTTAAAAGCAAATAAATCCAGAATAATTATTAGTACAAACGAGCAGAAATTAATATATAATATAATAGCAGAATATATATAATATAAATTCAAACTCAAAACACGATATCTCTAGCCAGTGCTTTATTAATCACCCGACCTTGGAGTAAACGAAGTCCAAATTCCATAAAAACTATTCATATTTCCGTTTAAGTTTTTAGCTAATGTAGAGGTTTGACTAATGCTTTTTTAGTACCCCGTTTACAACCTTTAGCTACCGTAGTCGAATTCATTATTTCTGCTTCCGGAAAAACTTTTCGTCAAGGAAACTCAGTCACTACAACATCGCGTTTTCAACTTGCACAATGCATGATTTAAGCTTTCACCAAAAACATTTTCACACATAATCTAGGTCACTGTGTTGCTCATAGCTCACGCACTTTCCATAGGAAAGCCACAAGAAAACTTGTGTGTATCGTGATTTACTCGCATTTATACATAAAAAAATAAATATATAAAGGAAATCAAAAGCTTTGCAAGCATGTATTACAGCGCCATCTATGGTCGAAAGCAAGCAGTTTTTCTACAGTTGTAGGTTGCCGTTGGATACGGAAAAACATCAACTTTGAGTTAGTTCGTCCACACTTTCACAATATAATGTACCTTTCTGGTGGTAAGGCAAACGGTCGGCTGGTTAGTCACTTGGAACTCGTGGAAAGAGAAACAAAACAATTTGATGTTCTTTTGATGGCCTTTCAGCTCTCCATTAAAGATTTATTAGACACAACTGACAGGTAACTTGAACGTTTCTTTTGAAGTAATGTTTATAAAATTAGTCGATATCTGCTTCATAGATTTTTTTAGTTTGAATTGAACTTTTATCGTCAATTATAGCTGCAGATGTTCATGGGCATATGATGAAATTCTAAACTTTTTGTCTTGCGTGTTCCATGATTTTAAATTGTTGGTGATTACAACTAAAAATATTTTGTTTAAAAGAATTTAAAACGACGTGGTAATATATTTTGTTGCGTTTGTTACCTTTTACTTGTCATTACTTATAAATCTATCTTTTTATTTTTGTCTCTATAAGTACTTTAGTGAAGTTTTACAAAACAACTGAAACGGTAATTTTATTTAGCGTTTGGTAATATTTTATAGGTTATTAACGTTGTTTGATCTCAATAGTCTAGCCCTTTTTTGTGCCATGCTTCCTTTTTGCCGTATGTTAGAATGTCATTCCTCTTCCAAGATTGTTTCACTACAAGATACATTTTAGCTTTCTGAGTGTCACGAGATTTCCAAGAAATATATTATTGTTTTTACCCTGCAGAACATTTAACAATGAAATAGCCAGGAAATATTCTATTGGTCTCGAAGGCAAAAACTGGTTAGAAGCCATGCAGGGAAGATAAGATTCAGTGTAGATTAATAAGTGGATGACTCTCTGAGTAGTTCATAATATCCATTTAGTGTTGAAATCCTTATTTTTTAAAAAAAGGACGTGTAATTAAAACTTTAATAGAAATAGAAAATGTTAATGAGTTGAATAAAGGCCCTTTTCGTTTTCATAGGTAATTTTTTAACATAGTAAAAAGTGAAGCATACTTCAATGAACAAAAATCTGTGAACAACCCTAAAATATTTGAACGAAGCACTGAAAAATTAAATCTGAGTCTAAAAAATATTTCCACGGATGAAACATCAAACAAAACTCAATCAAACTCAGAAACTCAACAAAAGGTTCCACTAATATTCTTAAAATTCATCCTGTTGACAAGCAATGGCGATTCAATATTATTAAGATTTGACAATTTTGCCTTGCTTTAAGAAATGTAATCCTATATCAATTATACCTGTATTTCTAAGGTACATTCTAACAATTCGTATATTTTATTTTTGCAGAATTTTGTACATTGAAATACATTTCCGTTTAGTCTGTTAAATAATCACATAGACGAAACTGCTGTTATCCCAATTTTTTAAGCTGTAAACTTTTCCTATTGCTATTAAAAATAAGCACATTAAAGTAGGAAAACTTTATAAACCAAACTAATATTAATTATATATATTCACGGTATACACAATCAAGTTAAGTCACAATCACTTGCTTTGCACTGAAGTGAACCCGAATAATATATGATTAGCTTGAAACAGAACATAGCTCCCTTAACTTGATTTGACAACCGAAAACCAAATACGAAGTAAAGACGATTCAGTGACCCTAACCTTTCTTCTGTGAAAAAGACGAACAATAAATTCGTATTACGCATTGGTTAACTTTGACTCCCTTTTCTGGCCTCAGTCCAATTCTTCTTAATGGATTGTGGTTCTCATAAGATCAATGAATCGTTCCCTCAGCCCCAATAACAGAAGTTGCTTTCATAAAAATCACATTGCATTTTTTTATGATCATTTAGTTATACTTACCTTTCTGATAAGAAGAATGTGTTTAACTGATGAAGTGTCACACACACACACAGTTTAAAGTTGTCGAGAAAATCTTGTAAATTCTTTCAATTACTTTATTGAGTATTTGTTTCAAATAATACATAAATTGCTATCCTTTTACTTCTTAACACGGTTTTACAAGCAATTCTAAGATAACAAAGGTCTTTTTTATTTAACATGTTTTCTAATTTTTGTTGATAAAATTTAGATATAAACATGAAATAATTTGTCAAAGTCTAAATCTACTAACTCCATTTCAATGTTTAAAATTTCGAAATTGCCAATATGCTTTCAATAAAATTAATTTTATGCATATAATGATTTCTTCATACATTCCATTATATTGTGAATCATAAGAGAAGTAGAAAGTAGAGTGAGTAGAAATAAGGTTCAGTCTCGAAAAGGCATCGTTAAATTCTGCGTTAATAAATAACCTTTACAACAAAAGGTGAAATATCGAATGTTAAAGAAGTTTTTAAAATGTATCTTATTTCAAAATGTTTCGGTAAGAATTTTCAGTTTTATATCTCATAACGCATGACAAAATTCATATTAAAAATATTTTTGGAAATTATTCCAGGCAAACAAGTTTGAGACGTTTTATCTAAACACATTGTTTTTATCATAACCTAAAGGCACACTGCAAAGTTTATCAATGAATTTAGGCAGATAGACATTCTTTGTCAAGATTTATATGCCGACCAAGAATTTTAGAAAGAGAGGGAAGTTTGAATACACAAGTTAAGTACGTTATGAAGTTGTATAAAACATTTAACAGACACATTACAAAAATATTTAAAACGAATATCCGCGAAAAACGTAATATTTCTGTCCTGGCGTCCTAGTGTAATTTAATTTCAGTACAAACTAGACTCTTATGGACTTAAATGGATGTGAACGTCCATTGTTCTTACATTTGACAGCTTTTTTGTTGAATAATAATTGAACTGATTGAAAAAGTCACAGTAAGACCGCCATTTATCCAAGGTATTCATTCTAATTTGAAAAACATAAAAGACTATAATAAATTGAAATTAAAAAATTTCAACTCTTTTATCTTTTAACTATGCTGAAAATGTTTCAACTAATTTAACTTTCAAGTATGTGAATGCAATCTTTGGCTAGAAGTGTGATAAACTAAATCTGATAGTAAGTTTTAAAAACGTGAGAAGTTTGCCGTGAAAAAGAATTAATGAGAAATTTTATTTCATCGCGTTAGTCAATTAGATGATAATAACCTTAAAGTACACTACTGTTTGTGAAAATTGTTACACTATGAAAGAATCATCAGAAATAAATTAAATTTATTCCACGTATTACTTATAGTGGTTTAAATAAACGATCAAATTTACAGAGCAATAAAACAAAAATAATGCCGAAAATCTATATCTTGTGTAGCCGCCACGCGCAGCGATGAGAGCCTGTACACGTCGTGGCATCGAATCATACAGATTCTGAATGTCATGCTGAGGAATGGCATTCCAGGTGGCCTCTATATCATGCCAAAGTACAGCCGTAGTCTCTGCCCTACGAGCGGCACGAGCTAGTCGCCGTCCGATGTAATCCAAGACATGCTCAATGGGCGACATATCCGGGGAACGTGCAGGCCACGGAAGAAGCGGAACCTGTCGTGCACTGAAGAAGGCTTGTACATTCCGAGCAACATGTGGATGGGCATTGTCTTGCTGAAATACAGCTCCGGGAATGCGTTGCAGGAGGGGTAGGACCTCGGGCTCCACAACTTCCCTGATGTAGCGCCCGCTGTTCAGGTTCCCCACAATTTGGAGTAGGTGGGATCGCCCGTGATATCCAATAGTGGATATCACGGGCCCCAGACAATAATCCCCAGACAATAACGCCAGGCGTTCGTCCAGTGTGACGATGAACAAGACACTCCGGGAGAAGGCGTTCACCTCTGTAGCGTCTGACGAGTACGCGTCCATCGTTATAGTCCAGATTGTAGCGGGACTCATCTGAGAAGACGACTTGTTGCCAATTGGCACGCCATTGGCTGTGTTGGTGAGCCCATTGTAGCCGGAGGTGTCGGTGGTTCAGCGTCAAGGGGATCCTGCGCAGGGGAATCCTTGCACGTAGTCCATGGCGCAGCAGACTTCAATGAACCGTGGGGGAAGACAGTGACACACCTGTAGACGTGCTTCAATGTTGTGCTAACTCACGAGAGAACGCTGTACGGTCCGTCATCGCCATGCGGATGAGGTGTTGTCGTCCCGCGGTGACGTCATATTGCGCAGCCCACTGCCGGGGTTTCGACTTGTCTGGTTCTCCGTGGTCCATCTCTTCCACACATGCATTACTGTTGTGGCATTACGCCCGTGCGAGTGGTGATTTCACGATACGAAAGTCCACACTCACAGAGGCAGATCATGCGGCCCCGTTCGAACTCCGTTAGTTGCTCGTATGGCACTCCGCGTTTTTGGCGAGGCATATTGACTTCTAATCAATCATTTACAGCAGTCAAACGACGATACACACATTTTAACGCACCTTTATAGTGCTTTTTATACACGGCTCACTTGGAAGTTTAGAGGGTGTTTCTGGGCCCACACATTGCTTTGTAATTCTAATCATTTGCATATCCTAACATATTTTGCATTTCCTGCTAGTTTTGTTTTTAATTTGCATGATTCCTTCATGGTGTTGCAATTTTCACAAACAGTAGTGTATGTTGTATGTAACATTTAATAAAATGACTTAAATACGATACTTGATTATCCAACTAGGGATTCCATTAGATATTAGGTGTTTAATGCTTGATTGGTGATGTTTTGCCTTGTATTGTGTTCTCCAGAATTACAAACAGCTTAATACAAAAATAATTACTTTTGGAACTTTTGAAAACAGATTTGGATTACAGATACATAGTTAAATTATTCTAGGGTGTCCAATCTCAATTGCAGACAATAGCAGGTCTAAACATAAAACCTTTTATTCCATATCTTTTTTATTTTAAAGATCAGATGATTTTATAAATTCACAGCTTTAGTCCAAATCATGCAACCTTGAAAAACTTACGAGTTTCTTAAGACATTAATACTTTCTGCTTCTAAAGAGAAACTATATAAATGTCGTTCAATTATTCAAATAGGTATATATTTTTTATTTTAGTCACATTACAAAAGAAACCCCAGTGAAATCCCACGAATAGAATATGTGTTCATTACCACACAAACACTGCGAAGTCCATATTTATAATTTAGTACCTCCATAATATATTACTGTCAAAAATTCAAATTTGTCACTTTTGACACTGAAAAGGCACCTCATCGAATAGAAACGTGACGCGGCATAGTGCTCTTGGAAATGCTTAAGAACTTTATTTGAAAGCATCGCGTGACTTAATTTTTTTATTCCCTATTCACTCTAGTTCTAGAACATTGGACTCACTTTTGCAAGACTGCTTAGGTTCCTGAACGTGACCTATATGTGAAAGTTCCAAGGCTGATTACGACTAATCTGAATTTCTTTCGAAGCAAAGTAGAGCTTATTTTCCCATGATGGTCTTAAATTATTATGTACTGAACATATAGAAATTGTTGCATCAAATGACTTGCTTTTGCGATTATGTTTGGGTCAGACTAAGTTGCTTTGTTTAAAAAATATTTTGAATTTAATCAAAACTTAGGGGTAAAAAGTTCTTACGATTTAACACTCGTTGGTATACAGTAGATCACACATTTTGTAAAATCGTTCAAATTTAATTCCTATTTAAAGTTAATTCAAAGTATTTAAACATATTTTACCAAATATACAGAATGTTTCGCAGTAATAATTTTAATTTACTTATTTTGATCATATAATCATGATCAATTCATCTTCATTAATGTAGGTCCCGGTCTAATTAGCCCTAGAGTAGAAAAAAATACTGTGGAGCGAGACAAACCAAAGTAAATAATTAGTTTTACAAATGCTACTTGCATCTTACTCATGTGAATCTGAGTTATCATTTGCTTAATTGGTTTGGCAATGAAGGTAAAAATCTAGGAAAATGTAAGTTTGAATATTTTTTATGATTTTTTTCGATTCTTAAATTATTACCCGTTTGATCATTGTACAACTATTATATCCTGCTTTGTTTCTCATTAAAACTTCGCAGTAAAATATTTCCCGTAAACATCCTTTAAATAATTGTCACATCCAACTTAATCCTCAACACTATCACGTTTCAAATTTCGTCTTTAACTTATTTTCTGTGCATACATCCTCAGAAGTTTTGTTTCTTAAATACAAAAGATCCACTTTCATTGATGTTAATACCAAGAACATTTTTAATTTCACAATTAAAACACCTTGACGTTGGTTCTTCACAAAAATATACATATAATGTCATGTTTCATTTCTTTTATTGAAAAGTTTCTTTTTATTATTTGCAAACAAATCCCATATTTAATATATTAGCGATATACATTCTAAGGTATTCCTTGTTATTCTATCCGTAACATCGGTTATATATACAATTACAAAAAGGTTTGACCTATTAATTATTTACTTCTTTCAACTTAACAGTCACTAATTTAAAATTGAATAAGAAATGTAACGCTTAAGATGATGAAAAGCATAAGGCGAAAAAGTTCATTTTTAAACAATAATTCAACTATTGGAAATATATAACTAAACTATTGAAATTTAAAATTTTATTCCATAAAAGTATTAAACGTAATATCTTATTATATTTCAAATTGAAGTTTTACCTTCTTGTATTTTTCCTTAATTAAATCATTTTGACGTTTCTCGGAATATCGTACTCAGGGACAAAAGACCTGCTATAATGTTCTATTTAATCATTTGTCACAACCAGGTATTTCATCAAACTTCGATCAACGACACGTCTCAATTCGTCCAAAACGGCTCTTTACTTCTATATAATTGAAACTTCTTTACTGAGTTTCATACAAACACGCACACTCAAACACACGACATTTATTCAATTCATGAAATCAATGAAAGGGGAAATTGAGTTTTATGGTTTCGGATATAATTTTGAAAACCGAAATGTTTTTTAAATCATTATATGTTATTGTTACATATGAAGTGAAGTTTTAAATTTATAGGTATTTTAATTATCGCACTGGAGCAACACAAAGGGCTGTTGGTGACGGACCGGGATCAATCCCTAAGGGAAAGATCCGAGGACAATTTAAATTTATTGAAACGAAATGAAAAGTTCACATGCAAATATTACTGTCTTTCTTTCATAACTTCATACAATACTTAAGAGACAATGAGATCGAATCAAGATAAATTTACCAAATTCCAGAACAATAATAGGACTATAGATGATATAGTTATCGTATTGCAGAGAGAAAATTGCATATTGAAACTGAGGACCAATAGTTAAAACGAATGTCGACAAATTATTTACAAACGTATCATTCAACAAAAAGATATCAAAGCACCTAATGTGAGAGTGATTGCAAGCCGTTTAATAAGATAGAGAGTCTTTAATTTCGAATAATTTTAGTTTTAATTTCAAGAAACTAAAACCGTTTTGACTTTTGTTGACAAGCCATTATTTGATATTGTAACCATCCTTAGGGAATGTTCATGCTTTCATAATGTACAACTACTAACATACATAATGCATAACACATACATGCATAATGAAGTAAAATCACTAAGGAGCGCTTTAAAATATCCGCATACGTCAATTTCCAAAGATACTGATAACTTCTCTACGAATATCTGAATAATAGAAAAGACGTTAAAATCAAAAATAATTATTTCATGACCGTTCTTATATAGGAAAGATTTCAATATATTTCCCTTTTTTGCATTTGAAATATGACGCTTTCTTATCATTTCTGAATAAGCTAAAGCGGCGTCAGATGATACTCTTCAACGAGCCTCATTTTACAAACTCACGATTTTACGAACTTTCACCAAGAAACGATATTAATTTTCATTCAATTTCCAAAAAACAGGCATTGAACCGCTCTGGTTTTTGAACTATCCGGGAATAGAAATAATTTGTCTTCGCAATCAAATACTTAAAGAAAAATGAGTCAGTTTTTCACTTTCTCTTCTGTCACTCATACGTTCTAATCTATTTCGGTTCTTGTCGGTAAAATTGTATGTGTGAAATATGCTTGTAAATGAATGATAGGAGAAAGCATACAAATCTATTGGGACATTAAAACAATGCAGTCAGAATGGACCAATTACATTCATTCAAAAATTAACATTCAAATCTATAAGCAACTTCGGATACATAGATTATACTCATTACTGTTTTATTTTTTAATTATAAATCAAGTGCATGATTTTTTGTAGATGGTATTAGTGTTTCTGTGGCGGAACGTGCTTATTTTACGTATTCCGAGCGTGACGTCACTCGGCTTGTTTTTCGAATACGATTTCCGCACTTCAATAAAAATTGCAAAGAATGAATTCTGAATTGATATATGAAATTCACTTGGCCAATTAGCTCAAACGTCAAGTATTGACAAAACAGAGATAAACTAGATTTTAAGGTAACTCCGATGGGGATGTATAATACATTTGGGTGCAAGATGTAATTTGGGTAGAGGATGCATTTGAAATATAGGAAGAAAAATCTTCTCTTTCCGTCCAGTTTGTTTGCTTACACTTAAAATCCCTTTCTTAGAAATCCACACCATACTATGTTTTATTTCACTTTTTTCCATTTAACGAACTTTAAAAGTTGAGAACTTTTTACTTTTTAAGAGCACCAGTAAAACTTAAGAATTTTTACTGGTGCCAAAGGGTTAGCAAAAACGAGCGTTACACTGTAACATAAAAAGCTGTCGTATCACTTGTGCATATTCTGAGTCAGACATTTTGATAACAATGCGGGGAAAATATTTAAAAATCAATCGAGTCTTCTTTTAGCTCTGCAGCTCTAAGCAACGGTGAAACACAACAAAAACAAAGGCTTCAAAGAAACACCGATCGATGAAAGCTTTCTCTCGGTGAGCGAAACCCGATTGCGTTCTTTTATTTCCGAACGCACTTTCAGACGAAGGGAAGAATGTTTATGGATTCTAAGAGTTGTGTTTTGAAAAGTACAGGCAGGTGATAATGATCACATTTTCGCCCACACTCTTGTTAAAAACACTTCGAAATCTTCAGCTGAGAAAGAGCTTGGTTTTCGTTTTGTTTGTCGCTTTACGGTTTAATTTTGCTTCACTTGCAGGTTGGAAAGGGAACAGAACCTGTTATTCTAGATGGAAATACTTTTGATGTTTAATTGCCGACCAATGGGGCATGTGGTTAAGGCTTCTAGATCGAAAGGTTTTTGGTTAGAATCCGGGGTAAGGCATGGATGCTTGCCAGTCTGGTGGGAATGTGGTCTTTATAAATGAGTTGTGCCTTGAATGTATGGTATGCATGTGAAGTGCAAAGTGAACTCACCTCTTGGTGCACTGGTGCACTAGGGTAACGCCAAGTGGCTTATAATTCCACCCTTGTAGTGTCATGATGACTAGCGCTTCTTATAAGAAATTTAAATTGACCGGGCACTGGTAAACAGAAGTTTAATTAAAAAAGTGTACTCTGAAAGCAAATAATTTTATGGTTGCAATTAAAATTTTCTAAAACAAATGTACACTTCTATTTGTAGAGAACTAACCAATACGATAGGTGATATAGAAATTAATAGGTATAGAATTTTCCCTGTTGACTACCACTTAAAACGTTTTGAAAACAAAATGCAGTCTACATAACTTCTTCGGTAAGTAATGTGTGTTAATGTAGATCACAATTTCTTTGTCTGTCGTGCTTCTTGATATTTTTGAAGCATTGATAAATTAATTTTTTTAAATCAATGTATGTTATATTCCACAAAGTGGTTCCTCATACCGTATCGGCATTACTATATAAAAATTTAATTTCAATTCTGAAATATTATTTTCCAGTTTGAAAAAAAACATTTCAGAATTAAAATTAAATTACATAAAGTGTTATTTATGCTAATTAGAATGTTAGCATGAATAATGCCTTTCGTAAGAAGAAATATCAAATACTTTTAAATCAGGCCTGAATATAGAATTAATTTGTTGCCCGCCTAAAAACTTTTTAAGTGTTGATAGTTGGTTGGGTTGGGTTTTATGCCTCAAGAGCCATATTTGGCCAAGCTGTACCAAACAACATCAAACAAATGGACGTACATACACAAGGAAAGCTTTTCTGACACTTAATAGAGAAATACACCCATGGAGGAATCAAACCTACACCACCTATTTAAAACTTCTGACGTTAAATGTTAAAGAGTTGTCTGAGTCATAGCATGCAGTTAAGCCATAAGTAAACATATATAGCACATATATTCCTGTCAAGAACGAATTGCTCAAATGTTCTGTAGATGCAGATAGATCAATAAGTATATAAATATGCAAACACATTCAAATAATATTTATATTGTTTTCTGAGAGAGAGAACAATAATTATTCTGATCGTTTCAATCTCTTCAGTTCCAGTAATTTTGGGTTTCAAATTTGAAAATTTCAAATCGTATTGACAACGATACTCTTCAAAGATGATAAAAACAATAAACTTTTCATCTGTTTCTATTTTCTTAAATGTGTTATTAGTTTTATATGGATATTTAATTTAGCAACATTTCTCATTTCACTATAATTTCAAATAACATATTGTCTTGTATACATTTATTAATGATAGACATATACACCTTACTTAAAAAGGTTTTCAATTATGAAACAGAATTCCACAAACTATAACGTAGTATTTAACCAAAGACTTAAGGAAAGTTCGTGAAAATATATATATGCCACCATATATAAAAATGGATGTGTGTATGTTTGTATGCATGTTCCACAGCATAACTCTGGAACGCCTATTTCAACCCCACTTGGTACACATATGACTTACTACCTGGAAAAAATACTGGGGGGTAAGACACTCTTAGGGGTGGGAAGGAAATGACATGTAAAAATAATCGAAAACCACCAATATTAGTGTCGAATTCATAGTTTTCGGGATCGCTGAGATGAATAGTGACACTCCCGATGCCGTTTAAGTCCAAGAGTTCAACCCCCATCGGCATGGGGTATAAGAAGGGGTGAAAATTAAATATCCAAGGGGGTGACATGTAAAAATAATTTGTGTCGAATCCATAGTTTTTGGGGTCGCTATGCTGATTGATGACAGTCCCGATGACATTTAAGCCCAAGTTTAGTCGAATAGAACTCTGTAGAACAGTCTGGAAATTTTTAGAAACGAATAGAACTCTGTAGAACATTCTAGAAATTTGTGGAAACGAATAGAACTCTGTAGAACATTCTAGAAATTTGTGGAAACGAATAGAACTCGGTGTCGGTAGAACCTTCTAGAAATTTGTAGAAATGAAAAGAACTCTGTAGAACCTTCTAGAAGGTTGTGAAAATGAATTGAACTCTGCAGAACCTTCTAGAAGATTGTGGAAATGAATAGAACTCTGTAGAACCTTCTAGAAGGTTGTGGAAATGAATAAATCTGTAGAACCTTCTAGAAGGTTGTGGAAATGAATAGAACTCTGTAGAACCTTCTAGAAGGATATGAAAATGCATAGAACTCTATTGAGAAATTCGAAAAAGACGCTTGAAAAATATTAATAGACAAGAATGAATTATTTACAAAAAGAACACAAATTTACAAAACTTAGAAATGTTAAAATATGACCGCAGCATTTCGTTGTCAACTCAAATACACAAACACAGAATTCTAAATCAAATTATATAAAAAATTAAACCTTAATTCTGGCATTTCCAGATACCGAGTAGCAAAATTACGCTTTTATGATCAATGAGTCTTTCGTTTCGACTTTTCGTGTTCCATTACAAAATGTAAGTTATGCAAAATTAAGTATTTTAAATATTCTTTTTTCATCAATCAAATATTCATAAGTTATTTATATCATGGGAAGAAATAAAAAGTCAGTTCAAACATAAATATTATAATTTAATTTGTTTTGGAAAAAAAATTGTTTTTCGAACAATACTGGTAAAACAATTTTATTGGAAAATTTGATTTTCGATCAATATTGGTAAAACAAACTGAGCTGCGTACAGCAAACGTTTTATGCTCAATGTTATTCCAATGGCCATTTGGAATTGTTTTTAGCCCCCTCTACACATCTAGGTTAAAGAGAACAGGGGTTAATATGTGGCATAGGTTGCTCTCAGGGTTCCAAAGTATAAGTGTAAATTTGGTGTGGATTGGTCAAACGGTGTAGATTTGTATAGAGACCATACACCCCCTCACACATCCATTTGTATATATAGATTATACAGAGTGTCCTAAAAGTTCCCATACTCCAACTTTAAAAAAAATCATTTGCCCGTATTTTTTTTAATTATTCAATTTTATCGTCTGCTTATAATTTTATGGATTCTTTAATTTTTATCGTTTGGTTTTCTTCTCGCTCAAGTTGTGCGATAATAAAGTTCCATGTCATTTTGTTCTTCATTGCAAAATGAGTTTATCACGCATTCAGAGAATTGCGCTGCTTGAGGCTTACTTTGAATATAAATCATATGAAAGATGTAAAGAATTTTGCCGACATAAATGGCGACATGGTTGCGGTTATGTGAACGCGCAAAACTCCCGCATTTGAGCGACGACAAATCCCCATTCACTAATGCAAAAACAT
Source organism: Meta bourneti (assembly GCA_933210815.1). Taxonomy (NCBI): domain Eukaryota; kingdom Metazoa; phylum Arthropoda; class Arachnida; order Araneae; family Tetragnathidae; genus Meta; species Meta bourneti. Next base: position 38,015,734 of record OW119926.1, on the reverse strand, counting down.
TTACATTCTCAAAAAAGTTGGCGTTTGGTGTACCGTATCACGCAAAAGGATTGTTGGGCCTCTGTTTTTCCAGTCAACTGTTGATGGCACTGTATACAAAGAACTCATCCAACAATTTATTGCATTATTAGAAGTGAATGAACTAGATTCTTGGTTCCAACAAGACGGTGCAACCTGCCATACAAGTTATGAAACCATGGGCATGCTTCAAGATTTTTTTTGTCGATAGACTCATCTCAAAAAATCTTTCGCCACCTCGTTCTGAGCATCGGATCTGAGCATCCCTTACTTTTTTCTGTGGGATATTTAAAGAACAAAGTTTATGAAGATAATCCCCAAACAATAGATTATCTGAAAATTGCCATTACTCAAAGGATACAAGAAGTCACTCCCAGCATCTTGAAACGCGTTTCTAAAAATATGCGCAAACGACTTCAGCTTTGCCTCCAAGAAAGAGGCGGACATTTTGAACATTTATTATAAATGCGAGTTCAAATTTTTTTCCTAAGTTATGTTAAAAGTACTTTTCGCTATTAGCATAAAAGTAATTGTTTTAAAGTTTGTTGTTTTTGTATAATAAATTCACGAATCGTCAGTACGGGAACTTTTAGGACACTGTATAATTTTGAATGATTTTACTTTCAGGATAAATTGTCCTGGCTCAAATGTCTTCGTGGACAGCAACAATAAATTACTCAGGTATTGATTTATTCTTCCGTTTGTTGACTTGTTCCGGTTTCATACGTTCTTTGTGTTAAAATGAAAAAAAAAGTTGTTTCAAAAGTTCATCTGCTAATATTAACAGCTGGGAGATTTACGTCTGCTTAGGGATATAAACAATTAGTCATGTTGTCCACTTTCCATATGAAGTCCATCTAATTTTCAGTCCCACCCAACACCCGAAAGTAACAACGCAATTTAAATAAGTGCACTCTCAAAGCAACAGTCGACTGTACTCAACAAGATAATGTCCTTTATGCCCCTAAGAGACGGAACATAAAACTTTAATTACTAAAGAAAAGCGGCAGTACATGAAGAAATAGATCTGTCAAAAAAGATCGCTCGTTAGGAGCTCTGATCGTAAAGCACTAAGAATGGCCTTCACTTTCATTCCCAAGAGTGAAGAAAGAGCCATTCAATCAACTGAAGATAGCCAGAAAACAAATTATCAGATCCTCCCAGGGAATTGATATTGGGGAATGCAAATGCTATTGGTGGAAGCAAACCCATAACCCGCTGCTTTTAACTAAATTGGTTATGCATTGGGGTCAAAACTCGTTTAAAAAAACATTTTCTCCGCTCTTATAATGGCCTAGATTTTAGGGTGCTGCTGCTGCTTGACTCAGCGAATCGATTCAGCAGTCTGAAACGGTTTTTATTGCTTGGCCAAGTGTTGCGTTTTTATCAATTAATGCCCAGAAACCCTCTCTCCGAAATTGGAACACTTTTGCAAATGAAGTGTGTTCGAACGTATTATCGGAAGGTTGATATTAACTGTGGCTCTGTCTTCAAGGCCGTTGCCTAGGTGATTGTCGATTCGAACAGTTATCCACTAATATGATAACGCTTTCGTCGTATGAAAGGATTTAGTTAAGTGCGAGAGAGAAAGACCGAGTACTACGATCATTTACTATCAACAAACATGATATCCCTCACCCAACTACGTTCTTGAATAATCACTTTGGTTATTTCGAATTGCTGCGCAGTGGATAGACAACAGAAGCCCTTGCCTTTTTTAATCTTGGAGGAATAAGTGTCCTTTTGTAGGAAATATTTGTACTAGAACTAAAGAAACTCTGCGAGAGAACCATAATTATTTGATGTTTTTGTGAATACATTCGTTATCTATTCTACAATTCATGTTCAACTAGTTGTGAAAGTTCTCTGGCACAAGACAATGTGCCCATTTCCTCCTACATTCGGCTTCGAAAGAGCAATCCTCTGATTGCTGGTTTTGTTATCCTATTTTCCTCATAGTCTGTCAACTTTTCGGACGTAAAATGAAAAATATGACATAAGAAGTTTTTAAAATATCCCTTCCTTTTCTCAGCACAATAGATTTAGTTAACTTCGTTTAATTAGTTGCAGCAGGTGATGAGTTTTTTACTGAGGATTTGTACTCACATATACAGGAAAGGGAAAATATAAGGTAAATAACTCTACGGGTAAATCCTAGAAAACGCTTCGAATACCAGTTAGGATATCAATTCCTTTTTTCTCATATCTCAGTATAACCGGTTTGAAGTTTTTGTTGAATCTATTTTTAATCTCAACTAATACATCTCATACATATGGCAATTGATTTAAATTGACCTTTTCAGCCTTTTTAATTTACTTTTTTAAACTTTAGGTAGTATTTATGAGGTATTACTTAAATTTTCAAGGTTATTTTTTATTAAGCGATATGAATATCTTAATAAATCAAAAGTAATCAGCTATAAGGTCAGAATTTCGATATTTAAATATTAAGAGCAGTTTTAAATAAAGTTTATCTTCGTTTTGTACAATAATTGTGAGCAATAGTTCGATTTTGTTGATTGATGAAAAACACTTCCCGTTACAATTCTCACATGAATAAGCGTTACCTATTTTTGCGTAGTTATTTGCGCAAGTGGATATACCCTAGTGGAAGTAATTAAGAGATTGTGTATTCTTTTCTACCTAAATCTATTGCAAAACGAAAATTACCGGGGAAAGTTTTCATGTCCCCTTTTACAAATCCATAAACTTGAAATTTAACTACTTTTAAAAATTCTTTCGGTGTGTTCTTGTAGAGGTAAGAATACAATATCACATCGAAACCCTCTATCAACATCCTCTAACTCTGCTGAAAGTTAGTTAAGGGGGTCTGGGACTCAAAATATGGAAAAAGTCCAATTTTTTTATTATCTTAAAAAATAATATAGATATTTCTGAATAAAATAACACCTACATTTTGTTTCTACCATCAGTAGAACCGGAAATATTCGGCTTTTTATAACATGACAGCTGCAAATCAAACAAGCCTCACCCATCAGATAATGTAAACAAACTGTTTTGGAGTCTACTTTCTACTGTTTCAGCTCTATTTTTTTCTAACTCAAATAAACTACGCTATGAACACTTTTGAAGTGATCTGAATTCATCATCGTAATATTCTCACTGTTTTTATTGTTGAATTTGCACGTTTTCGAATTTTCTGTACTATCAATATACCTTCAATAACGATTTCTATAAAGGACTGTAAGCGGTTCAGGAAAGCGACGATGAAGTCCAAAAATATTTTTAAAAGGTATAGGAAAAAGGTCCAACTTTATAAAATTAAATTAAATGAAGCAGTAAAACAACTAAGAAGTAATACACAATACTATCCAGGAGGATTTTAAACAAACATAAAGTATGCAAAAGTGCTTTTTAATAACTTGAATATTTTCATAATTTTAAACGCTCTTTTTCTCCTTTTCTGTTAAATGGGATTTCGATATGAAAAATGGATATAACTTAAAAACTACTTGTCATAAATGAATGAAATTTTCTACAATTACTTTTCAAATATATTTCTTTAATTTGTCTTCAGCAATTGTGTATATATATTATTATTTTTCTATAATTTTTCGAACTTTGTATACTATGTGTTTAATGTAGTTTTTGAACAAAATATTTTTTTAATTTTTTCTAACTGTTTTAACCAAAAATCACGAAGACAGTTTAAAGTATGAACTTTTAGGAGTAAATAGTGTAAAAAATAAGCGATTTGTTACAAAATATTTTAAGATACATCAATTTTGCCCAACGTCAAAATTTTTAAATTTTTTAATTTAAATAAAGAAAATTTGAAGTTTTGAAAATATAAAATAGTTATTATAATTGCAAAATACAATATATACCTACAGAAAAAATTTCAGAACAAAAACTTCAAAATTGAAGATTTTAGAATTTTGATTCCCGGACCCCCTTAATAATATAAAAGCTTCAAAAAACGATTAATAAGTAGGGATATTAAAATAATAGTCAATGGTCATTTCGGGACACCAACACGTCCACCATCACCAAGACCAAAATAAAACAAGAGTGAAAAACTCAAGTTAAAATAAGAATTTTTAATTCAAGTTTAATTAACGAGTTTCAATGAATAATTTAAATAAAATGTTCTTTCAGCAATGTTCTCTCCACTCACATTTCAATTTCCTCGTTCCACTTCGTGTGCAAGGGCAGCAAGCACTAATATCATTAACTAGTGTTTGGGGATTAAGGTACTAGCCACCCGGAAAGGGCTTTATTGAAAAAGTGAGTGGTGGCAATATTGATGACAGACAATGTAGTATAAGAACTTTCGTTTTTCACTTGTGTTTTATTTTAGTCCTGATGTTGGTGGGTACTTTGACCCTCCGTAGTGATCACCTGTTTTTAATATCTATATTAGTTATTTTTAAAGCTTCTATATTAACTACAATTTTGCTAAGATTTTTAACTTTATTCTGAGTTGTATTATTTGTTGTTTAACTGACAACTTTAAAAGTATTTTTATCCACCCAAAGTAAAATTACATATGAATATAACTGTTTTATAAATTTTAAATATGCGAAAAATTCTTACAGCTCTTATTAGTAAAAATTTAATTTGATTTAAAATTATTCTAATTAAAAAATGAAATATTGATTTAAAGTTAAAATAAACTAAGCACGTTTCTTTATAAGAATCTAAGCAAAATTTTATACCAGTCTTATAATATTTCGCAGAGAAAATCTTTTATTACAACAATAATGCACAAAGCGCCTAAAATATGCTTACCATCAGTGCACTAATCGAATTAATTTAGCAGTTGCAATTGTGTAAAATGAATGCTGAGTTTTACCTCAATTATCTTCAAAAAGCTATTCATGAGTATCGATAAACAGGCCAGATAAATTTAGGTCGTGCATGAATCGTTTAAATGGTTCGATTCTCGTGTCATGTTTAAAAGTCATTGAACTTACAATAAGAAAAAATTGAACGATCAGGAAAGATTTTCTGTCGTTGTTTGCGTGATTCGTCGCAACACAAACATTTACTTCTATCTCGCTTTCAGTTTCCTTAAATAAGTCATTTATTATATCGAACAATTTATTACTTAGGAGGTCTGCTGCTTTTCCGTCATTAAATGCATATCCAATTTGTTAATCAACTTTATCTGCCCAGTAAGTAAATCGCATGCAACCAATTTATATAGGTCAGTCTTAAAGTGCATGAAAGACTACGCAAACTGAATTGATTTTCAATTACAACTGCTCAAAATGAGACCTTATCTACATATTCTAATTCTATTGTACTATCCATTACTTGCTTTAAAGTATTTTCTACACTGTCAATCTCTTTTCATATAATAATCGTTCTACAGATTTATCAATTTGTGAAGCCTTCAGCGCTATTAAAATTGATAAAATTGCAAAATAAGTTATGTGGGAGATTCTCTGCACGGAACAATTCAGAACTTAAGTTCTCCCTTTTGCTATTAGAAAACATTACTGAGTGGAAATTATTTGAGTACGAATATAAGATACCAATCTGTTTTATTAATGAGAAAACCCATAATTTAAATTAATTTAAAGCTGTAAAATACACAAATATAGTGCGATTGTGCTAAATTTTTTGGAATCACAGAAATTTTTTTAGAATGTTTAGAATCACAGAAATTAGAAATTTCTGTGATTCTAAAAAGGTATACAACAAAAAATATGTTTCTTGCTGGATGTTTCACTTGACAATTGAAGGATACTAATCACTTGACAAACAAAGTTATACGTTGTATAAAAAGTTAAACTTTTTTTAAACCTTTCTAAAATGAAAAATTAAAACTAAAATTATACACTGGGCATTTCACGAAATGATGCATGGGACAAAAATTTACATCGCTGAAAAATTCCACTTTTGGTCAGTTCCTTTTCAAAAGTCACAATTTCAGTCAGTTAACTAGTCAGATGCCATTTCTGACATATTCCAGATGGCGCTGGCCTCAATCTGTGCACACGCCGATGAATGGTCTACGATGAGTAATTGAATTGCCATGTTATGTTGTTATTAATAATGTACCTGAAAGTGATGACACTTTACACGTCGTTTGAGAACAGAACACATTTTTAATAAAATTAAATTAGATACAAATAAGTAAAACACTGTTATATGCTCATGTTTTTCATGTAATGAAATACTTAGCTGTAACCATCTTTGTTTAAATCATTGAACGTAATGCTGAAATAACTACTCAACATACTGTCATTCGATCGGAATAGGAAATTGGATGAGAGAATAATATTAAACGAATTCAGAATTATACATTCTAATTGCAAAGTTTAATGCATCTAGACAAAGTGTTAGAAATAGATTTCGTGAACTACATATTCTAATATCAGAATGAAGTTCAATATGCTCTGTGAGCCGGAAAAAATGTTACACTGTTTAAAACTGACACTTTTTGACGGTTAAACATAGAATGTCACTTTTTACCATTATGCATTTAAATTTATAATATTGACCATTCCAATTGCACAAACTCAAAATTTTAATGCAAGACTTCACAGAGAAAATTTCTAAACATGAGAATAAAATTTGTTCATTCTGTGGTGAACTTAATCACGATCACAAAAATTAACTTGCAATACATTAGTATATATAGCAGTATAACCAAACTCAACCCTGAAGTACTTTTTGGCAAACAAAGTCGCGTTTTACTAAATTGGTGGTGGTAGACGTAATGTGCACTCACTCACTTGCAAAAACAAGCCAGATGGCGCGCCTGACATATTCCAGATGACGTTCGCGTCAATCTGTGCACACTTCGATGAATGATGAGTAGTTGAATTGCCAATGAGATGTATAACACTTCCAACAACTGTCTAATGCTTTGTGGTAACAGACACTACTTCCACTCCTATCACAGCTTCACTATTCGTTGTCGCTCAGTCTCATTTTAAGAAACTGCAGGATTCACTCACTTTCAGAGCTTCTAAAGGCTTTGACTAACTAAAAGTACACAGGATAGTGAAGCGGTTGCATTCATCCATTGCACGATCCTGCATACGGTAGTACACCCGTAATCTTAACACCTCTAACAATCTCTTGCCATTGGCAATCAATGAACTACTGGTAGCATTATATTGAATTAAACCACTTCTAATTTTGGAGGGGGTGTATTGAGATTAACTTAGGCACCATTACAAAAATTAACTTACAATTTTGTAATATATGTAGCTGTGTCACCCTGCTCAACATAAAGTACTTTATTGGTAGACAAAGTTGCACTATCTTTCACGCGTCTTGTTAAAATTCATTTGAGAAATTTCATTTAAATTCTTTTATTCGTTCATTTTCCTTTCATTTATTCGAAACTGTGAATTATACTTCAACCTTCAATGTTATCCCAAAAGTGGAATGGCTCTGACATACCGATCGACTTTTTAAAGGAATGTCTCGATATTTTGTATTTCTGTTTGCAGGGCGCATTGGTGACGCGATGCTGGAGTCTGGGCGGAGCTAATTCGCTCCGTCCATGGAATTGCGGCGTCACAAGAGAACACAGCGATCTCTTTCCCCCAGTCACACATCGTTGATGCTTGCATGCCAACAGGAAGTTAAAGAAGACGTCCGCGCCATCCTCGACAGACAGGTCCGCAACACAAACCTAGTAAACCAACTTTCCCATACCTTTTACGTTTAGGTGCCATCTCAATTAAAACTGAAAATGTGAAAAATTGGGTTCATCTGAGTTTGACACGCACTAATATAAGCGGATTTCAATCTTTGGTTTTGTTCACACCAAGAACTGTCTGTCTATCACGAGAACTGACACAAAATCTGCCTCAGTCTGTTGACGTACAAACGGACCATTAAGTTGTTTGTTTGTTTTGGGGGTTTTATGGCACAAGGGTCATATTTGGCCATGCTGGCCAGACACAAGACATCCAATATCAAGAAACAGACACATATACAATGAAAGTTTTACTGACACAGAAGAGAAAAATACACCCATGGAGGAATGCACCTGAAAGGAATCCAACTTGCGCCGCCTACAGCTCGAAGGTTGCTAGCACATTGGGCATACCCACAACGAACCCGAATTTTTCATAGGGGCTGTTTGTAGAAATTCAATCAAGTTTGTCCCATTGGTGCAATTGACGACAATTTGGAAATATATGTGTTAAGATTTTTATCTGTAGCCGAGATCTAGTTGATTATCTCTTTCCTCTTCCAACATTCACGAAAAACAAAATAAAATTACGTCATCCCTACTCAAGTAAACGAGCCCTGTTTCCGTACCGACACCACTCACATGGTGTTGGGAGCTGTTCTCGTGATAGACAGACAGTATAAGAATTGAAATTTTAGGAAATACGAAATGCGAGTTTAATCTAAATAGAAACTAACAGAACTTAGCTTGAAATGAGTAAATATGAAAAATGCCACCTTTTTCTAATGAATTCTTATTCTAATATTTGTATGACTCTCATTATGAATATCCTCGGGACACACACACTCCGGGTCTCATCAGTGGGATAAATGACGAGCCCGTCAGTAAATACAAAAATATGTATTCGAAATACGAATGTTTTACTTGAATTGTGCAAAAAGTATTAATTTTTTTCTTTTGGTGCAAACATGTTTAGCTACTAAACTCAAAGAAAATATATACCATGGCGCCCTTTATGGAGAACCCTGATAGCCCCTTAAATTTCCTTTTAATCTGAATTAATAACTCTCAACTTATTTAACTCTGGTTTTTCTCTCAAAAGTTAATGAAAGATATTCAATAAGTATGAAAAACAACTTCTTGAATCATGAAAATAATAACATGAATTCACATGAATCAAAAAAGTTTTCACCTCATTTAACGCTGTTTTATATCAAAAATGAATGAGGTAGTCAATAAGTATGACAAACAGCTTCTTAATGCACTTTATTATCGCTTATGACTGAAAATTCTACTATATAATTAACTCACATGCTGCACGATTGTTTTAAAACCACCATTCTAGTCAAAGAAATCAAAGAAACCTTTCTAGGCGATTATATGTAAACTTATAACATGTCATTAGTATTTATTTTTGTGCTTCTTGATTGTGTGTCTTCGAAAAAAAGGAATAGAAAATTCTCAAATAGTAATTGACTGAAATATTATTTTTATTTGAAACAGCCAGGTGCCGCTCTACAGAGAGATCGCACGGGTAAGAATGCTCTTCACTACTGTGCCGAAAACGTCAATGTGGAATGCGCCAACCGTTTGCTCTCGGCCGTCCCGACCCTGCTTAATGCCCCTGATGAGGAAGGCTATACACCGCTGCATTTGGCCGTCATCAGTGGCAACAAGCCTATGGTTAAGTACTTGCTGACGAAAGGAGCAGATTCGAGAGCCGTCGATAGCGAGAAACATTCCTGTGTTCACTGGGCAACAGGTAATTCCTTAATTAATGTGTTAGATTACACAATGTATTGTCTATAAATACATATTTCACTAACGTAAGAGACACATTATATGTATTTTAGCGAATGACAACAAACGGGTATAAACCACAAAATCAACATCTACTAATTCTGCCGATTCGTTTAAATGTGCTTGATTTGAGCTATGGAGCTATAAAATACTGTTAAAAAGCAATCGTAAGGGCTCGACGCTTTAATTAAATTCTTCGGACGTCTAAGAACAGAGGGCAATGACAGAAAGTCAGGACGGCAATGAGGAATCTGAAAGATTCTGCCGAAAGATTCGAAATAAGCAAAAAAAGAAAATGTGAGTGGATGAGAAAAAAAGTTTATATGTTGAAATATACCGAACCACACACACACACACACACACACACTTCAAGCAAATGGGATGAAACTGAAGTGGACGTCCAGAAACCAATTGTTGCAGCATGACTGAGGTTTGAACATTTTGCCATACACTGTATTGGAAATAAGAATTAACTCCAGTAAGAAGTACGTGAAATGCAGTTTTATATTTTTTGACTAGCTTATTTTCATTTGGGGTATGAAATGTGCATATCAAGGCTTATTTCGATTATAAATGGATTTAAATAAGGCATAAAAGGTGAGCAACGATACTGCCATCAAATGGAAAAGAAATTTAAGGGCAGAATCTATAAGCGGGTCTTCCATTATTATGTATTACGAAGATAATGTAACTATAATATACAAACCTGAGGTAATCTGGTTATATTTATGATCTTCTTGCACCACTTTTTTTTATTTCCAATGGCAGGGACGTGACAAGGAAAAACAATAGAAATACAAAAGTAAAAATGTCATGGTCTCATTTTACCTCTCAATAACTCTTGGCCAATGAGGACCCATGGAGAGCTCTGCAGCGAAGAATGCGGTAGCCGTTCATAATGGAATCGCCTCCGCAGAGGGTGTAGTTAAGGGGCATAGCCAGTAAGAAAGGTATGCCGCCAAGCAGTCATGACTAATGATGAAGGGAAACAACGTCAGTCCACTAACGAGCGACTTGCAAAAACAAAACCAATAAAATTCCATGTGCTTATGAAGTTTTAGGTTTACATAGCAAGTGAAAACAAGATAACGATACACGCCGATGCGTCTTGAATGTTAGCATGTTCTTTCATTTGTAACTACAATGATTTGGATTAACTTTAAGTAAAAATGAGCTTAACGTTCATACGATTGCATGCATTTCAACACCATCACCCCTACTTTTACCGTGACCATGGCAGCCCAGTTGGTAGAATCGCGGATTGACATCCGGAGGGTTGCGGGTTCGAAACTCGATCCAACCAAAGACCGTCGTGAACATGGGGACAGGTGCACTTTAAATGTCTCTCAAATGTCCTCACAGTGGCGTGATGCGGAAGTTTGAAGAGTGGGCTGCCAGTTCAGGTGTTGACGTCACCTGACCGTGATTCTAAATGACGAGGTGTTGTCCTCGGATCTTTCCCTTCGGGATTGATCCTAGACCGTCGTCAATAACCCGATATGTTACTTCTTTGTGGCGTAAATTCAACTACCTACCTACTTTTACGGCAATGTTGTTTCCTTGCAGTATTAAGAACACAGCAGGTAAACGATGTGAAGAAGTAAATCCAAAGCACATTAAAATTATATTTTCTATCAATAATAAATAACCACACGGTCATGCCTTGATTGTCACTTCAACAATATTTTAAAATGCTGATTTTTCTCCTTGAAAAAATATGTACGTTATTGAAATCTTTTAGATAAATTTTATTAATATTTGCTTAGAAAAAGTCGTCAAGGTCTAATACAATTTATGAATTAAAATTTTCGAATTAAAAAATCAATAAATAACGTTTATATACTTAACATTGTTTGTATAACTTAAAGTTCTTTCATTTCATCGGCACCACGCTTATAACACGGTTCTATATTTTTGTCAAACTTCACTTATAGCTGTTCGATATTTTATATTATCAAGGTGAGCTCTATATATTGGAACCTAAATTTAAATGGATACCTACGCTTTTGATGCAACATAACTTTTCTAAAAAATCTAAATTTTAAACATGTTCTACAAACAATGATTTTACCAATGCCACTGTATCTGACGTGGTGTCAACGATATATAATGTTATCTTACAAATTAGCCAGGAGAAACCAGGAGAAACCGTTTTTAAATTGCTTGAAAATTATTTTAAGTTGAATTCGAACAACGCATTCAGTAGCTTATTGAATTACACTAGTAATTTTAATTTCGAGGAAAATATCAGTTTTATTATTCTTAAAAAGCTTGCTTTTCGTAATCTCAGGATCGCACAATACTCTCTCAATCCAGAAACAAAATTACTGTCGATTTTAAATCCGTCTTTATAAATAAAGTACAAAAATACAATGAATAGTAATTTTATAATGCAAACTATTTACAGCATGTCAAAGTTTAGAGACATAAAGAAGCTGAATAATTTCGTTAGCAGACTTCAATTAACAAAAGTAGATTTTCTTCCACACACACACACATACACATGCTGAGGCCTAAACTATCACTTTCAACTTGCAATAAACATTGATTGTCGTACAGTGCTAATCTGATATGGTACATTTGTAGTCATTGTTGCGCATCAAAGAGGACACATTAAATTACTCTTCCTCCGCACCATACTGTGAGCTCAACGACTGGTTCATCATTCACGTTCGGCAGAATATCTGATCCACAAAGTAGGGAAAGTGTTAGATTTGGTTGTAAAAGTATCTCCTTAAACAAAAATATTTGTCTCGCCTGAATGAACTAAACTGAATTAATTTAGATTGTTAGTCAATTATTTGCTATCGTCTACAACATATTTAAATTTTACCGTAATCATTTAGATTATATATTGTATTTTAAAATATTATCGTCTGTAGAATCAATTACTTTTCAAAATGCTTTTGTTTGTTAACATCACGAAGTGAGTAATGGTATAATTTATTCTTTTTTTTAATTGAAACTTGACTATCTTCGATTTCATCGCCTTCGTCATTCATGAAATTTTTCTTGAAAAAGAAATTGCCCAAAAGTTCACGATACAAACATCCCAAAATTACTCCATTTTATAATTGCTCTATGCAGAAATTGATAATTTTGCGATAGTGTGAGTTTGTGATTGTGTGATCGACCTGATATTCTACAAATGTTATTTTCAGTTGAGAGAAACCTACTTATAAGTTGAATTTAATCACGAATTGTCAAGTATGTCTTAAATGATGTCCTATGTTCTCTTTATAAGAAAATTGATATTCGCCAAAAAACTTGATAGTTTCAAACTTTTCAGTGAGTGGTAACACGGAGTGCTTGGACCTGCTTATAAACGCTGGAGCTGATCCCTCTACACCTGATATCCACGGTGCGTTCCCAGTGCACTACGCTGCTCAAATGTGCGGTCCAAACAGTGAGATGGGCAATGACGTAAAGGTCGGCCTTAGAGTTCTACAGAAACTCTTATCGAGAGGTGTGGACGTGGCTTGTGTGGACAGAGATGGACGTCCTCCTTTGCTGTGGGCTGCTAGTGGGGGTAAGAATATCATGTTTATTGTTGTCTAATGATAATTTATGTTCATTTGGACATAACTACCACATGAATCCATGAATATTAAAGATATTTTTAGTGATGGGGTACAGATTTCTGCAATTCTTACGGATTCTTTTTCTGTAAAGTTAGATTCAGGTAACCTTTTTCAGAACTTTAGGCGTAATTTGGCATGATGCTCGAATGCAATTTTAGCATGTCGTTCATGAAAGGCGTTTTCTGTAAAACTAAATGTAAATGACGGTAGTGTTTTTGCGGTGGAATGTTCTTCCTGTACGCATTACGGACGTGACGTCACTTGAATTGTTTTTCGAATGCGATTTCATCACGTCGCCAGTACAAATTGCCGTAATGTATCAATGCTTCAATGATATAATATATCAATGATAGTTGATTGGTCAATGCCAAACTACATTTATTAGAAACAAAATGACGATAAGCTACATTTTAAGGTCATACGAGAGCATTTAGGTATCAGAATTACTGTCTGTCCACCACGAGAGCTGCTCCAAACAGAAAGTATGTGCTTGTCTGTTGCCGTAGAAACGAGACTTAGTTCATTTTCAATTGGGGATTCTTGATGCATTCGAGTTTATCTCATTAACAGACTTAGCGACAATTGGTTAGTGAGATAAGAGGATATCACTCACCTCTACCACCTATTGTTCCGTTGTCAAACCATACACCGCCAAACCTGACCCAACTCATACCCACTCAAAATGTACGAGTCCTATTGTTATAGTGACGGCCAGTACCTAGACTTTCTGTCAGTAGCAGTTTTCTGGTAGACAGACAGTATTGCTTCTTTAGTTTACTACGAAGTAGCCTGATTTCCAAAGTGGATTATTTTGTTGCTGGATTGTTGAAAGAGCACTTTATGAACGCGAATATAAAACAATGTATTGACTTAAAAATGGAATAAAAAAGAGTATTGAGTAGGTAGTTGAATTTACGTCTCGCACTGGGTTATTAGCAACGGTCCGGGATCAATACCGAAGAGAATGATCCGAGGATAACACCTCGTAATTTTGAACCACTGTCAGATGATGAGGTCAGTACCTGATCTGGCACCCCACTCTCCACACAATGCTAACGTGAGGACATTTGATACTACGACAGATTTCACGTACACCAGTACCTAGGAACACGACGGTTTTTGGTTGGATCAAGTTTCGAACTCGCAATCTTCCGATTGATAATCCGAGACCTTTACCAACTGGGCTACCACCAGAGTACAAGTTACTTTGACCCTATTATCTTCAAAATATATATGCATGTTGTAGTCCAGAGAAATAGCTATGAGAAAAAGAAATAATTGCATTACGAGAAACTTGCTAAAAAAGTGTGCAAAAGCCTTATATATATTTGAACAATTTGGTCTCATAAGTATTTTACAGACACAGTTATTTTCAATACTTATGGCGTGATGCGTATATGAAATATACGTGGTACCTCGAATAAATAAAATATAGTAAAGATCTTAAACATATTACTTTTCATCATTTAAAGTTTAGGGGGAGATGTTTCAATAAGCTCTTTTTAGTTATTTTATTTGAATTTGTAAAAATATTTCGATTTTCTATGAGAGACTACTCATGCGAAACCACCAGTTTTGTAAAGGAAATTGACATTTCCTTACCATCCGCAGTAAATTAATTATTTAGTTGTTTCAATATTTAAATAAATTAGTTTTCATCTGGTAATATAAAACCATGTCCAAACTCAAATGTATCAATGAAATATTTAAATATTCTGTGAAGTTTCACTGCAGAATTTTACTTCAAAAGTTTGAAATATATTCCGTTAAATTTAATGTATCGTGGGATTCTCAAATTACAGTTTAAATGTAATAACTTAATGCATCTATAAGGTTATTTGTAAATAGCACTAATTAAGTGAGTTCACAAACAAGGCATTACAAGTGAATTTTCATAAAAATGGATTATCAGTACTACAGGGTCGAGTCACATTATTATGACCACCTGTTAATATCCAGAATAACCGCCCTTTGCAGCACGGACAGCAACAAGACTGCGTGGGAGTGAGTCAATAAGATGCGGAAGGTTGCTACAGGTATCTGAGCCATGCAGACTACAGTACGTCCGACAGCAGCGGCAGGGTGCATGGTGGAGTGTCCATACTGCGAACATGGTGATCGAGATGATACAAAAGATGCTCGATTGGGTTCAGATTTGATGAATTTAGGGGCCATAGAGCACTTGGAAGTCTTCGTCGTGCTCCTCCAATCAATCGCGGACAATTCTGTACGTATGGCACGTGGCATTGTTCTGCTGAAAGATCCCATCCTTCAGAGGAAAAACAGTCAACATGTATGGGTGTACATGATCGGCAACAATGGATACATAACCCAATCCGTTGAGTGTACCTACCACAGGTACGAAAGAACCCAGGCAATGCCATGAAAACATTCCCCACACCATAACACTGCCACCACCATATTGTGTTCTTTCAGCAATGGTTGCAGGGTGTTTGTTCTCAGACGTTTCTCGTCGAATACATGAACGTCCATCCGTTCGATAGAGCAGAAAACGTGACTCGTCAGAGAAGGCAACCCTTTGCAATCAGTAGCAGTCCAGTTCTGGTATTGCTGCGCAAATTGAAGCCGTTTTTGCCGATGCAACTTCGTAAGCATGGGTGCAGTGACCATCCGTCTGCTTCGGAGCCCCATAAATAACAGGGTTCGTTGTACTATCGTCTTAGACACACGTCTGGAAGTCCCCTGGTTCGTTTGACACGTTAGTTGCTCAACTGTAGCATGTCGGTCAGTCCTCACACACCGTCGTAACTGACGTTCACCTCTCACATCAATGGCACGTGGTACACCGCAGTTTCGACGCCTTTTATTTTCAATGGTGCCGTTACTCCAGTCACGGTACACTTTCACCTCAGCAGTACGCGAACAATTCACAAACTGTGCAGTTTCCGAAATACTGCCGCCCCTCGCGCGAAAGCCAATGATCATCCCCTTTTGCAAGTCAGATAAATCGCGCGTTTTACCCATCACAGCAACGAAGGATATGTTCCAAGATAGCCTACGTTTCCAACTTTTATACCCACCACACCGGCTAGCGCCACGTGCCGCGTTTCATTGGCTGTGCGCTGTTGACGTCTGAGGTAGGGGTGGTCATAATAATGTGACTCGACTCTGTATTATAAAAGTTGTTAGTATACTATAAATTATACAGAATCTTTGCTGCGGTTTTTTATCGTGAGAAGAGAAATATGCATTTTTTAGACTTTGAGAGTCATTGAAATTTGAGTTCGATGAAATATGTCAAAATATCCTCAAATAGAATTCGGGCGTCGCATCTAGATGTTAAATCGATCATTTTAGTTCACCGTATCAAATTTACAAATTTTAATAAGATAGTGTAAGTATATTGCATTGCTATTGAGAGGAGATTCAATAAATGTGACCAACATGTCGACTAGTACTCATGTGACTGCTCTGTGAAAAATTGACTTGGTTGATCGATTTGGCATTTTATCGCCTTGTCTGGCATATAACATCTCATGAAAGGGGAGATATGTGAATGTGCATTTCTATAAGAGTATCGACAAAAATGGTGAAATCGACAGTCTACTATTATGTCGAGCGGACCAATCAGATGATGAATCAATGGATAGTCGTCTTCTCTCGTCCTGCGGACCAATCATAATCAGGTGAAAATGTTCGTTTCCTCCAGGCAGACGAAAGTATTCTAAGGGTCACGTTACTACTAGTTTTGGTGATATGATCCTGAACACATTAAAAGGTTGTTTTTACTCTCTCTCCACTTTTATATTTCCTCTGTGTCCACAACCTAGTATAGAGGTCATAGCGTTTATCTGCCACACAGTAGGCTCCGAGTTCGAATCCCGATATGTAAGCGCACGATGTTTGCAATTGTCACTATTAGGAGTATCGGTGGACTTTCCTCTGGGTGCTCCCTTACAAATAATAGTCAGTACGCCCTTGTATTGCCCAAGGCTGAAGAGGGTCGGACAAGAGGCCTAGATAAAAAATTTCAAACATGATAATAGTAAATTAACTATGTGAGTGTTTCTAGTAACTAGTGATGAGAATAGTAAATATAATGTTAATTGTTATTGAATAAACCAATTTACTTCTTTTGTTAAATGTATATTTAACATTTAGAGCTGTATTCAGGGCAGTGATTCAAATCTGATTTCGGTATCGCATTGATTATTACAAGCCTACGATCACTTTAGAAACAATCCATGCACGAGTTACGAAGAATATAATTTTTTCAGTATAAGAAAAAGTAATTTTTTTTCGCTGGGTTAATTTTAATTTTCATTAATGAAAGAAAGGCAGTCTCTAATTCCTAAAAGTTGATTCTATAAAGACAAACCCATTAAAACTTCTGCTTACGCGTTGAAGGATTCCTTCAGACTTTTATCTCTCTCCCTCTTTGATGGAATTATTTTACAAGTATTAACTACATTTACTGAATTTTTTACTATAGTCAATATTTTTGTATATGTTTTATTCTCGTGTAACTATTAATTGTAATTAATTTCCTGAATGATTATTCATCGCCTCATTTCTAAGGTAAAAATGTGCTTTCTGTGTTTGCCTTACGAAATTGTAGATTTTGCTATGGGTAGTCTCGTCTCTTGAAATGTAACAACGATTATAATTTTAAATTTATGTTGTATAATTAAAGAGACCAGAGCTAGTAAAACGTACTGTCCTTCAGGAAGCAGCGATGCCATTCTGGCTCTTGTGAAGGCAGGAGCTAACGTCAATGCAGTTGACCAAGATGGACTCACAGGTATGCACCCGACGTATCTTTTTATCAGTATACCCCACTACTTTTTACAGTTTTACCAGTCTTCTTTTTCAACCCCAATTCGCAGTCTTTCAGGAAATTTACTTTAACCACCTCAAATTCACACTGTCATTCTAAGATGACAAAACTGATTTCTTAAAACAAATCAGTTTAATTCAAGTCGCATTTTAGTTACACGGAATACAAAATTTCATCAAATACTTTAAACTTGCATGAAAATAATGAACATGGAGGCATTAAAATGTATCCAGCAGACATTGTCATTATTGACAAATTCAAATGTAGCTAAATAACTGAAGTGTCGAAAACATTAAATAAACGATGCTAAAATACAAAAAGGCCTGCTTCCTTCGGAAGGACTATGCTCGCTATCGTCAGAACCAAAATACACACGATTAACAACGCATTTATTTCTATCAATGGAGGTATTTAGTGCCCATAGACCGGGTGTAAAGCATGGTTTATTAGTCGTTGTTTGACCTTTTATTCATTAAACCCCCATTTCCCCAAATTGAGGGGATTATCTAATCCTCAATTCAAATTAAAAAAAGTCATTTATCTCACTACTCTGATCTTCAACATCTCAATTATCAATAATTTGTTTTGCCTTTTGCTTTGAATTAAAGTGAAATTTGTAAAAAGCTATTGTGTTTTAAGCCTTTAAAAAAAATCACTTTCATATCGATATCCTTTAAGAAAGAAAGCCCATAGAAATCATATCTAACATCCGTTAAAAAGTAAAGTATGGAGATACACTTCCTATGAGAAATCAGTCGTACTGCAAATTATACAATTGCACCGAAATTCTTTGCAGCTCTTCACTGTGCGGCCAGTCGTGGACACATAGATTGTCTTGAGACTTTGCTTACATTATGTGGAGCGGAAGTGGACAAAGTGGACGACAGTGGGTGCTCTGCTTTGTTTTATGCTGTTACGTTAGGACATGCCGACTGCACGAATCTCCTACTAACATTTGGATCTCAGTACAACAGGCAAGACAACAAGGGTCGTACGTAAGTTTAATCATGTAAAAATACTCCCTCACCACATTATATGAAAACATAGATAACAATTTGCTTAGTTCACATATCGACAAAGAACTTAATTATGAAATTAACTCATTAACATCTCAAATAAATTATTTTAAATTTTAGAAAAATATTAAAATTATTCGATGAGCTTTAATAAAGTGAAACTTTATTAGCAAAACTGTTCAGCATCTAGTTGTAATCATTAATGTCTTTAATGCATTAAATATTAAGTACAGTTTCTAAATTGTCTGTCTACCCCGAGAACTGCTACAGACCAAAAATCTGCCCTGCCTGTTGCTATAGAAATGGGCCTCATCCTGTTTTGCATGGGGAGTGCTTGGAGAAATGTATTCAAGCCTGTTACATTGGCGTACTTGATGATAAATTAAAAATATATCTTTTGGATTTTTACATGACGCCCAGTAGATATATACGAGTAAACTATCTCTTTCCACCGCCAATATTCTCGAAAAACAAAACAAAAGTAAGTCATCCCCGAAGGTCACTCCTATTTGAAATCAACTAGCCCTGTTTCTGTAGCAACGGCCACCACCTAGACTTGGTGTCGGGAGTAGTTCTCGTGGTAGACAGATAGTAGATACATTAAAGACCTTTGATGGAATTAGAAAATTTTTTACTTATAAAATATAAGAATATTAAACTGTTTATTCCATTCTTTTCCAAAATTTTTAACTTATAAAATATAACTTTATTAAATTAATTGTTAATTCCATTCTTTTATAAAAGTCTATCAAATGACGTCTAATTGATCCTCTAATAAGCCGTTTAATAGGCTCTCGTGTAGCAAAACAATATATTTTATTAGTATTGAAAATTTTAGTTGATAAATACAGCAATAACAGGCTAAGCATGCATTGAAAATTTATTAAATGAAGTTACCATTGGTATCGATATATTACAATGTTGCGAAGGGCAAAGAAATTGGGTTCGAACTACATCACATTTTAGTATTATGCATTTTTTACAGTCCAGCTCATTGTGGAGCAGCTAAAGGACAGTTAGAGACACTGAAAATCCTCTCTCAACATAAAGCTAATTTATGGATGAGAAATGCCAAAGGAGACATGCCCCTTCATGAAGCAGTACAATCAGGCAGAAAAGGTAGGACAATAAGGAAAATCTGTTTTTAGAATATGAAACAGGAAACCGAGCGTTTTCCATGATATAATGTCTTTGCAAAATATAATTTTCAATTTAAATTTAGTTATTGATATAAATGGTGCCTTCTTTGTGGCATTACTATCTAGCATGGTCTCGACATTAGAATTTGATTTTAGATCTGGTAGAGTGGTTGTTGCAACAACACCAAGGTTCTGTAAACGTGTCCAATTCCAATGGCCGAACGCCTCTGCACATTGCAGCCATCACCAACAATGTCGACATGTGCAAGGTGCTCATGGATTATGGTGCTTTCATAAACCCCATTATGCGGAATTCGAAGGTAAGTTGAGACATTTTCTTCTGAAAAGTTGAGAGAAATAAGTATTTTTTCTATTGCTCAGCTAATTGAACATTACTAATTATGACACTACAATGGAGGATTTACGAATCACTTTGCGTTATCCTGTTACACCGCACGGAGTGGGTTCACGTTACACTTCACATGCCACATATTCTAGGCGCAATCGTTTTTATAGAGAGGACATGCTTTCATTACATACTTCGCTTCGAATTCGGACCAGGAACCTTTTAATCATGAAGTCTGACCATTAGATCGATTAGTCGGCAGAGAAATAAAAGTAAAATATGGAATTAATAGTAATAGAATAAAAGTAAAATATTAATTCACTTGAAACGTAAAATATGGATTAAATAATTCACTTATTAAAAACTAATAATGGATTTAAGACATGCTAAGGACAGGGGTAAGACATGGAGATTTAGGCGGAGGCGAAAAGGCTACGCAGCTCGACAATCTATTGCAGTAGTGCACGGAACACCAAAAGGACTTTTTCTCTGATTACCTAGTCATAGACCTAATTCGAGATGAAAGTGGCAAGAATCGAGGCATTTTCACCATCACGAAGATCACACATTGAGTCGCGAAGAAACACCTTTGGCGTGTTTGTGCTCGAAGGCTACAGGAATCTATATAAATAAGAATGGAGTGTTTATTTGTACATTGAATATTTTCGATCCAGTTCAAGTTTTTTATCCGTTTTGGCCCCTTCTGATGCAAAATCCTTCTCTTGCGTGTTTGGTGTCTGTCTGTATGTGTGTGCCTATACTACGTCCAAACGGTTGAATATATTTTCATAAAACTTAGCATACTATAAGTTCTTACATTCATTTAGTGACTGAGCTTGATTGCGTAAGTCTGTTCATCTTCCCGTTCTATGTTTGATTTTGTGTTTGTGGGTTTGTGCAAGCATCACATAAGATTTGCTCAACATACGTATTTCAATATAATGTCTTATATTTGATACACCACATTTTGGTTCAGTGAATGCAGTGTTTGAAATTTCTTTACTTACATGTTTAGGTAAGTTTCGCGTCAAAACATCTGAGTAACTATACTTAAATCAGCCATAATTTGGTAGTTTTTGAGTATCTGGGAGGTATATTGAGCATTGCAATTACTTGAATTTTTTACCAGTGCTGCTGAAATATCAATTATTTTCCAAAACTATTTTTATGGAATTTAAATTCTAATAGTTTTTATTTATTTCGAGCCTTATTTTTTCTTTACGAAATATAAAAAATTCTGAATATTTGGGACAGACGATAAAGAGAATAAAATTATACAGAACAAAACTTTTTAAAATAGGACTGGTAGCTAATATGGCAACCTTGATATTATTTTAGTCGTTTACCTTTTTAAATTTGTGTACGTTATATATCAAGAATCTATTTTGTGAAAAAAAAAATACATTCATTACTTTTCGTTCGAAGCTTTTTTTTATCTGCTTTAAGATGTATTTCTGGATTTTGAATTTGATGTTTTTCGTTCAATAACTGTAATGAAGGTAAAGAATGGTTTAATTAGTTTTTAAAAAACATTTTTAATCATTGTATGATAATTTTGGGAAACGCTTTTGTTTTTAAACGACATACAAGTCATTTATATGCATACTCTGAACTATTCTATGCATTCTAGGTAACATTGGCACTTTAGAGACTTCTTTCTTACTAAAAATTTAATATCCACAAAAATGTAAAATGCTAAATATGACATTTATTTACATTTGTGAAACTGGGTATTTAACTTTTATACCTTTATTAGAGTGTGGTAGTTGTTACATGGAATGAATTGGAATTACAATTTATTAACGAAAACGGAAATAAATTAATCAATTCAACCCGAGTAAAGCCCGGTTATTCTGCTAGTGTAAAATAAATCAGATCAATGACTACGTTCACTTATGTGTTTCTTATCTTTCAAAAGTCATTGGATCTTCATCGAAATTTATATTTCAAATAATATTACAGTTTCGGAAGAACAGTAGCGCAAGCATCAATTTATTCTGAAAAAGAAAACCCTAAGAATACCGTTTATGATAAATGTTAATTGAAAATGTGAGAAATTTTGAAGTTAATGAAATTGGGGTTCATAATAGCATTTTATGTTACTTTTAAATAATGTCTCTCGTTAATGTGTGCAGGTATATCTTGGAAATTCACTCCAATTTTACAGTTGTGAAGTTCTTTCGGAACAGCGATAACAAATTTGTTTACAATTTATAAAGGCGTCAGTACTGATAAACAAAATAAACATTTGTATTTGGAAACAAAAATTTGTATTCTCTAAAACTCCTGAGAGAAATAGAGGCTTTTATAAACTTTTAAGACTATTCTATATTCTTCTTAAGGGACAACACCTAACGCCTCTGGACGCTGCTCTTCATCGAGGAAATCGTAGCTGTGCCAAATATCTGAATCTTCATGGAGCTTTGCCTGCCAGCAAGCTCCTAGAAAAGAAAGAATACAATAGGTGAGAAATGTTCTTTGTTATTGAAATTTACATTCGACTAGCGCGTAATTTTGTGAATGCGAGTTTTGGAGCTGAAGAAGTTCTTAGTAAGGTTCTGTTAAACATGCACCAGCATCTGAGCCTCACATATAATTTTAAATCTGAATTTTTCATGAAGCATCCATTTCATTCTATTCAAATATTTATTTTTTTCTTACATTGCCTTAAGTAGATTTAGTCCGGCTCTAGTAAATCGACATTTGAGTCCCGTGGTTTTGAACGAGCCTATTGGGTAGCAAGTTGAAATGTAAACAATGCGCTTCCACAATTATCGGGCTCTAGCTTATCCGAGTTGCGGATTCCGGCTCTGAGCTTATCACTTGGTACCGGAAACGACAATAGCGATTACGAGTTAGCGAGAGAGTTATCCAAGGAGATCACCATGAACCCTTTCGCGTCTGGCATCCTTTTCCCATGATGAGCTCAGTACCGTCTACTACCACGATACCACGAGAACTGCTTCAGACACAAAATCTGTCCTATCTGTTGCCGTAGAAATGGACCTTATCCCATTTTCCCGAAGGGATGCTTGAAGAAATGCATTCAAGTTTGTACATAATTGTAAAATATTGGAAATAGATTTAGAATTTTTACTTGTTACCTAGAATATCCATATTAATAAACTTCTGCCGACAACATTCACAAAAAACTAAACACATGGCAACCCCCAAATAATCCCTACTCAAAATATACGAGGCCTGTTTCTGTAGTGACCACTACCACCCAGACCTGGTATCGGGAGCATTTCTAATAGTAGACTGGTAGTATCTTTCTAGAAGTGGAATCGCAGAAAGTCATCTGCTTTCTTACCAGGGTTGCGCTATTATATTCTGTGCATTAAGTACTCTCGGTTGCAAAACAGATTTATTCTTGCAAAATCCTGTTTTCCTGTCAATCTTTTAATGGAAGCAAAGTAAAACGTTGATGGAGATTTTAAGCATCTGTTCTTATGAAATAGTTGACTGCGATAGACATATGAGTTCTTTCCTTAGGTTTACCGAAGCTCATTTGTCTGAAACGGTGGAAATGAGCCCCAGCACCAAGAGACGACTCTTACGGGATACATCTGCACAAACGGAGCCCCATCTGAGGGACGTCATCATTCAGACCCGCGTCGATCAGAAGACGGTGAGTGCGACTGCGAACTTAAGCAGAGATAATTCTGCCGCTGACATCAAGAAGCCTTGCACGGGGAAGAACTTCCGTTGCTCCGAGGTGGCGGGCTCGGGGAAGCCCATAATTGCTAAAGTCTATGTCCACACTAAGCGCTCCAAGATGAGGAGGGCTCTCAGGAAGCCGACAGGATATAGAAGAGATTGCCAGGGCCAAAAGGTTTGTGAACTGTTCTATTGTCATAATCAGCCGTACAATAATCATACTACGCGATTCCTTGTCCAAAAAATCAACCCGAAAAACAGTTGTCCGTTTTCCGATTGGATATGTGGTGATTTATTCCATCTGGTGAATATCCATCTGGTGATTTATTTTCGCACGTGAGTCTCGACTCATTTTTAGTTACCGTCAAACCCACGTACGCAAAAAGAATAGTTTGGTGACTTTTGAGCTGAATTTCGATTGGTGACTTTCGACGCGAATATCTCCTGAACCTGTACAATCGAAAAATGGACAGAGCTTTTTCGGCTGGTTTTCGACAAGGAATCGCTTGGTGCGATTATTGCGCGGTCGATTCTGACCACTCTGAATACATTTCGCTATTTTAATGTTGATTTTTATAGCAAAATTACGACTAATTTATTTATTAAATTTATAACTCATTTATTTATTTTTTACATCAACTGGTAATCACTGTCAAATGAATGATAACTAAATATCAACATATATACCAGTGCGACGAAATTCAGCTACCTACCTATTAAAGCAGTGTATCAACACTTATAAATTTTGATGAACATCAGTTCATATTGAAGATTGCACCAAAATTCTAACCTGAAAAAATCTTTTTTAATCTATGTTTTAAGGTTGAACCTAGGTTTATGACGGAAAAAGTGTTTGTGACGTGAAACTTATCTTAACATCCCAAGCGTTTGATACGCAAAAAAAAACCGATTATAAATCGCGCTGTATTCTATGGCAATTTGAGATGGGGAAATAAAATTTCATAACCACATGAATCTGGACGCTTTTGAAACATTCTGTGAAAGAATCAAAAGCGTTTTCGAAGCACCAGCTTTTTTTCGCTAAGCGCTTGAAGTGTTGATTATCCCTGATTTAATTCTTGAGTAAATTTGAAATCACCTAGAATTCGTTAAATTTGTAGATCAGTTCTCTAGAACATGTTAATTGAAACTCTCACTGATATGAGATTCGGGATATTATAAGCCATATACTTCACTTATATTGGCCTCTTGCAGTATAATATAAATGTTACAAATGTTGTTATATTCATTCTTATGACCATTCACTTGCTAGATTTATTTCACCGCTAATAAAACTCAGAGGTAACTCAAATTCTTACTGTGACAGTTTTGGAAAAATAAAAAAATTCACCGTGAAAAAATATTTTTACAGCTTTCTATGAATCAGGAACAGAGGAGAAGCGTTAGTTTCCAGCGTGGAGAGAACAGGACTTCAGACAACCAGGGTGGCAAAGAAACATTTCTTCAAACTGATCTCGAAACAGATGTGCCCGTTCGTAAAGAGTCACAACCTGCGCTTTGTGAGGAACCTTCGCAACCTGCGCCTTACGAGGAACCCTTACAATCTGCGCTTTACGAGGAACCCATACAGTCTGCGCTTTATGAGGAACCTTTGCAACATGAAATTTATGAGGAACCTTTTCAACCTGAAATTTATGAGGAACCTTTGCAACCTGCGCTTTATGAGGAACCTTTGCAACCTGTAGAAGATACGCCTCTAACTGATACCATTGAAGAGGAAAGCAGGCTCCAAACCCCGGAACCAGACAACAACACCGAGGATCAAAAGTGTGATTGTTACAGCAGCCACGAAGCTGATGCCAACACATGCGATTGTAGTTGTCACAATCAGGAAACCCGATCCCAATTACTGTCTGTAGAACAAAGACGACGATCGTCTTTAAGGACTAAAGACTACGAACTGGAAAACCAGTCACCCCTGTCGAGTATCCGAAGCCTGGAGTCTACAATCAAAGATTCTGGCTTCAGTGATGATGTTGATCGAGGACACCAATTGTCATCTTCGGAGGACGAGAGAGGTGGTCATTCGGATTCCGATACCAGGTATGTCAAAAGGAAAAGCAGACACATAGCTAGGTATATAGTGAGCAGTGGAGCTGCAGAAACGTTTCGGTTGGAAGAAGATGACGAGGAAGAGGAGGAAAAAGTAGTGAAACCACGATCATCTAGCCTACCGTATTTAAGGAAGAGAGAGGAAAATTCCGAGACATGCCCAAGATTGCTCAATCGGCCAACTCTCACGAAGGATGTTCAAAAGAGTTTGAAGAAGTAAGTAGTGGGTTTTATGATTATAAATTAAAAACCTTTTCTTAAGACTAAAAGCATATTTTATTATTTGTTAATGCGAAAAAAATAACTGTACCATGAACACAATTTTAATCTGTGGGTGAAAGAGTTTTAGCTTGAATGATCTTGGGGAAAGTAGTGATAGCTAAATTATTTCAAATTTCTAATTTTTCTTCACTCACAAATTTATTACTTTTCATATTGTTTTCTTTACCTGTTAAATTAATAATATCTTGTTTTACCCTTCTATTGAAACTCTTTTAATAGCGACATATCGATTAAAAAGAAGCCAATATGATTTTGATAACAATGTTTTCAGTTTGATCTACGGATGTATCCATTTTAATCAAACTCAAGTAAAATATCGAAGAAACTGGCACTTTTTAAATAAACTTAATTTCAAGACACTTATCTTTCAAACGAGATAAATATTTTGGTTTTAAAAAATTGAGAGGGGGAAATAAACTGTAACAAATAGAACATATATGAAATTATAGATAACCAAATAAAACTGAGATATTCTAGAGGTAAACACTGTACGAAGAGTATAAAAAAAATTTCTAATTCTATATGTGAGCGAATCACTACTTCAAAAGATCAGGAGATTTCAGACACCATGTCATCGCCAGTGATGCCGAAAATGTATTTTGGCCGTAAATTCTGATTATCGTATCATGATTTCGGATATTCTAAGGGAGGAAACTTGGTTGCGGTAATTTTAAAATTCCAATGACCCGAATGTTATTCTCAGTATACACCATTTCTACTTACTTTCTGTCTTATCCTTTTATTTCATTTCAAGTTAATAAACTGTCATTTGAATTATATATTAAGAAATGAACGGTGATTTTTTTTCGATACTAATTCCTTTAACTAAAAGAGAAAAATCAGTGTGTGAGAATAATCAGATCACATTATATTAACGTGTGTATCTGAATTATCATTAAGAGCAATGTTTGCTGTGAATACAACAAATTTGTAACAACTATGCCACTTGTGTTTATCACGTAAAATATAAAAGGTAATGGCGTAATTTATGATGCGTTACACAAATGGAACTTACTTTACTTTGTTGACATAACCATCATATTCGTTTGAAGGTATCAAATGGAGCGGCGTTTATTTTACGAACTTCAAGAACTGAAGAGGAAGCAAATCACGACAGCTGATACGGATGAAAGAGAAGCCGTTCAGAAGATGCTGGAACGGTTTAGAAATCATGTACTGTCCCCTTTCATGTCGGATTTCCAAGGACCTCTCACATTCAGAGCATTCGAGAAATATCTTTATGGTAAATATTCTATATATTTCTCTTGAAAGTTTTTTTATGATAATTTCCAATCAGCATGGTTTAAAGTAAATCTTTCTCTCAAGAAATTCATCTTTTCAGATTTTAAGTTACAACAAATGGTTTTAATCAGTTGTTTCTAAGTTTCATGTTGCACTACTCAAAATAGTTTAAATGTTATTACCCTGGCGTGTCTCTACAGCCTCAATAGAATCTCTAATTTACTTGGTTTTTGTTTCTGCTTATTTTTACTATAGCAATGCGTGTGATATTGCATCGTTAGTGCAGAGTTAACTTAAATTTTTGAATAATTTTCTAATAAATTAAAATTGATCGATATATTAAATATTTTAAAAAGTTTGTTTAGATCAGGAGCTAAATAAAATCGCAATCATAAAACACAATTCGATATTAGAATTCATAAGAGAATTCAATTTATGAATCAAAACAAAACCAACATTAGAGCTCCAATTTGAACAGTAAAGTACTATTTGCAATTGGACTGTAATGAATGTACTCGTAGATCCAGATCTTAGATGTGCGTGTAGGTCTTTGTATCTTATCCTTAAATGTAATTTGTAGTTTAAAGAAATATAAAGGATTTTTTTTCGAGTCACAGCTTCTGTATCATGGAAAAACTATCTGAAACAACTTTTGTCATTAAATTATACATTTATCAAGTGCAAAGTAAATTATACATTAATTGATGAATGAAAAATAAGAGAGATTATAGAGACATTTTTTTTCGCGCGCGGCTATTTTAATACTTTATTCATTACTTTTAGAGAAACGTTCTAAAAAGAATCAGTTCAATCACTTTGAATTGTATTTTATATTTTGTAATGCTTTAAATTATTTATTGGTGTTACATTTAACATTTAAATCTTCTTTAATTTATCTACTTAGAACAACTACGGAAGCTCTCTATGTGTGGCAAGATACCAAAACCAAAGGTAATTACTTTACTTTTGGTACTTTTAGTTCATTTTAGCATTTAATCGTATCTATCAATAAATTTTCTGTTTTTTCAATGCATCAATGAGTTCTGTATATGCATGTGTGCAATCTTTCAGTACAGTGAGCTTAACTTTATCCTAGTCAGTTATTCTGTACTAAGGTACAGCAGATGGCAGAGTAAAATTATTTCCTAGCACCTAGATAAATATGTAGACTACATATGTTTATTGTT
This sequence comes from Meta bourneti, assembly GCA_933210815.1. Taxonomy (NCBI): domain Eukaryota; kingdom Metazoa; phylum Arthropoda; class Arachnida; order Araneae; family Tetragnathidae; genus Meta; species Meta bourneti. The sequence goes on along the minus strand of OW119926.1, from coordinate 37,986,968 downwards.
ATTATATTTAACAAGTATCGTCAGAGTGTAATTTACATTCAATGGTTAACACAAACTTATTAGCGATTATGATTATTTCCATGAATGCTGGTTGCTTAATTTAACAAGATTTCAAATTTAATTAACAATCTGTTCAGACCTAATCTGAACCTTTGTTTTCATTTTGTCTCAGATAGAAGTCCACTTATTTCGGCTATTATAGACTTTTTGCTTAAATTTGATGTTTAAAAATAAGAAAGTACGAGTAAAAACATACAATTAATGTTTAAGTTCATTTTATAAAGCAATTGTACTATACTATATTGATTTAATAACTACTCTTTTCCTGTTCTTTAAAATGCCGCTTCAAAAGTCTGTTTGCTGTTATACCATATGGCTCACCAAAAGTCATTTGCATACCTAAAACAAAGAATATAGTGATTATTTCCAAGAAAAAGTTTAACATAACACTGAAAATAATAAAAAAGAAAAACGCTCTTCATTAATACTAACAACCCCTTACCAAACTTTTATTAAATAAAATCACTGTAGATTTTAATTTTTATCTGGAAGAATAATAATATGTAGTTGGAGAGTGATAGATTAAAATTACCAGTTTAATCGACTGATAGATTAAAAACAGGTAACAAGAATTGCAATAAAATAAAAATACATTTTTATTTTGAAATATCCTATCGTGTTAAGTCGGTATTTAGTGTTAAGGTAAGTATTTAGTGTTAAGGTTTATAAGTCGGTTAACGTAAGTAAGTCGGTATTTAGTGTTTTAAGGCGCAATGTCACACACACATATATATATTTATAAATTCAATATTACAAAACAAAACAAAGAGTTTTGTAATGTTTATATATATATATATATATATATATATATATATATAATAAAAAAATAAAATATGTAGATGATGTTGAGTGAGCCCGCATACTTTATCAAGGGGGAGCAAAGCCAGGAGTCATTTAAAAACGGATGTTTTGAGTTTTTTCTGTACTTGTGTGAGGCCGGGCCGAAGAGATCAACATAAGATACTCCCGAAAACTCAAAGTACTACCAGAAAGTAAAATCATAAAAAATATTACCTATTACCAAGGTTTGGAAGGAAAGAAAAGTTTTGAGTGCGAAGGATTTTTTAGATTTAAGCAGAGGTCTCTAAATTTAGTGCCTTTTGACATGTGTTATATAAGTGATGCATTTATGACAATATCGAGGTTACCCCAGTGATTATTTGTTTATGGTGGGGATCGATAAAATTAGAGTAGTTTTTATCTTCACAGATACAGATGGAGAAGTCTCGGAAAAGATTGGTGGAGTTCCAGAATTTGTTGTAATTAAAAATATATGGCTATATATATATATAGCTATATATATAGCGGTATGGCTATATATATATAGCTATATATATATATACACAGTGCGTCAAATAAGTTTTAAGACTGGGTCTGTAAAAAGAAATGGAAACAAGAAATTAATACCTGTTTTGGTTTTTTATTCAAAATAGGACCCTCCGGCTTTAATGCACTTTTTACAGCGATTTATTAATGAATCGAACGCCTGTTGTAAATCACTTTGTGGAATGGCCTGCAAAGCACGCGTCGAAGCTTCTTGTATGGTCGAAATACCCTCAAAATAACACCCTTTTAACTTCATTTTAAGTTTTGGGAATAAGGAGTAGTCACAGGGTGCTAAATCAGGTGAATACGGTGGACTTCAAGAAGTTTGGATCGTTTTCAGCGGCTGAAATGATGTCTGCAATGTGCACTTCTCATTGCTTTTTGTTCAGGGATTAAAGTGTGTGGAACAAATTAGCACACACTTTTGTTTTGCCCAAATCTTCATGCAGGATGGTTCGAATTGTTTCTTTGTCGATGTTTAAAGAGTCTTCCATCATTCTCAGTGACGCACAGCGATCGTTTGTTACGAAATTTCGTACTTTTTCAATAATTTCAGGTGTCCTAGATGAAATTGGTCTTCCACTACGCTGATCATCTTCTACCGTATCTCTTCCGTCCAAAAAACGTTTGTGCCACACAAAAACATTTGATCTACTTAAACAACAGTCACCGTAAACTTGTTTCATGGGTTGGTATGTTTCCGAAGCACTTTTACCAAGTTTTGCGTTAAATTTAATTACAGCTCTTTGCTCCATCTTAAAAAAATCAACATGAAAAAAATTCACTTCTGCAATGAACGCTCGCCTTCTCTCAGCTATTTAACGAAATGCGCACAACTTGTTGGCAATGTGCCAGTAGACGATGGACGTTATGACGCATGCGCATTTACACTCACAGCGCCATTACAACGAGCGCTCTGGGACGAGTCTTAAAACTTATTTGACGCACTGTATATATATATATATATATATATATATATATATATATATATATATATATATATATATATATATATATATATAGATATATAGATAGATAGATATATATATAGATAGATAGATAGATAGATAGATAGATATAGGTATATATAGATATATATATATATATATAGCCATGCCGCGCGTTGAAGGGACGCAGAGCCAAAAGCGACGCAGAAATAATACGACGGAGTACGAGAAGGACGTAGCGTTGGGCAGTGCGTTGTTGACGGTGGTATTGCGGTCGGTGAGCACCGATGGAGTTTGTGATGTCGATGATGTCTGTGCTGTGCACTTATCAGAACATTGTTTAACTTTAATTGTCATGGCCAAATTCATTGTAAATATTCATCAATTTCATAAAACTTAATTATTCTTTAAAACGTTTCATCATATTACCAATTGCCCACAAACCAGCCAGCCCCCACATCTCAGAAGCGGATGGACGCCTAGGAAGATTCTAGCCAGTATTTTCGAAAGTATATTTTAAAAAAACTTTGCAAACGAAACCGAACTAAAAAAACGAACTATGTTCTCCAGTCTCCAAGCTGCTCCTTGCTGCCAAGCATCTTAAAGGTACGTGAACATTCCATAATACAAAATGGTATTCAATGATATTAAAGAAGTCGGCGTTGCATTGAAAAATTGCAAGACAGACAAAATAAAAAATTTTGCATAGATTCATTTTCGAAAATGACGGCAATCGATCGAATAGAACACACATTAGAAATTTTTCTGGCTTTATTTTCGGAACGGATAGCTAAGAATTTAACGAGAAATTGAAAAATAAAGAAGATAGCTTTTCTCTAAACGAATTGATTACAATATCTAATTTGCTAAGCATTTCTTTCGAAGGCACGAAAACGGAACTAGCAAAAAGAATTCTATCTATATTATGTAACCTGAAAGCTTCATCGAGAACGAATGTGCCGATCTGTCTGAATCCGAATCAGAAGACATAAACAAAACAAACGATTTTTCAATGCAGCGCAATGAATATGATTTTAAAAGTAATACTCATGTTTCTCAGTGTGATGATGTATATACAAGTAGAAATAAGATTAATAGTAATTATGTTATTCAAAATGTCAGTGTAAATTACTCTGATATTGAACTTACTAAGTTCAATGCAGAACCGCACGAAAATGTTTTTCATTGGATCGAACATTTCGAGAATATTTCTCAGTTGTTTTGTTTGTCAGATTTACAAAAATTATTTTTGGCAAGAGATCGCTTAGTGGTAACGTTGCTTTGTTTGTTAGAACAGAACCAGAAATAAATTCATGGTCAAAATTGAAACAGACCTTGATCGACGAATTCTCTTTTGAGATAAACTCTGCTAATTTACATGAACTTTTCAGTTTTTAGGAAAATGAGGGATCCTGAATCCACTCAGGAATATTTTTTAGAGATGAAAGAATTGTGCAGTTGCGGAAAAATCTATGACGCTGCTTTGATGTACTGTGTGATTAAATGAATAAATGACAAACAGGAAAACAAAACTATTCTACACGGTTGTAAAAATGTGTTTGAGTTTAAAGAAAAAATGAAATAATGAAAGCTGATTCTTCGTATGGTAAAGATGCTTTCGACTAAAATATTTCGATAGAAGGAATTTCCATAGGATTAATTATGATAATAAGAATTTTGATGAATGAAAACCAAACATGATCATGGTAGAATTAACTCTTTGATAGAACAAAAAATGAGTACAGTAATAGATTTAATTCTAAAAACGAAACTGTAAACAGAGATAGAGTCAAGTTTGATAGAATGAAATACAATGGTTCAGAAAATCGTAACAATAAGATTTGTTTTAATTGTGGATCAAATGATCATATTTCTAAATTTTGTATTCATAAAGATAAGGGACTTAAATGTTTTCGATGTGGCACGTTTGGTCACAAGGCTTCGGAATGCGGAATGAATTCGAAACCGGAAGTAGCCATTTTGGATGTTAGCGTAGAATCCAAAGTAAGGAAAATGGTAATGATTAATGGTTTAAGTGTTAATTCATTGATAGATACTGGAAGTCAAGCTACTTTGATTCGTAAATCTGTTTTTGACAAATTAAATGTTTCGGAATTATGCCCGTTGAATTCTACTTTGACTGGTTTTGGAAAATACCGAGTAAAACCGTTAGGCTATTTTAAAGGAAACGTTCAGATAGATAATTTTGAGGGTGATGCAGATATATACGTAGTAGGAAACAATGTTACGACTTATGACGCTATTATAGGACTAAATGTGTTAATGTTGGGTGAAACACTAATTAATGAAAACGGAATTACTCTGAAAAATACACTGCAATGCAAAACTTAAGCAACGATGTAATTTTTAACCAGACAGCCATGAAATTGTACAAAAGGGGCTTGTTGCGTTCAGTACAATGAACACCCAATTTAGTAGAAAGGTGATTTGTATGCAAATATCAGGAACAAGACGTCACAGGTGATGCGAGGGCACGCAAAACGCTTGCAGTCAGCGCGCGCAGTGCAAGACTACACTAAGACTAAAAAGAAGGACGAAAGGCGCTATTAAAGGCATTCGCTGCAAGTTCAAGTGAGTTCGTACAATATGGCTATATATCTTTACCTTTGCTCGACTCCGGGTTTTGGTTTTTGTGTTAGATTTAAGGTTTTTTTAGATTTTACAGTTGTGTTCTGTGTTAATGTGGTTGGCCTTGTTTGCCTGTGTATTGTTTTTCGTTTTTGGCTAATAAATCTCTCTGGGGGGGGGGTTGGTTTCCCCTGTCCTCTTTCGTGCACAGTGGGAGTCTATCTCCCTCCTCCCATGAAAAACTCTAAACCTATCGGTGAGTTGGGAGGAGGAGAGTCTCAAATATGGCTACAAGAAACCATCTGGACGACTTTATACGTGGTAGAATGATCGGCAAGCTCGAAGAGGGGCGTAGTTTGACGAGTGTAGCCCAAGAGTTTAGAATCGACAAAAACGTCGTTTCACGAGCTTGGAAAGCCTTCCAAACAACTGGTACAGTTGTAAGAAAGGTTGGTAGTGGTCGGCCAAGAAAAACAACGCCAATGGATGACCGATATATAGTCCTGCAGGCGAAAAGAGATCGATATCAGTCAGCGGGCAACCTGGCTCAGCAGCTGCGTGCGGCAACGGGACGACAAGTGCCGCGGTTTACTGTGGCCAGACGCCTTCATAAAGGTGGCCTATTCGCCCGCCGTCCTGAACGCTGCATCCCATTGACAGCTGCCCATCGGCGGCGCCGTTTGGATTGGTGTAAGGAACACAAAGACTGGACATCTCATCAATGGAGTCACGTCCTCTTTACAGATGAGAGTCGTTTCAGTGTCACAATAGATTCTCAAAACCAGTTGATATGGAGAGAGGTGGGGACACGGTTTTATCCCACTAACATCAGGGAAAAAGACCGTTACGGTGGTCCTGGCGTGCTCATCTGGCGAGGCATCACGATGAACGGGAGGAATGAGCTCCAAATTTTCGACAGAGGCACTGTTACTGGAGATCGCTATTGTCAGCAAATGATCCTCCCCACGTACGTCTGTTCCGAGGTGCCATTGGTGCAGACTTCGTTTTTATGGACGATAAGGCCAGGCCACATCGGATTCTTGCTGTTGAGGAGCTGCTAGAAAGTGAAGATATCACTAGAATGGATTGGCCAGCGTACTCCCCTGATTAAATCCCATAGAACATGTGTGGGATGCTATGGGAAGACGCCTTTCGGCACGATTATAGCCCCCGGAGAACACCCAACTACTGAAACAGGTGCTCATTGAGGAATGGGCTCTCTTACCTCAACAACTGTTGGATAATCTGGTGTTGAGTATGGAGAGACGGTGCCAAGCAACCATTGCAGTTAATGAAGGTCATATCCCTTACTAAGGGGCATCTGTTTGTTGTTCTCCCTCTTGGGCAGACAATCATTTGTACCAACGCTACTCTTTCGATAAAGCCTTTTTTGTTTGATTCCATACTGTATGCGTTCTATTCATTTTTGCGCTAGTATGCTTTCTTTATCCGTTAAGTACAAAATACTGTCTCTGTATTCTGAATTACATCTCTCTCAGGTGATTTCTTGCGGAGTTACGGCAAAAAGAAACAGTCGTTGCTTAAGTTTTGCACACTAGTGTAAATCCCAGTGTGTTGAGGAAATAAATACTTTGTCTATTTTATCAATTGATTTGTCAACTGGAGACGATGTTGATGTAAATATGACGTTCCAAATATCTTAAAGGATAAGGTACAACAGTTAGTTTCAAATTATGTACCACACAAAACAAAAACAACAAATGTTGAATTGAATATTTTGGTAAAAAATAATGAACCCGTATCTCATCAGCCACGTAGGTTACCATTTTCAGAGAAAAAGATCGTCGAGACTCAAGTTACTGAATGGTTATATCAAGGGATAGTAGAACCAAGTTCTTCAGAATATTGTAGCCCCGTTGTAATTGTAAAGAAAAAGGATGGAATCCTTCGTGTGTGCATAGACTATAGAAGATTAAATAAAATGATTGTAAAGGACAGATTTTCCCTACCATTAATTGAAGATATTTTAGACCGATTGCAAGAATCACAAATTTTTAGTACTATCGATCTCAGAAATGGATTTTTCCATGTTGATGTCGCCAAGGATAGTAGAAAGTATACTTTATTCGTTACCCATGAGGGCAGTATAATTTTCTTAAGGTTCCATTTGGTTTATGTAACTCCCCTGCCGTATTTCAAAGATATGTCAACACCATTTTTCGACCATTGATTAATGATGGTATTGTTTTGCCGTATATGGACTATATAATAATTTTGTCCTCACTTGAAGAAGGAATCGAACAGCTTGAACGAGTCAGATCTAGCTGGACTGGAAATAAATTTTGAGAAATGCCATTTTCTGAAAAAGCGAATTGAATTTTTGGGCCACGTAATCGAAGAGGGTAGAATTTTTCCATCAACTCTAAAAACCAAAGCTGTTCTTAATTTTCCCGAACCAACTAATTTGAAGCAGGTTCAAAGTTTTTTGGGACTTAGTGGGTATTTTAGAAAGTTCATGCCTGGATATTCTATTATCGCTAAACCTTTAAGTGATCTTTTGAAAATGGATCGTAATTTTAAATTTGGACCAGAAGAAAGAAACTCTTTTAACCGATTGAAGACATTGTTGGCCGAAAAGCCTGTCTTGGGAATATACAACCCTAATTATGAGACTGAATTGCATTGTGATGCGAGTTTGGAAGGGTATGGATCCATTTTGATGCAGAGGTCCCCCTAACGACAGAAATTTTCATCCTACCTATTTCATGAGTAGAAAAACATCTGATGCCGAAAAGAAATATCCTAGTTATGAGCTTGAGGCTCTTGCCATTATAGAAGCTTTAAAGAAATATCGGGTGTACCTTTTGGGAATTCCATTCAAAATTGTCACAGACTGTCCCGCGTTTGAAAAGACAATGGCAAAGCGAGATTTGTCTACCCGTGTAGCTCGTTGGGTTTTATTACTACAAGAATTTAATTATGTTATTGAGCATCGACCCGGCTCTAAAATGGTTCATGTAGACGCAATTAGTAGATCTCCGATAAATATGTTTGGTATTTCAGTCAATAGCATCTTACCAAAATTGAAAGCGGCTCAGGATAAAGATAACGAAATGAAAAGAGATACTGAAAATTTCTAATTATGAAGATTATTGCGAGAGACATGGAATTTTGTATAAATTCGCTGATGGTAAGGAATTAGTGGTCGTGCCTGGGGGTATGCAAACAGAAATAATAAGGGATGCCCATGAAAAGGGACATGTATGAGTTAAATATACTGAAAAGAACATCGAAGAGTAATATTTCATCCCCGAGCTTAGGCAGAAGATAGAAAAAAACCATAGCCAATTGTGTTAATTGCATTTTAGTGAATCACAAAAAGGGAAAGAAAGGTTTTTGCATCCCTTGCAAAAAGAAGATATTCCATTAAAGACGTACCATATTGATCACCTTGGACCTTTAAGCACCCATAAGAACTATAAGCACATTCTAGCGATAATCGATGCATTTACCAAGTTTGTATGGATTTATCCAACAAAAACCACTACATCCACTATTGCAAAATTGAAGATTCAAAAGGCTGTATTTGGGAGTCCTCAAATAATCTCCGATAGAGGTGCAACTTTTATATCTAGCTAGTTTGCTGATTATTGCTCTAAAGAGAACATTAAGCACCATTTAATAACTACTGGCTTGCAGAGGGCAAACGGACAAGTCGGACGAATTAACCAGACGATCATATCAATTCTGGCAAAGCTATCCTTAAAAAATCCAGCCCAATGGTACAAATATACAAGTGAATTACAGCAAGCGATAAATTCGACCTATCAACGAAGCATAGATACCACACCGTTCGAATTACTTTTTGGTACAAAGATGAATGTAAAGGATCTGGACAAGTTCAAAGAAATTATCGAAGTTGAATTTCAAGCAAATTTTGAAAAAAAAAAAAAAAAAAAAAAAAAAAACCAGGAAACATGCAAAACAACAAATTTTTAAAATTCAAGAAGAAAATAAGACGTACAATTTAAGTAGAAAGGAACCAAAACCTTATGCAGTTAATGATTTTGTTGCCATCAAGAGAACTCAGTTTGGTCCGCACTTGAAGCTAAAACCAAAGTACCTTGGACCCTATAGAATCACCAGGGTTAAAGGAGGAAATACATATGACGTTGTAAAAGAGGGTTGTGATGAAGGTCCCATCCTCACTACAACATGCGCTGAATTTCTTAAACCGTGGAATTGGATTTAAGGGTTTGCTAAGACGTTGAAAGAAGAAAGAAGTTAAAGACAAAAGAAGCTAAAGAAGACGGAGGAAGTTTGAAGAAAGACGAGAAACGACGTCTAAAGACGACAAATGAAGCTAGAAGACGATATGGCTCATTTAATCATTTTCAGAGCTGAAGGACGATTCAGAGCTCTATAACCTAGATACATTTGCTTTACAGAGACTGACAGATTTTGGAACTTTGCTTCTGCTTTTGCCTTTTTTGTATATTTTCAGAAACGCCTGGTGGATCAGTCGAACCCAGGATGGCCGATCTGTGGTGACCAGCCTGTCACTAGAGGGCACCTCCACGCTGATCTCATCTCCGACCTTTGCGCAGCCATACCGCGCATTGGAGGAACGCAGAGCCGCCAAAAGCGACGCAGAAGTAATACGACGGAGCTACGAGAAGGACGTAGCGTTGGACGGTGGTATTGACGGGAAGTGAGCGCCGATGGAGTTTGTGATGTTTGTGCTGTGCATTTATCAGTACATTGTTTAACTTTAATTGTCTTGGCCAAATTCATAGTAAATATTCATCAATTTCATTAAACTTAATTATTCTTTAAAACGTTTCATCATATTACCAATTGATGTATATATATATATATATATATATATATATACAATGGCTTCTTTTGGAGATTATAATAGGCCTTAATTTATTAAAAAATTTAAGCACTATCTTTTTGGTTTCCGGTTCCGATAAACCGATTCAGAATTCCGAGTCGGAATCGGAATTCCAGTTCCGAATTCTCAACTGTGATTTTTGGGAGCTATGAATGGCATTTGCTGGCGGTCCTCATATATTTTGCGGCGGGTTATTGTCGAGCTGAGGTTTATTAATGTGGCTAAGTTTGTATTCTCTTCTATGGTTTTGTCTTTGGTGTGTGTACTTGGATGTCCCCGGTTTTAATTTTCTGATTTTGCCTTTCTGCTTATGGTGTTTGGAGGTGTGTGGGGCTGCTTTTGGTGAACTGCCGCCCACACACAGGAAACACCATATTGTGTTGACTAGGTCAGGCTCCTCCCCGATGACGCCTGATCCACCAACACTCCTTCCTTTTTTTGGAAATGTTCTTGGTATTCTTAAGTTTAAATTCCTAGATCTCTCTTTGTTTTGTTTCGTAATATTGAATTACATTGCTATCCATGCTATGTCTGTAGCTTCAACATACATACATGGACAATTCTGGCTTCTGTTTGACTATTTTTATACCCCAGTATTATGGCTTTTTAGCCATCTCGCTGTTTGCTTGTCTACATTTCTGTTCAGTTTATACAAGGTGTGTTCGAAAAGTTCGGTGAATGGTCCAATATTTAAAAAACAATGCGGATTAGGATGTTGCGTTCACGCAGACGCAGTGAGAGACATGGCAACTAGTGCCCCCTAGCGTCCAAATCACGATAGTTAAACAGAAGTGCACGCTACGACCAATGCAACGCAGTCAGTGTGAGAAGGAGTGTCACTGCGAAATGGAACAACGCGTGAACATCAAGTTTTGCTTCAAATTAGGCAAAACGGCGACGGAGACACATGAAATGTTAGTGAAAGTGTACGGTGTGGAAGCAGTGAGTAAAAAATGTGTTTTTGAATGGTTTAAACGCTTCAGAGACGGAAAGGAAGATGTCGAAGATGAGCCGCGTTCTGGTCGATCGTCAACAAGCAGAACTCCAGACAACATCGAACGAGTGCGACGGATGCTTGCGGATGATCGGCGGCTGTCTTTGAGAATGATAGCAGAAGATTTGCAGATAAGCCTAGACAGTGTGAGCACCATTGTTCACGAACATTTGCACAAGCGTAAGATTTGTGCCCGGTTTGTACCGCACAAGCTGTCAGACGAAGAAAAGCAACAGCGGATGGGAACCTCTGGAGGTTTCATTGACGCGTGTGACCGGAATCAGCAGTTCTTGGAAACAATCATTACAGAGTATGAGTCGTGGTGCTACCAGTACGATCCGGAGACCAAGTGACAGTCCATGGAATGGTGTTCATCGTCGTCCCCCCTCCCAAAAAATGTCGTCGGACCAAATCCAGAATGAAGACGATGTTGATTGCCTTTTTCGACAGTAAGGGTTTGATCCATCATGAATTTTTACCCGCGGGTACAACCGTCAACGCAGAATTCTACGTGGGAGTTTTGAAACGGTTGCTGAAACGCATCCAGCGGGTTCGGCCACAATTGTTCCAGAGTGGACAGTGGACTCTGCTCCACGACAACGCTCGTCCGCACACTGCGATCCGCGTAAGGCACTTCCTCGCTACACGCCAGGTGACAGTTCTTGAACACCCTCCATATTCTCCAGATCTGGCACCTGCAGATTTCTTCTTGTTCCCCGCCTCAAAGGAGTCCTGAATGGCCTACGCTTTTCTGACATTGCGCAGATCCAACAACGTGTGACAACGGTGCTTCGAGCGATACCGAAAGAAGCATTTGCTGACAGTTTCCAGCAGCTGTACAACCGATGTCAAAAGTGTATTGTCGCTAATGGCGATTACTTTGAATGCCAGTAAATGTATTTTGTTTGTATCTCTTGTTTCCTTTATTTTATGAGACCATTCACCGAACTTTTCGAACACACCTTGTATATATATATATATATATATATATATATATATATATATATATATATATATATATATATATATATATATATATATATGTGTGTGTGTGTGTGTGTGTATTGTTGCAGCTTTTGATCACTCCTCGGTGTCAGTGTGTCTGTATGTTTTTTAACCTTATGGAAAGTACAACTAATAATTTTAATAATTAAGCGCCTGGCAAGAAGGACTTCCCTTCATTTGGAAAGTCCTGTGCTTGGTACATGGGGGTTATGGGGGATCTCCATGGATCGAAATGGCTACCCTATTAATGACAATTTCGAATCTTAGAATAAACTTAAATTTTATACATGTAGCTATAAACGTTGTAAGACCTGTCCTCAACTGGATAGTTAAACCATAATGGATGGTTCTAGCTCCGACGACTCTGCTTTCCTTCATGTAAAGCCTCAAATGTCATTTACTATTTAAAATGCAGCTTTTGTGGTATGGGTTATGTGACGTTCTCCGTCCAACACGGGGAGGAACCTTGGCCGGAAGGAACCATTGGGTCCCCGAGGGACGAGGGTGGTGTGCCCTTGAAGGATCATCCGGCCCAGAGAAGAAAAAGGGAGAACTGACCGGCGGATGAAGAAGCGTACGGACGTGCGAGGGTCCTTTCGCTGTGTAAAGGTGCGAGATTTGCTGTAATATCTATTTGTAATCAAATGTAAATAAATTACTTAATCAAGAACCCCATGCAGAAGCGTCACTCTTTGGGTAACATGGACTTGAAATCCATTGAAGTTCTCCAGCATATTGGAAAGCCGACGCAGTCTCACAGGTTATATAGGTCAAACTAGTAACTCCTTGCACTTACGTATTAATCTACACCGTTCTAATATTAAAAATTATAACTCCCATTTCCCTTTTAACTTAGAGTTCCATCATTTCTCATTACATGGTTTTAATAATGCAATTATTACTATACTGAAATTATAAACAATACTGAACTAAGATTGGCTAAAGAAAATATTTACATCTTAAAATATAAAACACTTGCTCTTTATGGTTTAAATTATTTATTTCAAAATTCACAAGTTAATTTAGGTAACTGTAACACATATACTTTATTCCACACATCAAGAATGAAAACGAATAGAAGTTGTAGGGGTAGTGGTATTAATAAAAAATTAAAAACTCTGAAAGCAATAAACAGTTTGCAGACATTACAAATTACCTAAAAACTAGAAAAAAATTTCATTGAAAATTTTAACTTTAAACCCTCAAAATAATTTATTTTTCTTTGAATGACAGAACTTGTCTCTAGTTTAAGAAATTTTTCACACCTCTAGACTCTTTAAATCCTCCTTTTCTACTTTTACTCCATGAAAATTAAAAGCTCAACTTTCTAAAATTAATATGAGAAAAACTATTAGTAATGATAATCTAATTTACGTGACAATATGATTTAAACACCCAATTTTTGATAAATTTAATTTTAATGCAATTGTAAATAATTTAAGGAATATTATATTTTTTCCATAAAATTTCACACTATAAAAAATGCTTTAAATATGATATACCTTTGGGTAGAAAAATATTTAATTATCATTTTTGCTCTAAGGCTAATTTATATAAGGATAACTGTGATGCTTTTGCAACAACATAAATTATAGGACATATTTAAATTATAGTCTGGGACATATTGTAACTGGTAATCTTGGAATTATTGATAATGAACAATTAAGGGAATTAATGTATAAAGGTGCTAAATTCTGACCTATATATAATATTTAAAAAAGTTTTATACTTAAAAGTTTCCTCGAAGACATTGATAATTTCTGTATTATGACTTCCACTAAATTTTATACCCCTATTAACCACTTCACAGAATGGAAATGGAAACTTTACTATGACTAAAAATTTTATAAATGAAAATCTCCCACCTTCTGGTACCTATTGTTAAAAAAATTATTTCTTTAAATAAAAGATTAAAAATTTCTAATCATCATATTATTTTACCTTACATAACTATTGTACCTAAATTTCCTTAAAATTCAATGAAATTCCAATTTATTACCTGTGGTACAGATTCTTATATGATTAAACCCGGTATCTCTTACTTTGTAAATATCTAAAAATTATCCTTAATGCCATAATGGAAGAAGGTTACACCTGGATCACTGATGATAATATTAACGTTTTAAATTATATAAATAAAAATATTATTAATAATATATTAACCTACGACTTTAAAGACCTATTTACTAGCATACCGTTGGGCAAACTTAAAGATGTGCTAAATTACTATTATCATGACTAAAAATCTATTACTATTGATTTGGAGGATTGGGAATATTTGGTTCTTTTGTATCTTTAATAATTTTATTTTTAACGTTAGCATTTATTTATTCAAGTTAAGGGTTATACTCCAGGGTTCCAATTTTTCATCCATTCTTGATAATTTATTTTTACATTATTATGAAAAAAATTTTGCCAAGAAATTAATTCTCCCTTTAAATATATTGATGATTTGATTGTTTTTTTGATAAATGATAGTAATTTTGATAAATGATAGTAATTTTGTTAACCTATGGAAATCGATATACATAGATGAATTATATTTATTAAAAACTAATTCAGATAATAATAAAGCCGTCTTTCTAGACTTGAATATATCCACCTTAAATAATAAAACGGATATTAATATTTATAAGAGAGATTTTTTTTGAATTTCCGATTTTTAAATTAATATATTGGGATTCAAATATTTCTAAAAGAATATATTATAATATAATTGCTAGTCAGCTGGTACGTTTCAATAAAATTTGTAACTCCAAATCTAACTTTCTTTTGGAATGTAATCATCTCATTAACATACTTCTTAATAATGAATACCCTCACTCTTTTTGTTGGATTAGTTTGGAAAGATTTAAAAATACTAATATTTATTTAACTCAGATTAACCATAATGGCTTCTTATTTTGGGCACTTGCCTGTTTACTATCAATTCTATTAACTATAATCAGACTTAATTTATTAAAAGGCTATAACTGAACACTTTCTTATTGTTTTCCGAATCGGAATTCCAGTTTCGATAAACTGGTCCTTAATTCCAAATTCCGGATTCTTAACGGTGATGCATAGTATTACTTTTATTGGGCATTATGAATGGCATTTGCTGGCGGTCCTTATGTGAGTTGCGGCGGGTTGTTGTCGATTTGAAGTTTGTCATTGTGGGAAAGTTTGTATTGTTTTCTATGTTTGCGATTCGGTGTTGTGCTTGTCTTTGGTGTGTGTCCTTGGTTGTTCCGTATTGCCTGGACATCTCTACCTATTTGACCTTTTGCCAGTTTGGATTTTCTGGTTTTGCTTTTCTAGTTTTACTTTGCTAGTTTTGCCTTTCTACTTGTGGTGTTTGGACGGGTGTATGGGCTACTTTTTGCGAACTGCCACCCACTTGCAGAAGACACCATATTGTGTTGACTGGTCAGGCTCCTCCCTGATGACGCCCTGATCCACCAACACGTCTTCATTTTTCGAAATTTTCTTGATATTCTTAAGTTTAAATTCCTAAATTTATCTTTGTAATATTGAATCTGCAGAAACGAGGAAAACACCATATAGTGTTGATTGGGTGAGGCTCCTCCCCGATGACGCCCTGATCCACCAACACTTCTTCATATTTTTCGAAATTTTCTTGGTACTCTTAAACTTAAATTCCTAAATTTCCCTTTGTTTTGTGTATATATATATTAAAAATCAAACATACAAATCATTAAAAAGTAAAGTAACTGAAATGCAGACAAGCAAAAAACCAAATGGCTAAAGAGCTAAGAAACTGGGGGTATAAAAATAGTCGAGCAGAAGCCAGAAAGCAGAACTGTCCATGTATGCGCGCTGAAGCTGCAGACATAACATGGATAGCAATATAATTCAATATTACAAAACAGAGAAATTTAGGAATTTAAACTTAAGAATACCAAGAAAATTTCGGAAAAAAGGAAGGAGTGTTGGTGGATCAGGGCGTCATCAGGGAGGAGCCTCACCCAGTCAACACAATATGGTGTTTTCTGCGTTGTGTCGAGCTGAGGTTTATTAATGTGGGTAAGTTGGTATTCTCTTCTATAGTTTTGTATTGTACTTGTCTTTGGTGTGTGTCCTTGGATGTCCCCGCTTTTGATTTTCTAATTTTGCCTTTCTGCTTATGGTGTTTCGAGGGGGGTGTGGGCTACGTTTGGTGAACTGCTGCCCACACGCAGAAAACACCATATTGTGTTGAATGGGAGAGGCTCCTCCCCGATGACGCCCTATCCACCAACACTTCTTCATTTTTTTCGAAATTTTCTTGGTTTTCTTAAGTTTAAATTCCTAAATTTCTCTTTGTTTGGTTTGGTAATATTGAACTTTTATATATATGATAATATTTGTCAACATAAGGCGAACTTAACACAAGAACACATACAGAGGCTTTTCGGACATTTTTGGAACGATCTGGATGAGCTGTAAAAAATGTATGCTACGAAAGAATTTAATTTTCGCAGCAGTTAAATAGTTAAAGTATAACTTATCGTCTGCTAACTCAGAGTTTTGTTTACTTTCAAAATGGCGCTTTTAAATAAGCAATGGATGGAAGGCTATGTTTCCGCTCTTTCCGAAGAAAATTACGTTTATTCCAAAACTCTGTAAAAGTCATGGTTTTTCGATATCTAAAGATACGATAAGTAATATTATTAATAAGAAAGAAAAGAAACGTAAAAGTGGAAAAATACTTCCAAATACGTATCCAAAAAATAAAAGAATTTCTGAGAATATTTGTAAAGTAAGATCTTTAATTTTAAAAGAGAATCCGCCAAGTGTCAAAGAGCTATTGCAAAGTCATTAAAATGTTCCGTTTCAATTGTAAATAAAACAATTTACAGTGATTAGAATCTTAAAAAGGCCAAAAAATACAATGTTCTTCGTCTATCTCTATGACATATTGCAGAACTCGCTGCAGAATTCTGTATGAGAAGTATTTAGCAAGTGAAAGATGAAAAAATGTGGTGACAATAGACGAGGCGTGGGTGTATCTAAATGATTGCAATAAAAAAAGAACAATTTATTATCTTAAAAAAGGAGAAAAAATCTTAAAACGTGGTTTAAAGAATCTAATGAAACTTTCTCTAAGGGATTTACTATTGTTGTCGGTTTTGCATATAATGCAAAATTAAAAGTAAAGAGTGTGGGAAAAATATAAAAATCAACTCCCACATACTATCAAGACCATATTTTATCCCCAATATTAAAAAATAAATACCATATCTTTTACCCACAGTGCCAACATTCGGTAGAGCTGCATCAGGATAAAGCAAGTAGCCACACATCTAAATCCACTATTAAATTCTTGGGAAAAAATGGAACAAGAAACTGGTATCTAGTTACTGATATTTCTGCTAAATCTCCAGATGTCTCACCCATGGACTTTTGGGCTTTTAAAAAGAGCATTATCGAAACGTCGACCGAAAACCATTCAAGGACTTCGATAAATTGTGAAACAAGAATGGGAGAAATATCTCTGTCCATACTACAAAAGTCATTATCCTGGAAATTAAGGTGTAGAAAAAAGTTAACAATAAGGGCTATCAAAACAAAAATTTCATGTAAAAAAATTGATCTTCAATCCATTAAAATCGTTCAAAAAATGTCCGAACAGCCTCTGTAATGTGCATTAACATGCTACCATAACTTACTAAATCCCAGATTTATAATCGATGGGAGTTCGGGATATTGTGGTATGTCATCGAGAGGCGGAGGTACAATTAGCACAGACAACAAGCACACTTAGCCAACGGGGGAGAAAGAATGATAAACAATAACTAAAAATTTCATGATTCTCTATATCCCACTGCCCAAATGAGATCCTAAAATTAGGGATATACCCTGCGAGTTTGACAATATAAGGAAAAAGAGCGCAAGGTTTTTTGTAGTTTGGTAAGTAGGTGAATTAACGCCGCAATGGAGCAATACAATGAGCTATTGGCGAAGGCCCGGGATGAATCCCGAAGGGAAAGATCCGAAGGCAACACCACTTAATTTTGAACCACAGTCAGATGACGATTTTGTTTATTATTTTAGTTATGAAAGTTCATCGTGCTGTATTTTCCAGCAAACCATTCATATACACAAGTCTCGGAGAGGTTCATTTTCTTTTCTTATAAAAGCAATTTAAATTATATGTGATTATTTAAATAACATTTTACCGTAGAAAATATTACTGACCTGGAATGTACCCCATGTAATTCGGTATCACCCCACATTTTCTAAAAGGCTTTGCTCCAACATCTCTAATTTTATACCGATAGCATGATGGAAGAGATATTTTGCTTCTTCTGTCAATCTCACAAGATCGACCTTTAGAACAAGAAGTGCGACTCGATTTAGATGACACGCTTGGCGGATACCGTTCCCTCTCATCTTCACATGGATCATCCTTAGAACAAGGTTTGCAACATGCTTTGGACAGTCTAACTGGCGAAAAATACTGCTTTTCTTCATCTTCACATGGGTCTCCTTTGCTGCACGGATTGTAACACGATACCGATGACTTCTTGGGTAAATAGAGCAGATTTCTGTCAACCACACATGCACTACCTTTGGAACTAGAACTGCAGCATGTTTTAGGTGGTCTACTCGAGGAATGATATTGCTTTCGATGGTAATACCCATGTGGTGCAGACATCACAAAGTTCTATGAGAGAAAAAATATCATTGCCTGAATTACTGTTTAAAAAACCACATGCAAATGCCTTCAGAACATTAAAACGTAGAACTAAAAAACCAATAAGCTAACGTATCTTTTCAGAACCTTTTACACAATACCACTACTTTTTCAAATGTATTCAACAAAATTCAATTCATACACAGTCCTTGTATTTGAACTTCCAGCTCTTATATTAAACTTTCCTTTGAGTTTCCGTTTTTAATTCCAAATATCAAAATTTAAAAGAATCATCTAGTTGATTTTGTTTTCAATTTCAAATGGAATGATTATTTATTTACAACTGAAACTCATATCACTTAAAAGTATGTAGAGTTTACACATCTCACAGTGTGTAGGTATGAGTTATAACGCACGATAATTTAAAAAGTTGATTTTGAGTTTTGTGGATGATTTTTTTATCAGTATTTAAGTTGATTCTTAAATACGCATCCTATCAAATCACCATCTCAAATCGTGAAAATTGAGAAGTCTACGGTGAAAAGCCTTTTACACGCAGTTTTTCTGTTTCCAAACTTTTAAAATGCTTCTGGAAAAACGCACTGTAAAGACTTCAGACTAAGATAGATGGCGCTCTTGCGCATGCCCAGAAGGACTTTGAGAAAGGAAAGAGTTGAGAACGAGTGTGGCGAGAGACGTGTGGGTTGTGTTTTTTGGAGAGTGATCGAGACTGAGATGTTTCGTTTTTGATATTTACTACCTTTATTATTTTGTGTTGTGTGTCGTGCCTGTACTGTGTCCTGTGAGTTCATTAAAATGGTTTGAACCAAAAAAAAGGAGTATTCCTTGTGATGATAATTTAAAATTTTGAGCAAGTCAGTACAGACTACGAAGAAATGGTGGCAGCCGTTTGGATACGATCCTGGTATTGCTGATATCTCCAGTGCAAATTATTGGGTGAGTACCAGATTTCATTAGCAACAGTGCCTTTTTTAATTGTAATTTGTAAAGTTTTGCATGTTGAGTTTTGGTTCATTGAAGAATCGTTGTTTTGGTTTCATGCAGTTTTGGTTTTGTAAAAGGCAGTTGTAATATGCAAAAATGCTCTCTTATTTTAACTAGGCTGATATACTTAAAATTTTGTTTGGTAAAAGGAGTGATAATTTCGAAAAGTGTTCTTATTTTAACTAGGCTGATATAGTTAAAACTTTGTTTGGTGAAAGGTAGTTGCAATTTTGCAAGTGTTCTTATTTTAACTAGGCTGATATAGTTAAAATTTTGTTTGGTAAAATTGAGTGGTAATTTTGAAAAAGTGTTCTTATTTTAACTAGGTTGATATAGTTAAAATTTTGTCTGATTTTGAAAGGCAAATTTATTCTGTTGATTTGCAAAACTATTCTTATTTTAGCTAGACTGATATAGTTAAAATTTTGTTTGATTGTAAAAAAAGAAAATTTAGGACACTCATGTGGTATATATAAAAAAAGAATTTTCTGTTCTGAATGGTTAGAATTAGAACTATTCAAATGGTCAGTTTGAGTTTTGTTTTCTGAGAAAAGAGAATTATTTTAAAATTTTAAATTGAGATAGCCTAGTTTGTTTTGTGTTCTTTTGTATGATGCTATCTGATGACAATTGAAGTGTTGTTAAAATTTGATTTGATTCTGTTGTATGATTCAAAATAGAATTACAAATTTGGTGTAGAAGTATATAGTTTGAATTACAAGTATAATTCTTTTTGATGAGTGTTGTCAACAGCACCAAATGCCTAGAATTTTCAATATTTAGTGCGTCTTGGGTTATTTTGCTTTGGAAAATATTTTGTTATATTTCTGAATGAATCGGAAATTCATTTAAAAGAGTTTTGGAGTGTTTTGAAATTGTCATTTTCATTTGTTGCTCATTTAAATGACTAAGAAACCCCTTAGAATTGTTTATTTATTTTGCGGAATTTTGAATGTCTAACTTGTGTACTTAAGGAAATTTTTGTTAGTAATTTGAAATTGCTTTGTGTAACTAATTTGGCAAATGTGAGACCATTTTGTGTTCAGAAAAAGAACTCGAAAAAAAAAAATAATCTGAAAGTGTGGATTTGAATTATTCACTTCCTGTGTTTGTTGACGAAAAAAAAGAAAAGGAAAAGAATGATATTCTGTTTTATATTTTTGTGTGTGCATTTATGCTTCTGAGTGTGAATCAATTGTTCATAGAGAAAAGGGAATTCTTTTGAACTGAAAATACCTTTTCTTGATTAGACAGGAAAGTTGAGTTTATATTCTGAATTGTATTTTAATTGTAGTATTATTTTCAAAACAGCTGTTCTTTAGTTGAACTTTTCTTTAACTGTTTATTTTCTTCTCAATTTGAAAACATCTTTAAAAAAGATATTGTTTTAATGAATGAAAATTTTAATTTGTTTATGTGTTCGAAAATTATTTCTATTGATTTTTGGTTGTTCGGTAAGAAAGTTGTAACGTAGAATTAGCGAATTTAATTCTTTGATAAAGTCTTGTGAATTCTGTTGGAATTTAATACCTTAATAGAGGTTTTTGATAGTGTTTCCCCTGGCCCTTAATCATGGCATTTCTTGCAATTGGTAGAAAGCAGGACTTAATTGCTGTTGCGGAAGAAATTGGTGAGAAGGTACCAACTTCGTGCAAGGTTGCAGATATTAAACAAATAATTTTAAAAAGCCCAAATTTCGATCGGGAGGAGGTAACGATAATAATGGAACGAGTCATAAAGGATAGACTGGAAGAGGAAGAATTTGCTAAGCAAGAAAAAATTCATGAGGAAGAATTAGCTAGACAAGAAAAAATTCGTGAAGAAGAACGACAAGAGCGGGAAAGGGTCAGACAACATGAGCTCGAAATTAAAAAACCAGAAGTGGCTCAGAAGGAATTTCGCCAGTCTGAAGAAGGATCTGAAAATGGGGCGGATAGAAACAGAAAAATCCAACTTACCCAAATCACTCCCAAATTCGACGAAAAAGGGGATGAAATGGGATTGTATTTGATCAATTTCGAACGGAAAGCAGAGATGGCTCGAGTGCCGAAGGAGGACTGGGTGGCTTATTTGCTGGCCGTTTTGCCAGCCGAGTTATCTAACATGCTTGCCCGAGAACCTCCTGAAGTGGCCAACAATTATGATGTTGTGAAAGATCTCATTCTGAAACGATACAAAATGAACGCTGAAAAATTGAAACAGTGTTTCTACAGACATCAGAAAACAGCAGAGAAAATATGGAGAAATTATGCTCATGAACTGTACAGCTACTTCACTGAATGGCTTGCTGAATTGGAAATTGAAACCTTTCAGCAACTAAAAGATTTAATCGTTGCCGAGCAATTGAAGTATCGTGTACCAGATCAAATCAAGGAGCATTTTCTTGACAAATGGATGAAGTTGAAGACACCTTTTGAATTGGCAGAAGTGATCGAGGAGTACGAAACCATCAGGCAGAGTTTCAGGAAGAAGGAATTTCCAAAGAAGTATGGCTATCAAGGTTCAAAGGGACATTTTGGTGGAAGTAGACCCAAAGTACCATTCAAGGATGACAAGAACAAACATCCGGTCAAAACCGAACCCGCAAGCAATGAAAACCGTGAAAGAGAGTTTGAAAAGAGAAGACAGCTCCGATGCTATGAATGCGGTTCGTTATCACATCTGAGACCCCAATGCCCAAAGCTCAAGAGATCTGAAGTAGTAGCTGCCAATGAAGTCTTTGGAAGACACGTGCCTGAGTTGATGTCTCCTTATACTAGTGCTGGGACAGTAAATGGAGCCCAAATGTCTATCTTGAGAGATACTGGTGCCAGCATCGATCTTATTCCCAGAAAATTTATCAAACCACATATGTACACAGGTGAGCATGTGTGGCTCGCTTCTCCATTAGTAGACAGCCCGGTCTGCTTGCCCATTGCAGAAGTTGATTTGAACTGCGAATTGGGACATGTCCTTACGAAAGCTGCTGTAAGAGACAGTTTTCTGGATCAAGAGCATTACCTACTAAGTAACAAAACCGTTGCTCTGATCGAGAGTATGAAAAAAGATAAGGAGCTGGAGATCCAAGTTATTAATGCAGTTCAGACGAGAGCTCAGAAAAGTCTTTTGACAGCCGAAGTTGAAGAGTATCCAGTTGAGTCGAGTCCTGGAGAAGAGAATGACAGTACCGTGTTAACAGAGGAAGACGGAGAGGTATTGCCTATGGTGGAAGAAGCCTCACTTCCAGATCTGATTAAAGCCTCACGGAATGATTTTGTCGAAGAGCAGCGCAAGTTGAAACCACTTTTCCTAGAAGCTGAGGAGTTAGCAAGGGAAACCAAGTATGCAATCGTTAATCAAATGCTGTTCTATCTGAAAAGTGACAAGGATGGTACACAGAGAAAACTGCTGATTGTTCCAGAGAAGTTTCGGGACCAATTAAAGAAACTTTCTCATGAAGGAACAGCGGCTCACTTAGGAGTGACCAAGACTAAAGATGCTCTTTTTAAAACTTTTTTTTGGCCGAATTGTTACAAAGATGTTGAAGAATTTGTCAGATCTTGTGACCAATGTCAGCGAGTCGGGAAACCTCGGGATAAGAAGAAGGCACCCATGAAGATCGTTCCTGTCATCTCGGAGATCTTCACAAAGATTAATGTGGATGCTTGTGGTCCTTTACCTACTACACCATCTGGAAACCGGTATCTCATCACTGCAATTTGCATGTCTTCCAAATATCCCGATGCAGTTCCTGTCCCAAATCTTAGTTCTTCAACCGTGGTCGATAGTTTCCTGCAAATCTTTAGTCGGATGGGTTTCCCGAGGGAGCTGCAAAGCGATCAAGGAACGTCGTTTACAAGTGCACTCACAACGGAGTTCCTGGAGAAATTTGGAGTTAAAGTAGTGCGAAGTTCCGTACATCATCCCCAGAGCAATCCTGTGGAGAGACTACATAGAACTTTGAAGAGAATTCTTCGAGTCCTGTGTCTGGAGTCAGGACCTGATTGGGAGAAAATCTTGCCTCATGCCCTGTTTGCTCTACGAGTTGTTACTCATGACAGTACTGGATATACTCCAGCTGAGCTGGTTCATGGACAGAATTTGAGGACTCCCATGACTCTACTGTACGAGAACTTGACGGAAAGCGAGGAAGAGAAGACTAGCGTAGTATCATATGTCTTCAAGCTACTAAACCGCATGAAAAGGTGTCAAGAATTAGCCGTCCAAAACATGGAGAACGCCAAAGACAAACAAAAACTATGGTATGATCGCAAGGCTGTGAAGCGTAAATTTTGTGAAGGCGACCTTGTGCTGGTTGTCGCTACATCTAGGCCTAACAAAATGGCAGTTCATTGGATCGGCCCAGGGAAAGTCGTTAAACAGCTTTCCGAAACCAACTACATTGTGCAGTTTCCAGAAAAAGACATCCCATGTGTACCATGTGAACATGCTCAAGCCATATTTCCAGAGACCCGAAAATGTGAATTTAATCTGTCTAAAAGAGATTAGGAACTGTGACAACGAGGAGGACATTCCAAGTCTCGAGCAGAAGCCTGAAGTCTCGGAAATGACACAAATTTGGCAAGACATAGAACAAAATGGTCGCTTGTCAGAAGATCAGAAGGAGCAGCTGAGAGAGTTGCTATCAAAATACTCTAGCTCATTCTCAAACCAGCCGGGGTGTACTGATCTTACTGAACATGACATTGAGCTTGAATCTGAGAGGCCCATCTGTGCCAAACCTTACAAGATGTCTCCACGCCAAACAGAAATTTTGAAGATGGAAGTGGAGAAGATGCTGTCGCTCAAAGTCATTGAGCCAGGAGAATCTGATTTTACTTCTCCTCTTATTCTGGTAGAAGTACCAGGAAAGGATGCAAGACCGTGCATCGACTATCGAAGACTCAACAAGGTCACTAGAACCCAGTACTTTCCTCTGCCAAACATTGAGCAGCTTGTTGAAAAAGTGTCAGCTGCCAAGTATATCACCGTTCTAGATTTGACCCGAGGTTATTGGCAAATACCTCTGAGTAAACGAGCCCAAAGATATTCAGCTTTTGTAACCAGTTTTGGGACATTTCGACCGTTGAGATTGCCATTCGGTTTGAAAAATGCCCCTTATGACTTTAGTCGTTTGATGGCCGAACTGTTGAAAGACTGTGGAGAATTTGCATGCCCTTACTTGGATGATGTAGCCATCTATTCCCTAAGTTGGGAAGATCATTTACAACATTTGAAAACCGTCTTAGAAAAGATGAATGCAGCTCATCTGCACATCAAGCCTTCTAAGTGCCAGTTTGCTCGTGCGTACGTAAAGTATCTTGGGCACTTGGTTGGTCAGGGCCAGAGAACACCTGGAGAATTGAAGATCCAAACTGTAAAGGACTTTCCGACCCCTGCGACTAAGACGCAGATCCGATCTTTCTTAGGACTTGCGGGGTATTATCGAAAATACATTCCTGACTTTTCAGTCCTCTCAGCACCAATTACAGATCTGCTGAAAGGAAAAAATCGTCGTGCTGCTGTCATATGGACTGATGCTTGTCAAGAGGCGTTTGACAATTTAAAGAAACGGTTGTCGGAGAATCCGGTGTTGTACAGTCCAGATTTCTCGAGACAGTTTCTCGTCCAATGTGACGCGTCAAATCTTGGGATTGGCATCGTTTTGTCCCAAATTAATGACATTGGTGAGGAACATCCTGTCATGTACTTGAGTCGGAAGTTCTCAAATGCAGAACAAAAGTACAGTACCATCGAGAGAGAGTGCGCAGCTATCGTGTTCGCCATCCAAAAGCTGCGATGTTATTTGGATGGACACCAGAAGTTCATCATCCAGACGGACCATAATCCCCTTGTTTGGCTGGACAAAAATACGGGAACCAACCCTAGACTTTTACCTTGGGCTTTGATCCTGCAGCCATTCAATTATGAGGTTGTCCATAAGAGGGGGAAACAGCATCAAAATGCTGATTCATTAAGTCGCATCCCATAAACCTCATATCCTTTTATTTTATATTAGTAAGTTTATTATTTATTTTGATATTTGTATTATGTGTGAAAATTTTAAATTTTTCTTATCATTAGTGTAAATTGTTTTCCTAAATTTTTAATAAGTATATAATTTTTTGTATAATATTTTTGAGTTCAAGGCACTGATTGCTATAATCTGGTACATGTGCAGTGTATTTTGTGTACTTGAACTCTTGAACTTTTCCAATGACTGCACCTATCTGGAGACTTTTTCAGGCAGTGGAGTCATCAAAACTTTTCCCTCATTCTTCGAGAAAAGTTTCCTCCTTGTGGGGAGGAGTTTATAAGTCTGTAAAGACTTCAGACTAAGATAGATGGCGCCCTTGCGCATGCCCAGAAGGACTTTGAGAAAGGAAAGAGTTAAGAACGAGTGTGGCGAGAGACGTGTGGGTTGTGTTTTTTTGGAGAGTGATCGAGACTGTGTGAGATGTTTCGTTTTTGATATTTACTACCTTTATTATTTTGTGTTGTGTGTCGTGCCTATACTGTGTCCTGTGAGTTCATTAAAATGGTTTGAACCAAAAAAAAGGAGTATTCCTTGTGATGATAATTTAAAATTTTGAGCAAGTCAGTACAGCACTTTTTGAGTTATGGCACACTAAGTACAGCCCCGGAGGTGCTATATGTGTATTTATAATGACAAATCAGTGCATTTAGTGTTCTTGAACGCTTCTTAATTTTATAAAGTAAGAAATAAGTTTAAACATTTATAGAGTACCACGAGAAAAAGGAGTAAGTATATCTTAAGCTCAATTCTCAAATTGTGGTCCCCAGTCGAGCCTTTCAGAGTTCTAAATGATTTTTTTTGGTGTCTAAAACTTTCTTAACTCTGAGCGTCACGAGATTTCCGAGTAGTGTAGTGTTGTTTTTGCCAGACAACGCACATGTATTGGCTTAAAGAATTCTAAAAATATTCTGTTGGTCGAGAAGGTAAAAACTGATTAGAAGTAATACAGGAAAAATTGCGGGTTGGAGAATGAATAGATGCTTGTGTGTAGGGTTAAATGCTAGTTCTTAGAAATATTAGATTAAAATTATTTGTCGAACAAAATTTTTAAAAAACCGTGTTCGTTTTCTGATCAAAATGAAATTTAAATTCGAACTCCGAATAAAAATATATACAAAATGTCACGTAAACATTAGGAATAGACGTTTGGTATCCTCAATAATTTTTAAAGATATAAAGAAGTCTTCGGGCAATAATGTTAAGAAAGTTTACATGAAATCGATTCTGTATACTTACAAGAACACTTACAAGTATACTTACAAGTATTAAAGTAGGCAAACAAGTATTAAAGTATACTTACAAGATTTTCGCCATTGCGATATCTACTGTTGCAATATTCAGTATCACAGCACTTGTCTAGACATGGTGAACCATACTGGCTACAGCTCAGAGGATGCGCTTTCAGTGGGCACCGAGCATTATCGTTTGTTCTATCATCTCTATCACAAGAAATACACGAGTTTGAGGCTACGTGACCTACAAATATAGGTTATAAACCTAGAAATGTATTAATAACTTTTTGAAATATTTACTCAGAAAAATCAACGATTCTATCTTTGATTTATTTCGTTATAGTTAGTCATAGTAATCCAAGGAGTAATTAAAGATAGCATTTTTATTTGACATATCACACAGAATTGCAGCATTCGTCTAAAATCTTCTTTCAATAATTCACATTGCGGATTGTTCTTCATAGAATTTAACTATCTCTCTTGGAAAGATTAAATTTTGACTAATACCTGTCCCTGCGATATCCAAAGCACTTGAGAATGATACGACAAATACGAGTACCTCGTCGTTTAGCATTGTTAGCATGTTACGAAACTAACGATGCCGTGTTGAATTTCCTCAAATATAGTTAACAATATTTATAATTTGTTGCAAAGTGTCACTTAAAATAGTAGCTTTATTTTAAGTGTAGAGATTTTACTGATGCAGGATGCAATGAAAAGAAATAAGAGCATCTGGGTCTGTTAATACTTTTTGATCTGTACAATAAATCCTTCATGTTTTAGTGTCATAGTAGGTGCACCTTATGTACATACACTCACTAAATTTACCAAATTCAGCACTTCACGACATTTATCTTGAAAGTTGTTGAAGATATCTATTTCCCATATTCTGCTCGCAAGAGTGCTCAAAGCGAGTAACTCTTCGTAGCAAAGAAAATAATTTGTTATGGCCCCGAATGAAGATAAAACCAGCACAAAGTCAGAAACATCATCAAAATCTATATATTATAATAGAATAATATATATTTTCCTTTTGAAGCATGAGGTTGTTCCGTTAAGTCAAAAGCTGATTCATACTGTCGATCAGTTATAGTTCTTGAAAAAGGCAGTTTTTTATACTTTGAAACGTTATAGGGGATAAGCATCATTTCGGGTATAAACATCCTTCGACAATGCATTCTTTCACAATTTCTACATCACTGAATAGCTTCCATTTCCCCCTGAGTATATAAGCTACTTTATAAGTTATTCAATTGCATTATTTCCGGGTCTTATTGCTGCTTGAAAGAATTAACTTTGCTTTTGCTAGTCATCTTTCATTTTTTGCAATACAACCTTTAGCGCCCCTCCCTTTTTTCTAATTTAAAATATTTATGGTCTTTATGAGTGTTATAATGGTGATGAGCATTGATTTTTTTAATATTGATATTGTGGTATCACAAAGCAAGCAAATCATCTTATCTTGAGCAGAAACGAGATGGTATTGCGATTCCCAACCCTCACTAAAAAATCTGTTTTCTTCCTTCAGTGTTCTCTTGGTCTGCTTTGACATGATGGGCTGTTAGCAGACAGGATTCAAAAATATTGTCGAGCCTGTGAAATTATTCACAAATTCTATTTCAAACAGAAACACAGTACACCGTTGTCAAAAGCTCATAGTAAACTGGACCCCATCAACTCCCGTAACAAGTCTCGTGCGGTAGTGGCGCAAGTCAGGCGGGGAAAGTTACCAAACATTTTAGAGTTGCATCAGAACTAAATCATGAGCTTAGTAGCCATCAATTTTATCCCGCATGGGTTATCTAATTGGGCCTGTCAATCTGGGAGGATTATTTCGTTGAAACTTGTTTTATTCTTTAATGTTTTAAATATGTTCATTTTAAAAATGTAAAAACAAACAAACATGTATCAATAAAAATAAAAGGATTTGTTCTGCAGAATCTGGATTCATACAAGAGACCACACTCAACCCTCTTGGGAGTTGTCTGGACTTGGGTATTTCGTCATTAGCAAATCTGACTGGATCTTGATAGATGAGATAACTCGTCCTCATAAAAAGACCTGATCAGTTCCTGATCTCGCCTTCATAAAAAATACACTATATCCTGATGACGAGATATCTCATCATTATCAAAGATCACTTGATCAGATCTTTATGAAAGAAATATGGATAAAATATATCTAAAATATGCAGGGATATTACCAGGAGGCACAGGTTTATAAATGCATTCATAGCCGTCTCCACTTTTGAAGGTGACATCTCGGTTTCGAATTTCGCTCCAATGCACACCTCCCAGACGACTCCGCAGGTGGGGTCTTTCTCGTATGACTTCACGAGTGGAATCTGCATAATTCTGTCCCACCCTTTGTGACATGTCTGGGCAGAATCCTGTGTACCTGAATACAAGGGGAACCTAATTATCTACCCGTATTTGTGACAACATTCTTATAAAATCTGAGCTGATGACGATTTGTTTCCTTATGCAAAAAAAGAAGTTGCAAAGAAAAATATCAGCGGTACTTCACTTGAATTGATGTCACCTAATGCGGTAACTCATGGTTTCAGCGCTATGGACAACCTCGTGGAAATCCTTATCAGATCATACAAAATCCTTAGTAATGTCTTTTGCGTTAATTCTTACCCCAATCTTAAAAGAAAAAATTCATTCCAGCTTTATTACTACTTGTCTTCATTATTTTCACTCTGAAAATGACCAGTGACCGAATTGAAAAGCACCATTCTCGCAAGATTGATTGTCAGTTACAACCACAAACATATCTTTCCTAAGTCTAGCTAAGTATATTCCAGAACAACAAACCCAAGAGTGTACTACCATTCTCGCAAGATTGAAAGTACACTTGGGTTTGTTGTTCTGGGATATACTTAGCTAGGAAATATATGTTTGTGGTTGTAACTGACAGAGACATTTGTATTAGAAAATAAATTTCCACTAAGCCACTGAAATTGTTTTAACTATTCATAATGTATCGTTTGGTGATACCATCCGGTGCTGTTTGTACTCGCTAGCACCACCGTCGTTAAATATGCATGAAATATTTCATATAGGCATCATTTATATTATATATCTGTGGCTTGCATGGTATTTTCCGACATGTACCTGCTCATATTTGAGAAAGGTCTTTTAACTCTTATATAGCTATGTTTATTCATACATTTTTGTAATATTGTGTTCTAATAAGATTCTTCTAAAAGAAAACTTTTCATTGGCACTAGGGAAGTATGTTAAACCGTCAAGAAATATTAAATTTTTCAGAAGGTTCAAGAGTCTTTACCTATTCTTAATTCTATTAACTATTCTTGATTTCATTTAAGTAAATCAACCGTCCTTTTACTGTCAATACAAATGCTTACATTAATTGGAATAACTTCGGGACAACAAAATTTGAATGGACGCAGAAAAATCTCTGCATTCGAAGGAGATTAAGTTGACGTTATCCACTGTTTTTCGAGCAGATAATGAGCTGTTCTGGAATAATTAAGTGGTTTAATCACAGCTTGTTAGTTTATACAAATATAAGACTTGAAAGTACGAATTCACTTTCCCTTATTCTGTACTAGACACATGGTAACATTGTTTCCTAATTTTCAATGCTGGAAATATAGAAAAAATTTATTGCTTCTCTTCATGATTTCCAGACAATGTAATTTCTTACTCTTCCACATTTGTAGGAGGCTATTTTATTCCGAGCGAATGAAAATATTTCTTTGAACAAACAAATTATTTCATTCAACGATCCTTTTTATGAGCAGGACCACTCAATTCGTTTGATGATGCCCGATTCCCGACGAACACGCGTACCATGTCATCAAATGTCTTCCGGTAATTTTGCATTTGAATGTGGAAGTAATTAATAGTAATTCACTTTAAAAACATTGTCATTAAGGTAAAATACTTTTCTGCTTACAAGAGTATATATTATCGTCCATGTATTCTTAAGATGGGAGCGCGCACTTTCATGAATTCCTCCAACGTTTATACATCAATGATCAATCACTATATCTTGAGAACCATAAACTGAGTTTGGTATTTTTCTTGTCTCTATCATGTCGTAAATGTAATAGAGACTAAAATTTGCTTAAAATAATTTTCAAAATTTATATGTTGCAAATATCTCCAGATTATTCTCATATACCTAAAAAGAGCCATACACAGTTTGAAGAAACTATTATTTATTAGCCATTGAAGTCAGGAATGTAAGCATTTTAATTTTAAATATATGATTTGTATATGTAGTAAAAAGTAATGCAATAATTCTTAAAAGTACTGTTGAATAAAATAAAAATTGCTGATGAAAGTTCATTGTACGGGACTTTCATTTCTGCGAGAGATATACTATTCAATTTTCACTCGTCGACAAAATGACCCCTTCAATGCATCCGTACCAAAATGTCCATAGAAATAAAACAAACTTCTTTTGACTTTGAAATCTAATTCTTTGAACTTACAATGCTGGTTACCTAAGATCTACCTTTTATCTTATCTCTCATGTTTTCAATTAAATTGTACTGAAATTAATTTTTACACACAAAGATAAATGAAAACCTTTCTTACCCACTTATAAAGTAATAATCACCCATTTTTTCAAGAGTTTCTGAGCTTTTAAGAAAAAAGGTTTAGGTTTTTTTGAAGAAAAAATTTAGATTAACTAGATTGGATAATTTTGGTTAATTTAGACAGCGCCGAAAATCCAAAAACACTAAATTACTGTCAAAATACAGTCATTACGAGTTATCAAATTATGTGTACAAGAACACGCGCTACTTAACACGCTAAGAACACGCTCTAATTAAGTTGCGCGAGATAATTTTTGCTTCATCGTACATTAGGTAAATATGTAGTATTTGCTGCACTAACATTCTACCAATTTTGAAGTTCTTTTAATTCCCTCCTTTTACTTTTGATACTTTCCTTTCATTATTTAGTTTTTGGACAGTAAATAATTTTTCCCTACTACTGGGAAAGGATATTTGTTCATAGCTAGGGAAAGAGGAACAGGAAAAACCAAGCAACGACCTACGTTCAGTTCTACGATAGCACTAACTCATGAACTAGTGATTCTGTTTAGTAGTATATACGTATATATGTGTATATACGTATACTAGTAAACATATATACATAGTGTACATGTGTGTGTGTGGAATCCATCCCCATACCGCCACCAGAGGTCGCGTCCAGCGCGCGGAGTTAGAACTGTAACTGTGACTTTATTTTCCCGACTTAGTTCGAGTTAGAGTTGGACTTGTGATTGTGAACGCTTCCACGCGCAGGTGGAGCGCCGTTTATACAATTCATGCATGTGCCAGCGTGTAGGCTGTACCGGCATCCATGTAATCTTTTATGTATATAGTTCGTAGAATAATTAAATGTGTTAGTCCTGATCTCCATGTCATCCAGTTTCGCTTCCTCACACCCTAGACGCCGTACTATATACGCCGTGTATATAACAAGCTGAATTACCCGGCGTTGCTCGGGTTGAAATGGTTAAACGTTGCTTGAAAAGTGAATTAGAATAATCACTTTTCTTTCATAGAAAAATGCAATCATTTAAGTTGTACGGAAAATAGGTTTTAACTTTTTCATAGCTTCTACAATATACTTCGGACGCAAATATATACACTTAATTCTTGAAT